>OX336391.1:627044406-628244406 GCA_946902985.2 Meconema thalassinum
TCGCCCAACGTGGGTCTCGAACCCACGACCCTGAAATTAAGTCTCATGCTCTACCGACTGAGCCAGCCGGGCTGCTGTCTTCGTACACGGTCACCTTGTCATACCTACAATATTGCTGACAATATAGGATATAATATCGCCCAACGTAGGGCTCGACCCACGACCCTGAGATTAAGAGTCTCATGCTCTACCGACTGAGCTAGCCGGGCTGCTGTCTTGTTTTATGGTCACCTTGTGATACCTACAATATTGGTGACAATATAGGATAAAACTTTGCACGACCTGGGGCTCGAACCCACGACCATGAGATTAAGAGTCTCATGCTCTACCGACTGAGCTAGCCGGACTGCTGAATTGCTTTATGGTCACCTTGTGATACCTACAATATTGCTGACAATATAGGATAAAATATCGCCCAGCGTGGGGCTGGAACCCACGACCTTGAGATTAAGAGTCTCATGCTCTACCGACTGAGCTAGGCGGGCTGCTGTCTACTTACACGGTCACCTTGTGATACCTACAATATTGCTGACAATGTAGGATAAAATATCGCCAAACGTGGGGCTCGAACCCACGACCCTGGGTTTAAGAGTCTCATGCTCTACCGACTGAGCTAGCCGGGCAGCTAGCTTTTGTTTATTGTCACCTTGTGATACCTACAATGTTGCTAACAATATAGGATAAAATATCGCCCAACGTGGGGCTCGAACCCACGACCCTGAGATTAAGAGTCTCATGCTTTACCGACCTAGCTAGCCGGGCTGCTTTCTTATTTTAAGGTCACCTTGTGATACATACAATATTTGTGACAATATAGGATAAAATATCGCCCAACATGTGTTCGAACCCACGACCCTGAGATTAAGAGTCTTATGCTCTACCGACCGAGCTAGCCAAGCTGCTGTCTTGTTTTGTGGTCACCTTGTGATACCTACAATATTTCTGACAATATAGGATAAAATATCGGCCAACGTGGGGCTCGAACCCACGACCCTGAGATTAAGGGTCTCATGCTCTACCGACTGACCTAGCTGGGCTGCTGTCTTCTTACACGGTCACCTTGTGATACCTACAATATTGGGGACAATATAGGATGAAAAATCGCCCAACGTGGGGCTCGGACCCACGACCCTGAGATTAAAAGTCTCATGCTCTACCGACTGATCTAGCCAGGCTGCTGTGTTCTTACACGGTCACCTTGTGATACCTACAATATTTGGGACAATATAGGATGAAAAATCGCCCAACGTGGGGCTCGAACCCACGACCCTGAAATTAAGTCTCATGCTCTACCGACTGAGCTAGCCAGGCTGCTGACTTGTTTTGTGGTCACCTTGTGATACCTACAATATTGGTGACAATATACGATAAAAAATGTCCCAACGTGGGGCTCGAACCCACGACCCTGAGATTAAGTGGCTCATGCCCTACCGACTGAGCTAGCCGGGCTGCTATCTTATTTTATGGTCACCTTGTGATACCTACAATATTGCTGACAATATAGGAAAAAATATCCCCCAACGTGGGGCTCGAACCCACGACCCTAAGATTAAAAGTCTCATGCTCTACCGACTGACCTAGCTGGGCTGCTGTCTTCTTACACGGTCACCTTGTGATACCTACAATATTGGTGACAATATAGGATAAAGTATTGCACGACGTGGGGCTCGAAGCCACGACCCTGAGATTAAGAGTCTCATGCTCTACCGACTGAGCAAGCCAGACTGCTGACTTGCATTATGGTCACCTTGTGATACCTACAATATTGCTGACAATATAGGATAATATTTCGACCAACGTGGGGTTCGAACCCACGACCCTGAGATTAAGACTCTCATGCCCTACCGACTGAACTAGCCGGGCTGGTGGCTACTTACACGGTCACCTTGCGATACCTACAATATTGCTGACAATATAGGTTAAAATATCGCCCAACGTGGGGCTCGAACCCACGACCCTGAGATTAAGAGTCTCATGCTCTACCGACTGAGCTAGTCGGGCTGTTGTCTTTATACACGGTCACCTTGTGATACCTACAATATTGGTGACAATATAGGATGAAACATCGCCCAACGTGGGGCTCGAACCTACGACCCTGAGAATAAGAGTCTCATGCTCTACAGACTGAGCTAGCCGGGCTGCTGTCTTGTTTTGTGGTCACCTTGTGATACCTACAATATTGCTGACAATATAGGATAAAATATCGCCCAACGTGGGGCTCGAACCCACGACCCTGGGATTAAGACTCTCATCCCCTACCGACTGAGCTGGCCGGGCTGCTGACTTGACTTGTGGTCACCTTGTGATAACTACAATATTGCTGACAATATAGGATAAAAAATCGCCCAACGTGGTGCTCGAACCCACGACCCTGAGATTAAGAGCCTCATTCTCGACCGACTGAACTAACCGGGCTGCTGTCTGCTTACACGGTCACCTTGTGATACCTACAATATTGCTGACAATATAGGATAAAATATCGCCAAACCTGGTGCTCGAACCCACGACCCTGAGATTAAGAATCTCATGCTCTACCGACTGCGCTAGCCGGGCTGCTGTCTTCATGCACGGTCACCTTGTGATACCTACAATATTGCTGTCAATATAGGATAAAATATCGCCCACCGTGGGGCTCGAACCAACGACCCTGAGATTAAGAGTATCATGCTCTACCGACTGAGCTAGCCGGGCTGCTGTCTTCCTACACGGTCACCTTGTGATACCTACAATATTGGGGACAATATAGGATTAAAAATCGCCTAACGTGGGGCTCGAACCCACGACCTTGAGATTAAGAGTCTCATGCTCTACCGACTGCGCTAGCCATACTGCTGTCTTCTTACACGGTCACCTTGTGATACCTACAATATTGGGGAAAATATAGGATGAAAAACCGCCCAACGTGGGGCTCGAACCCACGACCCTGAGATGAAGAGTCTCATGCTCTACCGACCTAGCTAGCCGGGCTGCTTAATTACTTTAAGGTCACCTTGTGATACAAACAATATTGGTGACAATATAGGATAAAATGTCGCCCATCGTGGGTCTCGAACCCACGACCCTGAGATTAAGAGTCTCATGCTCGACCGACTGCGCTAGCCGGGCTGCTGTCTTCAAACACGGTCACCTTGTGATACCTACAATATTGCTGACAATATAGGATATAATATCGCCCAACGTGGGGCTCGAACCCACGACCCTGAGATTAAGAGTCTCATGCTCGACCGACTGAGCTAGCCGGGCTGCTGTCTTGTTTTGTGGTCACCTTGTGATACCTACAATATTGCTGACAATATAGGATAAAATATCGCCAAACGTAGTGTCCGAACCCACGACCCTGAGATTAAGAATCTCATGCTCTACCGACTGCGCTAGCCGGGCTGCTGTCTTCAAACACGGTCACCTTGTGATACCTACAATATTGCTGACAATATAGGATATAATATCGCCCAACGTGGGGCTCGAACCCACGACCCTGAGATTAAGAGTCTCATGCTCCACCGACTGCGCAAGCAGTGCTGCTGTTTTGTTACACGGTCACCTTGTGATACCTACAATATTGGGGACAATATAGGATGAAAAATGGCCCAACGTGGGGCTCGAACCCACGACCCTGAGATTAAGAGTCTCATGCTCTACCGACTGAGCTAGCCGGGCTGCTGTCGTCTTACACGGTCACCTTGTGATACCTACAATATTGCTGACAATATAGGATAAAATTTCGCCCAACGTGGGGCTCTAACCCACGACCCTGAGATTAAGAGTCTCATGCTCTACCGACTGAGCTAGCCGGGCTGCTGTCTTCCTACACGGTCACCTTTGAGACCTACAATATTGGGGACAATATAGGATTAAAAATCGCCCAACGTGGGGCTCGAACCCACGACCCTGAGATTAATAGTCTCATGCTTTACCAACCTAGCTAGCCGGGCTGCTTTTTTATTTTAAGGTCACCTTGTGATACATACAATATTTGTGACAATATAGGATAAAATGTCGCCCAACCTGGGTTCGAACCCACCACCCTGAGATTAAGAGTCTTATGCTCTACCGACAGAGCTAGCCAGGCTGCTGTCTTATTTTGTGGTCACCTTGTGATACCTACAATATTTCTGACAATATAGGATAAGAAATCGCCCAACGTGGGGCTCGAACCCACGACACTGAATTTAAGTCTCATGCTCTACCGACTGAGCTAGCCGGGCTGCTGTCTTCTTACACGGTCACCTTGTGATACCTACAATATTGCTGACATTATAGGATATAATATCGCCCAACGTAGGGCTCGACCCACGACCCTGAGATTAAGAGTCTCATGCTCTACCGACTGAGCTAGCCGGGCTGCTGTCTTGTTTTATGGTCACCTTGTGATACCTGCAATATTGCTGATAATATAGGATAAAATATCACCCAACCTGGGGCTCGAAACCACGACCAAGAGATTAAGAGTCTCATGCTCTACCGACTGACCTAGCCAGGCTGCTGTCTACTTACACGGTCACCTTGTGATACCTACAATATTGGTGACAATATAGGATAAAATATCGCCCAACGTGGGGCTCGAACCCACGAACCTGAGATTAAGAGTCTCATGCTCTACCGACTGACCTAGCCGGGCTGCTGTCTTCTTACACGGTCACCTTGTGATACCTACAATATTGGTGACAATATAGGATAAAGTATTGCACGACGTGGGGCTCGAACCCACGACCCTGAGATTAAGAGTCTCATGCTCTACCGACTGAGCAAGCCAGACCGCTGACTTGTTTTATGGTCACCTTGTGATACCTGCAATATTGCTGACAATATAGGATAATATTTCGCCCAACTTTGGGCTCGAACCCACGACCCTGAGATTAAGACTCACATGCCCTACCGACTGACCTAGCCGGGCTGCTGACTTGTCTAGTGGTCACCTTGTGATAACTACAATATTGCTGACAATATAGGATAATATATCGCCCAACGTGGTGCTCGAACCCACGACCCTGAGATTAAGAGTCTCATGCCCTACCGACTGAACTAGCCGCTGGTGGCTACTTACACGGTCACCTTGTAACGATTCGATCCCATAGCTGTTATATTTATAGGGTTATTCATTTATAATTATCATATTTATTATTCTTATTAATTAGTACATCAATGAGATGATTTTTATATCAGATAATTGTAAGCGGTTTTGATTATTATATTCAATTAGATTTTTATTAACAATTACTTGTAAAGAGACGAAGTATTATATATTGCAACAAGACTGGCGATATGGACTAACCCTGTGCGTCACAAACTGAACGACGTAGTAAGAATTTCACCACGGCAAACTGCGTCATTTTCCTGAGATGCTTAGAAACCCACTATGGTGTAACCAACACGCCATTTTCTACGGTATATACGCGTCAATATATATTGCAAGTTATGAGTCAAGAATGGAGAAGGCTAATAAGAGAGGGAAGCTGTGACACCACGTGACAAGGAAGTCATTAGTATTAGTACCTGCGACTCCGAAAAAAGACGCATTGATCTATAGCTATCAATGAAGGAAGGAAGTTGTAACCTTGCTTTCTGGGTCCTAATGGACTGAGCACCGAGAGTCGACACTGAACGATGTCTTGCCGACATCTATATCAATACATAATGGGTTATATCCCCGATCAAGAGTCTTTCTACAGATGGCAACGTACTTAATGAGGATATTTCATAGTAAATGAGATATCACATCATTTTTTTAAACATAAGCGACGTAACATCGAGATCATCGATCATTTCTTAAATATGACGAATCTTCGACTGGGTGAGCCAACAATTCAATAAAACTATCGTCTCTATTATAATTTAACTTCATTTAACTTTCAATTCATTTTAATATTCATTTTCTTTTAAATAATTAATTGCCGCATTGAGTAATTTTAAATTCAATTGTGTGACTATCACTATTCTGTTTTATTAGTATTTTGTTCTTGAGTAAATAAATTCATTTCCTTTAACGTAATGCCTATTTCTTTCATTGTAGTTGGTACTTTAAGGCAATCATACTCCTTGATTAAATACGGATTGGTTAGATGACTTTGTCTCACTACGGCCCGGGTAAGTGGTTCTCGACTCTACTGCTGATAGCCGAGGTTAAATCAATAAATTTCGATTCACTATCTTAAATAGGAATCTGGCGCTCAACAACTTATTATATTACACTATCACAGGTAAGGTCACACCACAGTGTATATTATTTATTCATATCATGTTTGTTTTATTGAACCACAATAGTCATCACCACGTTCAACGACTCATTAAAAATGTTACATTTGGCGCCACAAAGTAGGGCACGAAAACCATTCGGTATTTAGTCAGAGGAGTGTATAATTTCAGTGCAAATTGTCAGTGCTTTTGGGGGACAGTGAAGTGAAGAGAAATTTTGGAAGGGCAATTGTTATACGGTGTACTTCGAGATGTCGGAGGAGGAACAGAGGCAGTTGAGAAGTAGGGATGCAGTCAAGAAAGTTAATTATAAGGAGGTTGATAGCGGTAGCGATGTTGAGAGCGTAGAGAATAATACCAAGATGTCGGAGGTAAATCTTGAGAGTAATCCTGAAAATAATCCTGAGGTTAACCCTGACACGAATTCAGAGGAAAATCTCGAGACGAATACAGAGGTACATCCTGAGACTAGTGGTAGTCTAGAGAAAGAAAAGTCTATAGAGATTCCTGAAGATCCATTAACTGTGTTTATGAGGGAGATGAGAATTAATAGTAGGGAGATGAAAGAAGATATTGGTAGGCTAAATCAAAATATGGAAGAGAATAAGAAAGATAATTTAGAAAGTAGGAAGGAATTCAATGATAAATTTGAGAAATTAGATAAAGATATGAATAAAAATATGGAAGAGAGTAAGAAAGATAATTTAGAAAGTAGGAAGGAATTCAATGATAAATTTGAGAAATTAGATAAAGATATGAATAAAAATAGTGAAGAGAATAAAAGAAATTATTTGGAATTCAATGGTAAATTTGAGAAATTAGATAAAGATATGAATAAAAATAGTGAAGAGAATAAAAGAAATTATTTGGAATTCAATGGTAAATTTGAGAAATTAGATAAAGATATGAATAAAAATAGTAAGGAGATGAGAGAAGAGATGGGTAGGCTAAATCAAGATATGAGTAAAATAAATCAGAAGCTGGAAGAGAATAATGTAAAACTAGACAGTGTGGTTAAAGTCAATGAAGGGTTGGGTAAGAAGTATGAGGTACTACAGCAAAGTATTCAGGTTGTGAAACAGGAAATCAGAGGTGAAATTAAGGAGGAGGTAGAGATGAAGGCTAAAGATATTATTAAGACAGTAGATAAGAAATTAGAAGCAGCAGAAAGTAGGATTCAGGAAAGAATAGTAACTGTGATTGAAGAGAAAATAGCAACTCAAGGTGAAAGTTTTAGCAAATTGGTAGAAGTGGAAACTAGGCAGGTAGTAGAGACTTTAGGGGAAACTGCAGTAGAATCAGTAAAGACAGCCTGTAAGGAGACTATAATTGAAAGTAGAATGGAGTCAGACGAGATTTTAGGTGAAAGCAAATTGGAATTAGCGGAGATTTTAGGTGAAATCAGATTAGAGTCAGACGAGATTTTAGGTGAAAGCAAATTGGAATTAGTGGAGACTGTAATTGAAAGTAGATTAGAGTCATTGGAGATTGTAGGTGAAAGCAGATTGGAATCGGAGGAGATCTTAGGTGAGGAACGGCAAATAGCGGAGATTTTAGGTGAAATCAGATTAGAGTCAGACGAGATTTTAGGTGAAAATAGATTAGCGTCAGAGGAGATAGTAGGAGAAAGCATAGTAGAGTTGAAGGAGATTTTAGATGAACGCAGGATAGCTGTAGAAGAGACTATAGAATGTAGCGAAAAAGAAGTGAAGAAGATGAGAGAAAAGATAGGGATAGAAGTAGGTAAGATAAAGAAAGTACTAAGCACCCAAGAGATTAAGATGCAGACAATCATAGATAAATTAGATAGGCAAACTAGGGAAGAATTTAGTCCTGTGATAGAGGAAGTTAATATGAAATTATTAGTGGCAGAGAAGCGTGCGTTAAGTCATAGTCAGAAGAACATAATTAGTAAACAGGTTAAGAGGAGGAGAGAGATAGATAAGAGCAGAAGCAGTAGTCCACGGCTAAAGAGAGCATTAAGTGATAGTAACGGAGAAATGAAAATGAAACCTAAAGGTAGATATTTTAGAAGTAAAATGAAAGAAAAGAGAATTAAGTTGCTAGAGGAGAAAGAAATCAGGATGAGAGAGAGAAAGAAAGCATATGACGTGCAGTGGCGTACTGAATTAGCCAGACTTGGGGATGTGAGAGGGGGAAAGCCGAAGTACTGTGTTACTATGGATGAATGTAGTACAGAGGAAGTAGAAACTAATGTAACACGGAAGGAATTATGTGGAATTCTAGTTAAAGATAGAATTGAAGATGAATGTGGTAAGAACGGTGAAATGCCAGTGAACGTATTTATGTAAATTTATATTACCGATAGTTACTGTTCCGTATGACTTAAATATTAAGTAATGAAGTTTAATAGGATTTAACAGAGGTAGATAAGGAACCTGCTGTGTGTAATTTTAATTCAGTCGTGAAGTTAGGATGGTAAGGGGCGCGTAGTGCCTACGCTTATTGATTTAGATTGACTAAAATTATTTAATTTTGAAGACAGAGGTTGTCGTGCTATTGAGCAATGCAGGTAAGTTGAATGTAGGTCCTTAAACTGCAGGTAAGTTGGATGAAGTAAGAATTAAATTTTAAAAGTAGGAAGGTTATTACATAGGTAAGTAATCGAAAGAAAGTAATAATTATTATGGCAACCATAATTAAGAATATAATGGTAATAAAGATTTAATTCAAAAGTGAGTGAAGATCAGATGATACAGTGGTAATAAAACGAATGAGTTGAAGAATTAGGTATTGATTTAATAAAGAAGTTTCAGTTGAGGACAGCGAGGTTATCAGCGGATATATGTTGAGAAATTTATAAGTGGTTTAGAATTGTTAATGGTAATGCGTTGTATGAATTAACCAACATCGGGTTGAAATGAGGAAGTAGTAACTAATTAGGACATCTGGTAACTTACTTGGTGACAGATATGTGTGTGTGTATGTGTGTATTTTCACGTAAATGGACGTGAGTTTGAAGAAGTAGGCCAACGAAGGTAATGCCGTTGAGCAAGGTGGTTTTAAAGTTTTGGTAAGATGCCAAATGAAGTTTTTTAAGGAGGAAGTTTTGGTAAGATGCCAAATGAAGTTTTTTAAGGAGGAAGTTTTGGTAAGATGCCAAATGAAGTTTTTTAAGGAGGAAGTTTTGGTAAGATGCCAAATGAAGTTTTTTAAGGAGGAAGTTTTGGTAAGATGCCAAATGAAGTAGGTTGGAGGAAGTTTTTGGTAAGATGAAGTAGGTCAGCGAGGTATATTCCGTTGAGCAATAATTATTTTTTATGGTGTCTACGGGACTACGTGAAGTTAATGTTGGGAGTTTTTTTTAAGTATATATGGATGTATGTACACAAGGTAATAAGAGATTACAAAGGTAAGATTGTCCAAGTTTTAGTTACAGTTACGCACGTTTTAAAGATATTACAAGGCTTGTTATCGAGCTAAACCACTTTTAGTAAAAAGTTACTGATGAATAATAACGAATTAATTATGTGGTAGATTGTTGTCCTACACAGGTAAAAGTAAAGATAATAATTATAATTAAAAGGTTGACATAATATTTACTAATATTGAAAGGAATTTGTTATAATTCGACGTTTTGAGGATTTTAAAAGTAAATTATTTTTTTAGTAGACAGGAAATTAAAGTTTTATTTATGTCATACGGAGTTAGTAAAGATAAGTTTAATATTTTGAAGACAAGAATAAGTTAGTAATGTAAGGTGAAGATACCTAAAGGATAATAATGAAGTTTCAATTAAAGGCAGGTGTAATTTACGCATTTAATTTGATAGAGAAGAAAGTATCTGAACTGTGTTAGAACTCAGAACTTGCTTTATGAAGTGATTATGGGAGAATATTTGCGAATTAGGAGTGTCGGTGTTATTAACTATCAACTGGAACACTGTCATTATTTTAGGAAGACAATAGTTAGGAAAGCTAAGTGTGATGTTATTATTCCAAGGAATTAGTCGAAGCATGTAAGATTTTTTAGCTGAAATTTAGTGTGTTATTGGTCAGTAAGAGGTGACCTGTAACAGTAAGAAGAAGTGGGATTATACCACGAATAGGGGAGGTTTTTGTATGTGACGTGTGAAGTCACGATGAGTTTTGAGAGATTCTGGTATAGCAAGAGTGAGCTATAGTCCAGGCGGTCAGAACAAGTAGGAAGTGGTGTTTGGAGGACACGGTACTTAATTAAGAGTTTTGAGAGAAAACTAAGGGGGGTTTTTAGGCATTCAGCAAAAAGTCAAATCATGAATAGACTAAGTTCAAAGTATAAGAGCATTAATATTTTGTGGAACGAAATATTTATTCCGAGGAGTTTGTCATGTGTTTTTGTGAAATAGTTTAGTAATATACGTAATTCAGGTATTGAGTAGTATTTTGTCCAAGTCTTAATCATTTTGTTATGGTAAGTAAGGAATGACGTTACGGTAAAGTTATATCTTGACGCTAAGTTAAATTTTATAAAGTGAACGAGAAGTCAGATTTTATGTTTATTGGTGATTTTGAAAATTCAAGTTATTGTTTTCGAGAAGTAGTAAAGAGGAATTATGGTTTTATGAGAAGTTAAGAAGTCGTGGAGACTTAGGAAGTATTAATTTGGAAGGAGGCGGCCGTGGCCTAAGAAAGAATTAAGCCACGAAGGCAGGTGAGTAGTAACTTGGATATTTAAATGAACTGTTTAATAACTGCTTTGAGGTATTTCGATGTCATTATGTATTTGGGGAAATATTTACATGTATGACATATGCACTGAAATAGGAATTGCCTTAGGTATCTTGCTAAGTTATTTTTTTCTTCAATTATTGAAATTTTACTGCATTTGAGTAATCCCTTTATAAAGACGAAAGGAATATTGTATTGTTTGCATCCTATTATCGTGTGCTGTAATAGTTATTATGGGTTAATCAGCTGGTATTACAACAATGTACTTCTACGCCAGACTGATATACAAAAACTACGTTCAAAAGAGATGAAGCCAAAATTGTATGTCATGCATACGATCACCGAAATATAAACGAGTGCAGCGTTGACATATATGTCAAAAATAAAAAAGTGAAGGGCATTTTATATGTATTTTTTTTACAGCATATAAAAAAAATGAACATTATGAACATTTGGAAGAATGAGATGAATGAAAGTTAAAATATGATTTTTTTGTGAAGAATACATTTATGTATATTTCTTTTACAACATATATAAAGAAGAATGAACATTATGAACATTTGGAAGAATGAGAAATGATAGTACAAATATGTAAAGTGAAAAGAGTATGTTCTTGTATATTTTTATGTATTGTTGAAGGGTATTATTTGTATGTTGTCGTTATGGGGGTATTAATATTTAAATTTGTATTCATTTGTGTAGGATGTGTAGTGATATAAATAATGTTACATTTTATTTTAAATTATTTATATCAGGGGCGATTGTAACGATTCGATCCCATAGCTGTTATATTTATAGGGTTATTCATTTATAATTATCATATTTATTATTCTTATTAATTAGTACATCAATGAGATGATTTTTATATCAGATAATTGTAAGCGGTTTTGATTATTATATTCAATTAGATTTTTATTAACAATTACTTGTAAAGAGACGAAGTATTATATATTGCAACAAGACTGGCGATATGGACTAACCCTGTGCGTCACAAACTGAACGACGTAGTAAGAATTTCACCACGGCAAACTGCGTCATTTTCCTGAGATGCTTAGAAACCCACTATGGTGTAACCAACACGCCATTTTCTACGGTATATACGCGTCAATATATATTGCAAGTTATGAGTCAAGAATGGAGAAGGCTAATAAGAGAGGGAAGCTGTGACACCACGTGACAAGGAAGTCATTAGTATTAGTACCTGCGACTCCGAAAAAAGACGCATTGATCTATAGCTATCAATGAAGGAAGGAAGTTGTAACCTTGCTTTCTGGGTCCTAATGGACTGAGCACCGAGAGTCGACACTGAACGATGTCTTGCCGACATCTATATCAATACATAATGGGTTATATCCCCGATCAAGAGCCTTTCTACAGATGGCAACGTACTTAATGAGGATATTTCATAGTAAATGAGATATCACATCATTTTTTTAAACATAAGCGACGTAACATCGAGATCATCGATCATTTCTTAAATATGACGAATCTTCGACTGGGTGAGCCAACAATTCAATAAAACTATCGTCTCTATTATAATTTAACTTCATTTAACTTTCAATTCATTTTAATATTCATTTTCTTTTAAATAATTAATTGCCGCATTGAGTAATTTTAAATTCAATTGTGTGACTATCACTATTCTGTTTTATTAGTATTTTGTTCTTGAGTAAATAAATTCATTTCCTTTAACGTAATGCCTATTTCTTTCATTGTAGTTGGTACTTTAAGGCAATCATACTCCTTGATTAAATACGGATTGGTTAGATGACTTTGTCTCACTACGGCCCGGGTAAGTGGTTCTCGACTCTACTGCTGATAGCCGAGGTTAAATCAATAAATTTCGATTCACTATCTTAAATAGGAATCTGGCGCTCAACAACTTATTATATTACACTATCACAGGTAAGGTCACACCACAGTGTATATTATTTATTCATATCATGTTTGTTTTATTGAACCACAATAGTCATCACCACGTTCAACGACTCATTAAAAATGTTACAACCTTGTGATACCTACAATATTGCTGACAATATAGGTTAAAATATTGCCCAACGTGGGGCTCGAACCCACGACCCTGAGATTAAGAGTCTCATGCTCTACCGACTGAGCTAGTCGGGCTGTTGTCTTTATACACGGTCACTTTGTGATACCTACAATATTGGTGACAATATAGGATAAAACATCGCCCAACGTGGGGTTCGAACCCACGACCCTGAGAATAAGAGTCTCATGCTTTACAGATTGAGCTAGCCGGGCTGCTGTCGTGTGTTGTGGTCACCTTGTGATACCTACAATATTGCTGACAATATAGGATAAAATATCGCCCGACGTGGGGCCCGAACCCACGACCCTAAGATTAAGACTCTCATGCCCTACCGACTGACCTAGCCGGGCTGCTGACTTGACTTGTGGTCACCTTGTGATAACTACAATATTGCTGACAAAATAGGATAAAAGATCGCCCAACGTGGTGCTCGAACCCACGACCCTGAGATTAAGAGTCTCATTCCCTACCGACTGCGCTAGCCGTACTGCTGTCTTCTAACACGGTCACCTTGTGATACCTACAATATTGGGGACAATATAAGATGAAAAATCGCCCAACGTGGGGCTCGAACCCACGACCCTGAAATTAAGTCTCATGCTCTACCGACTGAGCTAGCCCGGCTGCTGACTTGTTCTGTGGTCACCTTGTGATACCTACAATATTGGTGACAATATAGGATAAAAAATCTCCCAACGTAGGGCTCGAACCCACGACCCAGAGATTAAGAGGCTCATGCCCTACCGACTGAGCTAGCCGGGCTGCTATCTTACTTTATGGTCACCTTGTGATACCTACAATATTGCTGACACTATAGGATGAAGTATCGCCCATCGTAGGGCTGAAACCCACGACCCTGAGATTAAGAGTCCCATGCTCTACCGACTGAGCTAGCCGAAGCGCTGTCTTCCTACACGGTCACCTTGTGGTACCTACAATATTGGTGACAATATAGGATAAAATATTGCACGACCTGGGGCTCGAACCCACGAACCTGAGATTAAGAGTCTCATGCTCTACCGACTGAGCTAGCCGGACTGCAGAATTGCTTTTTGGTCACCTTGTGATACCTACAATATTGCTGACAATATAGGATAAAATTTCGCCCAACGTGGGGATCGAACCCACGACCCTATAGGATAAAACATTGCCCAACGTGGGGCTCGAACCCACGAGCCTGAGATCAAGAGTCTCATGCTCTACCGACTGAGCTAGCCGGGGTGCTGTCTTCTTACACGGTCACCTTGTGATACCTACAATATTGCTGACAATATAGGATAAAATATCGCCCAACGTGGGGCTCAAACCCACGACCCTGAGATTAAGAGTCTCATGCTCTACCGACTGAGCTAGCCGGGCTGCTGTCTTCCTACACGGTCACCTTGTGATACCTACAATATTGGGGACAATATAGTATTAAAAATCGCCCAACGTGGGGATCGAACCCACGACCCTGAGAGGAAGAGTCTCATGCTCTACCGACCTAGCTAGCCGGGCTGCTTTCTTACTTTAAGGTCACCTTGTGATACCTACGGTATTGGTGACAATATAGGATAAAATGTCGCCCAACGTGGGTCTCCAACCCGCGACCCTGAGATTAAGAGTCTCATGCTATACCGACTGAGCTAGCCAGGCTGCTGTCTTGTCTTGTGGTCACCTTGTGATACCTACAATATTGGGGACAATATAGGATCAAAAATCGGCCAACGTGGGGCTCGAACCCACGACCCTGAGATTAAGAGTCTCATGCTTTACCGACCTAGCTAGCCGGGCTGCTTTCTTATTTTAAGGTCACCTTGTGATACATACAATATTTGTGACAATATAGGATAAAATGTAGCCCAACGTGGGTTCGAACCCACGACCCTGAGATTAAGAGTCTTATGCTCTACCGACTGACCTAGCCAGGCTGCTGTCTTGTTTTGTGGTCACCTTGTGATACCTACAATATTTCTGACAATATAGGATAAGAAATCGCCCAACGTGGGGCTCGAACCCACGACCCTGAAATTAAGTCTCATGGTCTACCGACTGAGCCAGCCGGGCTGCTGTCTTCTTACACGGTCACCTTGTGATACCTACAATATTGCTGACAATATAGGATATAATATCGCCCAACGTAGGGCTCGACCCACGACCCTGAGATTAAGAGTCTCATGCTCTACCACTGAGCTAGCCGGGCTGCTGTCTTGTTTTATGGTCACCTTGTGATACCTACAATATTGGTGACAATATAGGATAAAATTTTGCACGACCTGGGGCTCGAACCCACGACCATGAGATTAAGAGTCTCATGCTCTACCGACTGAGCTTGCCGGACTGCTGAATTGCTTTATGGTCACTTTGTGATACCTACAATATTGCTGACAATATAGGATAAAATATCGCCCAGCGTGGGGCTCGAACCCACGACCTTGAGATTAAGAGTCTCATGCTCTACCGACTGAGCTAGGCGGGCTGCTGCCTACTTACACGGTCACCTTGTGATACCTACAATATTGCTGACAATGTAGGATCAAATATCGCCAAACGTGGGGCTCGAACCCACGACCCTGGGTTTAAGAGTCTCATGCTCTACCGACTGAGCTAGCCGGGCAGCTCTCTTTTGTTTATTGTCACCTTGTGATACCTACAATGTTGCTAACAATATAGGATAAAATATCGCCCAACGTGGGGCTCGAACCCACGACCCTGAGATTAAGAGTCTCATGTTTTACCGACCTAGCTAGCCGGGCTGCTTTCTTATTTTAAGGTCACCTTGTGATACATACAATATTTGTGACAATATAGGATAAAATATCGCCCAACATGTGTTCGAACCCACGACTCTGAGATTAAGAGTCTTATGCTCTACCGACTGAGCTAGCCAAGCTGCTGTCTTGTTTTGTGGTCACCTTGTGATACCTACAATATTTCTGACAATATAGGATAAAAAATCGCCCAGCGTGGGGCTCGATCCCACGACCCCGAAATTAAGTCTCATGCTTTGCCGACTGAGCTAGCCGGGCTGCTGTCTTCTTACACGGTCAGCTTATGATACCTACAATATTGCTGACAATATAGGATATAATATCGCCCAACATGGGGCTCGACCCACGACCCTGAGATTAAGAGTCTCATGCTCTACCGACTGAGCTAGCCGGGCTGCTGTCTTTTTTTATGGTCACCTTGTGATACCTGCAATATTGCTGACAATACAGGGTGTTACAAATAGGTACGGCCAAACTTTCAGGAAACATTCCTCACACACAAAGAAATAAAATATGTTATGTGGACATGTGTCCGGAAACGCCTAATTTCCATGTTAGAGCTCATTTTAGTTTCGTTAGTATGTACTGTACTTCCTCGATTCACCGCCAGTTGGCCCATTTGAAGGAAGGTAATGTTGACGTAATGTTAGAGCTCATTTTAGTTTCGTTAGTATGTACTGTACTTCCTCGATTCACCGCCAGTTGGCCCATTTGAAGGAAGGTAATGTTGACGTCAGTGCTTGTGTTGACATGCGACTCATTGCTCTACAGTACGAGCATCAAGCACAAAAGTACGTAGCATCAACTGGTTAGTGTTCATCACGAACGGGGTTTTGCAGTCAGTGCAATGTTTACAAATGCGGAGTTGGCAGATGCCCATTTGATGTATGGATTAGCACGAGGCAATAGCCGTGGCGCGGTCCGTTTGTATCGAGACAGATTTCCAGAACGAAGGTGTCCCGACAGGAAGACGTTCGAAGCAATTGATCGGCGTCTTAGGGAGCACGGAACATTCCAGCCTATGACTCGCGACTAGGGAAGACCTAGAACGACGAGGACACCTGCAATGGACGAGGCAATTCTTCGTGCAGTTGACGATAACCCTCATGTCAGCGTCAGAGAAGTTGCTGCTGTACAAGGTAACGTTGACCACGTCACTGTATGGAGAGTGCTACGGGAGAACCTGTTGTTCCCGTACCATGTACAGCGTGTGCAGACACTATCAGCAGCTGATTGGCCTCCACGGGTACACTTCTGCGAATGGTTCATCCAACAATGTGTCAATCCTCATTTCAGTGCAAATGTTCTCTTTACGGATGAGGCGTCATTCCAACGTGATCAAATTGTAAATTTTCACAATCAAAATGTGTGGGCTGACGAGAATCCGCACGCAATTGTGCAATCACGTCATCAACACAGATTTTCTGTGAACGTTTGGGCAGGAATTGTTGGTGATGTCTCGATTGGGCCCCATGTTCTTCCACTTACGCTCAATGGAGCACGTTATCATGATTTCATACGGGATACTCTACCTGTGCTGCTAGAACATGTGCCTTTACAAGTACGACACAACATGTGGTTCATATACGATGGAGCTCCTGCACATTTCAGTCGAAGTGTTCGTACGCTTCTCAACAACAGATTCGGTGACCGATGGATTGGTAGAGATGGACCAATTCCATGGCCTCCACGCTCTCCTGACCTCAACCCTCTTGACTTTCATTTATGGGGGCATTTGAAAGCTCTTGTCTACGCAACCCCGGTACCAAATATAGAGACTCTTCGTGCTCGTATTGTGGACGGCTGTGATACAATACGCCATTCTCCAGGGCTACATCAGCGCATCAGGGATTCTATGCGACGGAGGGTGGATGCATGTATCCTCGCTAACGGAGGACATTTTGAACATTTCCTGTAAAAAAGTGTTTGAAGTCACGCTGGTACGTTCAGTTGCTGTGTGTTTCCATTCCATGATTAATGTGATTTGAAGAGAAGTAATAAAATGAGCTCTAACATGGAAATTAAGCGTTTCCGGACACATGTCCACATATCATATTTTCTTTCTTTGTGTGTGAGGAATGTTTCCTGAAAGTTTGGCCGTACCTTTTTGTAACACCCTGTATAGGATAAAATATCGCCCAACGTGGGGCTCGAACCCACGACCCAGAGATTAAGAGTCTCATGCTCTACCGACTGACCTAGCTGGGCTGCTGTCTTCTTACACAATCACCTTGTGATACCTACAATATTGGTGACAATATAGGATACAATATCGCCCAAAGTGGGGCTCGAACCCACGACCCTGAGATTAAGGGTCTCATGCTCTACCGACTGACCTAGCCGGGCTGCTGTCTTCTCACACGGTCACCTTGTGATACCTACAATATTGGGGACAATATAGGATGAAAAATCGCCCAACGTGGGGCTCGGACCCACGACCCTGAGATTAAAAGTCTCATGCTCTACCGACTGATCTAGCCAGGCTGCTGTCTTCTTACACGGTCACCTTGTGATACCTACAATATTGGGGACAATATAGGATGAAAATCGCCCAACGTGGGACTCGAACCCACGACCCTGAAATTAAGTCTCATGCTCTACCGACTGAACTAGCCAGGCTGCTGACTTGTTTTGTGGTCACCTTGTGATACCTACAATATTGGTGACAATATACGATAAAAAATGTCCCAACGTGGGGCTCGAACCCACGACCCTGAGATTAAGTGGCTCATGCCCTACCGACTGATCTAGCCGGGCTGCTATCTTATTTTATGGTCACCTTGTGATACCTACAATATTGCTGACAATATAGGATAAAATATCCCCCATCGTGGGGCTCGAACCCACGACCCTAAGATTAAAAGTCTCATGCTCTACCGACTGACCTAGCTGGGCTGCTGTCTTCTTACACGGTCACCTTGTGATACCTACAATATTGGTGACAATATAGAATAAAGTATTGCACGACGTGGGGCTCGAAGCCACGACCCTGAGATTAGAGTCTCATGCTCTACCGACTGAGCAAGCCAGACTGCTGACTTGCATTATGGTCACCTTGTGATACCTACAATATTGCTGACAATATAGGATAATATTTCGCCCAACGTGGGGCTCGAACCCACGACCCTGAGATTAAGACTCTCATGCCCTACCGACTGAACTAGCAGGGCTGGTGGCTACTTACACGGTCACCTTGCGATACCTACAATATTGCTGACAATATAGGTTAAAATATCGCCCAACGTGGGGCTCGAACCCACGACCCTGAGATTAAGACTCTCATCCCCTACCGACTGAGCTGGCCGGGCTGCTGACTTGACTTGTGGTCACCTTGTGATAACTACAATATTGCTGACAATATAGGATAAAATATCGCCCATCGTGGTGCTCGAACCCACGACCCTGAGATTAAGAGCCTCATTCCCGACCGACTGAACTAGCCGGGCTGCTGTCTGCTTACACGGTCACCTTGTGATACCTACAATATTGGTGACAATATAGGATAAAACATCGCCAAACGTGGGGCTCGAACCTACGACCCTGAGAATAAGAGTCTCATGCTCTACAGACTGAGCTAGCCGGGCTGCTGTCTTGTTTTGTGGTCACCTTGTGATACCTACAATATTGCTGACAATATAGGATAAAATATCGCCCAACGTGGGGCTCGAACCCACGACCCTGAGATTAAGACTCTCATCCCCTACCGACTGAGCTGGCCGGGCTGCTGACTTGACTTGTGGTCACCTTGTGATAACTACAATATTGCTGACAATATAGGATAAAATATCGCCCATCGTGGTGCTCGAACCCACGACCCTGAGATTAAGAGCCTCATTCCCGACCGACTGAACTAGCCGGGCTGCTGTCTGCTTACACGGTCACCTTGTGATACCTACAATATTGCTGACAATATAGGATAAAATGTCGCCAAACGTGGTGCTCGAACCCACGACCCTGAGATCAAGACTCTCATGCTCTACCGACTGCGCTAGCCGGGCTGCTGTCTTCATGCACGGTCACCTTGTGATACCTACAATATTGCTGTCAATATAGGATAAAATATCGCCCAACGTGGGGCTCGAACCAACGACCCTGAGATTAAGAGTCTCATGCTCTACCGACTGCGCTAGCCGTACTGCTGTCTTCTGACACGGTCACCTTGTGATACCTACAATATTGGGGACAATGTAGGATTAAAAACCGCCCAACGTGGGGCTCGAACCCACGACCTTGATATTAAGAGTCTCATGCTCTACCGACTGCGCTAGACATACTGCTGTCTTCTTACACGGTCACCTTGTGATACCTACAATATTGGGGAAAATATAGGATGAAAAATCGCCCAACGTGGGGCTCGAACCCACGACCCTGAGATGGAGAGTCTCATGCTCTACCGACCTAGCTAGCCGGGCTGCTTAATTACTTTAAGGTCACCTTGTGATACCTACAATATTGGTGACAATATAGGATAAAATGTCGCCCAACGTGGGTCTCGAACCCACGACCCTGAGATTAAGAGTCTCATGCTCGACCGACTGAGCTAGCCAGGCTGCTGTCTTGTTTTGTGGTCACCTTGTGATACCTACAATATTGCTGACAATATAGGATAAAATGTAGCCCAACATGGGGCTCGAACCCACGACCCTGAAGTTAAGTCTCATGCTCTACCGACTGAGCTAGCCGGGCTGCTGTCTTCAAACACGGTCAACTTGTGATACCTACAATATTGCTGACAATATAGGATATAATATCGCCCAACGTGGGGCTCGAACCCACGACCCTGAGATTAAGAGTCTCATGCTCCACCGACTGCGCTAGCAGTGCTGCTGTTTTCTTACACGGTCACCTTGTGATACCTACAATATTGGGGACAATATAGGATGAAAAATCGCCCAACGTGGGGCTCGAACCCACAACCCTGAGATTAAGAGTCTCATGCTCTACCGACTGTGCTTGCCGGGCCGCTGTCGTCTTACACGGTCACCTAGTGATACCTACAATATTGCTGACAATATAGGATAAAATATCGCCCAACGTCGGGCTCTAACCAACGACCCTGAGATTAAGAGTCTCATACTCTACCGACTGAGCTAGCCGGGCTGCTGTCTTCCTACACGGTCACCTTTGAGACCTACAATATTGGGGACAATATAGGATTAAAAATCGCCCAACGTGGGGCTCGAACCCACGACCCTGAGATTAAGAGTCTCATGCTCGACCGACTGAGCTAGCCAGGCTGCTGTCTTGTTTTGTGGTCACCTTGTGATACCTACAATATTGCTGACAATATAGGATTAAATATAGCCCAACATGGGGCTCGAACCCACGACCCTGAAGTTAAGTCTCATGCTCTACCGACTGAGCTAGCCGGGCTGCTGTCTTCAAACACGGTCAACTTGTGATACCTACAATATTGCTGACAATATAGGATAAAATTTCGCCCGACGTGGTGCTCGAACCCACGACCCTGAGATTAAGAGTCTCATTCCCTACCGACTGAACTAGCCGGGCTGCTGCCTGCTAACACGGTCACCTTGTGATACCTACAATATTGGTGACAATATAGGATAAAATATCGCCCAACGTGGTGCTCGAACCCACGACCCTGAGATTAAGAATCTCATGCTCTACCGACTGCGCTAGCCGGGCTGCTGTCTTCTTACACGGTCACCTTGTGATACCTACAATATTGCTGTCAATATAGGATAAAATAACGCCCAACGTGGGGCTCGAACCAACGACTCTGAGATTAAGAGTCTAATGCTCTACCGACTGCGCTAGCCGTACTGCTGTCTTCTTACACGGTCACCTTGTGATACCTACAATATTGCTAACACTATAGGATGAAGTATCGCCCATCGTAGGGCTGAAACCCACGACCCTGAGATTAAGAGTCCCATGCTCTACCGACTGAGCTAGCCGAAGCGCTGTCTTCCTACACGGTCACCTTGTGGTACCTACAATATTGGTGACAATATAGGATAAAATATCGCCCGACGCGGGGCTCGAACCCACGACCGTAAGATTAAGAGTCTCATGCTCTACCGACTGCGCTAGCCATACTGCTGTCTTCTTACACGGTCACCTTGTGATACCTACAATATTGGGGAAAATATAGGATGAAAAATCGCCCAACGTGGGGCTCGAACCCACGACCCTGAGATGAAGAGTCTCATGCTCTACCGACCTAGCTAGCCGGGCTGCTTAATTACTTTAAGGTCACCTTGTGATACCTACAATATTGGTGACAATATAGGATAAAATGTCGCCCAACGTGGGTCTCGAACCCACGACCCTGAGATTAAGAGTCTCATGCTCGACCGACTGAGCTAGCCAGGCTGCTGTCTTGTTTTGTGGTCACCTTGTGATACCTACAATATTGCTGACAATATAGGATTAAATATAGCCCAACATGGGGCTCGAACCCACGACCCTGAAGTTAAGTCTCATGCTCTACCGACTGAGCTAGCCGGGCTGCTGTCTTCAAACACGGTCAACTTGTGATACCTACAATATTGCTGACAATATAGGATATAATATCGCCCAACGTGGGGCTCGAACCCACGACCCTGAGATTAAGAGTCTCATGCTCCACCGACTGCGCTAGCAGTGCTGCTGTTTTCTTTCACGGTCACCTTGTGATACCTACAAAATTGGGGACAATATAGGATGAAAAATCGCCCAACGTGGGGCTCGAACCCACGACCCTGAGATTAAGAGTCTCATGCTCTACCGACTGTGCTAGCCGGGCCGCTGTCGTCTTACACGGTCACCTAGTGATACCTACAATATTGCTGACAATATAGGATAAAATTTCGCCCGACGTGGTGCTCGAAACCACGACCCTGAGATTAAGAGTCTCATTCCCTACCGACTGAACTAGCCGGGCTGCTGCCTGCTAACACGGTCACCTTGTGATACCTACAATATTGGTGACAATATAGGATAAAATATCGCCCAACGTGGTGCTCGAACCCACGACCCTGAGATTAAGAATCTCATGCTCTACCGACTGCGCTAGCCGGGCTGCTGTCTTCTTACACGGTCACCTTGTGATACCTACAATATTGCTGTCAATATAGGATAAAATAACGCCCAACGTGGGGCTCGAACCAACGACTCTGAGATTAAGAGTCTAATGCTCTACCGACTGCGCTAGCCGTACTGCTGTCTTCTTACACGGTCACCTTGTGATACCTACAATATTGGGGACAATATAATATGAAAACTCGCCCAACGTGGGTCTCGAACCCACGACCCTGAAATTAAGTCTCATGCTCTACAGACTGAGCTAGCCAGGCTGCTGACTTGTTTTGTGGTCACCTTGTTATACCTACAATATTGGTGACAATATAGGATAAAAAATCTCCCAACGTAGGGCTCGAACCCACGACCCAGAGATTAAGAGGCTCATGCCCTACCGACTGAGCTAGCCGGGCTGCTAACTTATCTTATGGTCACCTTGTGATACCTACATTATTGCTGACAATATAGGATAAAATATCGCCCAACGTGGGGATCGAACCAACGACACTGAGATTAAGAGTCTCATGCTCTACCGACTGACCTAGCCGTGCTGCTGTCTCGATATACGGTCACTTTGTGATACCTACAATATTGCTAACACTATAGGATGAAGTATCGCCCATCGTAGGGCTGAAACCCACGACCCTGAGATTAAGAGTCCCATGCTCTACCGACTGAGCTAGCCGAAGCGCTGTCTTCCTACACGGTCACCTTGTGGTACCTACAATATTGGTGACAATATAGGATAAAATATCGCCCGACGCGGGGCTCGAACCCACGACCGTAAGATTAAGAGTCTCATGCTCTACCGACTGCGCTAGCCATACTGCTGTCTTCTTACACGGTCACCTTGTGATACCTACAATATTGGGGAAAATATAGGATGAAAAATCGCCCAACGTGGGGCTCGAACCCACGACCCTGAGATGAAGAGTCTCATGCTCTACCGTCCTAGCTAGCCGGGCTGCTTAATTACTTTAAGGTCACCTTGTGATACCTACAATATTGGTGACAATATAGGATAAAATGTCGCCCAACGTGGGTCTCGAACCCACGACCCTGAGATTAAGAGTCTCATGCTCGACCGACTGAGCTAGCCAGGCTGCTGTCTTGTTTTGTGGTCACCTTGTGATACCTACAATATTGCTGACAATATAGGATAAAATGTAGCCCAACATGGGGCTCGAACCCACGACCCTGAAGTTAAGTCTCATGCTCTACCGACTGAGCTAGCCGGGCTGCTGTCTTCAAACACGGTCAACTTGTGATACCTACAATATTGCTGACAATATAGGATATAATATCGCCCAACGTGGGGCTCGAACCCACGACCCTGAGATTAAGAGTCTCATGCTCCACCGACTGCGCTAGCAGTGCTGCTGTTTTCTTTCACGGTCACCTTGTGATACCTACAATATTGGGGACAATATAGGATGAAAAATCGCCCAACGTGGGGCTCGAACCCACGACCCTGAGATTAAGAGTCTCATGCTCTACCGACTGTGCTAGCCGGGCCGCTGTCGTCTTACACGGTCACCTTGTGATACCTACAATATTGCTGACAATATAGGATAAAATATCGCCCAACGTCGGGCTCTAACCAACGACCCTGAGATTAAGAGTCTCATGCTCTACCGACTGAGCTAGCCGGGCTGCTGTCTTCCTACACGGTCACCTTTGAGCCCTACAATATTGGGGACAATATAGGATTAAAAATCGCCCAACGTGGGGCTCGAACCCACGACCCTGAGATTAAGAGTCTCATGCTTTACCGACCTAGCTAGCCGGGCTGCTTTCTTATTTTGAGGTCACCTTGTGATACATACAATATTTGTGACAATATAGGATAAAATGTCGCCCAACGTGGGTTCGAACCCACGACCCTGAGATTAAGAGTCTTATGCTCTACCGACTGAGCTAGCCAGGCTGCTGTCTTGTTTTGTGGTCACCTTGTGATACCTACAATATTGCTGACAATATAGGATATAATATCGCCCAACGTAGGGCTCGACCCACGACCCTGAGATTAAGAGTCTCATGCTCTACCGACTGAGCTAGCCGGGCTGCTGTCTTGTTTTATGGTCACCTTGTGATACCTGCAATATTGCTGATAATATAGGATAAAATATCACCCAACCTGGGGCGCGAACCCACGACCCAGAGATTAAGAGTCTCATGCTCTACCGACTGACCTAGCCGGGCTGCTGTCTACTTACACGGTCACCTTGTGATACCTACAATATTGCTGACAATATAGGATAATATTTCGCCTAACTTGGGGCTCGAACCCACGACCCTGAGATTAAGAGTCTCATGCTCTACCGGCTGACCTAGCCGGGCTGCCGTCTACTTACACGGTCACCTTGTGATACCTACAATATTGGTGACAATATAGGATAAAATAACGCCCGACGTGGGGCTCGAACCCACGACCCTAAGATTAAGACTCTCATGCCCTACCGACTGACGCCTTGACTTCTGGTCACCTTGTGATAACTACAATATTGCTGACAATATAGGATAAAAGATCGCCCAACGTGGGGATCGAACCCACGACCCTGAGATTAAGAGTCTCATGCTCTACCGACTGACCTAGCCGTGCTGCTGTCTTCTTACACGGTCACCTTGTGATACCTACAATATTGCTGTCAATATAGGATAAAATATAGCCCAACGTGGGGCTCGAACCAACGACTCTGAGATTAAAGTCTCATGCTCTACCGACTGCGCTAGCCGTACTGGTGTCTTCTAACACGGTCACCTTGTGATACCTACAATATTGGGGACAATATAAGATGAAAAATCGCCCAACGTGGGGCTCGAACCCACGACCCTGAAATTAAGTCTCATGCTCTACCGACTGAGCTAGCCCGGCTGCTGACTTGTTCTGTGGTCACCTTGTGATACCTACAATATTGGTGACAATATAAGATAAAAAATCTCCCGACGTAGGGCTCGAACCCACGACCCAGAGATTAAGACGCTCATGCCCTACCGACTGAGCTAGCCGGGCTGCTATCTTATTTTATGGTCACCTTGTGATACCTACAATATTGCTGACAATATAGAATAAAATATCGCCCAACGTGGGGATCGAACCCACGACCCTGAGATTAAGAGTCTCATGCTCTACCGACTGACCTAGCCGTGCTGCTGTCTTGATATACGGTCACCTTGTGCTACCTACAATATTGCTGACACTATAGGATGAAGTATCGCCCATCGTAGGGCTGAAACCCACGACCCTGAGATTAAGAGTCCCATGCTCTACCGACTGAGCTAGCCGAAGCGCTGTCTTCCTACACGGTCACCTTGTGGTACCTACAATATTGGTGACAATATAGGATAAAATATTGCACGACCTGGGGCTCGAACCCACGAACCTGAGATTAAGAGTCTCATGCTCTACCAACTGAGCTAGCCGGACTGCTGAATTGGCTTTTGGTCACCTTGTGATACCTACAATATTGCTGACAATATAGGATAAAATTTCGCCCAACGTGGGGATCGAACCCACGACCCTATAGGATAAAACATTGCCCAACGTGGGGCTCGAACCCACGAGCCTGAGATCAAGAGTCTCATGCTCTACCGACTGAGCTAGCCGGGGTGCTGTCTTCTTACACGGTCACCTTGTGATACCTACAATATTGCTGACAATATAGGATAAAATATCGCCCAACCTGGGGCTCGAACCCACGACCCTGAGATTAAGAGTCTCATGCTCTACCGACTGAGCTAGCCGGACTGCTGTCTTCCTACACGGTCACCTTGTGATACCTACAATATTGGGGACAATATAGTATTAAAAATCGCCCAACGTGGGGATCGAACCCACGACCCTGAGATGAAGAGTCTCATGCTCTACCGACCTAGCTAGCCGGGCTGCTTTCTTACTTTAAGGTCACCTTGTGATACCTACGATATTGGTGACAATATAGGATAAAATGTCGCCCAACGTGGGTTCGAACCCACGACCCTGAGATTAAGAGTCTTATGCTCTACCGACTGACCTAGCCAGGCTGCTGTCTTGTTTTGTGGTCACCTTGTGATACCTACAATATTTCTGACAATATAGGATAAGAAATCGCCCAACGTGGGTCTCGAACCCACGACCCTGAAATTAAGTCTCATGCTCTACCGACTGAGCCAGCCGGGCTGCTGTCTTCTTACACGGTCACCTTGTGATACCTACAATATTGCTGACAATATAGGATATAATATCGCCCAACTTAGGGCTCGACCCACGACCCTGAGATTAAGAGTCTCATGCTCTACCGACTGAGCTAGCCGGGCTGCTGTCTTGTTTTATGGTCACCTTGTGATACCTACAATATTGGTGACAATATAGGATAAAATTTTGCACGACCTGGGGCTCGAACCCACGACCATGAGATTTAGAGTCTCATGCTCTACCGACTGAGCTAGCCGGACTGCTGAATTGCTTTATGGTCACCTTGTGATACCTACAATATTGCTGACAATATAGGATAAAATATCGCCCAGCGTGGGGCTGGAACCCACGACCTTGAGATTAAGAGTCTCATGCTCTACCGACTGAGCTAGGCGGGCTGCTGTCTACTTACACGGTCACCTTGTGATACCTACAATATTGCTGACAATGTAGGATAAAATATCGCCAAACGTGGGGCTCGAACCCACGACCCTGGGTTTAAGAGTCTCATGCTCTACCGACTGAGCTAGCCGGGCAGCTCTCTTTTGTTTATTGTCACCTTGTGATACCTACAATGTTGCTAACAATATAGGATAAAATATCGCCCAACGTGGGGCTCGAACCCACGACCCTGAAATTAAGAGTCTCATGCTTTACCGACCTAGCTAGCCGGGCTGCTTTCTTATTTTAAGGTCACCTTGTGATACATACAATATTTGTGACAATATAGGATAAAATATCGCCCAACATGTGTTCGAACCAACGACCCTGAGATTAAGAGTCTTATGCTCTACCGACTGAGCTAGCCAAGCTGCTGTCTTGTTTTGTGGTCACCTTGTGATACCTACAATATTTCTGACAATATAGGATAAAATATCGCCCAACGTGGGGCTCGAACCCACGACCCTGAGATTAAGGGTCTCATGCTCTACCGACTGACCTAGCTGGGCTGCTGTCTTCTTACACGGTCACCTTGTGATACCTACAATATTGGGGACAATATAGGATGAAAAATCGCCCAACGTGTGTCTCGGACCCACGACCCTGAGATTAAAAGTCTCATGCTCTACCGACTGATCTAGCCAGGCTGCTGTGTTCTTACACGGTCACCTTGTGATACCTACAATATTTGGGACAATATAGGATGAAAAATCGCCCAACGTGGGGCTCGAACCCATGACTCTGAAATTAAGTCTCATGCTCTACCGACTGAGCTAGCCAGGCTGCTGACTTGTTTTGTGGTCACCTTGTGATACCTACAATATTGGTGACAATATACGATAAAAAATGTCCCAACGTGGGGCTCGAACCCACGACCCTGAGATTAAGTGGCTCATGCCCTACCGACTGAGCTAGCCGGGCTGCTATCTTATTTTATGGTCACCTTGTGATACCTACAATATTGCTGACAATATAGGAAAAAATATCCCCCAGCGTGGGGCTCGAACCCACGACCGTAGGATTAAAAGTCTCATGCTCTACCGACTGACCTAGCTGGGCTGCTGTCTTCTTACACGGTCACCTTGTGATACCTACAATATTGGTGACAATATAGGATAAAGTATTGCACGACGTGGGGCTCGAAGCCACGACCCTGAGATTATGAGTCTCATGCTCTACCGACTGAGCAAGCCAGACTGCTGACTTGCATTATGGTCACCTTGTGATACCTACAATATTGCTGACAATATAGGATAATATTTCGACCAACGTGGGGTTCGAACCCACGACCCTGAGATTAAGACTCTCATGCCCTACCGACTGAACTAACCGGGCTGGTGGCTACTTACACGGTCACTTTGCGATACCTACAATATTGCTGACAATATAGGTTAAAATATCGCCCAACGTGGGGCTCGAACCCACGACCCTGAGATTAAGAGTCTCATGCTCTACCGACTGAGCTAGTCGGGCTGTTGTCTTTATACACGGTCACCTTGTGATACCTACAATATTGGTGACAATATAGGATAAAACATCGCCCAACGTGGGGCTCGAACCTACGACCCTGAGAATAAGAGTCTCATGCTCTACAGACTGAGCTAGCCGGGCTGCTGTCTTGTTTTGTGGTCACCTTGTGATACCTACAATATTGCTGACAATATAGGATAAAATATCGCCCAACGTGGGGCTCGAACCCACGACCCTGAGATTAAGACTCTCATCCCCTACCGACTGAGCTGGCCGGGCTGCTGACTTGACTTGTGGTCACCTTGTGATAACTACAATATTGCTGACAATATAGGATAAAATATCGCCCAACGTGGTGCTCGAACCCACGACCCTGAGATTAAGAGCCTCATTCTCGACCGACTGAACTAACTGGGCTGCTGTCTGCTTACACGGTCACCTTGTGATACCTACAATATTGCTGACAATATAGGATAAAATATCGCCAAACCTGGTGCTCGAACCCACGACCCTGAGATTAAGAATCTCATGCTCTACCGACTGCGCTAGCCGGGCTGCTGTCTTCATGCACGGTCACCTTGTGATACCTACAATATTGCTGTCAATATAGGATAAAATATCGCCCAACGTGGGGCTCGAACCAACGACCCTGAGATTAAGAGTCTCATGCTCTACCGACTGAGCTAGCCGGGCTGCTGTCTTCCTACACGGTCACCTTGTGATACCTACAATATTGGGGACAATATAGGATTAAAAATCGCCGAACGTGGGGCTCGAACCCACGACCTTGAGATTAAGAGTCTCATGCTCTACCGACTGCGCTAGCCATACTGCTGTCTTTTTACACGGTCACCTTGTGATACCTACAATATTGGGGAAAATATAGGATGAAAAACCGCCCAACGTGGGGCTCGAACCCACGACCCTGAGATGAAGAGTCTCATGCTCTACCGACCTAGCTAGCCGGGCTGCTTAATTACTTTAAGGTCACCTTGTGATACCTACAATATTGGTGACAATATAGGATAAAATGTCGCCCAACGTGGGTCTCGAACCCACGACCCTGAGATTAAGAGTCTCATGCTCGACCGACTGCGCTAGCCGGGCTGCTGTCTTCAAACACGGTCACCTTGTGATACCTACAATATTGCTGACAATATAGGATATAATATCGCCCAACGTGGGGCTCGAACCCACGACCCTGAGATTAAGAGTCTCATGCTCGACCGACTGAGCTAGCCGGGCTGCTGTCTTGTTTTGTGGTCACCTTGTGATACCTACAATATTGCTGACAATATAGGATAAAATATCGCCAAACGTGGTGTCCGAACCCACGACCCTGAGATTAAGAATCTCATGCTCTACCGACTGCGCTAGCCGGGCTGCTGTCTACAAACACGGTCACCTTGTGATACCTACAATATTGCTGACAATATAGGATATAATATCGCCCAACGTGGGGCTCGAACCCACGACCCTGAGATTAAGAGTCTCATGCTCCACCGACTGCGCTAGCAGTGCTGCTGTTTTGTTACACGGTCACCTTGTGATACCTACAATATTGGGGACAATATAGGATGAAAAATCGCCCAACGTGGGGCTCGAACCCACGACCCTGAGATTAAGAGTCTCATGCTCTACCGACTGAGCTAGCCGGGCTGCTGTCTTCCTACACGGTCACCTTGTGATACCTACAATATTGGGGACAATATAGTATTAAAAATCGCCCAACGTGGGGATCGAACCCACGACCCTGAGATGAAGAGTCTCATGCTCTACCGACCTAGCTAGCCGGGCTGCTTTCTTACTTTAAGGTCACCTTGTGATACATACAATATTTGTGACAATATAGGATAAGAAATCGCCCAACGTGGGGCTCGAACCCACGACACTGAATTTAAGTCTCATGCTCTACCGACTGAGCTAGCCGGGCTGCTGTCTTCTTACACGGTCACCTTGTGATACCTACAATATTGCTGACATTATAGGATATAATATCGCCCAACGTAGGGCTCGAACCCACGACCCTGAGATTAAGAGTCTCATGCTCTACCGACTGAGCTAGCCGGACTGCTGTCTTCTTACACGGTCACCTTGTGATACCTACAATATTGGTGACAATATAGGATAAAATATCGCCCAACGTGGGGCTCGGACCCACGAACCTGAGATTAAGAGTCTCATGCTCTACCGACTGACCTAGCCGGACTGCTGTCTTCTTACACGGTCACCTTGTGATACCTACAATATTGGTGACAATATAGGATAAAGTATTGCACGACGTGGGGCTCGAACCCACGACCCTGAGATTAAGAGTCTCATGCTCTACCGACTGAGCAAGCCAGACCGCTGACTTGTTTTATGGTCACCTTGTGATACCTGCAATATTGCTGACAATATAGGATAATATTTCGCCCAACTTTGGGCTCGAACCCACGACCCTGAGATTAAGACTCACATGCCCTACCGACTGACCTAGCCGGGCTGCTGACTTGTCTAGTGGTCACCTTGTGATAACTACAATATTGCTGACAATATAGGATAATATATCGCCCAACGTGGTGCTCGAACCCACGACCCTGAGATTAAGAGTCTCATGCCCTACCGACTGAATTAGCCGCTGGTGGCTACTTACACGGTCACCTTGTGATACCTACAATATTGCTGACAATATAGGTTAAAATATCGCCCAACGTGGGGCTCGAACCCACGACCCTGAGATTAAGAGTCTCATGCTCTACCGACTGAGCTAGTCGGGCTGTTGTCTTTATACACGGTCACTTTGTGATACCTACAATATTGGTGACAATATAGGATAAAACATCGCCCAACATGGGGTTCGAACCCACGACCCTGAGAATAAGAGTCTCATGCTTTACAGATTGAGCTAGCCGGGCTGCTGTCGTGTGTTGTGGTCACCTTGTGATACCTACAATATTGCTGACAATATAGGATAAAATATCGCCCGACGTGGGGCTCGAACCCACGACCCTAAGATTAAGACTCTCATGCCCTACCGACTGACCTAGCCGGGCTGCTGACTTGACTTGTGGTCACCTTGTGATAACTACAATATTGCTGACAAAATAGGATAAAAGATCGCCCAATGTGGTGCTCGAACCCACGACCCTGAGATTAAGAGTCTCATTCCCTACCGACTGCGCTAGCCGGGCTGCTGTCTTCTTACACGGTCACCTTGTGATACCTACAATATTGCTGTCAATATAGGATAAAATATCGCCCAACGTGGGGCTCGAACCAACGACTCTGAGATTAAGAGTCTCATGCTCTACCGACTGCGCTAGCCGTACTGCTGTCTTCTAACACGGTCACCTTGTGATACCTACAATATTGGGGACAATATAAGATGAAAAATCGCCCAACGTGGGGCTCGAACCCACGACCCTGAAATTAAGTCTCATGCTCTACCGACTGAGCTAGCCCGGCTGCTGATTTGTTCTGTGGTCACCTTGTGATACCTACAATATTGGTGACAATATAGGATAAAAAATCTCCCAACGTAGGGCTCGAACCCACGACCCAGAGATTAAGAGGCTCATGCCCTACCGACTGAGCTAGCCGGGCTGCTATCTTACTTTATGGTCACCTTGTGATACCTACAATATTGCTGACACTATAGGATGAAGTATCGCCCATCGTAGGGCTGAAACCCACGACCCTGAGATTAAGAGTCCCATGCTCTACCGACTGAGCTAGCCGAAGCGCTGTCTTCCTACACGGTCACCTTGTGGTACCTACAATATTGGTGACAATATAGGATAAAATATTGCACGACCTGGGGCTCGAACCCACGAACCTGAGATTAAGAGTCTCATGCTCTACCGACTGAGCTAGCCGGACTGCTGAATTGCTTTTTGGTCACCTTGTGATACCTACAATATTGCTGACAATATAGGATAAAATTTCGCCCAACGTGGGGATCGAACCCACGACCCTATTGGATAAAACATTGCCCAACGTGGGGCTCGAACCCACGAGCCTGAGATCAAGAGTCTCATGCTCTACCGACTGAGCTAGCCGGGCTGCTGTCTTCTTACACGGTCACCTTGTGATACCTACAATATTGCTGACAATATAGGATAAAATATCGCCCAACGTGGGGCTCGAACCCACGACCCTGAGATTAAGAGTCTCATGCTCTACCGACTGAGCTAGCCGGGCTGCTGTCTTCCTACACGGTCACCTTGTGATACCTACAATATTGGGGACAATATAGTATTAAAAATCGCCCAACGTGGGGATCGAACCCACGGCCCTGAGATGAAGAGTCTCATGCTCTACCGACCTAGCTAGCCGGGCTGCTTTCTTACTTTAAGGTCACCTTGTGATACCTACGGTATTGGTGACAATATAGGATAAAATGTCGCCCAACGTGTGTCTCGAACCCGCGACCCTGAGATTAAGAGTCTCATGCTCTACCGACTGAGCTAGCCAGGCTGCTGTCTTGTCTTGTGGTCACCTTGTGATACCTACAATATTGGGGACAATATAGGATTAAAAATCGGCCAACGTGGGGCTCGAACCCACGACCCTGAGATTACAGAGTCTCATGCTTTACCGACCTAGCTAGCCGGGCTGCTTTCTTATTTTAAGGTCACCTTGTGATACATACAATATTTGTGACAATATAGGATAAAATGTAGCCCAACGTGGGTTCGAACCCACGACCCTGAGATTAAGAGTCTTATGCTCTACCGACTGACCTAGCCAGGCTGCTGTCTTGTTTTGTGGTCACCTTGTGATACCTACAATATTTCTGACAATATAGGATAAGAAATCGCCCAACGTGGGGCTCGAACCCACGACCCTGAAATTAAGTCTCATGGTCTACCGACTGAGCCAGCCGGGCTGCTGTCTTCTTACACGGTCACCTTGTGATACCTACAATATTGCTGACAATATAGGATATAATATCGCCCAACGTAGGGCTCGACCCACGACCCTGAGATTAAGAGTCTTATGCTCTACCACTGAGCTAGCCGGGCTGCTGTCTTGTTTTATGGTCACCTTGTGATACCTACAATATTGCTGACAATATAGGATAAAATATCGCCCAGCGTGGGGCTCGAACCCACGACCTTGAGATTAAGAGTCTCATGCTCTACCGACTGAGCTAGGCGGGCTGCTGCCTACTTACACGGTCACCTTGTGATACCTACAATATTGCTGACAATGTAGGATAAAATATCGCCAAACGTGGGGCTCGAACCCACGACCCTGGGTTTAAGAGTCTCATGTTCTACCGACTGAGCTAGCCGGGCAGCTCTCTTTTGTTTATTGTCACCTTGTGATACCTACAATGTTGCTAACAATATAGGATAAAATATCGCCCAACGTGGGGCTCGAACCCACGACCCTGAGATTAAGAGTCTCATGTTTTACCGACCTAGCTAGCCGGGCTGCTTTCTTATTTTAAGGTCACCTTGTGATACATACAATATTTGTGACAATATAGGACAAAATATCGCCCAACATGTGTTCGAACCCACGACTCTGAGATTAAGAGTCTTATGCTCTACCGACTGAGCTAGCCAAGCTGCTGTCTTGTTTTGTGGTCACCTTGTGATACCTACAATATTTCTGACAATATAGGATAAAAAAATCGCCCAGCGTGGGGCTCGATCCCACGACCCCGAAATTAAGTCTCATGCTTTGCCGACTGAGCTAGCCGGGCTGCTGTCTTCTTACACGGTCAGCTTATGATACCTACAATATTGCTGACAATATAGGATATAATATCGCCCAACATGGGGCTCGACCCACGACCCTGAGATTAAGAGTCTCATGCTCTACCGACTGACCTAGCTGGGCTGCTGTCTTCTTACACAATCACCTTGTGATACCTACAATATTGGTGACAATATAGGATACAATATCGCCCAAAGTGGGGCTCGAACCCACGACCCTGAGATTAAGGGTCTCATGCTCTACCGACTGACCTAGCCGGGCTGCTGTCTTCTTACACGGTCACCTTGTGATACCTACAATATTGGGGACAATATAGGATGAAAAATCGCCCAACGTGGGGCTCGGACCCACGACCCTGAGATTAAAAGTCTCATGCTCTACCGACTGATCTAGCCAGGCTGCTGTCTTCTTACACGGTCACCTTGTGATACCTACAATATTGGGGACAATATAGGATGAAAATCGCCAAACGTGGGGCTCGAACAAACGACCCTGAAATTAAGTTTCATGCTCTACCGACTGAGCTAGCCAGGCTGCTGACTTGTTTAGTGGTCACCTTGTGATACCTACAATATTGGTGACAATATACGATAAAAAATGTCCCAACGTGGGGCTCGAACCCACGACCCTGAGATTAAGTGGCTCATGCCCTACCGACTGATCTAGCCGGGCTGCTATCTTATTTTATGGTCACCTTGTGATACCTACAATATTGCTGACAATATAGGATAAAATATCCCCCATCGTGGGGCTCGAACCCACGACCCTAAGATTAAAAGTCTCATGCTCTACCGACTGACCTAGCTGGGCTGCTGTCTTCCTACACGGTCACCTTGTGATACCTACAATATTGGTGACAATATAGGATAAAGTATTGCACGACGTGGGGCTCGAAGCCACGACCCTGAGATTAGAGTCTCATGCTCCACCGACTGAGCAAGCCAGACTGCTGACTTGCATTATGGTCACCTTGTGATACCTACAATATTGCTGACAATATAGGATAATATTTCGCCCAACGTGGGGCTCGAACCCACGACCCTGAGATTAAGACTCTCATGCCCTACCGACTGAACTAGCCGGGCTGGTGGCTACTTACACGGTCACCTTGCGATACCTACAATATTGCTGACAATATAGGTTAAAATATCGCCCAACGTGGGGCTCGAACCCACGACCCTGAGATTAAGAGTCTCATGCTCTACCGACTGAGCTAGTCGGGCTGTTGTCTTTATACACGGTCACCTTGTGATACCTACAATATTGGTGACAATATAGGATAAAACATCGCCCAACGTGGGGCTCGAACCTACGACCCTGAGAATAAGAGTCTCATGCTCTACAGACTGAGCTAGCCGGGCTGCTGTCTTGTTTTGTGGTCACCTTGTGATACCTACAATATTGCTGACAATATAGGATAAAATATCGCCCAACGTGGGGCTCGAACCCACGACCCTGAGATTAAGACTCTCATCCCCTACCGACTGAGCTGGCCGGGCTGCTGACTTGACTTGTGGTCACCTTGTGATAACTACAATATTGCTGACAATATAGGATAAAATATCGCCCATCGTGGTGCTCGAACCCACGACCCTGAGATCAAGACTCTCATGCTCTACCGACTGAGATAGCCGGGCTGCTGTCTTGTTTTATGGTCACCTTGTGATACCTGCAATATTGCTGATAATATAGGATAAAATATCACCCAACCTGGGGCTCGAACCCACGACCCAGAGATTAAGAGTCTCATGCTCTACCGACTGACCTAGCCGGGCTGCTGTCTACTTACACGGTCACCTTGTGATACCTACAATATTGGTGACAATATAGGATAAAATATCGCCCAACGTGGGGCTCGAACCCACGATCCTGAGATTAAGAGTCTCATGCTCTACCGACTGACCTAGCCGGGCAGCTGTCTTCTTACACGGTCACCTTGTGATACCTACATTATTGCTGTCAATATAGGATAAAATATCGCCCGACGCGGGGCTCGAACCCACGACCCTAAGATTAAGACTCTCATGCCCTACCGACTGACCTAGCCGGGCTGCTGACTTGATTAGTGGTCACCTTGTGATAACTACAATATTGCTGACAATATAGGATAAAATTTCGCCCGACGTGGTGCTCGAACCCACGACCCTGAGATTAAGAGTCTCATTCCCTACCGACTGAACTAGCCGGGCTGCTGCCTGCTAACACGGTCACCTTGTGATACCTACAATATTGGTGACAATATAGGATAAAATATCGCCCAACGTGGTGCTCGAACCCACGACCCTGAGATTAAGAATCTCATGCTCTACCGACTGCGCTAGCCGGGCTGCTGTCTTCTTACACGGTCACCTTGTGATACCTACAATATTGCTGTCAATATAGGATAAAATAACGCCCAACGTGGGGCTCGAACCAACGACTCTGAGATTAAGAGTCTAATGCTCTACCGACTGCGCTAGCCGTACTGCTGTCTTCTTACACGGTCACCTTGTGATACCTACAATATTGGGGACAATATAATATGAAAACTCGCCCAACGTGGGTCTCGAACACACGACCCTGAAATTAAGTCTCATGCTCTACAGACTGAGCTAGCCAGGCTGCTGACTTGTTTTGTGGTCACCTTGTGATACCTACAATATTGGTGACAATATAGGATAAAAAATCTCCCAACGTAGGGCTCGAACCCACGACCCAGAGATTAAGAGGCTCATGCCCTACCGACTGAGCTAGCCGGGCTGCTAACTTATCTTATGGTCACCTTGTGATACCTACAATATTGCTGACAATATAGGATAAAATATCGCCCAACGTGGGGATCGAACCAACGACACTGAGATTAAGAGTCTCATGCTCTACCGACTGACCTAGCCGTGCTGCTGTCTCGTTATACGGTCACTTTGTGATACCTACAATATTGCTAACACTATAGGATGAAGTATCGCCCATCGTAGGGCTGAAACCCACGACCCTGAGATTAAGAGTCCCATGCTCTACCGACTGAGCTAGCCGAAGCGCTGTCTTCCTACACGGTCACCTTGTGGTACCTACAATATTGGTGACAATATAGGATAAAATATAGCCCGACGCGGGGCTCGAACCCACGACCGTAAGATTAAGACTCTCATGCCCTACCGACTGACCTAGCCGGGCTGCTGACTTGACTTGTGGTCACCTTGTGATAACTACAAAATTGCTGACAATATAGGATAAAATTTCGCCCAACGTGGTGCTCGAACCCACGACCCTGAGATTAAGAGTCTCATTCCCTACCGACTGAACTAGCCGGGCTGCTGTCTGCTAACACGGTCACCTTGTGATACCTACAATATTGGTGACAATATAGGATAAAATATCGCCCAACGTGGTGCTCGAACACACGACCCTGAGATTAAGAATCTCATGCTCTACCGACTGCGCTAGCCGGGCTGCTGTCTTCTTACACGGTCACCTTGTGATACCTACAATATTGCTGTCAATATAGGATAAAATATCGCCCAACGTGGGGCTCGAACCAACGACTCTGAGATTAAGAGTCTCATGCTCTACCGACTGCGCTAGCCGTACTGCTGTCCTATTACACGGTCACCTTGTGATAGCTACAATATTGGGGACAATATAAGATGAAAAATCGCCCAACGTGGGGCTCGAACCCACGACCCTGAAATTAAGTCTCATGCTCTACAGACTGAGCTAGCCAGGCTGCTGACTTGTTTTGTGGTCACCTTGTGATACCTACAATATTGGTGACAATATAGGATAAAAAATCTCCCAACGTAGGGCACGAACCCACGACCCAGAGATTAAGAGGCTCATGCCCTACCGACTGAGCTAGCCGGGCTGCTATCTTATCTTATGGTCACCTTGTGATACCTACAATATTGCTGACAATATAGGATAAAATATCGCCTAACGTGGGGATCGAACCCACGACCCTGAGATTAAGAGTCTCATGCTCTACCGACTGACCTAGCCGTGCTGCTGTCTTGATATACGGTCACCTTGTGATACCTACAATATTGCTAACACTATAGGATGAAGTATCGCCCATCGTAGGGCTGAAACCCACGACCCTGAGATTAAGAGTCCCATGCTCTACCGACTGAGCTAGCCGAAGCGCTGTCTTCCTACACGGTCACCTTGTGGTACCTACAATATTGGTGACAATATAGGATAAAATATTAAACGACCTGGGGCTCGAACCCACGACCCTGAGATTAAGAGTCTCATGCTCTACCGACTGAGCTAGCCGGACTGCTGAATTGCTTTTTGGTCACCTTGTGATACCTACAATATTGCTGACAATATAGGATAAAATATCGTCCAACGTGGGGATCGAACCCACGACCCTATAGGATAAAACATCGCCCAACGTGGGGCTCGAACACACGACCCTGAGATCAAGAGACTCGTGCGCTACCGACTGCGCTAGCAGTACTGCTGTTTTCTAACACGGTCACCTTGTGATACCTACAATATTGGGAACAATATAGGATGAAAAAATGCCTAACGTGGGGCTCGAACCCACGACCCTGAGATTAAGAGTCTCATGCTCTACCGACTGAGCTAGCCGGGCTGCTGTCTTCTTACACGGTCACCTTGTGATACCTACAATATTGCTGACAATATAGGATAAAATATCGCCCAACGTGGGGCTCGAACCCACGACCCTGAGATTAAGAGTCTCATGCTCTACCGACTGAGCTAGCTGAGCTGCTGTCTTCTTACACGGTCGCCTTGTCATACCTGCAATATTGGTGACAATATAGGATACAATATCGCCCAACGTGGGGATCGAACCCACGACCCTGAGATTAAGGGTCTCATGCTCTACCGACCGACCTAACCGGGCTACTGTCTTGTTTTATGGTCACCTTGTGATACCTGCAATATTGCTGACAATATAGGATAAAATATCGCCCAACGTGGGGCTCGAACCCACGACCCAGAGATTAAGAGTCTCATGCTCTACCGACTGACCTAGCTGAGCTGCTGTCTTCTAACACGGTCACCTTGTGATACCTACAATATTGGTGACAATATAGGATACAATATCGCCCAACGTGGGGCTCGAACCCACGACCCTGAGATTAAGGGTCTCATGCTCTACCGACTGACCAAGCCGGGCTGCTGTCTTCTTACACGGTCACCTTGTGATACCTACAATATTGGGGACAATATAGGATGAAAAATCGCCCAACGTGGGGCTCGGAGCCACGACCATGAGATTAAAAGTCTCATGCTCTACCGACTGATCTAGCCGGGCTGCTGTCTTCTTACACGGTCACCTTGTGATACCTACAATATTGGGGACAATATAGGATGAAAAATCGCCCAACGTGGGGCTCGAACTCACGACCCTGAAATTAAGTCTCATGCCCTACCGACTGAGCTAGCCAGGCTGCTGACTTGTTTTGTGGTCACCTTGTGATACCTACAATATTGGTGACAATATACGATAAAAAATCTCCCAACGTGGGGCTCGAACCCACGACCCTGAGATTAAGAGGCTCATGCCCTACCGACGGAGCTAGCCAGGCTACTATCTTATTTTATGGTCACCTTGTGATAACTACAATATTGCTGACAATATAGGATAAAATATCCCCCAACGTGGGGCTCGAACCCACGACCCTAAGATTAAGAGTCTCATGCTCTACCGACTAACCTAGCTGGGCTGCTGTCTTCTTACACGGTCACCTTGTGATACCTACAATATTGGTGACAATATAGGATAAAGTATTGCACGACGTGGGGCTCGAAGCCACGACCCTGAGATTAAGAGTCTCATGCTCTACCGACTGAGCAAGCCAGACTGCTGACTTGCTTTATGGTCACCTTGTGATACGTACAATATTGCTGACAATATAGGATAATATTTCGCCCAACGTGGGGCTCGAACCCACGACCCTGAGATTAAGACTCTCATGCCCTACCGACTGAACTAGCCGGGCTGGTGGCTACTTACACGGTCACCTTGTGATACCTACAATATTGCTGACAATATAGGTTAAAATATCGCCCAACGTGGGGCTCGAACCCACGACCCTGAGATTAAGAGTCTCATGCTCTACAGACTGAGCTAACCGGGCTGCTGTCTTCTTTTGTGGTCACCTTGTGATACCTACAATATTGCTGACAATATAGGATAAAATATCGCCCAACGTGGGGCTCGAACCCACGACCCTGAGATTAAGACTCTCATGCCCTACCGACTGAGCTAGCCGGGCTGCTGACATGACTTGTGGTCACCTTGTGATAACTACAATATTGCTGACAATATAGGATAAAATATCGCCCAACGTGGTGCTCGAACCCACGACCCTGAGATTAAGAGTCTCATTCCCGACCGACTGAACTAGCCGGGCTGCTGTCTGCTTACACGGTCACCTTGTGATACCTACAATAATGCTGACAATATAGGATAAAATATCGCCAAACGTGGTGCTCGAACCCACGACCCTGAGATTAAGAATCTCATGCTCTACCGACTGCGCTAGCCGGGCTGCTGTCTACATACACGGTCACCTTGTGATACCTACAATATTGCTGTCAATATAGGATAAAATATCGCCCAACGTCGGGCTCGACCCAACGACCCTGAGATTAAGAGTCTCATGCTCTACCGACTGCGCTAGCCGTTCTGCTGTCTTCTTACACGGTCACCTTGTGATACCTACAATATTGGGGAAAATATAGGATGAAAAATCGCCCAACGTGGGGCTCGAACCCACGACCCTGAGATTAAGAGTCTCATGCTCTACCGACTGAGCTAGCCGGGCTGCTGTCTTCCTACACGGTCACCTTGTGATACCTACAATATTGGTGACAATATAGGATAAAAAATCTCCCAACGTAGGGCTCGAACCCACAGATTAAGAGGCTCATGCCTTACCGACTGAGCTAGCCGGGCTGCTATCTTATGTTATGGTCACCTTGTGATACCTACAATATTGCTGACAATATAGGATAAAATATCGCCTAACGTGGGGATCGAACCCACGACCGTGAGATTAAGAGTCTCATGCTCTACCGACTGACCTAGCCGTGCTGCTGTCTTGATATACGGTCACCTTGTGATACCTACAATATTGCTAACACTATAGGATGAAGTATCGCCCATCGTAGGGCTGAAACCCACGACCCTGAGATTAAGAGTCCCATGCTCTACCGACTGAGCTAGCCGAAGCGCTGTCTTCCTACACGGTCACCTTGTGGTACCTACAATATTGGTGACAATATAGGATAAAATATTGCACGACCTGGGGCTCGAACCCACGACCCTGAGATTAAGAGTCTCATGCTCTACCGACTGAGCTAGCCGGACTGCTGAATTGCTTTTTGGTCACCTTGTGATACCTACAATATTGCTGACAATAGAGGATAAAATATCACCCAACGTGGGGATCGAACCCACGACCCTATAGGATAAAACATCGCCCAACGTGGGGATCGAACACACGACCCTGAGATCAAGAGACTCGTGCGCTACCGACTGCGCTAGCAGTAGTGCTGTTTTCTAACACGGTCACCTTGTGATACCTACAATATTGGGAACAATATAGGATGAAAAATTGCCTAACGTGGGGCTTGAACCCACGACCCTGAGATTAAGAGCCTCATGCTGTACCGACTGAGCTAGCCGGGCTGCTGTCTTCTTACACGGTCACCTTGTGATACCTACAATATTGCTGACAATATAGGATAAAATATCGCCCAACGTGGGGCTCAAACCCACGACCCTGAGATTAAGAGTCTCATGCTCTTCCGACTAAGCTAGTCGGGCTGTTGTCTTTAAACACGGTCACCTTGTGATACCTAAAATATTGGTGACAATATAGGATAAAACATCGCCTAACGTGGGGCTCGAACCCACGACCCTGAGGATAAGAGTCTCATGCTCTACAGACTGAGCTAGCCGGGCTGCTGTCTTGTTTTGTGGTCACCTTGTGATACCTACAATATTGCTGACAATATAGGATAAAATATCGCCCAACGTGGGGCTCGAACCCACGACCCTGAGATTAAGACTCTCATGCCCTACCGACTGAGCTAGCCGGGCTGCTGACTTGACTTGTGGTCACCTTGTGATAACTACAATATTGCTGACAATATAGGATAAAATATCGCCCAACGTGGTGCTCGAACCCACGAACCTGAGATTAAGAGTCTCATTCCCGACCGACTGAACTAGCCGGGCTGCTGTCTGCTTACACGGTCACCTTGTGATACCTACAATATTGCTGACAATATAGGATAAAACATCGCCAATCGTGGTGCTCGAACCCACGACCCTGAGAATAAGAATCTCATGCTCTACCGACTGCGCTAGCCGGGCTGCTGTCTTCTTACACGGTCACCTTGTGATACCTACAATATTGCTGTCAATATAGGATAAAATATCGCCCAACGTCGGGCTCGACCCAACGACCCTGAGATTAAGAGTCTCATGCTCTACCGACTGCGCTAGCCGTACTGCTTTCTTCTTACACGGTCACCTTGTGATACCTACAATATTGGGGAAAATATAGGATGAAAAATCGCCCAACGTGGGGCTCGAACCCACGACCCTGAGATTAAGAGTCTCATGCTCTACCGACTGAGCTAGCTGGGCTGCTGTCTTCTTACACGGTCACCTTGTTATACCTACAATATTGCTGACAATATAGGATAAAATATCGCCCAACGTGGGGCTCAAACCCACGACCCTGAGATTAAGAGTCTCATGCTCTACCGACTGAGCTAGCTGGGCTGCTGTCTTCTTACACGGTCACCTTGTCATACCTACAATATTGGTGACAATATAGGATACAATATCGCCCAACGTGGGGCTCGAACCCACGACCCTGAGATTAAGGGTCTCATGCTCTACCGACCGACCTAACCGGGCTGCTGTCTTGTTTTATGGTCACCTTGTGATACCTGCAATATTGCTGACAATATAGGATAAAATATCGCCCAACGTGGGGCTCGAACCCACGACCCAGAGATTAAGAGTCTCATGCTCTACCGACTGACCTAGCTGAGCTGCTGTCTTGTTACTCGGTCACCTTGTGATACCTACAATATTGGTGACAATATAGGATACAATATCGCCCAACGTGGGGCTCGAACCCACGACCCAGAGATTAAGGGTCTCATGCTCTACCGACTGACCTAGCCGGGCTGCTGTCTTCTTACACGGTCACCTTGTGATACCTACAATATTGGGGACAATATAGGATGAAAAATCGCCCAACGTGGGGCTCGAACCCACGACCCTGAGATTAAGACTCTCATGCCCTACCGACTGAACTAGCCGGGCTGGTGGCTACTTACACGGTCACCTTGTGATACCTACAATATTGCTGACAATATAGGTTAAAATATCGCCCAACGTGGGGCTCGAACCCACGACCCTGAGATTAAGAGTCTCATGCTCTACCGACTGAGCTAGTCGGGCTGTTGTCTTTAAACACGGTCACCTTGTGATACCTACAATATTGGTGACAATATAGGATAAAATATCGCCCAACGTGGGGCTCGAACCCACGACCCTGAGGATAAGAGTCTCATGCTCTACAGACTGAGCTAGCCGGGCTGCTGTCTTGTTTTGTGGTCACCTTGTGATACCTACAATATTGCTGACAATATAGGATAAAATATCGCCCAACGTGGGGCTCGAACCCACGACCCTGAGATTAAGACCCTCATGCCCTACCGACTGAGCTAGCCGGGCTGCTGACTTGACTTGTGGTCACCTTGTGATAACTACAATATTGTTGACAATATAGGATAAAATATCGCCCAACGTGGTGCTCGAACCCACGACCCTGAGATTAAGAGTCTCATTCCCGACCGACTGAACTAGCCGAGCTGCTGTCTGCATACACGGTCACCTTGTGATACCTACAATATTGCTGACAATATAGGATAAAATATCGCCAAACGTGGTGCTCGAACCCACGACCCTGAGATTAAGAATCTCATGCTCTACCGACTGCGCTAGCCGGGCTGCTGTCTACATACACGGTCACCTTGTGATACCTACAATATTGCTGTCAATATAGGATAAAATATCGCCCAACGTCGGGCTCGACCCAACGACCCTGAGATTAAGAGTCTCATGCTCTACCGACTGCGCTAGCCGTACTGCTGTCTTCTTACACGGTCACCTTGTGATACCTACAATATTGGGGAAAATATAGGATGAAAAATCACCCAACGTGGGGCTCGAACCCACGACCCTGAGATTAAGAGTCTCATGCTCTACCGACTGAGCTAGCCGGGCTGCTGTCTTCCTACACGGTCACCTTGTGATACCTACAATATTGGGGACAATATAGGATTAATAATCGCCCAACTTGGGGCTCGAACCCACGACCCTGAGATTAAGAGTCTCATGCTCTACCGACTGCGCTAGCCATACTGCTGTCTTCTCACACGATCACCTTGTGATACCTACAATATTGGGGAAAATATAGGGTGAAAAATCGCCCAACGTGGGGCTCGAACCCACGACCCTGAGATGAAGAGTCTCATGCTCCACCGACCTACCTAGCCGGGCTGCTTTATTACTTTAAGGTCACCTTGTGATACCTACAATATTGGTGACAATATAGGATAAAATGTCGCCCAACGTGGGTGTTGAACCCACGACCCTGAGATTAAGAGTCTCTTGCTCGACCGACTGAGCTAGCCAGGCTGCTGTCTTGTTTGGTGGTCACCTTGTGATACCTACAATATTGCTGACAATATAGGATAAAATGTAGCCCAACATGGGGCTCGAACCCACGACCCTGAAGTTAAGTCTCATGCTCTACCGACTGAGCTAGCCGGGCTGCTGTCCTCAAACACGGTCACCTTGTGATACCTACAATATTTCTGACAATATAGGATATAATATCGCCCAACGTGGGGCTCGAACCCACGACCCTGAGATTAAGAGTCTCATGCTCCACCGACTGCGCTAGCAGTGCTGCTGTTTTCTTACACGGTCACCTTGTGATACCTACAATATTGGGGACAATATAGGATGAAAAATTGCCCAACGTGGGGCTCGAACCCACGACCTTGAGATTAAGAGTCTCATGCTCTACCGACTGAGCTAGCCGGGCTGCTGTCGTCTTACACGGTCACCTTGTGATACCTACAATATTGCTGACAATATAGGATAAAATATCGCCCAACGTGGGGCTCTAACCCACGACCCTGAGATTAAGAGTCTCATGCTCTACCGACTGAGGTAGCCGGGCTGCTGTCTTCCTACATGGTCACCTTTGAGACCTACAATATTGGGGACAATATAGGATTAAAAATCGCCCAACGTGGGGCTCGAACCCACGACCCTGAGATTAAGAGTCTCATGCTTTACCGACCTAGCTAGCCGGGCTGCTTTCTTATTTTAAGGTCACCTTGTGATACATACAATATTTGTGACAATATAGGATAAAATGTCCCCAACGTGGGTTCGAACCCACGACCCTGAGATTAAGAGTCTTATGCTCTACCGACTGAGCTAGCCAGGCTGCTGTCTTGTTTTGTGGTCACCTTGTGATACCTACAATATTTCTGACAATATAGGATAAGAAATCGCCCAACGTGGGGCTCGAACCCACGACACTGAATTTAAGTCTCATGCTCTACCAACTGAGCTAGCCGGGCTGCTGTCTTCTTACACGGTCACCTTGTGATACCTACAATATTGCTGACAATATAGGATATAATATCGCCCAACGTAGGGCTCGACCCACGACCCTGAGATTAAGAGTCTCATGCTCTACCGACTGAGCTAGCCGGGCTGCTGTCTTTTTTATGGTCACCTTGTGTTACCTGCAATATTGCTGATAATATAGGATAAAATATCACCCAACCTGGGGCTCGAACCCACGACCCAGAGATTAAGAGTCTCATGCTCTACCGACTGACATAGCCGGGCTGCTGTCTACTTACACGGTCACCTTGTGATACCTACAATATTGGTGACAATATAGGATAAAATATCGCCCAACGTGGGGCTCGAACCCACGACCCTGAGATTAAGAGTCTCATAATCTACCGACTGACCTAGCCGGGCTGCTGTCTTCTAACACGGTCACCTTGTGATACCTACAATATTGGTGACAATATAGGATAAAGTATTGCACGACGTGGTGCTCGAACCCACGACCCTGAGATTAAGAGTCTCATGCTCTACCGACTGAGCAAGCCAGACTGCTGACTTGTTTTATGGTCACCTTGTGATACCTACAATATTGCTGACAATATAGGATAATATTTCGCCCAACGTGGGTGTCGAACCCACGACCCTGAGATTAAGAGTCTCTTGCTCGACCGACTGAGCTAGCCAGGCTGCTGTCTTGTTTGGTGGTCACCTTGTGATACCTACAATATTGCTGACAATATAGGATAAAATATCGCCCAACGTGATGCTCGAACCCACGACCCTGAGATTAAGAGTCTCATGCCCTACCGACTGAAATAGCCGCTGGTGGCTACTTACACGGTCACCTTGTGATACCTACAATATTGCTGACAATATAGGTTAAAATATCGCCCAACGTGGGGCTCGAACCCACGAACCTGAGATTAAGAGTCTCATGCTCTACCGACTGAGCTAGTCGGGCTGTTGTCTTAATACACGGTCACTTTGTGATACCTACAATATTGGTGACAATATAGGATAAAACATCGCCCAACGTGGGGCTCGAACCCACGACCCTGAGAATAAGAGTCTCATGCTTTACAGACTGAGCTAGCCGGGCTGCTGTCTTGGTTTGGGGTCACCTTGTGATACCTACAATATTGCTGACAATATAGGATAAAATATCGACCAACGTGGTGCTCGAACCCACGACCCTGAGATTAAGAGTCTCATTCCCTACCGACTGAACTAGCCGGGCTGCTGTCTGCTAACACGGTCACCTTGTGATACCTACAATATTGGTGACAATATAGGATAAAATATCGCCCAACGTGGTGCTCGAACCCACGACCCTGAGATTAAGAATCCGATGCTCTACCGACTGCGCTAGCCGGGCTGCTGTCTTCTTACACGGTCACCTTGTGATACCTACAATATTGCTGTCAATATAGGATAAAATATCGCCCAACGTGGGGCTCGAACCAACGACCCTGAGATGAAGAGTCTCATGCTCTACCGACTGCGCTAGCCGTACTGCTGTCTTCTTAACGGTCACCTTGTGATACCTACAATATTGGGGACAATATAAGATGAAAAATCGCCCAACGTAGGGCTCGAACCCACGACCCTGAAATTAAGTCTCATGCTCTACCGACTGAGCTAGCCAGGCTGGTGACTTGTTTTGTGGTCACCTTGTGATACCTACAATATTGGTGACAATATAGGATAAAAAATCTCCCAACGTAGGGCTCGAACCCTCGACCCAGAGATTAAGAGGCTCATGCCCTACCGACTGAGCTAGCCGGGCTGCTTTCTTATTTTATGGTCACCTTGTGATACCTACAATATTGCTGACACTATAGGATGAAGTATCGCCCATCGTAGGGCTGAAACCCACGACCCTGAGATTAAGAGTCCCATGCTCTACCGACTGAGCTAGCCGAAGCGCTGTCTTCCTGCACGGTCACCTTGTGGTACCTACAATATTGGTGACAATATAGGATAAAATATTGCACGACCTGGGGCTCGAACCCACGACCCTGAGATTAAGAGTCTCATGCTCTACCGACTGACCTAGCCGGGCTGCTGTCTTCTTTCACGGTCACCTTGTGATACCTACAATATTGGTGACAATATAGGATAAAGTATTGCACGACGTGGGGCTCGAACCCACGACCTTGAGATTAAGAGTCTCATGCTCTACCGACTGAGCAAGCCAGACTGCTGACTTGTTTTATGGTCACCTTGTGATACCAACAATATTGCTGACAATATAGGATAATATTTCGCCCAACTTGGGGCTCGAAACCACGACCCTGAGATTAAGAGTCTCATGCTCTACCGACTGAGCAAGCCAGACTGCTGACTTGTTTTATGGTCACCTTGTGATACCTACAATATTGCTGACAATATAGGTTAAAATATCGCCCAACGTGGGGCTCGGACCCACGACCCTGAGATTAAGAGTCTCATGCTCTACCGACTGAGCTAGTCGGACTGTTGTCTTTATACACGGTCACTTTGTGATACCTACAATATTGGTGACAATATAGGATAAAACATCGCCCAACGTGGGGCTCGAACCCACGACCCTGAGAATAAGAGCCTCATGCTTTACAGACTGAGCTAGCCGGGCTGCTGTCTTGGTTTGTGGTCACCTTGTGATACCTACAATATTGGTGACAATGTAGGATAAAAAATCTCCCAACGTAGAGCTCGAACCCACGACCCAGAGATTAAGAGGCTCATGCCCTACCGACTGAGCTAGCCGGGCTGCTGTCTTCTTACACGGTCACCTTGTGATACCTACAATATTGCTGTCAATATAGGATAAAATATCGCCCAACGTGGGGCTCGAACCAACGACCCTGAGATTAAGAGTCTCATACTCAACCGACTGCGCTAGCCGTACTGCTGTCTTCTTACACGGTCACCTTGTGATACCTACAATATTGGGGACAATATAAGATGAAAAATCGCCCAACGTGGGGCTCGAACCCACGACCCTGAAATTAAGTCTCATGCTCTACCGACTGAGCTAGCCAGGCTGCTGACTTGTTTTGTGGTCACCTTGTGATACCTACAATATTGGTGACAATGTAGGATAAAAAATCTCCCAACGAAGGGCTCGAACCCACGACCCAGAGATTAAGAGGCTCATGCCCTACCGACTGAGCTAGCCGGGCTGCTATCTTATTTTATGGTCACCTTGTGATACCTACAATATCGCTGACAATATAGGATAAAATATCGCCCAACGTGGGGATCGAACCCACGACCCTGAGATTAAGAGTCTCCTGCTCTACCGACTGACCTAGCCGTGCTGCTGTCTTATTATACGGTCACATTGTGATACCTACAATATTGCTGACAATATAGGATGAAGTATTGACCATCGTAGGGCTGAAACCCACGACCCTGAGATTAAGAGTCCCATGCTCTACCGACTGAGCTAGCCGAAGCTCTGTCTCCCTACACGGTCACCTTGTGGTACCTACAATATTGGTGACAATATAGGATAAAATATTGCACGACCTGGGGCTCGAACCCACGACCCTGAGATTAAGAGTCTCATGCCCTACCGACTGAGCTAGCCTGACTGCTGAATTGCTTTCTGGTCACCTTGTGATACCTACAATATTGCTGACAATATAGGATAAAACTTCGCCCAACGTGGGGATCGAACCCACGACCCTATAGGATAAAACATCGCCCAACGTGGGGCTCGAACCCACGACCCTGAGATCAAGAGACTCGTGCGCTACCGACTGCGCTAGCAGTACTGCTGTTTTCTTACACGGTCACCTTGTGATACCTACAATATAGGGGACAATATAGGATGAAAAATTGCCTAACGTGGGGCTCGAACCCACGACCCTGAGATTAAGAGTCTCATGCTCTACCGACTGAGCTAGCCGGGCTGCTGTCTTCTTACACGGTCACCTTGTGATACCTACAATATTGATGACAATATACGATAAAATATCGCCCAACGTGGGGCTCGAACCCACGACCCTGAGATTAAGAGTCTCATGCTCTACCGACTGAGCTAGACGGGCTGCTGTCTTCCTACACGGTCACCTTGTGATTCCTACAATATTGGGGACAATATAGGATTAAAAATCGCACAACGTGGGGCTCGAACCCACGACCCTGAGATTAAGAGTCTCATGCTTTACCTACCTAGCTAGCCAGGCTGCTTTCTTATTTTAAGGTCACCTTGTGATACATACAATATTTGTGACAATATAGGATAAAATGTCGCCCAACGTGGGTTCGAACCCACGACCCTGAGATTAAGAGTCTTATGCTCCACCGACTGAGCTAGCCAGGCTGCTGTCTTGCTTTGTGGTCACCTTGTGATACCTACAATATTTCTGACAATATAGGATAACAAATCGCCCAACGTGGGGCTCGAACCCACGACCCTGAAATTAAGTCTCATGCTCTACCGACTCAGCTAGCCGGGCAGCTGTCTTCCTACACGGTCACCTTGTGATACCTACAATATTGCTGACAATATAGGATATAATATCGCCCAACGTGGGGCTCGACCCACGACCCTGAGATTAAGAGTCTCATGCTCTACCGACTGAGCTAGCCGGGCTGCTGTCTTGTTTTATGGTCACCTTGTGATACCTGCAATATTGCTGACAATATTGGATAAAATATCGCCCAACGTGGGGCTCGAACCCACGACCCAGAGATTAAGAGTCTCATGCTCTACCGACTGACCTAGCCGGGCTGCTGTCTTCTTACACGGTCACCTTGTGATACCTACAATATTGGTGACAATATAGGATAAAATATCGCCCAACGTGGGGCTCGAACCCACGACCCTGAGATTAAGGGTCTCATGCTCTACCGACTGACCTAGCCGGGCTGCTGTCTTCTTACACGGTCACCTTGTGATACCTACAATGTTGGGGACAATATAGGATGAAAAATCGCCCAACGTGGGGCTCGGACCCACGACCCTGAGATTAAAAGTCTCATGCTCTACCGACTGACCTAGCCGGGCTGCGGTCTTCTTACTCGGTCACCTTGTGATACCTACAATATTGGGGACACTATAGGATGAAAAATCGCCCAACGTGGGGGTCGAACCCACGACCCTGAAATTAAGTCTCATGCTCTACCAACTGAGCTAGCCAGGCTGCTGAATTGTTTTGTGGTCACCTTGTGATACCTACAATATTGGTGACAATATACGATAAGAAAATCTCCCAACGTAGGGCTCGAACCCACGACCCTGAGATTAAGTGGCTCTTGCCCTACCGACTGAGCTAGCCGGGCTGCTATCTTATTTTATGGTCACCTTGTGATACCTACAATATTGTTGACAATATAGGATAAAATATCCCCCAACGTGGGGCTCGCACCCACGACCCTAAGATTGAGAGTCTCATGCTCTACCGACTGAGCTAGCCGGGCTGCTGTCTTCTTAGACGGTCACCTTGTGATATCTACAATATTGGTGACAATATAGGATAAAGTATTGCACGACGTGGGGCTCGAACCCACGACCCTGAGATAAGAGTCTCATGCTCTACCGACTGAGCAAGCCAGACTGCTGCCTTGCTTTATGGTCACCTTGTGATACCTACAATATTGCTGGCAATATAGGATAATATTTCGCCCAACTTGGGGCTCGAACCCACGACCCTGAGATTAAGACTCTCATGCCCTATCGACTGACCTAGCCGGGCTGCTGACTTGTCTTGTGGTCACCTTGTGATAACTACAATATTGCTGACAATATAGGATAAAATATCGCCCAACGTGTTTCTCGAACCCACGACCCTGAGATTAAGAGTCTCATGCCCTACCGACTGAACTGGCCGGGCTGGTGGCTACTTACACGGTCACCTTGTGATACCTACAATATTGCTGACAATATAGGTTAGAATATCGCCCAACGTGGGGCTCGAAACGACGACCCTGAGATTAAGAGTCTCATGCTCTACAGACTGAGCTAGCCGGTCTGCTGTCTTGTTTTGTGGTCACCTTGTGATACCTACAATATTGCTGACAATATAGGATAAAATATCGCCCAACGTGGGGCTCGAACCCACGACCCTGAGATTAAGAATCTCATGCTTTACCGACTGCTCTAGCCGGGCTGCTGTCTTCTTACACGGTCACCTTGTGATACCTACAATATTGGGGAAAATATAGGATGAAAAATCGCCCAACGTGGGGCTCGAACCCACGACCCTGTGATTAAGAGTCTCATGCTCTACAGACTGAGCTAGCCGGTCTGCTGTCTTGTTTTGTGGTCACCTTGTGATACCTACAATATTTCTGTCAATATAGGATAAAACATCGCCCAACGTGGGGCCCGAACCAACGACCCTGAAATTAAGAGTCTCATGCTCTACCGACTGCGCTAGCCGTACTGCTGTCTTCTTACACGGTCACCTTGTGATACCTACAATATTGGGGAAAATATAGGATGAAAAATCGCCCAACGTGGGGCTCGAACCCACGACCCTGTGATTAAGAGTCTCATGCTCTACCGACTGAGCTAGCCGGGCTGCTGTCTTCCTACACGGTCACCTTGAGATACCAACAATATTGGGGACAATATAGGATTAAAAATCACCCAACGTGGGGCTCGAACCCACGACCCTGAGATTAAGAGTCTCATGCTCAACGGACTGCGCTAGCCGTACTGCTGCCTTCTTACACGGTCACCTTGTGATACCTACAATATTGGGGAAAATATAGGATGAAAAATCGCCCAACGTGGGGCTCGAAACCACGACACTGAGATGAAGAGTCTCATGCTCTACCGACCTAGCTAGCCGGGCTGCTTTATTACTTTAAGGTCACCTTGTGATACCTACAATATTGGTGACAATATAGGATAAAATGTCGCCCAACGTGGGTCTCGAACCCACGACCCTGAGATTAAGAGTCTCATGCTCTACCGACTGAGCTAGCCAGGCTGCTGTCTTGTTTTGCGGTCACCTTGTGATACCTAGAATATTGCTGACAATATAGGATAAAATGTCGCCCAACATGGGGCTCGAACCCACGTACCTGAAGTTAAGTCGCATGCACTAACGACTGAGCTAGCAGGGCTGCTGTCTTCTTACACGGTCACCTTGTGATACCTACAATATTGCTGACAATATAGGATATAATATCGCCCAACGTGGGGCTCGAACCCACGACCCTGAGATTAAGAGTCTCATGCTCTACCGACTGCGCTAGCAGTACTGCTGTTTTCTTACACGGTCACCTTGTGATACCTACAATATTGGGGACAATATAGGATGAAAAATCGCCCAACGTGGGGCTCGAACCTACGACACTGAGATTAAGAGTCTCATGCTCTACCGACTGAGCTAGCCGGGGAGCTGTCTTCTTACAGGGTCACCTTGTGATACCTACAATATTGGTGACAATATAGGATATAATATCGCCCAACGTAGGGCTCTACCCACGACCCAGAGATTAAGAGTCTCATGCTCTACCGACTGACCTAGCCGGGCTGCTGTCTTCTTACAGGGTCACCTTGTGATACCTACAATATTGGTGACAATATAGGATAAAATATCGCCCAACGTGGGGATCGAACCCACGACCCTGAAATTAAGAGTCTCATGCTCTACCGACTGACCTAGCCGTGCTGTTGTCTTGATATACGGTCACCTTGTGATACCTACAATATTGCTGACACTATAGGATGAAGAATCGCCCATCGTAGGGCTGAAACCCACGACCCTGAGATTAAGAGTCCCATGCTCTACCGACTGAGCTAGCCGAAGTGCTGTCTTCTTACACGGTCACCTTGTGATACCTACAATATTGCTGACAATATAGGATAAAATATCGCCCAACGTGGGGCTCGAACCCACGACCCTGAGATTAAGAGTCTCATGCTCTACCGACTGAGCTAGCCGGGCTGCTATCTTCTTACACGGTCACCTTGTGATACCTACAATATTGGGGACAATATAAGATGAAAAATCGCCCAACGTGGGGCTCGAACCCACAACCCTGAAATTAAGTCTCATGCTCTACCGACTGAGCTAGCCAGGCTGCTGTCTTCTTACACGGTCACCTTGTGATACCTATAATATTGGTGACAATATAGGATAAAATATCGCCCAACGTGGGGATCGAACCCACGACCCTGAGGTTAAGAGTCTCATGTTCTACCGACTGACCTAGCCGTGCTGCTGTCTTGATATACGGTCACCTTGTGATACCTACAATATTGCTGACAATATAGGATATAATATCGCCCAACGTGGGGCTCGACCCACGACCCTGAGATTAAGAGTCTCATGCTCTACCGACTGAGCTAGCCGGGCTGCTGTCTTGTTTTATGGTCACCTTGTGATACCTGCAATATTGCTGACAATATAGGATAAAATATCGCCCAACGTGGGGCTCGAACCCACGACCCAGAGATTAAGAGTCTCATGCTCTACCGACTGACCTAGCCGGGCTGCTGTCTTCTTATACGGTCACCTTGTGATACCTACAATATTGGGGACAATATAGGATGAAAAATCGCCCAACGTGGGGCTCGGACCCACGACCCTGAGATTAAAAGTCTCATGCCCTACCGACTGACCTAGCCGGGCTGCGGTCTTCTTACACGGTCACCTTGTGATACCTACAATATTGGGGACAATATAGGATGAAAAATCGCCCAACGTGGGGCTCGAACCCACGACCCTGAAATTAAGTCTCATGCTCTACCGACTGAGCTAGCCGGGCTGCTGACTTGTTTTGTGGTCACCTTGTGATACCTACAATATTGGTGACAATATAGGATGAAAAATCGCCCAACGTGGGGCTCGGACCCACGACCCTGAGATTAAATGTCTCATGCCCTACCGACTGACCTAGCCGGGCTGCGGTCTTCTTACACGGTCACCTTGTGATACCTACAATATTGGGGACAATATAGGATGAAAAATCGCCCAACGTGGGGCTCGAACCCACGACCGTGAAATTAAGTCTCATGCTCTACCGACTGAGCTAGCCAGGCTGCTGACTTGTTTTGTGGTCACCTTGTGATACCTACAATATTGGTGACAATATACGATATGAAAATCTCCCAACGTAGGGCTCGAACCCACGACCCTGAGATTAAGTGGCTCTTGCCCTACCGACTGAGCTAGCCGGGCTGCTGTCTTATTTTATGGTCACCTTGTGATACCTACAATATTGCTGACAATATAGGATAAAATATCCCCCAACGTGGGGCTCGAACCCACGACCCTAAGATTAAACGTCTCATGCTCTACCGACTGACCTAGCCGGGCTGCTGTCTTCTTAGACGGTCACCTTGTGATAACTACAATATTGGAGACAATATAGGATAAAGTATTGCACGATGTGGGGCTCGAACCCACGACCCTGAGATTAAGAGTCTCATGCTCTACCGACTGAGCAAGCCAGACTGCTGACTTGTCTTCTGGTCACCTTGTGATAACTAAAATATTGCTGACAATATAGGATAAAATATCGCCAAACGTGTTTCTCGAACCCACGACCCTGAGATTAAGAGTCTCATGCCCTACCGACTGAACTGGCCGGGCTGGTGGCTACTTACACGGTCACCTTGTGATACCTAAAATATTGCTGACAATATAGGTTAGAATATCGCCCAACGTGGGGCTCGAAACCACGATCCTGAGATTAAGATTCTCATGCTCTACAGACTGAGCTAGCCGGGCTGCTGTCTTGTTTTGTGGTCACTTTGTGATACCTACAATATTGCTGACAATATAGGATAAAATATCGCCCCACGTGGGGCTCGAACCCACGACCCTGAGATTAAGACTCTCATGCCCTACCGACTGAGCTAGCCGGGCTGCTGACTTGACTTGTGGCCACCTTGTGATACCTACAATATTGCTGACAATATAGGATAAAATATCGCCAAACGTGGTGCTCGAACCCACGACCCTGAGATTAAGAATCTCATGCTCTACCGACTGCTCTAGTCGGGCTGCTGTCTTCTTAAATGGTCACCTTGTGATACCTACAATATTTCTGTCAATATAGGATAAAATATCGCCCAACGTGGGGCTCGAACCAACGACCCTGAAATTAAGGGTCTCATGCTCTACCGACTGCGCTAGCCGTACTGCTGTCTTCTTACACGGTCACCTTGTGATACCTACAATATTGGGGAAAATATAGGATGAAAAATCGCCCAACGTGGGGCTCGAACCCACGACCCTGAGATTAAGAGTCTCATGCTCTACCGACTGAGCTAGCCGGGCTTCTGTCTTCCTACACGGTCACCTTGAGATACCTACAATATTGGGAACAATATAGGATTAAAAATCGCCCAACGTGGGGCTCGAACCCACGACCCTGAGATTAAGAGTCTCATGCTCTACGGACTGCGCTAGCCGTACTGCTGCCTTCTTACACGGTCACCTTGTGATACCTACAATATTGGGGAAAATATAGGATGAAAAATCGCCCAACGTGGGGCTCGAACCCACGACCCTGAGATTAAGAGTCTCAAGCTCTACCGACTGAGCTAGCCGGGCTGCTGTCTTCCTACACGGTCACCTTGTGATACCTACAATATTGGTGACAATATAGGATAAAATATCGCCCAACGTGGGGCTCGAACCCACGACCCTGAGATTAAGGGTCTCATGCTCTACCGACTGACCTAGCCGGGCTGCTGTCTTCTTACACGGTCACCTTGTGATACCTACAATGTTGGGGACAATATAGGATGAAAAATCGCCCAACGTGGGGCTCGGACCCACGACCCTGAGATTAAAAGTCTCATGCTCTACCGACTGACCTAGCCGGGCTGCGGTCTTCTTACTCGGTCACCTTGTGATACCTACAATATTGGGGACAATATAGGATGAAAAATCGCCCAACGTGGGGGTCGAACCCACGACCCTGAAATTAAGTCTCATGCTCTACCAACTGAGCTAGCCAGGCTGCTGAATTGTTTTGTGGTCACCTTGTGATACCTACAATATTGGTGACAATATACGATAAGAAAATCTCCCAACGTAGGGCTCGAACCCACGACCCTGAGATTAAGTGGCTCTTGCCCTACCGACTGAGCTAGCCGGGCTGCTATCTTATTTTATGGTCACCTTGTGATACCTACAATATTGTTGACAATATAGGATAAAATATCCCCCAACGTGGGGCTCGCACCCACGACCCTAAGATTGAGAGTCTCATGCTCTACCGACTGAGCTAGCCGGGCTGCTGTCTTCTTAGACGGTCACCTTGTGATATCTACAATATTGGTGACAATATAGGATAAAGTATTGCACGACGTGGGGCTCGAACCCACGACCCTGAGATAAGAGTCTCATGCTCTACCGACTGAGCAAGCCAGACTGCTGCCTTGCTTTATGGTCACCTTGTGATACCTACAATATTGCTGGCAATATAGGATAATATTTCGCCCAACTTGGGGCTCGAACCCACGACCCTGAGATTAAGACTCTCATGCCCTATCGACTGACCTAGCCGGGCTGCTGACTTGTCTTGTGGTCACCTTGTGATAACTACAATATTGCTGACAATATAGGATAAAATATCGCCCAACGTGTTTCTCGAACCCACGACCCTGAGATTAAGAGTCTCATGCCCTACCGACTGAACTGGCCGGGCTGGTGGCTACTTACACGGTCACCTTGTGATACCTACAATATTGCTGACAATATAGGTTAGAATATCGCCCAACGTGGGGCTCGAAACGACGACCCTGAGATTAAGAGTCTCATGCTCTACAGACTGAGCTAGCCGGGCTGCTGTCTTGTTTTGTGGTCACCTTGTGATACCTACAATATTGCTGACAATATAGGATAAAATATCGCCCAACGTGGGGCTCGAACCCACGAGCCTGAGATTAAGACTCTCATGCCCTACCGACTGAGCTAGCCGGGCTGCTGACTTGACTTGTGGTCACCTTGTGATACCTACAATATTGCTGACAATATAGGATAAAATATCGCCAAACGTGGTGCTCGAACCCACGACCCTGAGATTAAGAATCTCATGCTTTACCGACTGCTCTAGCCGGGCTGCTGTCTTCATAAACGGTCACCTTGTGATACCTACAATATTTCTGTCAATATAGGATAAAACATCGCCCAACGTGGGGCCCGAACCAACGACCCTGAAATTAAGAGTCTCATGCTCTACCGACTGCGCTAGCCGTACTGCTGTCTTCTTACACGGTCACCTTGTGATACCTACAATATTGGGGAAAATATAGGATGAAAAATCGCCCAACGTGGGGCTCGAACCCACGACCCTGTGATTAAGAGTCTCATGCTCTACCGACTGAGCTAGCCGGGCTGCTGTCTTCCTACACGGTCACCTTGAGATACCAACAATATTGGGGACAATATAGGATTAAAAATCACCCAACGTGGGGCTCGAACCCACGACCCTGAGATTAAGAGTCTCATGCTCTACGGACTGCGCTAGCCGTACTGCTGCCTTCTTACACGGTCACCTTGTGATACCTACAATATTGGGGAAAATATAGGATGAAAAATCGCCCAACGTGGGGCTTGAAACCACGACACTGAGATGAAGAGTCTCATGCTCTACCGACCTAGCTAGCCGGGCTGCTTTATTACTTTAAGGTCACCTTGTGATACCTACAATATTGGTGACAATATAGGATAAAATGTCGCCCAACGTGGGTCTCGAACCCACGACCCTGAGATTAAGAGTCTCATGCTCTACCGACTGAGCTAGCCAGGCTGCTGTCTTGTTTTGCGGTCACCTTGTGATACCTAGAATATTGCTGACAATATAGGATAAAATGTCGCCCAACATGGGGCTCGAACCCACGTACCTGAAGTTAAGTCGCATGCACTAACGACTGAGCTAGCAGGGCTGCTGTCTTCTTACACGGTCACCTTGTGATACCTACATAATTGCTGACAATATAGGATATAATATCGCCCAACGTGGGGCTCGAACCCACGAACCTGAGATTAAGAGTCTCATGCTCTACCGACTGCGCTAGCAGTACTGCTGTTTTCTTACACGGTCACCTTGTGATACCTACAATATTGGGGACAATATAGGATGAAAAATCGCCCAACGTGGGGCTCGAACCTACGACACTGAGATTAAGAGTCTCATGCTCTACCGACTGAGCTAGCCGGGGAGCTGTCTTCTTACAGGGTCACCTTGTGATACCTACAATATTGGTGACAATATAGGATATAATATCGCCCAACGTAGGGCTCTACCCACGACCCAGAGATTAAGAGTCTCATGCTCTACCGACTGACCTAGCCGGGCTGCTGTCTTCTTACAGGGTCACCTTGTGATACCTACAATATTGGTGACAATATAGGATAAAATATCGCCCACCGTGGGGATCGAACCCACGACCCTGAAATTAAGAGTCTCATGCTCTACCGACTGACCTAGCCGTGCTGTTGTCTTGATATACGGTCACCTTGTGATACCTACAATATTGCTGACACTATAGGATGAAGAATCGCCCATCGTAGGGCTGAAACCCACGACCCTGAGATTAAGAGTCCCATGCTCTACCGACTGAGCTAGCCGAAGCGCTGTCTTCTTACACGGTCACCTTGTGATACCTACAATATTGCTGACAATATAGGATAAAATATCGCCCAACGTGGGGCTCGAACCCACGACCCTGAGATTAAGAGTCTCATGCTCTACCGACTGAGCTAGCCGGGCTGCTATCTTCTTACACGGTCACCTTGTGATACCTACAATATTGGGGACAATATAAGATGAAAAATCGCCCAACGTGGGGCTCGAACCCACAACCCTGAAATTAAGTCTCATGCTCTACCGACTGAGCTAGCCAGGCTGCTGTCTTCTTACACGGTCACCTTGTGATACCTATAATATTGGTGACAATATAGGATAAAATATCGCCCAACGTGGGGATCGAACCCACGACCCTGAGGTTAAGAGTCTCATGTTCTACCGACTGACCTAGCCGTGCTGCTGTCTTGATATACGGTCACCTTGTGATACCTACAATATTGCTGACAATATAGGATATAATATCGCCCAACGTGGGGCTCGACCCACGACCCTGAGATTAAGAGTCTCATGCTCTACCGACTGAGCTAGCCGGGCTGCTGTCTTGTTTTATGGTCACCTTGTGATACCTGCAATATTGCTGACAATATAGGATAAAATATCGCCCAACGTGGGGCTCGAACCCACGACCCAGAGATTAAGAGTCTCATGCTCTACCGACTGACCTAGCCGGGCTGCTGTCTTCTTACACGGTCACCTTGTGATACCTACAATATTGGTGACAATATAGGATAAAATATCGCCCAACGTGGGGATCGAACCCACGACCCTGAGATTAAGGGTCTCATGCTCTACCGACTGACCTAGCCGGGCTGCTGTCTTCTTACACGGTCACCTTGTGATACCTACAATATTGGGGACAATATAGGATGAAAAATCGCCCAACGTGGGGCTCGGACCCACGACCCTGAGATTAAAAGTCTCATGCCCTACCGACTGACCTAGCCGGGCTGCGGTCTTCTTACACGGTCACCTTGTGATACCTACAATATTGGGGACAATATAGGATGAAAAATCGCCCAACGTGGGGCTCGAACCCACGACCCTGAAATTAAGTCTCATGCTCTACCGACTGAGCTAGCCGGGCTGCTGACTTGTTTTGTGGTCACCTTGTGATACCTACAATATTGGTGACAATATAGGATGAAAAATCGCCCAACGTGGGGCTCGGACCCACGACCCTGAGATTAAATGTCTCATGCCCTACCGACTGACCTAGCCGGGCTGCGGTCTTCTTACACGGTCACCTTGTGATACCTACAATATTGGGGACAATATAGGATGAAAAATCGCCCAACGTGGGGCTCGAACCCACGACCCTGAAATTAAGTCTCATGCTCTACCGACTGAGCTAGCCAGGCTGCTGACTTGTTTTGTGGTCACCTTGTGATACCTACAATATTGGTGACAATATACGATATGAAAATCTCCCAACGTAGGGCTCGAACCCACGACCCTGAGATTAAGTGGCTCTTGCCCTACCGACTGAGCTAGCCGGGCTGCTGTCTTATTTTATGGTCACCTTGTGATACCTACAATATTGCTGACAATATAGGATAAAATATCCCCCAACGTGGGGCTCGAACCCACGACCCTAAGATTAAACGTCTCATGCTCTACCGACTGACCTAGCCGGGCTGCTGTCTTCTTAGACGGTCACCTTGTGATAACTACAATATTGGTGACAATATAGGATAAAGTATTGCACGATGTGGGGCTCGAACCCACGACCCTGAGATTAAGAGTCTCATGCTCTACCGACTGAGCAAGCCAGACTGCTGACTTGTCTTCTGGTCACCTTGTGATAACTAAAATATTGCTGACAATATAGGATAAAATATCGCCAAACGTGGTTCTCGAACCCACGACCCTGAGATTAAGAGTCTCATGCCCTACCGACTGAACTGGCCGGGCTGGTGGCTACTTACACGGTCACCTTGTGATACCTAAAATATTGCTGACAATATAGGTTAGAATATCGCCCAACGTGGGGCTCGAAACCACGATCCTGAGATTAAGATTCTCATGCTCTACAGACTGAGCTAGCCGGGCTGCTGTCTTGTTTTGTGGTCACTTTGTGATACCTACAATATTGCTGACAATATAGGATAAAATATCGCCCAACGTGGGGCTCGAACCCACGACCCTGAGATTAAGACTCTCATGCCCTACCGACTGAGCTAGCCGGGCTGCTGACTTGACTTGTGGCCACCTTGTGATACCTACAATATTGCTGACAATATAGGATAAAATATCGCCAAACGTGGTGCTCGAACCCACGACCCTGAGATTAAGAATCTCATGCTCTACCGACTGCTCTAGTCGGGCTGCTGTCTTCTTAAATGGTCACCTTGTGATACCTACAATATTTCTGTCAATATAGGATAAAATATCGCCCAACGTGGGGCTCGAACCAACGACCCTGAAATTAAGGGTCTCATGCTCTACCGACTGCGCTAGCCGTACTGCTGTCTTCTTACACGGTCACCTTGTGATACCTACAATATTGGGGAAAATATAGGATGAAAAATCGCCCAACGTGGGGCTCGAACCCACGACCCTGAGATTAAGAGTCTCATGCTCTACCGACTGAGCTAGCCGGGCTTCTGTCTTCCTACACGGTCACCTTGAGATACCTACAATATTGGGAACAATATAGGATTAAAAATCGCCCAACGTGGGGCTCGAACCCACGACCCTGAGATTAAGAGTCTCATGCTCTACCGACTGCGCTAGCCGTACTGCTGCCTTCTTACACGGTCACCTTGTGATACCTACAATATTGGGGAAAATATAGGATGAAAAATCGCCCAACGTGGGGCTCGAAACCACGACCCTGAGATGAAGAGCCTCATGCTCTACCGACCTAGCTAGCCGGGCTGCTTTATTTCTTTAAGGTCACCTTGTGATACCTACAATATTGGTGACAATATAGGATAAAATGTCGCCCAACGTGGGTCTCGAACCCACGACCCTGAGATTAAGAGTCTCACGCTCTACCGACTGAGATAGCCAGGCTGCTGTCTTGTTTTGTGGTCACCTTGTGATACCTACAATATTGCTGACAATATAGGATAAAATGTCGCCCAACATGGGGATCGAACCCACGACCCTGAAGTTAAGTCTCATGCTCTACCGACTGAGCTAGCCGGGCTGCTGTCTTCTTACACGGTCACCTTGTGATACCTACAATATTGCTGACAATATAGGATAAGATATCGCCCAACGTGGGGCTCGAACCCACGACCCTGAGATTAAGAGTCTCATGCTCTACCGACTGCGCTAGCCGGGCAACTGTCTTCTTACACGGTCACCTTTTGATACCTACAATATTGGGGACAATATAGGATGAAAAATCGCCCAACGTGGGGCTCGGACCCACGACCCTGAGATTAAAAGTCTCATGCTCCACCAACTGAGCTAGCCGGGCTGCTGTCTTCTTACACGGTCACCTTGTGATACCTACAATATTGGCGACAATATAAGATGAAAAATCGCCCAACGTGGGGCTCGAACCCTCGACACTGAAATTAAGTCTCATGCTCTACCGACTGAGCTAGCCAGGCTGCTGACTTGTGTTGTGGTCACCTTGTGATACCTACAATATTGGTGACAATATAGGATAACAAATCTCCCAACGTAGGGCTCGAACCCACGACCCAGAGATTAAGAGGCTCATGCCCTACCCACTGAGCTAGCCGGGCTGCTTTCATGTTTTGTGGTCACCTTGTGATACCTACAATATTGCTGACAATATAGGATAAAATATCGCCAAACGAGGGGATCGAACCCACGACCCTGAGGTTAAGAGTCTCATGCTCTACCGACTGACCTAGCCGTGCTGCTGTCATGATATACGGTCACCTTGTGATACCTACAATATTGCTGACACTATAGGATGAAGTATCGCCCATCGTAGGGCTGAAACCCACGACCCTGAGATTAAGAGTCCCATGCTCTACCGACTGAGCTAGCCGAAGCGCTGTCTTCCTACACGGTCACCTTGTGGTACCTACAATTTTGGTGACAATATAGGATAAAATATTGCACGACCTGGGGCTCGAACCCACGACCCTGAGATTAAGAGTCTCATGCTCTACCGACTGAGCTAGCCGGACTGCTGAATTGCCTTTTGGTCACCTTGTGATACCTACAATATTGCTGACAATATAGGATAAAATTTCGCCCAACGTGGGGATCGAACCCACGACCCTATAGGATAAAACATCGCCCAACGTGGGGCTCGAACCCACGACCCTGAGATCAAGAGACTCGTGCGCTACCGACTGCGCTAGCAGTACTGCTGTTTTCTTATACGGTCACCTTGTGATACCTACAATATTGCTGACAATATAGGATAAAATATCGTCCAACGTGGGGCTCGAACCCACGACCCTGAGATTAAGAGTCTCAAGCTCTACCGACTGAGCTAGCCGGGCTGCTGTCTTCCTACACGGTCACCTTGTGATACCTACAATATTGGGGACAATATAGGATTTAAAATCGCCCAACGTGGGGCTCGAACCCACGACCTTGAGATTAAGAGTCTCATAATTTACCGACCTAGCTAGCCGGACGCTTTCTTATTTTAAGGTCACCTTGTGATACATACAATATTTGTGACAATATAGGATAAATTGTCGCCCAACGTGGGTTCGAACCCACGACCCTGAGATTAAGAGTCTTATGCTCTACCGACTGAGCTAGCCAGGCTGGTGTCTTGTTTTGTGGTCACCTTGTGATACCTACAATATTTCTGACAATATAGGATAAAAAATCGCCCAACGTGAGGCTCGAACCCACGACCCTGAAATTAAGTCTCATGCTCTACCGACTGAGCTAGCCGGGCTGCTGTCTCCTTAGACGGTCACCTTGTGATACCTACAATATTGCTGACAATATAGGATAAAATATCGCCAAACATGGTGCTCGAACCCACGACCCTGAGATTAAGAATGTCATGCTCTACCGACTGCGCTAGCCGGGCTGCTGTCTTGTTAAACGGTCACCTTGTGATACCTACAATATTTCTGTCAATATAGGATAACCAACGACCCTGAAAATAAGAGTCTCATGCTCTACCGACTGCGCTAGCCCTACTGCTGTCTTATTACACGGTCACCTTGTGATACCTACAATATTGGGGAAAATATAGGATGAAAAATCGCCCAACGTGGGGCTCGAACCCACGACCCTGAGATAAAGAGTCTCATGCTCTACCGGCCTAGCTAGCCGGGCTGCTTTGTTACTTTAAGGTCACCTTGTGATACCTACAATATTGGTGACAATATAGGATAAAATGTCGCCCAACGTGGGTCTCGAACCCACGAACCTGAGATTAAGAGTCTTATGCTCTACCGACTGAGCTAGCCAGGCTGCTGTCTTGTTTTGTGGTCACCTTGTGATACCTACAATATTGGTGACAATATAGGATAAAATGTCACACAACGTGGGTCTCGAACCCACGACCCTAAGATTAAGAGTCTCATGCTCTACCGACTGAGCTAGCCAGGCTGCTGTCTTGCTTTGTGGTCACCTTGTGATACCTACAATATTGCTGACAATATAGGATAAAAAATCGCCCAACATGGGGCTCGAACCCACGACCCTGAGATTAAAAGTCTCATGCTCTACCGACTGAGCTGGCCGGGCTGCTGTCTTCTTACTCGGTCACCTTGTGATACCAACAATATTGGGGACAATATAGGATGAAAAATCGCCGAACGTGGTGCTCGGACCCACGACCCTGAGATTGAAAGTCTCATGCTCTACCGACTGAGCTAGCCGGGCTGCTGTCTTCCTACACGGTCACCTTGTGATACCTACAATATTGGGGACAATATAGGATGAAAAATCGCCCAACGTGGGGCTCGAACCCCCGACCCTGAAATTAAGTCTCATGCTCTACCGACTGAGCTAGCCGGGCTGCTGTGTTCTTACACGGTCATCTGTGATACCTACAATATTGCTGACAATATAGGATATAATATCGCCCAACGTGGGGCTCGACCCACGACCCTGAGGTTAAGAGTCTCATGCTCTACCGACTGAGCTAGCCGGGCTGCTGTCTTGTTGTATGGTCACCTTGTGATACCTGCAATATTGCTGACAATATAGAATAAAATATCACACAACGTGGGGCTCGAACCCACGACCCAGAGATTAAGAGTCTCATGCTCTACCGACTGACCTAGCCGGGCTGCTGTCTCCTTACACGGTCACCTTGTGATACCTACAATATTGCTGACAATATAGGATATAATATCTCCCATCGTGGGGGTCGAACCCACGACCCTGAGATTAAGAGTCTCACGCTCTACCGACTGCGCTAGCCGGGCTACTGTCTTTTTACACGGTCACCTTGTGATACCTACAATATTGGGGACAATATAGGATGAAAAATCGCCCAACGTGGGGATCGAACCCCCGACCCTGAAATTAAGTCTCATGCTCTACCGACTGAGCTAGCCGGGCTGCTGTCTTCTTACACGGTCACCTTGTGATACCTACAATATTGCTGACAATATAGGATATAATATCGCCCAACGTGGGGCTCGACCCACGACCCTGAGATTAAGAGTCTCATGCCCTACCGACTGAGTTAGCCGGGCTGCTGTCTTCCTACACGGTCACCTTGTGATACCTACAATATTGGGGACAATATAGGATTAAAAATCGCCCAACGTGGGCTCGAAACCACGACCCTGAGATTAAGAGTCTCATGCTTTACCGACCTAGCTAGCCGAGCTGCTTTCTTATTTTAAGGTCACCTTGTGATACATACAATATTTGTGACAATATAGGATAAAATGTCGCCCAACGTGGGTTCGAACCCACGACCCTGAAATTAATTCTCATGCTCTACCGACTGAGCTAGCCGGGCTGCTGTCTTCTTACACGGTCACCTTGTGATACCTACAATATTGGTGACAATATAGGATAAAATATCGCCCATCGTGGGGCTCGAACCCACGACCCTGCGATTAAGAGTCTCATGCTTTACCGACCTAGCTTGCCGGGCTGCTTTCTTATTTTAAGGTCACCTTGTGATACATACAATATTTGTGACAATATAGGATATAATATCGCCCAACGTGGGGATCGACCCACGACCCTGAGATTAAGAGTCACATGCTCTACCGACTGAGCTAGCCGGGCTGCCGTCTTGTTTTATGGTCACCTTGTGATACCTGCAATATTGCTGACAATATAGGATAAAATATCGCCCAACGTGGGGCTGGAACCCACGAGCCAGAGATTAAGAGTCTCATGCTCTAACGACTGACCTAGCCGGGCTGCTATCTTCTTACACGGTCACCTTGTGATACCTACAATATTGGTGACAATATAGGATGAAAAATCGCCCAACGTTGGGCTCGGACCCACGACCCTGAGATTAAAAGTCTCATGCCCTACCGACTGACCTAGCCGGGCTGCGGTCTTCTTACACGGTCACCTTGTGATACCTACAATATTGGGGACAATATAGGATGAAAAATCGCCCAACGTGGGGCTCGAACCCACGACCCTGAAATTAAGTCTCATGCTCTACCGACTGAGCTAGCCAGGCTGCTGACTTGTTTTGTGGTCACCTTGTGATACCTACAATATTGGTGACAATATACGATATGAAAATCTCCCAACGTAGGGCTCGAACCCACGACCCTGAGATTAAGTGGCTCTTGCCCTACCGACTGAGCTAGCCGGGCTGCTGTCTTATTTTATGGTCACCTTGTGTTACCTACAATATTGCTGACAATATAGGATAAAATATCGCCCAACGTGGGGCTCGAACCAACGACCCTGAAATTAAGGGTCTCATGCTCTACCGACTGAGCTAGCCGGGCTGCTGTCTTCTTACACGGTCACCTTGTGATACCTACAATATTGGGGAAAATATAGGATGAAAAATCGCCCAACGTGGGGCTCGAACCCACGACCCTGAGATTAAAAGTCTCATGCCCTACCGACTGAGCTAGCCGGGCTTCTGTCTTCCTACACGGTCACCTTGAGATACCTACAATATTGGGGACAATATAGGATTAAAAATCGCCCAACGTGGGGCTCGAACCCACGACCCTGAGATTTAGAGTCTCATGCTCTACCGACTGCGCTAGCCGTACTGCTGCCTTCTTACACGGTCACCTTGTGATAACTACAATATTGGGGAAAATATAGGATGAAAAATCGCCCAACGTGGGGCTCGAAACCACGACCCTGAGATGAAGAGTCTCATGCTCTACCGACTGAGCTAGCCGGGCTGCTTTTTTTCTTTAAGGTCACCTTGAGATACCTACAATATTGGTGACAATATAGGATAAAATGTCGCCCAACGTGGGTCTCGAACCCACGACCCTGAGATTAAGAGTCTCACGCTCTACCGACTGAGCTAGCCAGGCTGCTGTCTTGTTCTGTGGTCACCTTGTGATACCTACAATATTGCTGACAATATAGGATAAAATGTCGCCCAACATGGGGCTCGAACCCACGACCCTGAGATTAAAAGTCTCATGCTCTACCGACTGAGCTGGCCGGGCTGCTGTCTTCTTACACGGTCACCTTGTGATACCTACAATATTGCTGACAATATAGGATATAATATTGCCCAACGTGGGGCTCGAACCCACGACCCTGAGATTAAGAGTCTCATGCTCTACCGACTGCGCTAGCCGGGCAACTGTCTTCTTACACGGTCACCTTGTGATACCTACAATATTGCTGACAATATAGGATAAAATATCGCCCAACGTGGGGATCGAACCCACGACCCTGAGATTAAGGGTCTCATGCTCTACCGACTGCGCTAGCCGGGCAACTGTCTTCTTACACGGTCACCTTGTGATACCTACAATATTGGGGACAATATAGGATAAAATATCGCCCAACGTGGGGATCGAACCCACGACCCTGAGATTAAGGGTCTTATGCTCTACCGACTGCGCTAGCAGGGCAACTGTCTTCTTACACGGTTACCTTGTGATACCTACAATATTGCTGACAATATAGGATAAAATATCGCCCAACGTGGGGATCGAACCCCCGACCCTGAAATTAAGTCTCATGCTCTACCGACTGAGCTAGCCGGGCTGCTGTCTTCTTACACGGTCACCTTGTGATACCTACAATATTGCTGACAATATAGGATATAATATCGCCCAACGTGGGGCTCGACCCACGACCCTGAGATTAAGAGTCTCATGCCCTACCGACTGAGTTAGCCGGGCTGCTGTCTTCCTACACGGTCACCTTGTGATACCTACAATATTGGGGACAATATAGGATTAAAAATCGCCCAACGTGGGCTCGAAACCACGACCCTGAGATTAAGAGTCTCATGCTTTACCGACCTAGCTAGCCGAGCTGCTTCCTTATTTTAAGGTCACCTTGTGATACATACAATATTTGTGACAATATAGGATAAAATGTCGCCCAACGTGGGTTCGAACCCACGACCCTGAGATTAAGAGTCTTATGCTCTACCGACTGAGCTAGCCAGACTGCTATCTGGTATTGTGGTCACCTTGTGATACCTACAATATTTCTGACAATATAGGATAAAAATCGCCCAACGTGGGGCTCGAACCCACGACCCTGAAATTAATTCTCATGCTCTACCGACTGAGCTAGCCGGGCTGCTGTCTTCTTACACGGTCACCTTGTGATACCTACAATATTGGTGACAATATAGGATAAAATATCGCCCATCGTGGGGCTCGAACCCACGACCCTGCGATTAAGAGTCTCATGCTTTACCGACCTAGCTTGCCGGGCTGCTTTCTTATTTTAAGGTCACCTTGTGATACATACAATATTTGTGACAATATAGGATATAATATCGCCCAACGTGGGGCTCGACCCACGACCCTGAGATTAAGAGTCACATGCTCTACCGACTGAGCTAGCCGGGCTGCCGTCTTCTTTTTATGGTCACCTTGTGATACCTGCAATATTGCTGACAATATAGGATAAAATATCGCCCAACGTGGGGCTGGAACCCACGAGCCAGAGATTAAGAGTCTCATGCTCTACCGACTGACCTAGCCGGGCTGCTATCTTCTTACACGGTCACCTTGTGATACCTACAATATTGGTGACAATATAGGATAAAATATCGCCCAACGTGGGGCTCGAACCCACCACCCTGAGATTAAGAGCCTCATGCTCTACCGACTGACCTAGCCGGGCTGCTGTCTTCCTACACGGTCACCTTGTGATACCTACAATATTGGGGACAATATAGGATGAAAAATCGCCCAACGTGGGGCTCGGACCCACGACCCTGAGATTAAAAGTCTCATGCTCTACCGACTGACCTAGCCGGGCTGCTGTCTTCTTACACGGTCACCTTGTGATACCTACAATATTGGGGACAATATAGGATGAAAAATCGCCCAACGTGGGGCTCGAACCCACGACCCTGAAATTAAGTCTCATGCTCAACCGACTGAGCTAGCCAGGCTGCTGACTTGTTTTGTGGTCACCTTGTGATACCTACAATATTGGTGACAATATAGGAAAAAAAATCTCCCAACGTGGGGCTCGAACCCACGACCCTGAGATTAAGACTCTCATGCCCTACCGACTGAGCTAGCCGGGCTGCTATCTTATTTTATGGTCACCTTGTGATACCTACAATATTGCTGACAATATAGGATAAAATATCCCCCAACGTGGGGCTCGAACCCACGCCCCTAAGATTAAGTGTCTCATGCTCTACCGACTAACCTAGCCGGGCTGCTGTCTTCTTAACCGGTCACCTTGTGATACCTACAATATTGGTGACAATATAGGATAAAGTATTGCACGACGTGGGGCTCGAACCCACGACCCTGAGATTAAGTGTCTCATGCTCTACCGACTGAGCAAGCCAGACTGCTGTCTTGCTTTATGGTCACCTTGTGATACCTACAATATTGCTGACAATATAGGATAATATTTCGCCCAACTTCGGGCTCGAACCCACGACCCTGAAATTAAGAGTCTCATGCTCTACCGACTGTCCTAGCCGGGCTGCTGACTTGTCTTGTGGTCACCTTGTGATAACTACAATATTGCTGACAATATAAGATAAAATATCGCCCAACGTGGTGCTCGAACCCACGACCCTGAGATTAAGAGTCTCATGCCCTACCGACTGAACTAGCCGGGTTGGTGGCTACTAACACGGTCACCTTGCGATACCCACAATATTGCTGACAATATAGGTTAAAATATCGTCCAACGTGGGGCTCGAACCCACGACCCTGAAATTAAGAGTCTCATGCTCTACCGACTGAGCTAGTCGGGCTGTTGTCTTTATACACGGTCACCTTGTGATACCTACAATATTGGTGACAATATAGGATAAAACATCGCCCAACTTGGGGCTCGGACCCACGACCCTGAGAATAAGAGTCTCATGCTCTAGAGACAGAGCTAGCCGGGCTGCTGTCTTGTTTCGTGGTCACCTTGTGATACCTACAATATTGCTGACAATATAGGATAAAATATCGCCCAACGTGGGGCTCGAACCCACGACCCTGAGATGAAGACTCTCATGCCCTACCGACTGAGCTAGCCGGGCTGCTGCCTTGACTTGTGGTCACCTTGTGATAACCACAATATTGCTGACAATATAGGATAAAATATCGCCCAACGTGGTGCTCGAACCCACGACCCTGAGATTAAGAGTCTCATTCCCTACCGACTGAACTAGCCGGGCTGCTGTCTGCTTACACGGTCACCTTGTGATACCTACAATATTGGTGACAATATAGGATAAAACATCGCCCAACTTGGGGCTCGGACCCACGACCCTGAGATTAAGAGTCTCATGCTCTACCGACTGAGCTAGCCGGGCTGCTGTCTTGTTTTATGGTCACCTTGTGATACCTGCAATATTGCTGACAATACAGGATAAAATATCGCCCAACGTGGGGCTCGAACCCACGACCCAGTGATTAAGACTCTCATGCCCTACCGACTGAGCTAGCCGGGCTGCTATCTCCTTAGACGGTCACCTTGTGATACCTACAATATTGCTGACAATATAGGATAAAATATCGCCAAACCTGGTGCTCGAACCCACGACCCTGAGATTAAGAATGTCATGGTCTACCGACTGCGCTAGCCGGGCTGCTGTCTTGTTAAACGGTCACCTTGTGATACCTACAATATTTCTGTCAATATAGGATAACCAACGACCCTGAAAATAAGAGTCTCATGCTCTACCGACTGCGCTAGCCCTACTGCTGTCTTATTACACGGTCACCTTGTGATACCTACAATATTGGGGAAAATATAGGATGAAAAATCGCCCAACGTGGGGCTCGAACCCACGACCCTGAGATAAAGAGTCTCATGCTCTACCGGCCTAGCTAGCCGGGCTGCTTTATTACTTTAAGGTCACCTTGTGATACCTACAATATTGGTGACAATATAGGATAAAATGTCGCCCAACGTGGGTCTCGAACCCACGAACCTGAGATTAAGAGTCTTATGCTCTACCGACTGAGCTAGCCAGGCTGCTGTCTTTTTTTGTGGTCACCTTGTGATACCTACAATATTGGTGACAATATAGGATAAAATGTCACACAACGTGGGTCTCGAACCCACGACCCTAAGATTAAGAGTCTCATGCTCTACCGACTGAGCTAGCCAGGCTGCTGTCTTGCTTTGTGGTCACCTTGTGATACCTACAATATTGCTGACAATATAGGATAAAAAATCGCCCAACATGGGGCTCGAACCCACGACCCTGAGATTAAAAGTCTCATGCTCTACCGACTGAGCTGGCCGGGCTGCTGTCTTCTTATCGGTCACCTTGTGATACCTACAATATTGGGGACAATATAGGATGAAAAATCGCCGAACGTGGTGCTCGGACCCACGACCCTGAGATTAAAAGTCTCATGCTCTACCGACTGAGCTAGCCGGGCTGCTGTCTTCCTACACGGTCACCTTGTGATACCTACAATACTGGGGACAATATAGGATGAAAAATCGCCCAACGTGGGGCTCGAACCCACGACCCTGAGATTAAGACTCTCATGCCCTACCGACTGAGCTAGCCGGGCTGCTATCTTATTTTATGGTCACCTTGTGATACCTACAATATTGCTGACAATATAGGATAAAATATCCCCCAACGTGGGGCTCGAACCCACGCCCCTAAGATTAAGTGTCTCATGCTCTACCGACTAACCTAGCCGGGCTGCTGTCTTCTTAACCGGTCACCTTGTGATACCTACAATATTGGTGACAATATAGGATAAAGTATTGCACGACGTGGGGCTCGAACCCACGACCCTGAGATTAAGTGTCTCATGCTCTACCGACTGAGCAAGCCAGACTGCTGTCTTGCTTTATGGTCACCTTGTGATACCTACAATATTGCTGACAATATAGGATAATATTTCGCCCAACTTCGGGCTCGAACCCACGACCCTGAAATTAAGAGTCTCATGCTCTACCGACTGTCCTAGCCGGGCTGCTGACTTGTCTTGTGGTCACCTTGTGATAACTACAATATTGCTGACAATATAAGATAAAATATCGCCCAACGTGGTGCTCGAACCCACGACCCTGAGATTAAGAGTCTCATGCCCTACCGACTGAACTAGCCGGGTTGGTGGCTACTAACACGGTCACCTTGCGATACCCACAATATTGCTGACAATATAGGTTAAAATATCGTCCAACGTGGGGCTCGAACCCACGACCCTGAAATTAAGAGTCTCATGCTCTACCGACTGAGCTAGTCGGGCTGTTGTCTTTATACACGGTCACCTTGTGATACCTACAATATTGGTGACAATATAGGATAAAACATCGCCCAACTTGGGGCTCGGACCCACGACCCTGAGAATAAGAGTCTCATGCTCTAGAGACAGAGCTAGCCGGGCTGCTGTCTTGTTTCGTGGTCACCTTGTGATACCTACAATATTGCTGACAATATAGGATAAAATATCGCCCAACGTGGGGCTCGAACCCACGACCCTGAGATTAAGACTCTCATGCCCTACCGACTGAACTAGCCGGGCTGCTGCCTTGACTTGTGGTCACCTTGTGATAACCACAATATTGCTGACAATATAGGATAAAATATCGCCCAACGTGGTGCTCGAACCCACGACCCTGAGATTAAGAGTCTCATTCCCTACCGACTGAACTAGCCGGGCTGCTGTCTGCTTACACGGTCACCTTGTGATACCTACAATATTGGTGACAATATAGGATAAAACATCGCCCAACTTGGGGCTCGGACCCACGACCCTGAGATTAAGAGTCTCATGCTCTACCGACTGAGCTAGCCGGGCTGCTGTCTTGTTTTATGGTCACCTTGTGATACCTGCAATATTGCTGACAATACAGGATAAAATATCGCCCAACTTGGGGCTCGAACCCACGACCCAGTGATTAAGACTCTCATGCCCTACCGACTGAGCTAGCCGGGCTGCTGTCTCCTTAGACGGTCACCTTGTGATACCTACAATATTGCTGACAATATAGGATAAAATATCGCCAAACCTGGTGCTCGAACCCACGACCCTGAGATTAAGAATGTCATGCTCTACCGACTGCGCTAGCCGGGCTGCTGTGTTGTTAAACGGTCACCTTGTGATACCTACAATATTTCTGTCAATATAGGATAACCAACGACCCTGAAAATAAGAGTCTCATGCTCTACCGACTGCGCTAGCCCTACTGCTGTCTTATTACACGGTCACCTTGTGATACCTACAATATTGGGGAAAATATAGGATGAAAAATCGCCCAACGTGGGGCTCGAACCCACGACCCTGAGATAAAGAGTCTCATGCTCTACCGGCCTAGCTAGCCGGGCTGCTTTATTACTTTAAGGTCACCTTGTGATACCTACAATATTGGTGACAATATAGGATAAAATGTCGCCCAACGTGGGTCTCGAACCCACGAACCTGAGATTAAGAGTCTTATGCTCTACCGACTGAGCTAGCCAGGCTGCTGTCTTGTTTTGTGGTCACCTTGTGATACCTACAATATTGGTGACAATATAGGATAAAATGTCACACAACGTGGGTCTCGAACCCACGACCCTAAGATTAAGAGTCTCATGCTCTACCGACTGAGCTAGCCAGGCTGCTGTCTTGCTTTGTGGTCACCTTGTGATACCTACAATATTGCTGACAATATAGGATAAAAAATCGCCCAACATGGGGCTCGAACCCACGACCCTGAGATTAAAAGTCTCATGCTCTACCGACTGAGCTGGCCGGGCTGCTGTCTTCATATCGGTCACCTTGTGATACCTACAATATTGGGGACAATATAGGATGAAAAATCGCCGAACGTGGTGCTCGGACCCACGACCCTGAGATTAAAAGTCTCATGCTCTACCGACTGAGCTAGCCGGGCTGCTGTCTTCCTACACGGTCACCTTGTGATACCTACAATACTGGGGACAATATAGGATGAAAAATCGCCCAACGTGGGGCTCGAACCCCCGACCCTGAAATTAAGTCTCATGCTCTACCGACTGAGCTAGCCGGGCTGCTGTGTTCTTACACGGTCATCTGTGATACCTACAATATTGCTGACAATATAGGATATAATATCGCCCAACGTGGGGCTCGACCCACGACCCTGAGGTTAAGAGTCTCATGCTCTACCGACTGAGCTAGCCGGGCTGCTGTCTTGTTGTATGGTCACCTTGTGATACCTGCAATATTGCTGACAATATAGGATAAAATATCACACAACGTGGGGCTCGAACCCACGACCCTGAGATTAAGAGTCTCATGCTTTACCGACCTAGCTAGCCGAGCTGCTTTCTTATTTTAAGGTCACCTTGTGATACATACAATATTTGTGACAATATAGGATAAAATGTCGTCCAACGTGGGTTCGAACCCACGACCCTGAGATTAAGAGTCTTATGCTCTACCGACTGAGCTAGCCAGACTGCTATCTTGTATTGTGGTCACCTTGTGATACCTACAATATTTCTGACAATATAGGATAAAAATCGCCCAACGTGGGGCTCGAACCCACGACCCTGAAATTAATGCTCATGCTCTACCGACTGAGCTAGCCGGGCTGCTGTCTTCTTACACGGTCACCTTGTGATACCTACAATATTGCTGACAATATAGGATATAATATCGCCCAACGTGGGGCTCGACCCACGACCCTGAGATTAAGAGTCTCATGCCCTACCGACTGAGTTAGCCGGGCTGCTGTCTGCCTACACGGTCACCTTGTGATACCTACAATATTGGGGACAATATAGGATATAATATCGCCCAACGTGGGGCTCGACCCACGACCCTGAGATTAAGAGTCACATGCTCTACCGACTGAGCTAGCTGGGCTGCCGTCTTGTTTTATGGTCACCTTGTGATACCTGCAATATTGCTGACAATATAGGATAAAATATCGCCCAACGTGGGGCTGGAACCCACGAGCCAGAGATTAAGAGTCTCATGCTCTACCGACTGACCTAGCCGGGCTGCTATCTTCTTACACGGTCACCTTGTGATACCTACAATATTGGTGACAATATAGGATAAAATATCGCCCAACGTGGGGCTCGAACCCACCACCCTGAGATTAAGAGCCTCATGCTCTACCGCCTGACCTAGCCGGGCTGCTGTCTTCCTACACGGTCACCTTGTGATACCTACAATATTGGGGACAATATAGGATGAAAAATCGCCCAACGTGGGGCTCGGACCCACGACCCTGAGATTAAAAGTCTCATGCTCTACCGACTGACCTAGCCAGGCTGCTGTCTTCTTACACGGTCACCTTGTGATACCTACAATATTGGGGACAATATAGGATGAAAAATCGCCCAACGTGGGGCTCGAACCCACGACCCTGAAATTAAGTCTCATGCTCTACCGACTGAGCTAGCCAGGCTGCTGACTTGTTTTGTGGTCACCTTGTGATACCTACAATATTGGTGACAATATAGGATAAAAAATCTCCCAACGTGGGGCTCGAACCCACGACCCTGAGATTAAGACGCTCATGCCCTACCGACTGAGCTAGCCGGGCTGCTATCTTATTTTATGGTCACCTTGTGATACCTACAATATTGCTGACAATATAGGATAAAATATCCCCCAACGTGGGGCTCGAACCCACGCCCCTAAGATTAAGTGTCTCATGCTCTACCGACTAACCTAGCCGGGCTGCTGTCTTCTTAACCGGTCACCTTGTGATACCTACAATATTGGTGACAATATAGGATAAAGTATTGCACGACGTGGGGCTCGAACCCACGACCCTGAGATTAAGTGTCTCATGCTCTACCGACTGAGCAAGCCAGACTGCTGTCTTGCTTTATGGTCACCTTGTGATACCTACAATATTGCTGACAATATAGGATAATATTTCGCCCAACTTCGGGCTCGAACCCACGACCCTGAAATTAAGAGTCTCATGCTCTACCGACTGTCCTAGCCGGGCTGCTGACTTGTCTTGTGGTCACCTTGTGATAACTACAATATTGCTGACAATATAAGATAAAATATCGCCCAACGTGGTGCTCGAACCCACGACCCTGAGATTAAGAGTCTCATGCCCTACCGACTGAACTAGCCGGGTTGGTGGCTACTAACACGGTCACCTTGCGATACCTACAATATTGCTGACAATATAGGTTAAAATATCGTCCAACGTGGGGCTCGAACCCACGACCCTGAAATTAAGAGTCTCATGCTCTACCGACTGAGCTAGTCGGGCTGTTGTCTTTATACACGGTCACCTTGTGATACCTACAATATTGGTGACAATATAGGATAAAACATCGCCCAACTTGGGGCTCGGACCCACGACCCTGAGAATAAGAGTCTCATGCTCTAGAGACAGAGCTAGCCGGGCTGCTGTCTTGTTTTGTGGTCACCTTGTGATACCTACAATATTGCTGACAATATAGGATAAAATATCGCCCAACGTGGGGCTCGAACCCACGACCCTGAGATTAAGACTCTCATGCCCTACCGACTGAGCTAGCCGGGCTGCTGCCTTGACTTGTGGTCACCTTGTGATAACCACAATATTGCTGACAATATAGGATAAAATATCGCCCAACGTGGTGCTCGAACCCACGACCCTGAGATTAAGAGTCTCATTCCCTACCGACTGAACTAGCCGGACTGCTGTCTGCTTACACGGTCACCTTGTGATACCTACAATATTGCTGACAATATAGGATAAAATATCGCCCAACGTGGTGCTCGAACCCACGACCCTGAGATTAAGAGTCTCATGCTCTACCGACTGCGCTAGCCGGGCTGCTGTCTTATTACACGGTCACCTTGTGATACCTACAATATTGCTGTCAATATAGGATAAAATATCGCCCAACGTGGGGCTCGAACCAACGACCCTGAGATTAAGAGTCTCATGCTCTACCGACTGCGCTAGCCGTACTGCTGTCTTCTTGCACGGTCACCTTGTGATACCTACAATATTGGGGAAAATATAGGATGAAAACACGCCCAACGTGGGGCTCGAACCCACGACCCTGAGATTAAGAGTCTCATGCTCTACCGACTGAGCTAGCAGGGCTGCTGTCTTCTTAAACGGTCACCTTGTGATACCTACAATATTGGTGACAATATAGGATAAGATATCGCCCAACGTGGGGCTCGAACCCACGACCCTGAGATTAAGAGTCTCATGCTTTACCGGCTGACGTCTTCTTACACGGTCACCTTGTGATACCTACAATATTGGTGACAATATAGGATAAAAAATCTCCCAACGTGGGGCTCGAACCCACGACCCTGAGATTAAGACGCTCATGCCCTACCGACTGAGCTAGCCGGGCTGCTATCTTATTTTATGGTCACCTTGTGATACCTACAATATTGCTGACAATATAGGATAAAATATCCCCCAACGTGGGGCTCGAACCCACGCCCCTAAGATTAAGTGTCTCATGCTCTACCGACTAACCTAGCCGGGCTGCTGTCTTCTTAACCGGTCACCTTGTGATACCTACAATATTGGTGACAATATAGGATAAAGTATTGCACGACGTGGGGCTCGAACCCACGAACCTGAGATTAAGTGTCTCATGCTCTACCGACTGAGCAAGCCAGACTGCTGTCTTGCTTTATGGTCACCTTGTGATACCTACAATATTGCTGACAATATAGGATAATATTTCGCCCAACTTCGGGCTCGAACCCACGACCCTGAAATTAAGAGTCTCATGCTCTACCGACTGTCCTAGCCGGGCTGCTGACTTGTCTTGTGGTCACCTTGTGATAACTACAATATTGCTGACAATATAAGATAAAATATCGCCCAACGTGGTGCTCGAACCCACGACCCTGAGATTAAGAGTCTCATGCCCTACCGACTGAACTAGCCGGGTTGGTGGCTACTAACACGGTCATCTTGCGATACCTACAATATTGCTGACAATATAGGTTAAAATATCGTCCAACGTGGGGCTCGAACCCACGACCCTGAAATTAAGAGTCTCATGCTCTACCGACTGAGCTAGTCGGGCTGTTGTCGTTATACACGGTCACCTTGTGATACCTACAATATTGGTGACAATATAGGATAAAACATCGCCCAACTTGGGGCTCGGACCCACGACCCTGAGAATAAGAGTCTCATGCTCTAGAGACAGAGCTAGCCGGGCTGCTGTCTTGCTTTGTGGTCACCTTGTGATACCTACAATATTGCTGACAATATAGGATAAAATATCGCCCAACGTGGGGCTCGAACCCACGACCCTGAGATTAAGACTCTCATGCCCTACCGACTGAGCTAGCCGGGCTGCTGCCTTGACTTGTGGTCACCTTGTGATAACCACAATATTGCTGACAATATAGGATAAAATATCGCCCAACGTGGTGCTCGAACCCACGACCCTGAGATTAAGAGTCTCATTCCCTACCGACTGAACTAGCCGGGCTGCTGTCTGCTTACACGGTCACCTTGTGATACCTACAATATTGCTGACAATATAGGATAAAATATCGCCCAACGTGGTGCTCGAACCCACGACCCTGAGATTAAGAGTCTCATGCTCTACCGACTGCGCTAGCCGGGCTGCTGTCTTATTACACGGTCACCTTGTGATACCTACAATATTGCTGTCAATATAGGATAAAATATCGCCCAACGTGGGGCTCGAACCAACGACCCTGAGATTAAGAGTCTCATGCTCTACCGACTGCGCTAGCCGTACTGCTGTCTTCTTGCACGGTCACCTTGTGATACCTACAATATTGGGGAAAATATAGGATGAAAAAACGCCCAACGTGGGGCTCGAACCTACGACCCCGAGATTAAGAGTCTCATGCTCTACCGACTGAGCTAGCAGGGCTGCTGTCTTCTTACACGGTCACCTTGTGATACCTACAATATTGGTGACAATATAGGATAAGATATCGCCCAACGTGGGGCTCGAACCCACGACCCTGAGATTAAGAGTCTCATGCTTTACCGGCTGACGTCTTCTTACACGGTCACCTTGTGATACCTACAATATTGGTGACAATATAGGATAAAATATCGCTCAACGTGGGGCTCGAACCCACGACCCTGAGATTGAGAGTATCAAGCTCTAGCGACTGCGCTAGCCGGGCTACTGTCATCTTACACGGTCACCTTGTGATACCTACAATATTGGGGACAATATAGGATGAAAAATCGCCCAACGTGGGGCTCGGACCCACGACCCTGAGATTAAAAGTCTCATGCTCTACCGACTGAGCTAGCCGGGCTGCTGTCTTCTTACACGGTCACCTTGTGATACCTACAATATTGGGGACAATATAGGATGAATAATCGCCCAACGTGGGGCTCGAACCCCCGACCCTGAAATTAAGTCTCAAGCTCTACCGACTGAGCTAGCCGGGCTGCTGTCTTCTTACACGGTCACCTTGTGATACCTACAATATTGCTGACAATATAGGATATAATATCGCCCAACGTGGGGCTCGACCCACGACCCTGAGATTTAGAGTCTCATGCTCTACCGACTGAGCTAGCCGGGCTGCTGTCTTGTTGTATGGTCACCTTGTGATACCTGCAATATTGCTGACAATATAGGATAAATTATCACCCAACGTGGGACTCGAACCCACGACCCAGAGATTAAGCGTCTCATGCTCTACCGACTGACCTAGCCGGGCTGCTGTCTCCTTACACGGTCACCTTGTGATACCTACAATATTGCTGACAATATAGGATATAATATCGCCCATCGTGGGGCTCGAACCCACGACCCTGAGATTAAGAGTCTCATGCTCTACCGACTGCGCTAGCCGGGCTACTGTCTTTTTACACGGTCACCTTGTGATACCTACAATATTGGGGACAATATAGGATGAAAAATCGCCCACCGTGGGGATCGAACCCCCGACCCTGAAATTAAGTCTCATGCTCTACCGACTGAGCTAGCCGGGCTGCTGTCTTCTTACACGGTCACCTTGTGATACCTACAATATTGCTGACAATATAGGATAAAATATCGCCCAACGTGGGGCTCGAACCCACGACCTTAAGATTAAGAGTCTCATGCTCTACCGAATGACCTAGCCGGGCTGCTGTCGTCTAACACGGTCACCTTGTGATACCTACAATATTGCTGACAATATAGGATAAAATATCGCCCAATGCGGGGCTCGAACCCACGACCCTGAGATTAAGCGTCTCATGCCCTACCGTCTGAGCTAGCCGGGATGCTCTCTTATAATAGGGTCACCTTGTGATACCTACAATATTGCTGAAACTATAGGATAAAATATCGCCCCACGTAGGGCTCGAACCCACGAACCGTAGATCAACAGTCTTATGCTCTACACGTAAACTAGCCGGTCTGTTCAGTTACTTGTCGGGTACCTTGTGATGCCAATAGTATTGCAGACACATTAAATCAAAAAAATCGGCCAACGTGGGGCTCGAACCGACGAACCTGTTAGCTTTACTCGATAGACCCCGTAGCTTATGTGACCAACAGGGAAATTCGGGGAGCTAGTTAATTTATGTTGTTTTAAGGGGGCGGAACAGTGAGATCATTTGCCCCTAAATACGGATATCGTCTTACAAATTCGCAACAACATTCAACCTTTGTGTATGTACAGTGGATAAATAAGGTATTTTTCAGGCGCGGTTCTAGAGTTTGGCTTTGGGGGGAGGGAGGGGAGGGGAGTCAAAGAATCGAAATTGTTAAGAAAAATGGTATCACTAACAACGCAATCACAAAATAAACAAACGTACAAAACCAGACCTATTTTTTTGCAAGCTTCATGGATAGAAATTTGATGAGTTTAGCGCACCAAAAATATTCGTACAAATTGCAACGGCGTGTTTTGCGACTTTAACATCCAGCTTCGAAAAAAGTATCAAGGTATGTTACAGTTTCGGCAAGTCGAGTTGGTACCGACACAGGGAGAAAGTCACAGCTTAAATTGCCAACCAAGCTCGCAGTATGGACGTTGGCAAAAATTGTTGGTGCAAAAAAAAATCTATCCATGCAATGCTGCACATTCATCGTGACATCATTATAGACATCGATTCGGTAATCACAAGGTTTGCTAAACAAAATAGACGAGTTGATTTTGTTATATAAATAATCGTTTTTATATAACAGGTGTGAAATTGTAAATAATAATTGCAATAATAGTACATTATGCAACGAGCCTATAATGGCTATAATTAAGACACGAGTATTTTTATAAAACGAGCGTATGCGAGTTTTATTATTTCCATACGAGTGTCTTAATTACCATTATAGGCGAGTTGCATACGACTGTTTATGTTCGACGATAATTATAACTTTATTATATGTTTTAACATAAATATTCATAAATATCTGTTGAGAGTCAGCCACATAATTTTGTGATCGCAGAGCGAGCGTTGGGTGTTATATCTCTGTCTTTCAAGATCTCAGGACGACCGACGCATGCGCTCTGTGTGCTTGCAATGCCATATGTTGACATCTGCCGCCCCTCAGTAATATTGTCACTGGAGTTGTTTGAAGGCAATGAATGCGCTGTGTAGAAATTATATTAAGGTACAGTGCTATTTGTTGTCTCATATTCGCCAGTTTATTTACGCGAACATATGGACGGTGCGTATTCCATGTCGGTAATTTATTATAGTTCGATGTTGTGTTTATGTCCGACATTTTGGATTTTGAGCGCACGCGTGAAGGTATCGTTACCTAATTGGTCAATGAACGAGCTCTGATTGGCTGGAGAAACTGTATCATAATGAAAAAGAGTGTTATAATGACCATCATTATGATACAGTTTTCTAACACATAATAGTGAGGGTCGAACATAAAGATATTTTCAGTATTGAATAAAATGAAAAAAAAAACTGTTTTTCATTTAAAATTCGTTAAGTTTTATTTGTCTGGTTATTGTGTTTTCGTTTTTTGAGTTTGCAAAAAACATTTGGTCCCCCCCCCCTCCCCTCCTCCCCCCATGATTCCGCGCCTGGTATTTTTTGCAGCCATTGACCACACGGAATTGCAAATGACTTAACGTTTCTACATTATCAAAGCAGGCCCCGTGGTGTTGGGGTAGTGTTCCTGCCTCTCACCCGGAGGCCCCGGGTTCGATCCCCGGCTCAGGCAGGGATTCTAAAACTCACGTGAGGTTTAGAACGGGGTGCACTCAGCCTCGTGAGGACAATTGAGTAGCTGTCTGACAGTGAGACAGCGGCCCGATCACGAAAACCAAGATTAACGGCCGAGGGGACCTGACGCGCTGATCACGCGTCACCCCAATATCTGCAGGCCGAATGGCTGGGCAGCGGTCGCTTGGTCGGCATTAGCCCGTCATGGGCTGTATAGTGCCAGGGGTTGACTTTTGACATTATCAAAACCACGAATTACTGTGTGTGTGCAACGTGATTCTCTTTATAGGCTACCTTTGTAAGGGATAATTGTTGGTTTTTCATTTAGGGGGATGTAAATCGTTGATATTATCAACGTGTATAATTACTTGTGTTAGTTTGCTGTGTATAATAGTGTGTTAATTTGCCATTTAGGTTAAGAATTGGGAAGGAGTCTGTCGTGGCTCTAAGTTTGGAGCCTTTCTAGCATGTGGAAAATGGCGGAAAAGTAGACTACCTTTTCAAGTGGCCGCGGTGGGAATCAAATCTTCTTGTTCCCAGTTGTGCTCCACGAGGCTGAGTGTATCCAACTCCACCCTCAGACAACAATTAAATTTATTCGTGAGGGGCGTGATGGCACAGTAATAATAATAATAATAATAATATTAATATCGTATGGCCTCGGGTGCCGGGTGCAAGCTTTGATATTTGACACCCAGAGGGTAGCCTGCATGCCGAATTCCGTTGTTCCTTGAAGCATTATGAAAGTCAAGGAGGTTAGGTATGGTGTATTCTTTGGAATACACGGTAAGACAGAGTAAGCTTTTGCTTCTCTTTGCTTTAGTTCATCCCTTCCTTTTTCGCAAACACCATCAGTGATCTCCTGATTTCTCTTTGCTGGTGCATTTTTCTTACACTACCTGTAAGTCTGTTCTAGATATATATCTTCCATGACCCACCTAATGTCATCTAGGAGCGAATCTCTGAAGTTCCTGAACTTTTCCCTGCATAAGAGGACTTCCTTACCAATCTGGCCACCAGATCTCGTCGCTATCGCCAGCTATCATCTCCGTGATCAAGAGGACTTCGTCTACTTTTTCACCCACCAGGCTTCGCTAGTGACGCCTGCTATCAACTCTTCGAAGACCATTTCATCAAAAGAAATTATTGTTTTAAAGTAGGCTATTCTTATGTGTATTCCTTTTGTCTCCTACCCCCACCTTTTTCCCTTCCCTAGTCTCTCCGCGCTCCGTTGAGCTGGCCTCACTTCTGCGTCTGAAGTCAAACCAGTCAGTTGGAGTTCAACTAGAGCTCGTCTCCTCACCTCGCGGGACAAACTTTCAAATTGGACGCCATGTCCAGATCGTAACTAACGGTCAGCAAGGAATCGCCGTTCATTAGAAATTAGCTAAGTACTATTTCGACGTTCTTCACCTTATTTCAATGGATTTTAAATAGCTACATGCTTTTAATCATCATTTTACAGGCAGTGTGAGTTTTCTAATGTGGGACAATAATCATCCTTCGCGGGATTTTCTATGTTGGGCTTTGTCTATCTAAGCTAACTTTAACATGAAGGAGCATTTCTTATGCTTATTAAATGAGAGATTTTCTCACAACGTGGGACACCGTTGAATTACCCACTGTCTATAAAATACTTAGCTCATTCCACCGCTGGACTAATTTTTGCCCTATTCTTCAGTGATGATTGTTCTGGAATTTTCCATGCCAAACACTACAAGTTAAACTTTCTAGTACTTTCCACTCACATGTGGGAATACTTTTTCAAACTAAGGAATCTTCCTTATGAACTGCTAATCAATATCTAATTTTTCTTCCTCCGTTGGAACTTTTCTGCTGCATTCAACTATAACCTACAAGTTTTTCAGCTCAATAGACTCTCGCAAATCTAGTGCGACTAATTATTTTTCAGCATCGCAATAACCTTCCTGGCTATAAACTTTCTGTGCTACAATAGTGAACTTTCCAGCCACGTCAATAGACTATAGTGAAACAGTGCTCGTTCGATATCTCCTCCGCGTCGCGCTCGTTCGAAATAAATAAAATAAAATAAAATAGGCCAAAAACTTACTCTACAAAGTTCCTATTTCCTCTTCATCTACTCCTCTTTACTAACATATTAGGTTAATCTGTAAATTTATGTATTTTGCAATGAGGCCTCGCCAAACCATAGGCGCCCTCCCAATTTTCTCCACGTATCATTAAGTCATTCTGCATAAATATCAGCAGTTTGAAACTGCGTATTAATCTATTTCTTTTCTTGCTAGCTCAAGAATTAGTTATTGTCTACCAAAGCTTTCATTAATCTCTTTAATCCAGGTTTCACGAAAGGGTAACTTGCCCCATTTTCCCCTCGTGATCCTGTTTAATCATAGAAGTTCTAGAAACTTCATTTTTAAATTTCTCTTCAGGTTTCACAATAAGTGACCTGCCCTATTTGTATAACCTCAAAGCGTAATTCTGTGTTTTACAAGAAGTTATAGAAACTTATATTTTCCCTTTCTCTGTTTTTTTGTTGTTGTTAATTTCGAAGTTGTTATTTGTTCATATTTCTAAGATATCCATCTGGAAATTCTTAAAGTACACATCTTGTACTTGATTTATTGTTTAACTTTAATTACGTTAATTATCTTTAAATTTCCCATTTGTTAATCTTAACAACATTTCAAAATCTCAAGAAGATTTTAACGCATATAAAAGTTTTTCAACCAAAAATTTGTCATTTGCCTGGTGCAAGATTTAGATGATTTTAGGAGGTCTGCGACCCCAATTGTTAACAAAATTAAAATTATATATTTGTTAAATGGATTACTCCTTTCTGCATTGTTAAATAAATCAAGATTTATTTCTTTGCTTTATCATTTCTCTAAAATAACGGTTAGGCAGGATCCTGTCTTCCCTGACTCTTCCTAGGTTTATGCCCTCTTTAATAAAAATAAATCCATTGATAAGGTTTGCACTACTTGTTGCATTTGAGCAAGAACTCTTAGTTATTAACTTATTAAAGTCACTCTTAGCTTTGATAGCTAATTCTAACTGGCCAGTAAGGCAAGCATAGCTCGCGACGCCAGCTTCCTGCTTGTTAAGATTCTCTCTACAACATACGGTTGGTTTTTCAAAATTTAAGTGTTTCTCATTGTCTAAACTTTTAGTCGGCGCTTTGCTGGGTAAAAGCTTAGTCATTCCTAAATGCGAATCTTGGTGCTCTTACCAAAATTATTACCAAGGGTATAATTGCTTTATCCCTATCCTTCTCGAAAACATTCTGTCGCTCTTGAAAAATTCTACAATTTCAAGAACTAAAATATCACGGCTGATTCAAATTATTTGCATTCTTCAAAATACTCGTTTAAAAACAAACTCCTTTGAATGGATACACAGTAAATCTGTTACTCTTTGTCTTGCCAGACCACCACCCTTCCCCATAGAAGGTAAATTTATGCTTGAGAGGGAATACGCCATAGCAGCTTGCTTGCGTATAGCCCAAGTTCCAGCTGCGTTTCCTATTAGCTTCGCCCAGGTCCCTTCCCACTTTAGTTATCGGAAAGCGGATTTACAGTGGCAGCTGCCTTTGAGTGTACTTAAAGTTAAAGTTATAACTTATGTCAGACTCTCTTCCTATTTCTCCATTCCTTTTCTCCAGTCCGAAACCCACTTCTTTTTCTTCATCATCTTCCCTTGGGGTTCAGGTTATTCCCAAGCTAATAATCTACCCAAGGTATCTAAGCTCCTTGAACACTGGAGCGCTTTCTAGTAGAGAAATGAGGAACTTTGTTTTGGCGGAAACTCCCGAGATTAATTTTGCCATTATGAACACGGCCTACTGATTTCGAATGGGTTCTTTGACATGCCAACATCGTATGACATGGTGTCGTAATTTTTGCCGCCTTTCAAGAATCACTTATCACGGCCAGGAGCGAACCTGCAATCTTGGGGTTAGTAGACCGACACGCTATCCATTCACCCACCGTGGCAAGCTGGCACAGTAGTTAAGTTGCTTGTTTCTCACCAAAGCGGATTGGGTTCGATTCCCGTTTAATGCATGTGAGATTTTTGATGTGTAATGTCTCGTCCTGTGGTTAGGATTCCACGTAAGAAGGAGGCCCCCGGCTTATGATCGCGTGATTAACAGTCACGTAACACTATAAACTTGCGTTAATTTCTTTGCAAAGCCGGGAATCGAAATCTGTTTCTTAGGAATGCGATTATCACTAATTTAGCAATGGCTGCCTCCAGGATCAAATCCCGGTCTATGGAGGAGTACTTACAACCCAGTTTGATTTATGAGCATGTCATAAAAACTAAGCTCAAGTGACACGCGAAAGTCGCTCGTTGAACTGAGCTATCTAGCCATGATTATTCCATTCGTGAGAAGCGATGGGTCTAAGGTCAAACACTTAAATTAATATTTAAGAGGCATTGTCAGATAATTCATTAATGTAACAGAAACAAGGCAGATTTATTCGTCATATCATGTCGTACTTCTTTATGATTTGTAATGTCTCCATTACTTCTGAACATATTGATGCATCTGCTGCCATTCAATAATACACAAAGGGACTCCATACTGCTTCTAACGCACTGTATGCCCAAGGCACGGGATCGAATCCTGCACACTTGCAAGAGACCAGTGTCGATAGATTTACTGGCACGTTAATATTCCCATTGTAGTACATAACATCGAAACTCTTAACACACGGCAGTTAAAGCCATATTATTATTGTTATTATTATTTATATTATTATTATGTCGCCTCCGTGGTGTAGTGGTTAGCGTGCTTAGCTGCCACCCCGTAGGTCCGAGGTTCGATTCCCGGCTCCGGCACGAAATTTGAAAAGTGGTATGAGGACTGAAACGGGGTCTATTCAGCCTCGGGTGGTCCAAATGTGTAGAGGGGGTTCAATTCCCACCTCAGCCATACTCGAAGTGGTTTTCCGTGGTTTCCCACTTCATCTCCGGGAAAAATGCTGAGATGGTACCTACCTTAAAGCCACGGCCGCCTCCTTCCCACTTCCTTGTCTATCCTTCCCAATCTTCCCATCCCTTCCCATCCCTCATTAGGCCCCTGTTCGCTTTGCAGGTGTGGCCGCCTGGGCGAGGTGCTGGTCCCACCTCCCCAGTTGCGTCCCCAGTTTAGGTGTTTCAAGCCCCAGGACACTGCCCTGATGGAGGTAATGGTGGGATCCCTCGCTGAGTCTCCGAGGGAAAAGCCAATCTGGAGGGTAATTTGACTAAAAAAATATATATTATTACTATTTATATTATTATTACCGATAGGGATAGCTATGCTCGCTTACCATCATCGCTAGGCAATGTAGCTACGCTCACTTCGGACTCGGTAGACGTGGGTTCGAGCCTCACCGTCGGACGTCCTTGAAATTGTTTTCTGTGGTTTGCCATTTTAAATTCCAGGCAATTGCTGGGACGGTATCTTCTGACGGGCCACGGCCGCTTCCTTCCACATCCTTGCCCAGGTTGGCCCCATGACCCAACGCTGCGCTTTAGCGAGCGTAGCCACTGCTGTCTGTATTAGGCGACTGATAACTAGGGTTCGAAAGTTTAAGACTAAAGAAGTACAAAATATACAAGCAAATATGCCCTAAAAACTAGCTAAACATGACCTAAAAACTATAAAATATGACCTAGAATACTATGAAATATGACATGAATGTTAGGGATAATTACTTCTTAGCTAAATATATCTACTGGAGTGACATCCTGTTGAAAGGCGGAAGTACACTATCGTCATGTTCCGTGACCTCATGCGTGCAGTGTCGCAATCTAATTTGTCCAGAAAGATGTGCTAAGAGACGACCTTAGAGGAGCACCTTCCTGGAATCAGGGCTTCTAAACCTGCTATCTGCCTGTTCCGGTAATAGAAAGAAAAATATATCTACTACACTATTTGGAAATCCTGTGTTTGAAACTCGACGCAGATAACACGTACCTTGTTAACGACTCCTCAATTTAAACACAAATGCTGAAATTATAACCAAATATGACCAAAAGAATAAAAATGGCCAAAATATGTATTTATAGGCAACATCAAATTGCTTTAAACGTGGTCAGGGACCCGTCATTCAAACTTATTTTTCATATTTCGGGTAAAATGAGCTCATGAAAAAAAAATATGACTTTTCCTTAACATCTGAACCTTACTGATAACAATAAGTGCCAAAGGTTTCGTCAGAAGCTCTTTCCAAGTATTGCTAGTCACCTTAGATCAGCACAGTTTTCATGATAACCATCGTGTAATCGACTCTGTAATGTGTGTTATCTAAACTCTCTTGCCAAGTGATTGTCTCCTACACTTCCGTGTTGTGTCATATCAGACAGTACGCTTGATAAGACCGAGTATCCAGCATCAACTGCCAGTGAGTGTTCTGAGCTACTGCCCTCTAGGATAGAGATAGATACTGTGTATATCAGCAGTTACTCACCAGGGCCCGTCCTTTGTGACGTCATTCGCAGGAGCAGTATTGCTCGGTTCTCCGCGACTCTGCTGTATAGATACGTGAAAATCATTCAGTGCTGGTTTGGACTAAACGGGAGATGGTCCAAAACTTCACACCTGAATTCTTTGAAAAAGTATATCGTAACGTTGGCACAGTACGGTCGTGAATGATTTTCACCTCGCCATGAAGGGAAGCACTTCAGGAGACTGTTCAGACATACACACCTCAGTGGCGGCAGATTTTTTTGCCGAGGGCATTGGAAAGCTGGTGTAACGATACGACAATTGTTTCAATCGTTTTGGCTATTGTGTTGAGATATAATAATAAAACAAGCACATATTTAGTAGTAAAACCAGTTTGGTATGTCAATCTGTTATTTTTTACAGTCCATCGGAACTTGAAAAAAAACAACAGCCCTCGTATTTTGCGTGCGTCAATAATGTCACCATATTCAAACCCCCTTTGTCCCATATAATCCAACAGGGTATTACAAAACAAGACTGGACAAACCAAGAAGTAGTTGACCTGTCATAAAGTTCCGTACTAAAAATAACTTACCCCCCCCCCCCCACCCCACTGGGGCTACACTGCAAAAATATATACGGAAAATAAATTCAAACGTATTAAATTTACGGTACAGTATAAACTACACATAGTCGTCTCCGTGGTGTAGTGGTCAGCGTATTTAGCTGCCTTCCCGGAGGTCCAAGGTTCAATTCCCGGCTCTGCCACGAAATTTGAAAAGGGGTATGAGGACAGGAACGGCGTCTACTCAGCGTCGGGTGGTCCAAATGAATAGATGGCTCTCGATTCCCACCTCACCCATCCTCGAAGTGGTTTCCCACTTCGTCTTTGGGCAAATGCAGGGATGGTACCTACCGTCAGGCCACGGCCGCCTCCTTTCCTCTTCCTTGTCTATCCCTCCTATTCTTCCTATCCCGTCGCATCCCTCATTAGGCCCCCTGTTCGCTTTTTAAGTGAGGCCACCTGGGCGAGGACGCTTCTCCAGCTGTATCCCCCAACCCGACGTCAAGCTCCAGGACACTGCCCGTAGAGGCGGTAAAGTGGGATCCCTCGCTGAGTCCGTGGGAAAAGCCTACCTCGAGGGTAAACTGGCTACGAACGAACGATACTGTATTCTCAATTATTTTAATCAGACGAAAACCTGCACGGTTATTCCTAAATAGGATAATCCGCGCACAGATAATCGAGAGTATACTGTAGTACAAATAAATAACAAAAGAGGAGTGAGCGAGTGAGTGAAGCTGAACGACTTGATGTTTTTTGAATGTGGAGTATATAGTACGCGGGAAGCCATCTGTAATTCAAACCCAGCTGACTTCTCCTTGCATGCAGACAATACGTGGCCGTTAATCTCGCGATCATAATCCACGGGACCTCAATTTTACGTGGAATCTGAACTACAGGACGTGATATTTCTCTTCGAAGATCTGACATCCATTGACCGGAAATCGAACCCGATCTGCCATTGTAAGGTGCACCGTCATGCACCTATGTTATCTTAGTGGTGCCTTATTCGTACTTACATACACATGTTCATACCATTCGCTCCAGTAGTTTTGATGCCAACTCACTACAAACGACTAACAGAAGAACAGGCAAAAGAGCCAAAAATTAATTTGATGATATATTTGATCGTTATATACTGTACCTCATCCGGGTTAAATACAAACTTTTAAACCGGGTGAGTTAGCCGTGGTCGTTACGGAGTGGCTGCAGGCAGTCGCTCACATTCGGGAGGCGAGGAGGTTCGAATCCCCCGCCGACAACCTTGAAGATGGTCTTCCGTGGTTTCCCGTCTTCCTTGCAGGCAATCAACACTCCACACGCGTCGGTATTTGTAGCTCACCCCATGGGTGTCCGCATAGAAGCAGCTACAAACTCTGGCGAACTGAACATGTCCTCGGACACTCCCGGCACTAAAAGCCATACGTTAATAAAAAAAACTTTTAGTTGAAACATTCTCCTTAAAATCGCTTAACCTCCCAGTTCGGAAGGGATTTTGGAAGGAAGTGGCCGTGGACCTGTTGGGAACCCACGGAAATCACTTTCAGGAAGGCTGAGGTGGGATTCGAACCCATAATCTTCCGATGCCAGCAAGGCACTAACTAGCACGTTAGCACCCTCGAACGCAGCGGCCAGTAAACTCTCAATGTTCAGACAGAAAGCTTATTTATAGACGTTTGTGTTGTTCTTTTATTTGGGGAGCTTGGACATCGTGATTATATAGCCCCGTGTACTTGGGTAAGCGTAGAATTCATACGATAACCTGTGTTATAGTGGTGTATGAAGAAGTTTGTATATTTGTAATTCAGGTGAGGTTTGGAAAGTAGGGGGCCGTGGTCTGCATTTGCCTGAAGTAGAAGTGTGGGCACCTCGGAAAATCACTTGCAGGATGGCTGAGGTGAACCCACCCACGGCCACGGCCATCTCCTTCCCAATCCTCACATGAATTACAAAAACACTCATTAATAGTCATCAAATAACATAGGTTATCAGACAAAATTCCACACACACACACACATCGAAGTAGGCCTACTCGGGGCTAAAAGGCCACGATGTTCAATCCTCTTAAATGAAACAATTTCTCACAAACCTCGCTCCAGTTGGACACCCCTGATGATGACTTGTGAATGATGATTCAATCTATCAATGAATTGATGACCTTCAGATGAACGTCAGCCACGCTGAATATCATTACTGCGAACAATGAGTTTATACGAGCCGTGTTTACTAGTGGAGTACATCGTTCACGAGCGTAAAGAACCTTATCATTGTCACCTTGAGTGGGAGGTATCAGCTCCGTACACTTAGGCGTGTGTTCAAATGATCCACCCCTCAGAGACTCACAACTAGTGGGACGTGGGTTGGCGACCGTGGGACCTCCAGCTGAGGTGGGCTCCTCTTTCCTGTCGACCTTCCTTGGTCAATTCTTATTTTCTTCCGATCCCAATGATATTAGGGAATCTGAGGTCTAGGATATATTTCCTCTTCCCGCCTTAATTATAATAGCCGCCTTGTCTAACACTTAAACAAGTAGTTCCGTGAAGAACTATACAGCCTATTTTCATATATACTACTTATGTTAATTGCCTCTATCAACATACAAAATTTCAGTTTGATTGCTGTAATAGATTCGTAGATATTGAGAACCGACTAAATATTTCGGATGGTCGCCATGTTGGATTTTATATATGCAGGTCCTTCGTTATGTACTGTTACATGAAGATAATTGTGTACGTGTAGTATTCAAAATTCAATCGCATGATTAGGACACAAGAAGTAACAAGGAGATTTTAAAATTTCGCACAGCTGCCATCTTGTGGTTATGGAAACAATTGAAATAAATTAGATGACAGTGGATTAAGATTCGTATTGAACCCTTTACCCTATGTTGGTTAAATGATTCTACTTTTTATATCTTCAATTAATAAATATTTCAACCAGCATCATGAAAGTAGCCAGACAGTGATGAGGAAATTTCAAGCATTTGTGGAGACAGTAGGGACATACCTGCATCAGTTTAACAAAAGGCTAAATACCTGAGCTATGAAAAGAAATAGCATAGCTATGTATCATAAGGACAGGTGTGGCTACCTCAATTTTAGAAGCGACGCGCGGTGAGACATGGTTCTGGTATGTTCATTGTGTTATTCGCGCCTAGAAGAAATATGATGCAGTAACGTGAATGGCTGATGAAGAAAATAGACACTCCCAAGACGCCAAGACCTACTAGAAACCGCCAAATTAACAGGAAATGGAGAACCAATGAGAAGAGAATGCCTACTTGCGCGCCAACTCCGGCTGGGGTACGCGGCGGCTAGCATTCACGCGGGAAATCGCCTAGACAAAATCTCTACGATCGATTCTAGGATTAATGGGCATATTCTTGACCTGTGCAATATTACGAGTTCAGTAATATTTATTTCATTCCTGTATCACAATTATTTCGAGAAATTTTTACATAAAATCCCCCCCCATCTAGACCCAAGGGCCAGTTCATTTATAAGTGTGTCGAAGAGCCAAGACATAGACTTTCATTCTGTGTGTCGAGGACACATAATTATTATTCTGTGCGTCTACGGACGTAGACTATGATTCTGTTCGTCTAAGGACGTGGACACAAGATATTCATTGTAAAGTGTTAAATTCAGTGATAGATAGTCATAGTACTATAATTATAGGGACAGTATCGTCGATAATTCGCCAACGAACAGTGACAGGGAATTTAGTACCTGAACAAGCGAATTTAGTAGTCAGACATAAAGTGTATAATAACCTAATTTTTTGTATCAGCGCAAGGATGACATCGATGAATGCAGAGGAAGTTTGGAATTCTCAACACTCCGTGCAGATGGCTGATATGAGATAAAGAATCATCCAGTTGGGGAATGGCGTCTGATGTTCTTTGACGGGTGACTACAAAAAGAGATGAGTACGAAATAATATTATTTATTATTTGTTAAATTAACTTATGGTTTATGGGACATATTTTTTGTAAATACTTTGCTTGTGTGATTAATGTAGTATATTTAGTTTTGATCTGACACACTTTTGTTTGGAAGCAGCTCGCACAATTGTAGTTGATGGAAGGTTCTTTTCTTTGTGTTGTGTTAACTAATGTAGCTATGTGAACGGCCGTGTTCGCCTATGTTACGAAGTGCGGTTAAAAACGTCTCTCGGAGATATGTCGTGTTTCAGAAGTAGGACTGAATTAATATAATTATATAGTAGATTGGAGGGTAATTAAGTTTTGTTGAGATTTATTATTGATCAGATTCAGTGTGATTATTGCCTTTGGAGCAATGTAATTTGTGACGAAGAGTATTCTGCTCTATCGTAAGTTTTAAATATTGTGTTAAATGTTTGCGAGCTCTAATTCAGCAGACCCGTGTGAAAGGCGTTATGTCAGTCCCAGATGTGTGTATTGTGAGTATATTTTTGTGGTATTACAAGCGGGAACTTCAGCAGAGACTGATTTCTGTCAGCTTGGTACCAGATTCATATTGTATCCTTGCGAGGACAATTATGGATATGTGATTATTGTCTGACCATATGTTGAGTTGGATGAGATGTTAGTTGCTGTTGATTCCTTGAGATAACAGTCCAGCTGGTCGGCTATTTATATACACTGGAAGGGGGACATGACTGGTATTATGGAAAGGGTGAGTTGTGGTCACAAGGGCTGGCTGAGTTTCGCAAGCAAGCTCATTAGTGGAGTGCACGTCTGGCTCCCAATTACTTGAAAATAAATATAAATGTGAGAAACTGATCAATGGTAAAATTGTTTAAATAAATGGGAGTTGCCTACGAAACACGATAATCTTCGAAGCGTGTCCTTAACATGCAATTTTGTTAATATAAAGTAATCTTAACCACTCAGGTTGTTTGTTGTTGTTGGTTTATTCTATGTTTATTTTCCATGTCAGTGACCCGTGAGTCACGTGCGGCGCTGTTTTTCCTTGTTGTTGAGTATCTGGCCATTGTGGCAGCTCATTTGGTTAAGTGTGTCACCACACTAATAAGGATCTCAGAGAGATGCCTGTAAATAGTAGAGTTGTAATATGTGTGTCAGAGTTAGATTTAAGGATTTTTATTAATGTTATGCCCATATCCATAAAACGTTGATTTACGAGATGATTGTTCGTGAGCACCGTGGCTGTTAACCCGTTGTGAACGAACGATCATCCAAGTACTCATTTCTCGTAGGTAGTCATCACGCGAACATAAATTCATATGCAAGATAGTGGAACTTGGATCCACATTTTATTAGAAAAGGGGAGATCCATCTGACTCCTCAAAGTGATAAATATTCCTGTCAGGGGAAATTCAGGGAGGATTTTGTTTATTATTGTTTGTTTTATTCTTTTATGCACAAATTAGTTATTAAATCTTGTTATTATCTTACGTTTTGTCTCCTTTCTTTCTTAATTATAGTTTTTATCCTATAACCCTTGCCTCAGAAAAGCACGTTGTTTGGCGGACGTAAACACCACACTATGAACTGAACGCGACCCCTTGATCTAAGATTCTTGCATGAAACACTGCTATTCTGAAGGGTTCATAGGTGAAAACTGGCGCGGCCAACGGTGGGGCTATTCACTGTGGTGTAACGGGGAGATTACACATGTCAATAGTGGCGCATTTGAGTAAAACTGGCATGCCGCAAGTGCAGGCAGATATGACAGTATTTAATCACCGGGAAGTGATATTTTATTAAAAGTAGTTGAGGCGAAGTGGATACCGCCAAATGTGTGAAAGATAAATTAAAATCAGGAGTTTGCAAAGTAAAATACGGTTCACGTTGTTGCCTTTTAAATTAAAGTAAAATTAAGATGTGATACCGGGCGCCCAATGATAAAGTTAAAACTAGATTTGTGTAGAAAGTCAAACTCATGGAAATATTAGGAGGCTGTAGCCTAAAATGACAATTAATACTTTGTTAATTAGTCAGTGTTAATATCAGATCAGGATAACTGTTTAATGACTAAATATGTGCTTGGGGTTAAAATTAAATTGAGTAAAACTAGAACTACTGAGAGATGCAATCAGCTAATGGGGTTAAAGGTAAAAATAAATGAACTGAGTAGGATAAAGAAATTAACTGTGCATTGGATTTATGTGCGTGTCAAAGGGCATTGGCGTATGCCATTTCCCATATGTCTCATATAAATTATAAAACATGGCAACGGTGGCGCAGATCCAGGAGATCATTGAGAGTGCAGCGAGGAGATCGCAGGAATTGTTGGATATTAAATTAGCGGAACAAAGTGAATCGCTGAACACGAAGTTATCTGAACAAATAAATACTAAACTAGCAGAACAGAGTCAATCTATAAACACTAGTATGTTAGAGCAAAGTGAAGCGTTGAATACAAAATTATCTGAACAAATAAACACTAGTATGTTAGAGCAAAGTGAATCGCTAAATACGAAAATGTCAGAACAAAGTGAATCGCTAAATACTAAACTGTTAGAACAAAGTGAATCATTGCGGACACAATTAAATAACAGTAGAATTGAGCAAAATGAATATCAGGCGGAACAAGCTAGGTTATTAAAGAGTGAAATTAATGACACTATCAATTCACACTTAGAGGCGCAAAATAATAAAAACACGAACCAATTAGCATCGTTAACCGCAGAGATGAAAGAGCACACAAACCAACAGATGGTATTACTGGCCCTTGATGTAAGCAAAAATAATGAGAAACAATTAGAGCAGATTAAAAAAATGGAGAGTATTTTTGATTAAAAAAACTTAGCATTCTCGATGAAACGGTGTTAGCTAAATTAGAGCAGATTGAAATAGTATGCACAATGAATACAAGCGAGGTCAAAATAGCTCAGGATAAATTGGAAGGACGATTCAAGGAGATGGAGAAAAGTGGCAGGGTCATTCAACAACAAATATCAGCAGTAGATGAGAACATATCCGGCATAATTAAAGATATGGACCGTCTCGAGATAAAATCAGCGGAACAGTGGAAAAGCCTAGAAACGGAACAAGAACAATTTAAGAGTACATTAGACGAAAGGCTAAGCCAGATAGAAAATAATCAGGATGAAAATAAGAGCCAGATAGAAGAAAAAATAAGCACGATTAAAGAACAGATCAGGAAAGATTGGAAGAAAATGAATATTGATTCTAGAGAGGAAAGATCCACCATTCTGAAAACAGTAGGCGAAAACCACACGCGTATTCAAGCTTTGGAGCAAGAGGTAAAAAATAAACTTAAAGAGCAGACAGACAGGATCATTAAAGCCGAACTCCGCTCATTAGAACAATCATCTATATTTAAAACGGGAGCATTGAAAGACAAGCAGGATGACTCACATAGTTCCCAACCCAGCATAGCAGGAAGTCACACTCAAGCAGAGAGCCCATTAACAACAAACACGGAAGGATTTCGCAAGAACGTAGATAGGAGCTCAACACCACAGGACGGTCATCAGCCCACACAACTTATTCAAGTAATTCGCTCAAATGACTACAAACCGCAGAAATACACTGAAAATTCAGGGGTAACGCCTAAGGCCTTTATCAAAGAGATTGAAGCCCATTTCAATGACACTGGGGTACCTGAAGCACGTAGATTGAGAATGATGGAGAGATTTTTATCAGGAAATGTTCTCACCTGGTTTTTAAGTTTCAAATATACATTTGGAACCATGTCAGACTTTAATTTAGCGTTTCTGCGCAAATACTGGTCTCCCGCCATACAACAGAGTTTAAGAATGGAGCTTTACTGTAGAAAATATCAAACTACCCAGCAGACAAAATACTCAGATTTCTTTAACATGCAAATGCTAAAATTTCGCGACCTAGATTACCCATTAAACGAAGCAGATTTGGTGATGACAATAGCAAGGCAAATGCCAGTTAATGTACAGCAAGTACTAGTCGCAGCAAACGTTAGTACGGCCCTACATGCAGAGCAGATATTACGGCAAATAGATGAGACCACATCTCACAGTCATTTTAGAGGAGGAAGACAGCTGGAGTTAGTCAACACCACAGAGGTCGTAAAAACAAAACAAGGAAATACTAAAACGCAGGGTACTAATACAAGCACCTCCACACCTAGGCGAAACCAGGAAGAAGGGGAAAACAGACCATATCAGCGTAACGAAAATCACTACAACAATAGATACCAGGGCAACAATAGATACCAACAGAGATGATATCAACAATGGCGTGATAATCGAAGGAATGACAGGCCTTATGGAATATACGGTGATTACAATGCCAATCAACGATGGAAAGGAAGGAGAGATCAAAATCAAGGAGATCAACGTAACTATCGAGATGACTGGGATGATAGGCACGCTCAATCACAAAATTACTTAGAGGAGTTACACGCTAGTCAAGGTGGAGAACTAGGAAGATGGGAAAAGGCCATTGGGAACAGAAAGAACCCAGATACACATACTGAGGAAGCTGGAAGTCTACTGAGACAAGAGGAATATCAAGGACATGAGCGACAGAAGGATGATGGGAGTCGAAATGGAGCTAAAAAAAATGTTAATTTTGGATCAAGGAGACAGTCTCCAAACACAAAGTCGGAAGTTGAAGAAGGATGGATAGTAGCGAACATACAAGAATGGATTGCTTTACCAGAAGAATGCCTGGAGGAGACGGTGAAACCACGGAACGATGAAATTAGGCAATTACCCATTATTTACGCAAGGATTGGTGGAATTAATATAAGATGTTTATTGGATACAGGGTCACAGATCAGTCTAGTATCGGAGGCCTTGGTTCGAGAGTTGGGACGGACTCAGAATATTCCTGTAATTCCGGTACCACAGCTCAAAGTGAGGGGTGTTATTCCTGAACGCACCGTCACTTGTAAACGTCAGGCATACTTAGAGCTGAACATATTGGAACACACTTTTGGGCAAACATTCATTATCATGGCAAAGATGAATTTCAATATAATTCTTAGTGCAAATTTCATTTGTGACTATCAAGCAGTGATAGATTTGCACAAGAATACAGTCAGTTTTAGAGAATATGACCAGCTGAAAAACGTGGGATTGCATATGGATGAAATCACTACCGGAATAAATGTAAATTCTTGGGCATTGGAAGCTATATCAGAAGAAACGGAAGAGGAGGTACGAAAGGCAGAAGATAACATCGTAGAAGGGGCTGTTGTGGAACTAGATGAGGAGATAGAATCCCAGGAGATATGGTCTTTATTAACAGAAGGAGATGACAGTGATGCACAATTTGAAGAGTTACTACAGGAGCGGCTCAATGACATTCAACTTGGGGGTGAACACAGAAAACAATTGGAAGAGATTTTAAGGAAGCACAAAACAGTATTTGATACAGTACCTGGAAAAAATTTAAATTTCAAGTACTCTATGCAAGTCGAGGACTGGTCACCTTTCAAAAGCAGATTGTACCCAATTCCTGAAAAGTATCGTGGTCAAGTTAAAATCATTATAGATGAGATGTTAGAAGCTGGAGTGATAAGGAAGACACCTACACCTTATCTAAATGCGATTTTGGCAGTCACAAAACCAAATGGATCTATTAGACTGTGTTTAGATGCCAGAAATCTCAACATGAGACTCATTTTTCCTGAGTATGACAGAGCGCCAATTATTAGAGACGTATTAAAAGGCTTTAAAAACAAGAGCATTTATTCATCAGTCGATCTGACGAGCTCGTTCCACCATCTTGAATTGGATGAGAAGTCACAGCTTCTAACTGGCTTCTTATTCGATAACCAGACATTTTGTTTCGTCAGAATGCCTTTTGGAGTCAAAACAGCGGGCTGTGCTTTAATCCGAGCACTGGACCGGAACCTAACCGAGGAAGTAAAGGAGATGACGGTGCGATACATTGACGACATTCTGTTGGCATCTGACAACATTGAAACGCACATGGAAAACTTAGATAAAGTATTGGGCAACTTGAACGCATCGAATTTCAAAGTAAACCTGAAGAAATCGCATTTCTTCAAGAGCGAGATCTTATATTTGGGTCACGTCATTGACAAGGAGGGAGTGAAGCCAAACCCAGCTAAGATTGAAGCGATAAAGAATTTCCCTACACCAACGAGAGTCAAGCACATTCGGGCTTTCTTAGGCGTAACGGGATTCTTTAAAGAAAACTGTCCAGGTTATACAGAGACTGTAGCTCCAATTCAAGAAAGGAATGGAAGACATGGGTATAAAACATGTTTTAAGCAGTATCCGACATGCCCAAGCAAATCCAAGCGAGAGAGTAATTAAATGTGTAACTGCATACTTGAGAATCTTCATTCCGAACGAACACCACAAATGGGTCGATAAAATTAAGGATGTAGAGACATGCATGAATTCTACCAGGCACGAGTCAACAGGACAAATCCCTATGGTCCTACACAAGAACGAGTATCCAGTAAGAACGTGGAAAAGCATCATTAACTGTCCACAAGATCCCATGATAGCACCAGACCTGCGAATTGAAAGAACGAGAGCGTACATGAGAAAACAAGCAGACCGCAGATTACGGCGAGTAAGAAATAAGAGGTTCCACGGTGATCTTGAAGTCAACCAGCTCGTTTTGGTAAAACGACCTGCTATATCGGACCCAGAAAAGAAAATCTTTAGTAAATTCTGCGAGAAATTCATAGGACCCTATTCTATCGTAAGAAACCTTGGAAATAATGCTTACAGATTGAAAGAATTGAGCACAGGAACAATGTCAGTTTACAACGCTGCCAACCTAAAAAAATATCGTCGAAGTGAACCATGGTAGCGCCGAAATAATGACGCTGTTTGAATATACGGACGTCCTAATATCAACAAAGTCAACGGGGAGCAGTTGAGTACGGCACGTGATGAAGGAGGAAGTAGACTTGTTGTTGACAAACATTAACGAGGCGAGTAAGGTGTTGCCGCAGGCATCAGAGCGTCACGCAAGATTGGAAGGGGGAGAGCCAAGCAGGATATGAAAACGAGTAAATGCCATTGAAGACAGGAGCGACTAGACCAAGTAAGAAAAAGGGGTGATTCTGGAAATAAAACAAATTGGCCTACGGAAGTCTTGTAAAATTGTCGACTTTATTCCTAAGTTCGAAATTTTGTGAGTGGGAGAGTTGTGAACCCTTTACCCTATGTTGGTTAAATGATTCTACTTTTTATATCTTCAATTAATAAATATTTCAACCAGCATCATGAAAGTAGCCCGACAGTGATGAGGAAATTTCAAGCATTTGTGGAGACAGTAGGGACATACCTGCATCAGTTTAACAAAAGGCTAAATACCTGAGCTATGAAAAGAAATAGCATAGCTATGTATCATAAGGACAGGTGTGGCTACCTCAATTTTAGAAGCGACGCGCGGTGAGACATGGTTCTGGTATGTTCATTGTGTTATTCGCGCCTAGAAGAAATATGATGCAGTAACGTGAATGGCTGATGAAGAAAATAGACACTCCCAAGACGCCAAGACCTACTAGAAACCGCCAAATTAACAGGAAATGGAGAACCAATGAGAAGAGAATGCCTACTTGCGCGCCAACTCCGGCTGGGGTACGCGGCGGCTAGCATTCACGCGGGAAATCGCCTAGACAAAATCTCTACGATCGATTCTAGGATTAATGGGCATATTCTTGACCTGTGCAATATTACGAGTTCAGTGATATTTATTTCATTCCTGTATCACAATTATTTCGAGAAATTTTTACATAAAATCCCCCCCCCCATCTAGACCCAAGGGCCAGTTCATTTATAAGTGTGTCGAAGAGCCAAGACATAGACTTTCATTCTGTGTGTCGAGGACACATAATTATTATTCTGTGCGTCTACGGACGTAGACTATGATTCTGTTCGTCTAAGGACGTGGACACAAGATATTCATTGTAAAGTGTTAAATTCAGTGATAGATAGTCATAGTACTATAATTATAGGGACAGTATCGTCGATAATTCGCCAACGAACAGTGACAGGGAATTTAGTACCTGAACAAGCGAATTTAGTAGTCAGACATAAAGTGTATAATAACCTAATTTTTGTATCAGCGCAAGGATGACATCGATGAATGCAGAGGAAGTTTGGAATTCTCAACACTCCGTGCAGATGGCTGATATGAGATAAAGAATCATCCAGTTGGGGAATGGCGTCTGATGTTCTTTGACGGGTGACTACAAAAAGAGATGAGTACGAAATAATATTATTTATTATTTGTTAAATTAACTTATGGTTTATGGGACATATTTTTTGTAAATACTTTGCTTGTGTGATTAATGTAGTATATTTAGTTTTGATCTGACACACTTTTGTTTGGAAGCAGCTCGCACAATTGTAGTTGATGGAAGGTTCTTTTCTTTGTGTTGTGTTAACTAATGTAGCTATGTGAACGGCCGTGTTCGCCTATGTTACGAAGTGCGGTTAAAAACGTCTCTCGGAGATATGTCGTGTTTCAGAAGTAGGACTGAATTAATATAATTATATAGTAGATTGGAGGGTAATTAAGTTTTGTTGAGATTTATTATTGATCAGATTCAGTGTGATTATTGCCTTTGGAGCAATGTAATTTGTGACGAAGAGTATTCTGCTCTATCGTAAGTTTTAAATATTGTGTTAAATGTTTGCGAGCTCTAATTCAGCAGACCCGTGTGAAAGGCGTTATGTCAGTCCCAGATGTGTGTATTGTGAGTATATTTTTGTGGTATTACAAGCGGGAACTTCAGCAGAGACTGATTTCTGTCAGCTTGGTACCAGATTCATATTGTATCCTTGCGAGGACAATTATGGATATGTGATTATTGTCTGACCATATGTTGAGTTGGATGAGATGTTAGTTGCTGTTGATTCCTTGAGATAACAGTCCAGCTGGTCGGCTATTTATATACACTGGAAGGGGGACATGACTGGTATTATGGAAAGGGTGAGTTGTGGTCACAAGGGCTGGCTGAGTTTCGCAAGCAAGCTCATTAGTGGAGTGCACGTCTGGCTCCCAATTACTTGAAAATAAATTTAAATGTGAGAAACTGATCAATGGTAAAATTGTTTAAATAAATGGGAGTTGCCTACGAAACACGATAATCTTCGAAGCGTGTCCTTAACATGCAATTTTGTTAATATAAAGTAATCTTAACCACTCAGGTTGTTTGTTGTTGTTGGTTTATTCTATGTTTATTTTCCATGTCAGTGACCCGTGAGTCACGTGCGGCGCTGTTTTTCCTTGTTGTTGAGTATCTGGCCATTGTGGCAGCTCATTTGGTTAAGTGTGTCACCACACTAATAAGGATCTCAGAGAGATGCCTGTAAATAGTAGAGTTGTAATATGTGTGTCAGAGTTAGATTTAAGGATTTTTATTAATGTTATGCCCATGTCCATAAAACGTTGATTTACGAGATGATTGTTCGTGAGCACCGTGGCTGTTAACCCGTTGTGAACGAACGATCATCCAAGTACTCATTTCTCGTAGGTAGTCATCACGCGAACATAAATTCATATGCAAGATAGTGGAACTTGGATCCACATTTTATTAGAAAAGGGGAGATCCATCTGACTCCTCAAAGTGATAAATATTCCTGTCAGGGGAAATTCAGGGAGGATTTTGTTTATTATTGTTTGTTTTATTCTTTTATGCACAAATTAGTTATTAAATCTTGTTATTATCTTACGTTTTGTCTCCTTTCTTTCTTAATTATAGTTTTTATCCTATAACCCTTGCCTCAGAAAAGCACGTTGTTTGGCGGACGTAAACACCACACTATGAACTGAACGCGACCCCTTGATCTAAGATTCTTGCATAAAACACTGCTATTCTGAAGGGTTCAGTATAAGGATTTACTGTACCAAGTTTCATAGCACTCGGATGGTTAAATTGCGAGAAACGTCCATGAGAATAATTATATTTCGCGTCGCTGCCATATTGGTTTTGTGATCACCAGGTTATTTAAAGTCCTATAGGTGATCTTAAGTTCATAGCCCCTATGAACATAAAAAAATTCAGTTTGATTGCTATAATAGATTCGTAGGTATTCAGAGCCGTCTAAATATTTCGGATGGTCGCCATGTTGGATTGTTAAATGTATAGGCCATAGAGTCATGTACCATTAAAGGAAAATTATTACGTAGGTTCATTATTCAAACTTTCACTTCGATCACACGATTACGACACAAGAAATAAAAACTTAATTTTAAAATTCGCAAAGCCGCCATCTTGAGGTTATGTCAACAATTGAACTAAATTAGATACCAGTGCATTACAATGTGTATAAACCTTTCCTGTACCAAGTTTCATTGCGTTTGGAACATTAAATCGCGAGAAAGGTCTATTTAAAATTTTCAAATTCGCTTGGCCGCCATGTTTGTTTTGTAGTTAACTGGTTTTGTAAAGTCTTATAGATGAACACCCAGTAGTGTTATCTCCGTACAAAATTTCAGGGTGATACCGCTAATAGTTTCAGAGATATAGAATGCCGGTGAAATATTTCGCAAATCCGCCATCTTGTGGTTATGTAAACAATTCAACGAAGTTAGATGTCGGTGCATTACAATGTTTAAAAACATATACTGTACCAAGTTTTATTGCGTTTGGTTGGTTAAATCGCGTGAAACGTCTATTTAAAAGTCGCAAATTCGCGTGGCTGCCATGTTGGTTTTGTAGTTACAAGTTTTTCAAGAGTCACATAGGTGAACTTCTAGTAGTTCCCTTTATCACCGTAAAAATCCAGGGTGATATCGGGAATTGTTTCGGAGATATTGAATGCTGGTGAAATATTTCGCACATCCGCCATATTGGATTAGTGAGACGTAACAAAATTTGAAGGGCACGGTCGGGGTCGTCCGGAATAATGCTATGAACGTACCGAGTTTCATTGAAATCGCTCCAGCCGTTTAGAAGTTATTACGACACACACACACGCACACACACACACACGGACAAATGGTGATCTCATAAGTCTCTTTTTTTTTTTCAAAATTGAAAATTGGCCAAAAACGTTTAATATTAAAAATAATATGTGCATGTTTCGGTATACAATGATACCCTCGTCAGCGTAGATTGAAATAATAAAATAATAAAATTAAGTTTTATCTCTTGTGCCCTAATCAACTGAGGAACTATGTTAACAAATACTAAAGTTAATATAAATCTACTTTAATAAACTGTCTATATTATACTTCTTCATTATGGTTCAATATAATGAATCGGATCTCCTGTTGATTGCAAAAAGATGTTGTTTCCTCGTATAAAGAATTGGTGAAATGCGTAACAGTTTTTGTCTGATGAAGTCCTCTAACCTTGAAAAGCGTTCTAATTGAACCCTGATTTTCTGTTACGGGACAGTCTATATTATATTTCTTTAATACGGCTCAATAATATATTGAAACGGATGTCAATGCTGAGTGCTATGGGATATTGTTTCCAGCCAGGTACACTGATATGGAACAAAGAGTAAAATTTTGAAGTCATCCAACCTTGTAAAGAGTCCTGTTGAAATATATATTTGTGATTACAATATGTTGTTTCCAGATGGTCGAACACCGTAAAAATGTTTTATAAATGGTAAAACCAACTAACCTCGAATAAAACCAGAGGACCCTACTTATAGGTTAGCTCTGTAGAACTAGCTGTCAAAACGGGTGATTTATTTCATAGATCATAATTCAATTTGCCAAGTATATTTATTGACCTTGTCTCATCTTTCCTGACACCCTCATTCTTCGAGGGATGAAACCTCTTCTCTTCTTCTCCTGGTGTCTCCCGCCTTTCACCCAAGTCCCTACAGGACTTATGGTGCACCCTTGATAGTGCTAACGGCTGGTGAGTTAAGTTGTTGGCGATCCCGAGGGATTCGTAAGCTGGCACCGTCTTCCCCTTTTTCCATTCACTTTGGGGCGGACTTTCTCCTCTTTCCTCCCTTTTCTACCTGCCTTTCATGGCTCTACTTCTTTTAGAGTCCCTCGGTCCTCATTCTTTGAAGGTTGAGGGCATTTCCTTTCACTGTCATTTATTTCCCTTATTTAGCCTATTGTCGTAATATGAAATATGGGCTCATGAAATCACCTTTTGTCCGTGCATATATCCCCGTAATAAAATCTACACGGCTGGAACAATTTCAATGACACTCAGTAAGAACTTGCTACTATCTCGTCCGGCCTCGACCGTTTCTTGTAAATTTTAAGAAATTTCATCAATCCAACATGGCGGCCGCACGAAATATTTCACTGGCATTCAGTATCTCCGAAAGTACTGTATTATTGATATCAACGTGTAATTCTGGGTGGTGCTAAAGAGTACGGTACTAAGATAAATTGACTTCTGTGACTTTCAAAAACCTGAGAAGAATGAAACTACCATGGCAGCCAAGCAAATTTCAAATGTTTGAATGGACTTTTCTCGCAATTCATTTACCCGAACGCAGTGAAACTTGGCACAGTATATCTTTATACAAGGTTTAATATATTGGCAAATCTTATTTAATTCAACTCTCGCTGGCAAATTTTTAAAATTATGTTTTATCTCTTGTGCCCTAATCAAGCGATCGTTGTGAAATATAGTGCAAAGAACCAACGCAATAATCATCATCTATTGATACATAACTCAATGGTCTACAGACTTCGGTGGCGTAGCCTAGTTGGTAGCATACTGAGCTTCTATACCCAAGGTCGCGGGTTCAAACCCGGCCGAAGTCGTCGGATTGTTTAAGAGCATTAAAAATCCCTCAGCATGTCTGCCTTTGGAAGGGAAGTAAAGCCGGCGGTCCTATGGCATAGATTTATGGCATGATAAAGAACCTACCACTAACTAGACTTGTGTGGAGCAAAAATGTGTAGGTTAGAATTGATAACGCTATATCAGTTCCAACGTTCGCCGCCAGGTGCTGACTGTGATGGCACCTAGTAGACAATTCCGCAGACCTTAAACCAAAGAACCAACCAACTTTGGGTGTGTCGTGTGTAGAATCTGTCTGATAACCGGTGTTAATTGTGATGGCTGTATTAGTGTGTGTTACCTGTGATTCAGGTAAGGACTGTATACGATCAATTTTCAAGTAAGTTAGTTCCTACTTTTGCTACCAAATGATATCGTCAACGACACCTTGCTTGCGGACTTGGCTGCTAGATGCCATCGCAGTCAGCACCTGGTGGTGAACGTTGGAACTTTTTTTAAAGTCAATTTACCCTCTAGGTTGGTGGTTCCCACGGACTCAGCGAGGGAACTCACCAGTACCGCCTCTATGGGCAGTGTCCTGGAGCTTGGAACATCTGGTCGGATGGATACAACTGGGGAGGTGTGATCAGCACTTCGCCCAGGCGGCCTCACCTGCAAAGCGAACAGGGGCCTCATGAGGGATGGGAAGGTATGGAAGATTGGGATGGATAGGCTAGGAAGAGGGAAGGAGGCGGCCGTGGCCTTACAGTAGGTACCATCCCGGCATTTGCCCGAAGACGAAGTGGGAAACCCCGGAAAACCACTTCGAGGATGGCTGAGGTGGGAATCGAACCCCCTCCACTCATTTGGACCACCCGAGGCTGAGTAGACCCCGTTCCAGTCCTCATACCACTTTTCAAATTTCGTGGCAGAGCCGGGAATCGAACCCAGGACCTCCGGGGCGGCAGCTAAGCATGCTGACCGCTACGCTACGGAGGCGACAACGATAATCATTTCAATTGAAATGTATGTATATATGTGTGTGAAAATCCACAGCCTGCTTACAGTCGACCGACCGGGTCAGGGAATGGAATGAATGAAGCCCCCATCTAGCGGCGAGGATATGAACTGTGTCGGCTGCTGAAGCCTGCCGCACTCCCCTGGGACAATGATTAAATGAATGACAGATGAAATGAAATGATAGTGGAGAGTGTTTCTGGAATGAAATTGTGACAGGAAAAACCGGAGTACCCGGAGAAAAACTTGAATGCCTCCGCTTTGTCCAGCACAGATCTCACATGGAGTGACCGGGATTTGAACCACAGACCCAGCGGTGAGAGGCTGGCGTGCTACCGTCTAAGCCACGGAGGCTCATATATAGGCTATATATGATTTAATAAAAAAGGGTATTATTCATCTTGAGAAAGAACTCTTGTATAATATACTTTATTAAATGTACAGGTGCTAAAAAATAAAAATTATTTGAAACAAAATAAAAGGGCCCCAAAAATCTAAGGGACTTGGGCCTCATTTTACCTAAATCCGGCACTGGTTATTGGTGATGCCTAACCTGCCCCCACCCTGCCGGGATGAAGAAATTGGATCATTCTCGCCTGAACATGGCAACAACGTCATTTGCAGTATTAAGGTTAAACATCCAGAGCCTTAATTCTATACAACGTTTATAGATATCCGAAACTTGACCTGTATGAATTCCTGAGAACAGATATACACGTTGGATGATCTTCCTTCAGAAGAACAATTTATTATTATACAACTGTCATTCGAATTAGTCATTATTTCAGTCTATTTATGAGAAAGAACGATTATGCATACTTGCTTTACTATTAAATTACATTATGGATATATTTGTGTTCTGGGTTTGTAGGAGCTGTGTGTTATTGTGCAGCGTCATGCAGCGTTGCCAAGTTTCCCCGAAAGGCATTCTGGTCAGGGTTTGTGAAGGTCGATTGATTTATTCCCGAATTATTAAAATCGGAGCAAAATATTGTAGCTCTGTAGCTGCTGCATTTGAAAATAAGCCTGAATTTGAAGATATATCTCTTCAGTAGACCTAGCTGATCTTCACAAGATGCAAAACTAACACTTTGGCTTGAACCGATCAAAAGGTCTCCTGTTAACTCCTTCGCTAAATTTAAGAAAAAACGCTCATGTTTGAGGTTTTCACCACAAAACAGTCTGAGGGATTCCTTACTCTTACCACATACGGTACTACAGACTCGGAAGCTTTGAATCAATTTGATAATTATCTTGAAACTGCGAATGATTTTCCAAAATTAAATGTTTCCAAACTAGATAACCTTGAAGGGGGTATAGAATACCGCCAATTAGCAAACAATGAACAGCAATACTATTGCAAAAATTCTTTTTGAAGGTTTTGCTAGGGAAAATGACATGAATTATCTCAGATTTTTGGTGTAGAGATGAATTAAACCGTGGTTGGTATAAGAAGTTCATATTTGTTTTCTTTCATTTTTACACATTACGCCGATGGAAGTGTGTTGCACATCCATTGACTCAGTGCTGAATGAGATCATATCAAAATATTTGTATGACACACCACTGAAAATCAAGGAATGTAACGCAGCTTGTCCCATGCGATGTTATTTATATGTAACTCGTTAAATCAGATATGATAAAGTTGACAATCATTGAAAGGACTTTACTTAGAGTATTAAAGGGGTTTTTGTTTTAATTATTTCCTACAATAATCTATGGCATACGTTGCTGTAACATATATGTTGTCAGAAAACATTTTCTATTGAAATTATGGTATAGTTTTCTCTTTGTACTGAATTCATTTTTGTGCGATAATATGGAAAGCCCATTCTAGTTCTTTGGCATTCCTGGGTCTAAAACAATTCTAATTTTCTAGTAATAGTACATTTGCATTGACTTCTAATAATATCCTTAGTAATTGGTTATAAAACTTTTTATTCGTAAATTTTAACATCTCTTAAAAATCATTCAGATTACAACATGATGATGTCTTGATAGTTCTTATGTTTCTTGAAGGTGCTCAGCTTGAGCAAGGCATTACCATAAAAACAGTCCATATTGAAGAATAAGAAGCCAATTTACAGTATTGCCTAATTCTATTAAAGAAATCTTTCCAGTCGGTCAACACAAATTTTGCCCAATTACATTAGGCAGGAAAACAAGTATTCTGTATACACTTTAACCCGAAAGAAATATTATATGAGATAAGTCCTGAAGATTAAGAACCTTAAGTCAATATTAATTGGTACTTTTTATTGTAGTGGTTTCGACCACAATGTGGGCTTCCTCAGGGCAAATAATAATATGAATAGAAAAGCAAAATTTTACCATAAAAGAAGGTTGTTCTCAACACTATTTCTAAAGAATTAATCGTCTAAAAGCTAAGAAACACATACACTAAAATTAAAAAAAAAAAACAGTTCTGTTACAAAAAATATGTTAAATGCGAAAGAAATCTTGTTATAAAACCAGCTTGAAGAAGGAACACTGATGTGGATGTTATGTAGACAAAAATTTTAGGTTAAGATTAAATTTGTCAGAATGTACACATGTGAAAAAGCTGTGGAATGATAGCCTATCGTTGAGATATATTATTTGCGCTGGGGAAGGCCACAATATGGCCACTACCGGTACAATAAAAAGTACAAATTATAATTGACTTAAGGTTTCTAATCTTCAGGACTTATTATACTTCGTCAATAAGGAACAGGGCTAACATGGTCATCTTCATGTCACATTATATTAGATGAGATATCACAAAATAACACATTTTATGTACAAAATTTACGTTTATGACTGGGAAAATATTACCATAATTTTACCTAAAAGCTAATTATTCTAAAAATGCCATCCATTGTTAAAACCTTTTGTACATAAGAAGGTGTTATTTGTGATAAATGTCTTATGTAACATTTCTTTCAGGTTGATGATGATGCTCAGGTGCCATCAAGTCGGGGTCGACCCCTAGCGACTGCATGGATGAACTGTCTCCATATGATTCGGTTTTCAGCCATTTTCTTCAGATCCTTTCTTTCAGGTTAGGGTATGTGTACTTGTTTTCCCGCCTAATGTAATTGGGCACAATTTGATTTGAGTGACTGGAAAGCTGTTTTTTAACAGTCCAGATGTTTTATAACATTTTAGTTGTTGTCATTTTTCAAATCCTTTCCTCACACTTAAACTAAGCATACATTTTTCTATTCTGATTAAAATTAGGAGGGCATTTTAGCTTCTGAGGGCATGGTTGTATTTCAGGATTTTGCTTTTAAATCAGGTCATATATTTGCTATATATCATGTCAATTAAATGTTGCAGTTTGATATTTTGTAAATGTGTCCAGTAAACTATTGAACAAAGGATAACATTGTTAGAATGATTAGCTTATAGATAATATTATGGTAATATTCTCCCAGTCATTAATGTATTCTGTTTCTAAACTTTCGAGGTCATCGACATCTGCGTCCAAGTAATGTAAAAATAACAGCGATCAGAGCGCAAAGACCACTTACTCCATGTGTACGGATACATCTTGATGTCCAATTTATAAACAATTTCTCTCTCCATGTTTCCATCATGTAGGCCTACTGTTGGAGCAGTGTCTGGAGAGTGCGCACCGTCGCCATGTTGTAATCCAAGGCGCTTTCATATTGATCTGCCGACGCGCGCTGTGAACTGTTGCCAGATTGACAGCGGAGGTACGGAGAGGAGTCCGTCGTTCTGTGGCATGCACGCTTCGTATTCCAGCCAATATTGTGTAATACTAACAGCAACCTATGAAAATCCTTGCTCTTCTGTTCTGTGGCCCGCGTTGAGATGATATCTTTCAACAGTAATACAATACATTCTTCGACTAAGATCGGGGTTCTTGCATGTTGTGCTGTTCTAGTTTAAAACGGTGTCTGTACCAGGAAAAAAGCTAGTGGTGAATTACAGAGGTAGGCAATCAAAACTTGATATTTCGTGTTCTATCACAGAGCGTCACATAACACATAGTGACTAGTAATTACCGAAATCTAATTCTAATTCCGGAATATCATTTTGTTGATGTGTACCGGTTCTGTAAGTATTCCACGCGTTCCATTTGTTGAACATTATTTGAGGTTGGAATCCTTTTGAAAAATGCACGAATCCCACTTAGGTATCAGTATAGTATATTTGTATGTATTCGTGTCCATAGTAGCAATGACAAGAGGACGCATTAAGAATTATTCAGGTATCTTTAAATGGAAGCATGCAGTATTAATGTTATTTCTTGTAACAACCTCAATTTGAACTCAATTAATAATTATAAATCAATAATGGTTCCCATCAAGCCATACGCTATCTCTGCCCGGAATCTGCTCGCACGGTTGTTTAGCTCCCGGCCAAAACCAGTTCAGCTCCGGTTCAATTCGAAGGTCATATTCTTCCCGAATGGAGTGTCAAATATAAAGCCCGTTACAGTGTCCTTTGAAAGAGTCATCATAAAATGCTATAACAATTTTGTGAGAGAAAATGATGTAAACGTTTGGTTTAACAGATCATTCATTCATTCATTTTCATTTGAGGCCATTTTGCCTTTCAGCGCCCCGCCTAGTTGCAAGCCTCTAATTGAGAACAAATCGCCTCCATGATCCCCTATTAGCAGTTAGCACTACGGACTCCTTTTCATCAGCGTTATTTTTAAACAGAATCTGCTTATTTATTTATCGTATGATGAATGTATGTACATATATACAATATATATAATTTCTGGACAAATGTGCATAGGCACAAGTTCGTACGATCTTACAACTCTAGGTATAGCTCTTTGACCCATTCAACTGCCTCATCCGATGTAAGATGAATGTCCATTATTGTTCATTTGAAAGATCGAAGAGGACAGTTAGCAACAATATGATGGGTTGACTGTGATAATGCACTTCAGTCGCAATTTGCAGAGCAAGCCCATCCCCATTTGTGCGGTAGATAGCCACATCTGCCTTGTCCAGTTCGAATCCGGTTGATGATCCTCCACTGGCGCATGGGGAGATGGAATCCTTGTATCCAGTTAGAAGGGTTGTCAACTAGATGTTTATTTATCACTGAAGACTGCTCCCATTGGATTTTCCAAGAGTTGTTAACTTGGAAGGAGCATCTTTCAAGGTTGACTGCTGTACGCCATGGTGGTTTCCTTTATTTAAAGCGTTGGTGTTCTGCTCGTGCACGATCTTGGTGAATGGGTAGCTGGGGATTCTGCCGAATGTTTTTCCATACCTTTAGGAGAGCTTCTGATCTTCTTAGGACTGGAGGTGGAATGTTGCTGAGAACAGGCAGCCAAAGTGTGTTCATGCTCCGAATACAACCCGTGATTATTCGCATCGCTTAATTGAGTTGCACATCTATCTTCTTAGTGTGAACACTATTGATCCAGGTTGGACAGCAATATTCAGCAACAGAATATGATAAAGCTAAAGCCGTGGATCTTAGAACTTGCTGAAAGTAGATGTTAGTAAAATTACCTAAATGATTCCCTACTGGAGGAGTTTTCTTTCGCTTTTACTTTAAGAGACAGGAATATCGCGGTCATCAACCTCATGAAATATGAACGTATTGTATGCATGCATTTTGTCCGATAATCTGTACTATTACTGTCTGAGCAGATGTGGTGAGTCTGGGCTTTGAATATATGCAATAATACATGCGAGCCCATTTACTAAGAATACGTAATAAAAATCACTGAGAATAGCACAATCAGGAGACCGCTACCTGCAAAGAGAAGAAAATATCATATCTCAAACTGAGTAGTACACTTGTGTACAGTCTTACCATCTGATTATTTATACAAATCTGAAGAGATTGAATGGTTGTCTCTTGTCTTAAAGGTATGCATATGATATAACAATTAAGAAACTCATGACCGGAACAATGCCTTTCAGGCGAATGAAAAGGAAAAATATAATGTTTGATGATATTTACCGTTCTTCCCTGGTTTATTTACTCAGAAAAGTTTCGCAACCAAATATTTTGCATTCACCCACACTATTCTGCAAGTTTTATTTTTGCCATATCATGCATATTCTGTATGGTAAAGGTAGCGTATTTAGATATAAAGCAATATGTGAAGTACAGTGTATGTTATACCTTTTGAGAAACAAGTTCTTCTGATTTAAAAATATATATCTGCAATGCTATGCATTACAACGCCAATAGATTTCAAGTATGGCATCCAACGACCCTGTTTATCGATTTTATAACTGAGAGCACTTTCTCCACATTTACCAGATTATTCTCCGTTCTCCCAAAACTGAAGCAAATGTAAAAATTTACTTGTATTGACAGTAACAGTGCGGTTACCGACAATGCCATCCTACAATAGAAAATGTGTCAATCGCTGATCAATGCTCTCAGCTGGAGCCGTTTCAGTTCCTAACATGGCCGCCATTAGAGGGGACGTGACGCTACCGCCTACAGCAACTTACACAAGTTCATAAAAGCGTATTGTTACAAAGGTTTAATGCATAATTAAGGGGCTCTAAAATGCCAAAAATGTTCAATTTTTCGTTTTGTGACATATTGCCATATTGGGATTCAAAGTGACTGCCGATTGTTTGCGGATGATTGTCTAATATACCGAAAAATTCAAACATCACAACGCTCAGTTACAAACTGACCTCGATCTGGTTCATAAATGGGCGGTTGACAACAAAATCAAGATAAATACGAGTAAATGCAGACTAATGAGAATAAAGAGAGAGCGAAGGCATGAGTTTCAATATAATATCGGCTCGGAAATACTTGGGCATCCATGTAAGGGATCATATGAAATGTTACCCAAGTGGGTTGTGTCGTCTCCAAAGCGTACAAATCACTTCATTCTGTAATGCGGGTATTAAAAGGCAGTAGCTCCACCGAAATGAATTAGGATATTTGACCCTCGTGAGGCCAATCTTGGAATACGGCTCAGCGGTTTGGGACCCATATCAGGTAGGGCTCGCCAATGAGCTGGCGATGGTACAAAGGAAGGCTGCTAGGTTTGTGCTCAACTATTTTAATCCTAAAAGTAGTGTTACTCGAATGATAGAAAAACTAGGGTGGGAATCTCTGGAAGATAGCAGGACGAAATCCAGACTATACGCTATGGTTAACACGTCCACTAATCGGCCAGCATGGGGAGAACTGAGCAAACGTCTGGGAAATCCCACCTATCTGAGCAGGGCAGATCATCCAACCATAGCGTACAAATTATGGGAAATATTATTTCATTAACCGTGGTATTGATAGTTGGAACTCATTACCTGCCTCAGTCTTAGAGCCTTTCCCCAAACATATTGATGTGTTTATGAGAAGATTGAGATTTTGTGTAAACACTACGATGTAATTACTATAGTTCCTAAATTGCGTTTTTTTTTAGCGTATGGCTTTTAGTGCCGGGAGTGTCCGAGGACATGTTCGGCTCGCCAGTTTTGTAGCTGCTTCGAGACGGACACCCAGTGGGTGAGCTACAAGTACCGTAGGGGAGGGAAGGAGGGAAGTTGGAATGTAAGGACGAGGAGTTGGAAGGTAGCGGCTGTGGCCTATAGTTAGGGACCAACCCCGGCATTTGCCTGGAAGGAAGATGGGAAACCACAGAAGACCATCTTCAAGGTTGCCGGCGTGGGGATTCGAACCTCCTCGCCTCCCGGATGTGAGCGACTGCCAGCAGACATGCCGTAACGACCACGGCTAACTCACCCGGTTGCGAATCATGTTTGATGTTATTGTTGGTAATTTTCTGTATTTGCACAATTTGCCACCGGGGAATTACCCCATTTGCAAATATATAATAATAATAATAATATTTTGTTTTGTCGTGTAGCCTCCTGAGAGGCCGAGTGCAGGTCTTTCTAGTCGACGCCCGTGGGCGACCTGCGCGTCGGGATGAGAGATGGAATGGATGAAGATGAATGAAACTGGGCAAGGATGTGGAAGGAAGCGGCCGTGGCCTGTCAGAAGGTACTGTCCCAGCATTTGCCTGGTGTTGAAAATGGGAAACCACGGAAAACCATTTCAAGGACAGCCGACGGTGGGGCTCGAACCCACGCGTCTACCGAGTCAGCAGAGAGCTTGGCCCCTTGAACCTAACGCAGCGCTTTAGCCCGCGTAGCCACTACTGTCGGTATAATAATAATAATGCTACGATGGTCCTTGGGAATTACACGGCTGGATCATATTAAGAACGAAGACGTCCGCAATACTCTTGGAATTGCCTCTATTCCAGCCAAAATGAGGGAGACTCGGTTGCGTTGGTACGGGCATGTAGCCCGAGCAAATACAGAGTCCATTGTAAGCAAGTCACTTGCTTACGAGCCTGATGGACAAAGACCTCCAGGACGGCCAAAAAGGCGTTGGATGGATACCCTACACGACGATATGCGCACCGTAGGTCTTCGTCCTATAGATGCAGCAAACCGCAATAAATGGAGAGCGAGGTGCAGAGTGGCGGACCCCAAAAAATAATTGGGAACAACGCCAGGAATAATAATAATATATTTGATCCGTCCGGTTTCTATCTTTGTGAGAAGAATTTACAAAACCTTAGCAAGACCAATACTTTGCTATGGTAGCGATACGTGGACCCTGAGGAAATGCGATGAGAGACGAATAACTACCGCCGAAATGAAATATTTGAGACAAACAGCAGGAGTCACTAAGTGGGATCACAAACGAAACACAGAAGTGCTGAATGGTCTTAAGAGCAGACCTATATTCGATTACATTCATGAATACCAAAGAAATTGGCTAAGACACCTCAACAGGATGGACAGAAGCAGGATCCCTAAAGCAGTCGTCAACTACTGCCCCGGTGGGAAGAGATCTCTAGGTCGCCCCACGAAAAGATGGCGTGAAAATTCAAATATTTTGTGTAGACCGTAACAGTTCTTCTAGGACTAACACATGAAAGGATGATGATGATGATAATAATAATAATAATAATAATAATAATAATAATAATCTACGGGCGTTTAGCTTTCTACCGATCAGCATTAATTTCTTTCATAGTTCATTATGAGGCTACTTTCCCACAATCGTGAGTCCTATTAGTAAACCCAATCGATTGCAACTTTATTTTTATTTCTATAGACGATAGATACAAAAAACATCTTTTTAAAAAGAGGCTGTTTTAGAAGCAAGAGCAAAGGGACAATCGACAACAGCAAAATAGATGCTTTATCGTGTTGGCAGCTATTTGTCATTGTTGCCTTAGTAATCAACATTTAATGTTTTTCAGTCGGTCAACACGCTTGTGCCCATTCTAGTACAGACATCACAGTTACACAGGTTATCAGACAAAATTCTACACACACCCAAATACACGGGGCTGCATAACCACGATGTCGCAAAGTCCTTAAAAGAATCAAACAACAACAACATTTTATACATCAAATGAGTATATCAATTTGTAAGAATTCCTTGGACTTTGAAACGGTTTCTATAGCCCTCACTGTTGGGTGTACAAGTGTAACGTTTCTACTAGCCGTGCTTTGCACTTTGAAACACAAATGTATTGTTTACTCTGACTAAGATATGTTGTATTAATGGGCGCCAAGACCTCAACGCTATGTTGAAATCTAAATTTATATTTAACAACACCTAGCTCTGGTAGAACACCTTCAAGAATCTTTACACTCAGATCGTGGCATGATTTGATCATTAACCCAACTAACAATTGTATCAGGAGAAGGAATTTGGTCTATATCTAATGCTACCTACTAAAAGCAAAGATTGCATGGTTAAAAGAAATGAATTTATTATATCAAACAAGTATAGCAAAATTAATAATAATAATAATATATTTTAAATTTAAATTGGAGCGTTGCGTTTTGAATATTACCGCTAGAGATTTACGTGAAAACGGAGTCGGATGAATTACTGATTTTACTATTATTCCCAAGCTATGAAGTTACTGAAATACTGAATGTGAAACAAAGAAACGAGAGATTATGTAGATCTGAGTCATTCGCGCTTACCATTGGAAATTGCCGTAGCATTTCCCTCGTACTTGATGCTGAAGAGCTTCCCATAGCCTTCTGGACGTCGTCATCTTCTTCGTTACTTGAAGAGATACTTGTAGATATGATAATTTATGGTCCGATCACGTCGGAACCAACCACACGTGCAACCACAACGGTCAAGTTTTACAAAGATTATCGCCCTGCCTCCTCGGCGCGCAAACCATATATGCACTCCTCGCCTCCCCTCTCTGGTGCCGTCTTCTTCTCGCCCGCTCTCCACTGATTGGCTGAGCCACCACGCGATCTTCCCCACCTCAGGGTCATTATACTCGGCGCGACGATGATGTCGATTACCGGTCCAGGCCATTTCGCCTTTTCTTGATGCAGCAACCCCGCTTGCGTCACGCTTCTCGACAAGAATAAGCCTGTAGCCGAATTCCCAGTGACTCATCTCTCTCAACAAACTCTAACTGACAAAAATTCCGTAATCATATAATTTTCCGCCATAATGTTGTTCGTAATAATTCGCTTGATAGTGTTTTCTATAACATCGAAAACCTATCTGTATACTTATAATTTTATAAAAAAAACGCTCCAAAAAATACCTTAATGTATGTCTACCCCTTATTATTCCCGTTTTCCAACGGGGTCGGGGATGAGATGCGATGGAAGTCTTTGTGGCGATGGTTTTTACGGCCGGATACCCTTCCTGACGCCAACCTCATGAGAGGAGTTAATGAGAGATGAAATGAATGATGGTGAATGAAACTGGGCAAGGATGTGGAAGGAAGCGGCCGTGGCCTGTCAGAAGGTACCGTCCCAGCATTTGCCTGGTGTTGAAAATGGGAAACCACGGAAAACCATTTCAAGGACGGCCGACGGTGGGGCTCGAACCCACGCGTCTACCGAGTCAGCAGAGAGCTTGGCCCCATGACCTAATGCTGCGCGTTAGCCAGCGTAGCCACTACTGTCGGTACCTTAATAATAATAATAATAAGTTACATGAAAACTTCTCTTGGCTGAACAATTTGCCGCGTGAAGAATGGCTTCCTACTGACTTATGTCAGTGGCGTAAAATACCCTCGAAAAACACGTTGCAACTTCAGACTGGTGTGTCATTGAACCTCACAAACTGGCCACTTGATGAGAAGTGACCGTAATTCTTACGAACAAATACACCATTAACATTGTATAGGTCGTTGATTTGAGATCAATAATAATTATACCGAAGAGCATAGACATGTGACTGGTGTGCCTGTGCTTGCTCTGATTAGACAATGTCTAAATAATAAACCAACAACTCAAAAGAAAATATTATCGAAAGATCTAAGGGAATTCATTCAGTATGGGATACAGACTAAACAATAACAATAAAGTTATTAAGTGGTTTGCAATAATTCCATTGACTAGCTGCACATGTGAGCATACATTTCCTAACCTCAGTGCTGAGCAGGAATGTGTTACCTCTCTTGATCCAAATGAAGTTATAGACCATTTCAAAGACATGAAAAAGACACATGATACTGATAAAATAATAGTTCAGTTTGAACTGGTAATTTGTAATGAAAGATTTTTAAAAATTGTTTGAATCTGTATTTTTAATTGCCGTGTATTCTTAAAGCGTTGTTATCAGTAATTCTAATAATCAACTTCATCATTAAGCCAGAAGCAACCTATGCAGGTGAAACATTATTTAAACTTAACACCCAATCAACAACTGATAAATTATAGAAGGTTGATAGAAGAATTCTTCGGACAATTATTAATTTAAAAAAAAAGCACCAAATTGATGGTCATTTGAGGATTTTGCCTAATTCAGTATTTTACGAGGAAAGTGAATCGATCATTGATACGATGAGAAAACGAAGAATTGCATCTTTTGGACACATTTCCCCTTTACCGCATACTAGACTCTTCAACAACTTTTTGATTTATTTTGGAACAGTAAAACAAAAAACACATGTTTTAAAGAAATACAAATGGATTGAGATGAATTGAAAATTGCTAAGCATCAAATTGAACATAGAGAAGAGAAACGAATTCTGAGTAACAAGTTCACAAGACTAAAAAAAAAGCTTTCGGCTTTTCCCAATTAATTGGGGTCGCCTGAGCCAATCAGGCTCATTTTTGTTTTGGCTGGGGATTTAAGGCCGAATGCCTTTCCTGACACCACGTGATATTTCAGTTGAAAATTCCACCCCTCTGTCACCGGGATTCGAACCCCGGTCGTTCGGTTGAAAGACGAGCAGCTAAGCCACTGCGCCATCACGCTCCCCGACAAATTCACAACACTAAAACTCAACATTTCACAGCGTACGGTAGGCAATATATTATATCTGCAGAAGATCGGGCCGCACGATCATCCAGGATGAAGAAGTTTTTGGAAAGAAGTTGTCGAGTGTTAAAAGTTGAATTTATTTTGTTTTCCGAAGACTTTGTTGTATATGGTTTGATTTGAGTGCTCCAATGTGGGCGTAAATAAATAAATAAATAAATAGAAGACCCGTGCCAAGGAATGGTTTAATGACCTTTAGGCTGAGGTCTACTGCAGGGCCATCCAGTCATTGCGCTCGCACGGGGAGCACTGGGCAGTCAGACTAGCGCTCATTCCCCTACCACCACTACAGTGTGGCAGCGAGAAGACCAGATATAAACGGAAGATGTTCGGACCGCGCTGACTTAAATACGCACGAACAGTCGTGCGGCCGATGGCTTTTGTGGGATTGTTGACATCATATCGATACGGCTGTTTTGCCATAAAAAATATACCGCATATACAAATCGAATGGTACTCCAATGTATGGTATGTGCAGGAAACGAACGCAGGTGTTAAGTAAAGAATATTGTGGTTTATTCCAAACTGAAATATGAACATATTAGAGAGGTTAATTCAACAACATTTTACCAATATGAACAGATAGTACAGGCCTTGAGTGACTTTTCCTCCTTTATAAACTGTACAGAAAAATGAAATTTCCCATTCTGCTTTAAAGACTGCTGCTTCAGCACTCCATCATATTTTTGTATGCTGTTCTGTCATGACCACTGTGAAACTGATTTACTTACACGCTGTCAGCAAAGGGCATTGGACTAGACTAGCGACTGATGGATCGGCTGCTCACTTCAGCGCGGTGGGCAGACCGCGCGCTCTGCCAGCCAAGCTCCTCCCACCACTACCGAAACTACCTTCCACCAAAGCGCTCGGAGCACTGGCTTAGAACGTGGCCGGAGTGCTGTGTGGATGGCCCTGCTCTACAGTAAAGCTGATCATGTGTTCATTGGCTGCTGCCTCGGTGGGAAACCGATTTACTGGTAACTGGATTGCGTATGATTCGTCCATTCCGTTGTAGAGTGCTTATTATAGGCTTGGAATTCTCCAGGGAAAAGTCAGGTAAACTGTGACCCAATCAGAAAGGCATCACATACGCATATGTGTTTAGAATCTAGCTTGTCATCAAATGAAAACGCGATTTTTTCCTGCCCCTATCTATAGCACTTCTTTCCATTATTTGCTGTTCGCATAATTTCAAAAAAAAAAACTAGCAAAAAATTAGACACCGCAAACCTGTTTCAGCTTGAAAATATAGTACCTTCACGAATGTGGGTTTTTTTTTCTTTTCGAAATTCATTTATCACACACCATTGTGGACAGGTCTGACTGTGTGCATCCCGAGCAGTCCAACTTAATCCGCGTAATAGCATGACCCTTGAAAAGAAACTCCAAGAGAGGTTTAAACTTAAAGACAAAATTGCGTGACAAGATATTTACAAAAAATATACAGTGTGTTTCAAATAACCTTTAGATCAGCAATATTTTTGAGACGGAATAAGGAATTGATAAACTGAATTCATAGAAATGTTGCCACGAAAGGAGCTCACAATTTGAGAAGATACTCATACACCAGTTATGTTTGTCAATGTCACTTTTAACACAAGGTTATTTATTTCTTAAAGTGGAACATCAAGGTTAAAGAAAGGAAAGGAAAGGTTTCTAAGATGACTTTTTGTATTTCTAGGTGCCTTATTCTGTATTTTGGAACGCTTATTCTTTTTTCAATTCAATTATTTTAGTTACCTTCGGTGCCCTTCTGTTGTCGCATGTTGTCAGAATTCCAAAGAAATAATTACCAGCAAATTGAAATGATAACATCGTACATTTTGCTATTTCCAAAATATAGATAATCAGTGAAATTTCTTTTTCAGATGAATGGACTGAAAACGTCAAATATGGGACGTAGCAAGAAATTGCTATACCAGTGAGGATCCAGACTGCTACGAACCCAATCGTTACACCTGGGTGAAATAATCGCATAGACACGGCATAACGCCTAGAAGAAGTTGTTGTAATTCTAATATGTTTGGCCATTAAAGTAGCAATCACCACCACCATCTTGAAGTTGAGAGGATTCACGCTTCCAAGAACAAGAAGAAATGAATGGCCATCAAAGTAACAGTGATAATAATAATAATAATAATAGTAATAATGATAATTTAACAAGCAGAGGATTGTTGGAACAACTGGAAAAGAAAGAAAGAAAGAAAGAAAGAAAGAAATATCCTAAGGATGATTCTGGGACATAGATATGTGGATGGGCAGCGGATATGGAGACCAAACAGAGAGAGGAAACTGAGGGAATTATAGAGTCGATGAAGAATAAATAAATAAATAAATAAATAGCCTTACAAATCCCATAAGGGCTATGGCCTCCTGCTTTGCAGGGAATTGCTCAGTTTTAACTCATCAGGTGAGCAAGTCCTGAGGAGCATTCGGGGTTATTCTTTCTGATTGGGCCTTCTATATAGATGTGCAGCTGATTAAAGATTAAGTAAATTATATTACGATGGCATAAAATTCGCTACAACAATCTTCATTTCTGAGTCTGGCGATATCAAGGCCTCAAATATCCATTAGTATTACGGAAATCATAATAGCCATCAATTAATATCTGGGAGCTTCCCATTGCCACTAAGCACAAAGCTTACCCTGTCTAAGCACTTGAACAATGACAGAAACTGCGAAGTCTTCACTCTTCAGTAAAATCTACGTATATTGAACCGTTTCAAATAGGTCTTTTTAAAATGCAATACAAAACCTTACCGGTGGAGTTTTAACATCTAGTTTGGATGCAGATACCTATACACGTTCTTTAACATCCCACAAATCATTCACTATGTTGTGCACATGTGGTCCCGGAACGAATTAATAAGTGTTTCGCAAGATAGTTGAACCTTTTGAATTCCTTGTGATGCAGTAAGGTTATTTTCCCTAGTGAACACGATGATGTTTCCTCAAATTAGAGCGCGAGACAATGTTCCATTAGTTCTGTCCGCCATGCAAATGACTTCTCACATGTGCTACAAGTGTATTACTTCACTCCAGTATGAACAACAGTGTGCTTCCTGAGGTCACCGCTCTGTGAGAAGCCTTTATTGCACACCAGAGATATGTACCGCTTTGCTGCATGCCCACTGAACGGTGTCTTTCTAGTTGATGCATTGTTTTATTGGTCACTGCATGCGAGTCTCCCTAGGTCTTTCCACTCCTGCCTCATCTTCGCTGTTCTTGTCCATTGTTTTCCTCCCCATTTTACGAACCAGTCTGCCCATCTGATTCTTTGTCTCCCAACGTTTCGTCTTCCTGTTCTTGGGTCCCACATCGTCATTTTGTACGTCCATCGGTTAGGATCTAATCTCGCTACATGTCCACCCCATCTCCATTTGATCTGGTCTGCTGATGTCATAGCGTCTTTCATGCCGGTTCTCCTTCTTAAATCTTCGTTCCGTATTCTATCTCTCAATGAGACATGAAGTATCTTCCTTTCCATTTTCCGTTGACATCTCTGGATCATTTGTCTTTGTTTCGATGTTAATGCCCAAGTTTGGCAACCATATAGTAACACCGGTATAACGCATTTTTCCAGAACTTCAGCCTTTAAAGTGTGTTTTTGGGTCTTGTCAGCCAGTATAAACTTTAGGGACCAAAAGCTCTTCCATGCTTGTCCTATTCTTCGTTTGACCTCTTTCTCTGAACGACTTGAAAATGACATGTTCTGACCGAGATATACATATTCTTCAACATATTCCAGTGTTTCTCCGTTCACATTAATTGGGGCTTCTAACGCATTGGTCATCAGCTTCGTTTTCTTCGGGTTCATTGTAAGGCCCACTTCTTTACTTGTTTTGTCTAATTCTTTTATCATTTGTTCCAGCTCTTTCGCTGATTCAGCCACCAAAACAATGTCGTCTGCGAACCGTAAATGGGTTAGTCTTGTCCCATCGATTCTGATGCCACGATGAAGAATAGACGAATACAATTATTCTGTGGAAGCCTCTTACGCATGAATCAAGGAAGACTGACTTGAAAACTCCTTGCACATTTTGCACATTTCCCAGGTCGTTTCTGGAGAAACATACTGATATGGAGAGAATGGGCATGAATCAGAAAGATGTTCAAGACAGGAATCAATTTCGCCAATTAGTTTCAAACTTCAGAGGTTTTCGAAGAGGAGGAGAAAATAATTCTTCAAAAGTGATCTTTTCAGAGGAAAGAAGGAAGGAGATGAGTCACCGAATGAAGCTGTATTGGCAGAAGATCGAACCCAGAGGAGGGAAAAGATGGTCCAAGATACCGCAGTTGTTACTCCGTGGTCCATAGTGGCTCAGATCGAACAGAAGAAGAAGAAGAATGTCCCATACTTGCAGGTATTAGAGTTGTGCTGTGATCGTGAGCAGCGTAGAGAACGCCCATGATGACACAATAGACACTGCCGACTTCTGATCCAGTACGCATCATCACTTTCTGTCTAGAAGGATTACAGACGAAAGACAACCATGACGATCCCAGACAACACCTTCTATACAAATGTTTCGATCGTTTTGGCGATTTTGAGACACAAGAATAAAACAAGCAAACATTTAGTAGTAAAATGAGTTTGGTATGTCCATCTGTTATTTTTAGCCTATTTTCAATTTTGAAAAAATAGGCTTATGAGATCACCTTTTGTCCGTGTGTGTGTGTGTGTGTGTGTGTGTGTGTCCTAATAAATTCTAAATGGCTGGAGCGATTTCAATGAAACTCGGTAAGTTCTTAGCACTATTCCGGGAGACACCGACCGTGCCCTTCAAATTTTGTTACGTCTCACCAATCCAACATGGCGGCTGTGCGAAATATTTCACCAGCATTCAATATCTCCGAAACTATTCCCGATATCACCCTGGATTTTTTTACGGCGATAAAGGGAAATACTAGAACTTCAACCATTTGACGTTTGAAAAATGGTAACTACAAAACCAACATGGCGGCCAGGCGAATTTGCGACTTTTAAATAGACGTTTCTCGCGATTTAACCAACCAAACGCAATAAAACTTGGTACAGTATATGCTTATACACATTGTAATGCACCGACATCTAACTTCGTTCAATTGTTTACATAACCACAAGATGGCGGATGAGCGAAATATTTCACCGGCATTCTATATCTCTGAAACTATTTGCGTTATCACCCTGAAATTTTGTACGGAGATTAAGGGCACTACTGGAAGTTCATCTATAAGACTTTCAAAAACCGGTTAACTACAAAACGAACATGGTGGCCAAGCGAATTTGAAAATTTTAAATAGACCTTTCTCGCGATTTAATGTTCCAAACGCAATGAAATCTGGTACAGGAAATGTTTATACACATTGTAATGCACTGGTATCTAATTTAGTTGAATTGTTTATATAACCTCAAGATGGCGGCTTTGCGAATTTTAAAATTAAGTTTTTATTTCTTGCGTCGTAATCAAGCGATCGAAGTGAAAGTTTGAATAGTGAACATACGAAATAATTTTCCTTTAATGGTACATGACTCTATGGCCTATACATTTAACAATCCATCATGGCGACCATCCGAAATATTTAGACGGCTCTGAATATCTACGAATCCATTATAGCTATCAAACTGGATTCTTTTTATGTTCATAGCGGCTATGAACTTAAATTCACCTATATGACTTTAAATAACCTGGTGATCACATATCCAACATGGCGGCGACGCGAAGTATAAATATTCACATGGACGTTTCTCGCAATTTAATCATCCGAGTGCAGTGAAACTTGGTACAGTAAATCCTTATACGAATGTTAATCCACTGGCATCTAATTTATTTCAATTGTTTCCATAACTATAAGTTGGCAGCTGTGCGAAATTTTAAAATATCCTTATTACTTCTTGGGTCCTAATCATGCGATTGAAGTTTGAATGCTACACGTACACAATAATCGTCATGTAACAGTACATAACTCGAGGACCTACATATGTAAAATCCAACATGGCGACCATCCGAAATATTTAGTCGGTACTCAATATCTACGAATCTATTACATCAATCATACTGAAATTTTGTATGCAGATAGAGGCAATCAACATAAGTAGGATATATGAAAATAGGCTGTATAGTTCTTCACGGAACTACTTGTTATACAGTCCATCGGAACTTGAAATTAAAACAGCCCTCGTATAATAAATTCTAACACAACGATACGAAGGTGCGCGTAAGGTGCTACATAGAACTGCTGAATGCCATCAGTTCCATATTGAAATAACCAGGCAATAGATTAGTCAAACAATGAGACACATCTCACATATGAGTCGTCCAGTTGCAAAACTCGTTTAATCCACTTGTGAATAAGAATCATGTCGTAAAATGTGATGTTCTGTTTTTTTGTTTTTTTTTGGTTTTGTTTTGTTTTGTGTTTTTTGTTTTTTGTTTTGTGTTTTGTTTTGAAATGTTTTGTTTTGTTTTATTTTATATATTTTTTGAATTTTATTTTGTTTTGTTTTATTTTGATTTTGTTTTGTTCATTTTGTTTTATTTTATTTTGTTTTGCTTAATTTTGATTTTCCAGAAAACTTACACAAAACAAAAACAAAAAACACGAAGCATAAAGCAAAATTCAAAAACAAGTGTTTTGCATAAAACAAACAAAAAAGAAACACAAAGCAAAAAGCAAAATTTTAAAAAAGCAAAAGCAGAAAACAAACACAAAACCAAGAAAGAAAAGCAAAAAGTAAAATTCAAAAGCAAAAGCACAAAGCAAACACAAGACCAAAAACCAAAAACACAAAGCAAAAGTAGAAAACAACAAACACAAAAGATACGTGAGGCAAAGTCCAAAGAAACGTTTCTCATGAAAATGATTCTTCTTCACAAGTGGATTAAACGAGTTTTGCAACTGGACGACTCATATAGGAACAGAGAAGTCCGAGTTGAATGATTTCTGCTCACACAACTGCAACACCGATACATTCATGGAGCTTCTACACTTGAAATGGTTAAACAATTCTCACGAAGATCCATTGAGGAGAGAGTCCATTGTCCACACTCCATCCACACTCCAAACAACACCAGCTTGCGCAGTGCATTTGGATTTTTTATGTTAGGCATTGACCTTTTTACAAAACAACAAAACCACTATAAACTGGGCGAGTCTTTTCAACCCTTATTTTGGGGCGTGGTGGCGCAGCGATCAAGCTGTATGCCTCTCACCAAACCGGACCGGGTTCGATACCCGGTCAATGCATGTGAGATTTTCGATGTTAAATGCCATGTCCTGTGGTTCGGATTCCGCGTAAAACGGAGGTCCCGTGGCTTATGATCGCGATATTAACGGTCACGTTAAACTACAAGCTTCCTTCCTTGAACCCTTATTTTTCTAGTTTTTGGCCATACTTCCAACGTCTAATGGCAGCATGGTCGACAGTTCCCCGTCTTTAGCCAAGCCACAATGATCCTAAAGGACATTACAAGATTTATGACGACTTAGAAGCAAGTCCTTTACAAAAACTTGTATGCGACAAGTGATTATGCAATGCATCAAACTGGCATACGGGCATGCACAAAATACATGCTGATTATACGGTTTCAGTTGGATACGAAATTAACGCTGGGTACGGTGGCATACTGATTTTAAACAAGATGTTCAGTAAAGAACATATAGCCTACTTTCTCCTAAATGTATGAGTATATTTATAACTCGTTGTTATTATCAAAGAGTATAATAGAATCATTTCTTGGTTGAAGACCTTAGAAACTATTTACCTCTACCAAACGCCACAACCTAAAATAAAACTATTACCATCATTGAAGAATGATAGATAAGAAGTATCTCAAGAATGTTATGGATCTGGAGACATAATCGACCGGACTGGCTGCGTGGCTCAGCGGTAACGTTCTCGCTTGCTGGACCCTAGGTTGCAGGTTCGTATCCTGGCGCAGTTAGCTGGCATTTGAGGGTGCACAAATGCGAGGGAGCCGTGTCAGTAGATTTACTGGCTCGTTAAAGATCCCCTTCGGGCCAAAATTCCGGCACCCCGGCGTATCTAAAAGCAGCAGTAGTTAAAAGGGACGTAAAATAAATAGCATTATTATTATTGTTATTATTACATAATCGACCTTCCGTGGGCAACATCCAACTTTGAGTTGAGGCATGTCTTTACACGTCTGGTTGTGCATGGCTTTCACAACCCTAATTGAATTAACAAATCTTTCCATGACCCTACAAAGACGTGTGTATACAAACTATGTGGATATTTTCGATTGCTATTTGCCTGAAATAAAAGTATTAATTATTAACCTGAACTAGCACCAACGGCTAGAATTCAGTTACTATGTGAAATCGTTTTGTTCTTTACTTCAAATAACATTTTCAAATAACGCACAATAGGCTGTTACAAACCCTTTAAAATAAAAAGTAAAAATTTATCGTAGTATCATCTTGCCATTCTTCAAGTTCAATGCGCATAGAATGCCAATGGTATATGGTACTAACCAATGGAGTCCCACGTAGACCAGTCGTGACAACTAGTGGAGAAGTATCGAACAATATAACCCTAACAGGGCGAGTGCATTCTAGTGGCCATAAGAAGAAACTTTTCAATAAAATCTTGAAGTTAATAAGTAGGCCGGCGTGCAGTTACCTTTTTGGCTGGTAGATTTCACGAGCAAATCTGCTGGTAAATTATATTTTAATTAAATATATATTTTCCACCGTAATATGCAAAATATAACGCTTAATTTTAAAACGTCTGAATCATTACAAAACAATAAATATATAAAATTTCAAGCAAAAAAAGTAACTCTGATGGGGTTTGAACCACAGGCTTATGAGTGACAGGCAAACGCTTTACCACGGAGCCATTTGTGCCATCGAACATCGTTCTTTATAAAATGACTTACATAGAACTTGTTAGCAAATAATGATTTAGACTAAACGATTTCATCAGTGGAGTATATTATTTATTTATAAAGCATTTCATACAAAGTTTATTTATTTTGTATCAGTACGCAATATTGCATGCAATACTCAAATTAGTGAAATATAAGTCAGGCACAAGATATCCGCTGCCATCTTGTCTTCTTACCGAGACGGCTCAGCTTTTTAAAATCACTTCTGCACTATAGTATTACAAAATAAACTTTTAATTTCGAACGTGCCTCTTCCTTTAGAACAGTTAAATCGATTCTCAGCTCGATAATCGGAACTGGTGGGTCCCATGATATGGATTATAAAGTTTGCATAATTCGCACGGCCGCCATCCTGAAATGGTACGGCGGATGACCTTGTAGTTTGGTCACAAAACGCGTCCTATATGAAGGTATGTTGTTACCAAATTTGGTAGAGATCGGATAATTTGGTTAGTCGCTATTTGATTTTACGTTTTGAACGTTTGAGTGGCCGCCATTCAGTTTTGGTAAAGATGGCGGCGATATAAAACATGACACTGAGGTGCCCTTTGCTTGTTCTACCTCTGTACCAAATTTCGTTCAATTTGGTTTCACCGTGTTCGAATTGATAGGGGGGGACAGACATTCAGAGTACACACACAGACTCACACACACACACATACACACACACACACACACACACACACACACACAGACAGACACACAATTTTTGGCCCTGTAGTGATCTCATAAGTCTACTTTCATTTTTTGCAAAAATCGAAAGTAGGCTAAAAACGTGAATGAACCTTCGAAGCGGAATGCAGTATCTCATCTCATCATGGGCGCCCGGGTGGGGGGAGGAGGCTTTTCCAGGAATCTTGAGAATATTCCGATTGTTCATTGTCACATCAGTTTATTTCATAAATTGGAGTTACTAATACCTAGGTAGTTAACTGATTTAGATGTAGGGATAATTTCACAGTTATATTTAACTTACAGTTAGTAGGCTAATATGGGATTATTTGAAAAAATCTCCAGTTACTTAGAAAATCGGAGAACTGGATTAACATTACCATTTTAATGAGCTGCTTGTATATTTCCGCCGATACATGGTGATACAACAACTTTTTTTACCTGATTTTAAGAAATGAACATCATGACGATGGTCCACGAAGAAAAGCGAACTTCTATGGACAGAAATCTGAACTTTAAAAAAAACTATTTATTTCCATTCATGCCATAAAGATAATGTACCCAACGGTTTCAGAGCAGCCAAATAATGAAGAAATGAAATGAAAATTTCGGGAGGGGGTGTACATCTAGTACATCTAGTGTCAAGTAGGTTATGAAATGAAAAATTTTACGTGACCCTCCCCTAGAAAAAATCCTGCGGGCCGCCCATGCATCTCATACGCTTTCAGTCAAGGTAAAGAGACGAGTAACCGTGGAGCAATGGTCCAAGTGCGTAGAAGGTAGTGGATCTGTGTTTGTCACACACATGTTTTTGAAAAGGACTTGCTTCCATGTCGTTATAAATCTTGTAAAGTTGTTAAGGGTTATTGTGACTTGGCTGTGGACGGGGAACTGTCGACCATGCTGCCATCAGACGTTGGAAGTGTGGCCGAAAACTAGAAAAATAAGGTGCAAGAGACTCACCCGGTATCGACTAACAAATGTTAACAATAATTGGAGCCTCTGGAGCGTCACTAGAAAAAAATCGATTATTTTATTTATTTATCATATGGCTTTTGGTGCCGGGAGTGTCCTCTGAGTGAAAACACGCCATAAAATCAAAGGACACTTAGAAGAAATAGTGCGTTGAATTTCTCCTCTCCGATGCCCCACCTAAAGACCCCCCTCCCATACATACGTCGAGTTACGCAATACACTCGACTGCATTGTTTGCCAGCTATACAGCACATGTAAGCAACCGATACCGTGCGATTCCTAGTCTCTTTCTCATTTCTGCACTCCTTTCATTAGTGAAATTCATGATCATTTCTACACACCCCATGCACTTTGCTTGGGAATTTTGAATTCTAATTCTGTGTTTACACTCGTCACCACTAACGTTTTATTCTTAATTTAGTGCACTAGGTAACAGCAGATATCAGATGTGAAACCGTTATCCTTGGCGATTAATCAAACGGTTTATGAAAAATGGATTGTTGTTTGATTTAGGAACTGGATATCATGGTCATTTCAGACCCGTGTACTTGGTTTTGTGTAAGAATAAATGTGGCAATGAGAACAATAACAGCGTGCATAAAGTCACTCCTCTTCACTGCCTCTAAGTCACATAGCGCCACCAAATCTGCAGAGACAGAACGCCCTCCTAAATGAATATAAAATATTAACTATCAATCCTCAGCTTCCAATCCACTCTGATGTACCTGTACTTAAAAAAATCCGATTAAAATCCAGACGGCCACGCATCATACTAGCAGAATCGTTGCAAGCAATTCATTTCAAAATGGACAGGAAATGGTCAAGAATGTGGACTAGTGCTGCACATGAGGACTATATACCAGGATCTCGTTAGACCAGGTACACAGCCAGTTGGAATGGAACTACCGCGACGTGTTTGGAAGACACTTAACAGGCTCCGTACAGGCCATAGCATTTGTGCAGAGAACCTCCACCGATGGGGATTGGCGGCATCTTCCCAATGTGACTGTGGCAGTGAACATCAGACCATCAAACACATTGTAACATACTGCAGCAGACGAGCTTATTCTGGAAGTCCAGAAGATTTCTTTGAAGTGACGGCTTCAGCCCTTCAATGGATAGATATTAACTTGTAGATTTTTAGTATTTCTAATTTTATACAATTTGTAAACTATGTATATTAGTTGCTCTTCAGTTGCCATACGGCAAATAAATAAATAAATAAATGTGTAAGAATTTTCTGATAAACCGTGTTATTGTGTTGTCTGTATTTGTAATTGAGGCAAGGATTGGAAAGGAGGTGGCCGTGGCCTTAAGTTAGGAACCAACTCTGCATTTGCCTGCAGTAAAAGTGGGAACCCACATCCAGGAATCCAGGATGGCTGAGGTAGGAATTGGAACTGCATCTTCTCAGTTTTGTCACACGATGCGGAGAGTACTCCATTCCAGCTCTCAGACTAGACTTAAATTTATTGGCAGAGCCAGGACTCGAACCGGAACATCTGGGGTGACAACCAAGAATATTAGCCGCTACACCATGAGGTGTACTGAAAAATGGTTCACACATCTTCTCTCTGATGACTGCAGTATTATTGGGAATATTATGCCAGACAATTTCCGTAAGCCTGTTTGCCATCTCTCGAAAATGTAGCAATATAATGAGGAGTAGCCTACTAGTTAAGATGAGGAGAGAGGTAGATTTTCATTGCTTTCTTTGCTGAGCCAGTACAGTAGTTGGTGATCCGAACAGTTTCCTAGTTGATAATTCAACAGACAGACATTTTTTACAAATTATTTTCAGACATCCTGTATAATGCGATCGTGGGTTAACCTTTCTCATGCAGAATGCCTCTTTTTTCATTTGCTTAGTGCTTTATTTTGCGATTATGAATACGTTAATATTTGAAATTTAGAAGGAAAAAAAGTGCTCCGAAACCTTCGTAGGCGTACATCATTGTGATACAAAGAGATGCGAGAGAGATTCATTCCAGATGGTAATGATATTAATGATATGATGGGGGAGTCGAAGTCCTGGCATCGACTATCGATAGACTATCACACGTTTCTGGGTATCGACCAGTTGGCTATCGTGCGATAAAAATAGACTGGGTTTTAACTACTGTAAATGGAACATGAGCAAGTGCTCTGGGAAAGTTGACACGTGAAGCCCCCAAGATGCTAAAACATTTACTTAGGTTGAGAACTTTGGGCTGAGTCAATAACAGTGCTCGTTACGCCAATTGTAGGTTGGAATACCCGGTCGTTCAAATCTTGATGTGTTCCCTCCTCCGGACAAGGAACTGCACATAGCCATATTATTCTGACAAGACGATCTTCCAGGAAGAGCAAATTGATTACACAAAAAACCGGCTCGTAAATGTAAAAGTCATGCCACGAATTTTTCATTTCTCTCAATTTTGCAACTGAAATGTCGGAAAAGTTATATTCTTTCAGAAAAAAGGTTTTTGAATTTCGTACAATGAAAAATCAATTTCAAAATAACTTAAGGCTATTCAATTTCGGAAAAACGAAAATCACTCATACAGGTATATTGAAGTACCTACCTAAGTAACATACGTCTGTTTATATGAATACGGCTATTCAAAGCACACAAAACAAAACACTACATCTATTTGATCTACTTTTTCAGTTACAAATCCGGTTTCCATTGCCTTATTTATTTATTTGTTATTATTTATCTATAGCTTTTAGTGCCGGGAGTGTCCGAGGACATGTTTGGCTCGCCTGAGTCTGTAGCTGCGTCCAGCGGACACCCTTAGGGTGAGCTACAAGTTCCGTTCAATTTCAAGTAGTTCCAACTTTCGCTACCAGATATCAATGATACCTAGTGGTGAACGTTGGAACTTTATTTATATTCAAACGTTTCTGAAGTTTTCAAATGCTTTCCTGAAATTGAAATTACATTTTCGAGAATTGAATTAACTTTCTTAAAATTCAATTTACATTTCCCAAAATTGATGTAGAAAATGTAGGCTATACCTCATCCCTCATTTTTACCTTTTAGATAATAAATAATAATAATGTTATTTTTTACGTCCCTTTTAACATCTGTGGCCGGGGTGCCGGAATTTTGCCCCGAAAGGGATCTTTAACGTGCCCACTCAGAAAGAAGAGAGAAGACATTCCAACAGAATTTTACGGCACATGAGCCATGATAGATCAAGAATGGATCAAGGAGAATTTCGAACCACGACATGTGATAACCTGACTGGCAGTTCATGGGTTTCCCCATCTTATCTGCAAAAACACAGCATAACACGAACCAAATGAATCGTGTGAGTGTTCATTGTGCAACAAAAAGTGTGAACGCTACCACATAGAACTATGTAACATTCATTCATTCGTTTATTTGCAATTGGGGGTGTGTCCCCCGGTGGCAAATTAGATATACATAACAAATAAATAACGTACATAACAATTCACTAACAATTAAACTGGAGTATTTACACAAATAGTCAGTCTTTTCTTAAACACACCTATATGTTTGGGAAAAGGCTCTAAGACTGCGGCAGGTAGAGAGTTCCATCAAAGGCACGGTTTACGAAAGAATATTTACCATAATTTGTTCGCTGTGGTCGGCCCTTAACTTTGAAAGGATGATCGATCCTACCCATGTAAGTAGGCTTTTCCATACGTTTGCTAAGCTCACCCCATGCTGGTTGATTTGTATACGTGTTGTACATAGCGCAGAGTCTAGATTTCATCCTCCTAGCCTCAAGTGATTCCCACCCAAGTTTCTTTAACATACGGCTCACACTGCTCCTGGGATTAAAGTCACTGAGCACGAATCTAGCGGCCTTTCTTTGTACCATTTCCAACTCATTTATGAGCCCTACTTGATATGGATCCCAAACCGCCGAGGCGTATTCCAGAATAGGTCTTACAAGTGACAAATATCCTAATTCTTTAGCAGAGGTACTACTTTCTTTTAATACCCTCATTACAAAGTGCAGGGATTTGTAAGCTTTAGAAACTACACATCCTATATGACTACTCCATTTCATATCATATCTTACGCGAACGCCCAAATATTTGCAAGAATCTTCTTCTACAAGTATTTCCGAGCCAATGTTATAATGAAAATCTTGCCTTCGCACTTTCCCTATTTTTATTAGACTACATTTTCTTGTGTTTATTTTCATTTTATTTTCAATCGCCCACTTATAGACCAGGTTCAGGTCATCTTGAAGTACTGCATTGTCTTGTGAGTCATGTATCTTTCGATATATTACACAATCATCCGCAAACAATCGACAGTCACTACGAATTCCATTTGGTAAGTCATTTATAAACGCCAAAAACAACAAAGTTCCGATTACGCTGCCCTGAGGGATACCCGACGTTACGGTAATTTCATCCGAGAATCGGCCTTCAACTTTCACTTTCTGGGAACGACTCGTCAAAAATTCTTGGATCCATAAAATTACTCTTCTATCAATGCACGTCGAAGCTAATTTATGGAGTAGCATGTCATGCGGCACGACATCAAATGCCTTCGCAAAATCTATAACTACGGCGTCGACTGAAACTCCATCGTCTAACGATTCGCTAATATCTTGAAAAAGTGATAGCATCTGACTCTCGCATGAGTAACCTTTCCGAAATCCATGTTGCCTATCATTAAACCATGTTAATGTTTCCCACTGTTCCCTCAAGTAGTCGCAAATGAGATGCTCCATCTGTTTACAAACAATGGACGTAAGACTAACTGGCCTGTAGTTGCCCAATTCAAGTCTGCTCCCTCCCTTAAATATTGGGACTACCGTAGCTCTTTTCCAGTCATCCGGGATTTGCGCATTGTTTATGGACACATTAAACATCACCTCTAAGTATCGTGTCACGGCCCTACCTCCTAATTTAAGTACTTCACTAACAATATTATCAGGACCCTTCGATATATTGTAACGTAATTTTTGTATTAGCTTTACAATTGCTGACTGGTTTATTTGGAGAAGTGGAGCCCCTGATTCACCGTTAAGGTCCAACACACAGCTATTGGATTTATTGAACACACTACCATAAAAGACATTTAATTCATTAGCAATGGCCTGCTTCTCCGTAATTAATTTACCGTCACCGGACATTATCATCGACAAATTATTTGAATTTCCCTTTCTTCTCTTTACATAACTGTATTTTTTTTTTCCACCCATCGCCTCCCGAACCAAGTAAACCTTGCATATAATTGTCATGAGCAGCCCTCTTTTTTAGGACGAGCTCTCTTGATAAGGACTTAAATTTCAACATACACTTGTCACTATCATGTCTTTTATTGTATAGTTTCCTAATTTTCCGTTTAAGACTCCTGATTTCCCGTGTGTAATACTCAGGATCTGGGTTTTGTTTCAGTAATTTAAATGGAACAAATTTATCAATAGCGCTATTTAAAATTTTCAAAAAGTTAGTCCACAGGATATTAATGTGATTTCCTTCCGATGACCATCCTACAAATAGCTCATTCAAATACCCCTGAAATTTGCCCTGATCCGCCCTGCGATACTGTAATATGATCTTATTTGCTACATCAGAGTCTAATTTTGTAATGTCACCGTATCTAATATTTAATTCAACCCCAGAATGGTCACTAATTCCTGGTACTTTCAGACAGTTAATATACAGCTCTACAGGCCTTACGAGATAAACATCTAAGGTATTATTGCCTCTAGTTGGGAAGTCAACTACTTGGGAAAATCCCCCCCCCCCCTTATGAATTTGTTTGCAGCGCTCTGAGCTTGACCACAGCTAGTTGACACACCAGACCAGTCTACTTTGGGGAGGTTTAAATCTCCGGCAATTATTATGCTCTTTTTCATAGCATTACCCGTACAAGTTTTATCATACAGTGTGCCGAGAAGCGAAAAGTTGTCTTTCGGTGCTCTATACGCCCCTATCATCTGAAGAGGGAATTTATTCCCTTTATCCGAAATTTGTACACATAACATTTCATGATCCGCATCAGCCCACTTAAAGAAACTAGCTATATTTTTGCGCACACAAATAAATAGCCCACCACCTCGCTTCCCACGATCCCTTCTGTACATTTCGTAGGTCCCTTGAATTATTTCATTACTATTTATATCCTCATATAACCAAGATTCAGTAGCACTGACAATGTCCGGAGAATACGTCTACAAGATTCCAAAATTTATTTAATTTATTTCCTAAACTCTGACAATTAACCTGCAGTAATCTTAGAGTCTTACCACCGCAGCAAATATCCCGAATTAGCTCCTTCTGTTCCCGTCGGCTGGCAACCTCCGGACCTGCTCCTCCTCACAAAAGCCGGCACGAACCGATGACCCCGTCATGTAGGCTCCCTAGGTTGAAAGCGCCCCGTCGATTTAAATGCAGCCCGTCTCGGGCGAAGTCACTGCTACCAATCCAGCAGTCAGCTTCTACGTACACTAATCCCAGTTGTGCACATACCCAGTCCATGCGGTCATTTACAGTCTTAACTCGCCTTAACGGAACATCTCCCCGCCGAACAATGCCACTCATTATAATTTTTGCATTTCTAAACTTGCTTTTATCTTTTCTGCCTAGTTCGTAGAGCTCCCCCATGATGTAATCAGCTGTAGCCCTCTTCTTCAAATCGTTCGTCCCAACATGGAGCAACAACACTTTAACTTTGTCACAGTCCTCTACATTTGCTTCTTCCACTTGTTGGGCAAGCTGGTCAATTTTAATCCCCGGATAACACCGCACTTTCGCACCTGATTTCCTCGAGATATTCGCACTTCATCGTATCATGGAATCACCCATTATGATAACGTCATCTTGTTTGCTCCTGCGCGCCCTCTTCCACACTGATCCCAGTAGAAAGCCGTTCAGTCACATCCTTCGTCGTTTCCTTTGATTCACGAAGCTTTGTTCTAAGTTCCTGTATTATTTGATCCCTTGCTTTGATTTGCACCCTCAAACAGGCCGGCGTATCACATACTTTACAAAACCAATTCCCGACATCACAATCCTCCTTCTTGACCTTAATACAGCCGAAGTGAAACCATTTCTCACATAGTCCACACTGAACACCGTTCTTCAATGTTTTACTGCACGTCGAACACTTTAATGCTGCCACTGGATCATTTGCCTGATTCACATTTGGAGTAACAGGCCCTGGATTCACTTCCACTCCACCAATTACTAACAACGCAGCTATCACTAGGGCTATAAACCACAAGTTACTAGGTCCCGTACGCACACACAAACACCGGAAATCCCGACTACCCTTCGCATACCACAGTCCGATCCTCGCGCGATAACACTCCAGAGAACAACCCATTTCAGCACACCTGAGAGCTCGGGAAAAACACGACCTTTCACTTTGACTGCCAACTGTCAGCAACCAACAAAAGGACAAAATCTTTAAGTGCATACGCAAAACATAAAGCGTAAATTAATGTAGCCTATATAATTGAGATGGTAATTTGGCTGCAATAAATGTATTATTATTATTATTATTATTATTATTATTATTATTATTATTATTACTTGATACAACCACCTGATGTAGTTCCTGAAACCATGGAGGTTGCACTATCCATTTCTCCTGAAGATTGAGAATTTTGTTAGCCAATCTGTCGGTTCCCAATCTTTTAATATGTCCATAGAACATCAACCTCCTCTTTCTCATGCTGACAGAAATCCCTTCAAACTTGTCATAGAGTTCTTGGTTTGACCTTAGTTGAAATATGAATCCATCTCCAGGTACTTTCTTAGGGACCTAGAATTTTCCTGAAGATCTTCCTTTCCTTTTTCTCCATTTCAACAGTTTTCATCCTTGATGAGGTTTCTGCCGCATATAGGCACTCTGGCTTCATTACTGTACAATGATGCCTGTACTTGGCCTGATATGAGAGGGATTTGGACTTATATGTGTTGATGCAAAGTCTGAATGCCATATCCATTTCCCTAGCCCTTGTTTCAATGGCTGCTTTCTCGTTACCATTTGGAGTCAAAATTTCTCCCAAATACTTGAATTGATAACTCCTCAAAATGGTCCCATACTTGGTATTCATTTCTTGAACTAGATCCCATTTGTCCAAATCCATAAACTCTGTGTTCTCAAAAGAGCGTCCATACGATTTCAGTGTTTCCCAATATCCCCGAAACTATTTAAGCAATAATAATAATAATAATAATAATAATAATAATAATAATAATAATAATAATAATAACAATAATAATAATAATAATAAGGAGAAGAAGAATAAATAGCGGACCCGTGCGAGAACACTCGCATAATGGGTTGTGTGCGCCCCATGTGTACAGACTACCCGCCCGGCTGTAGTGCTATGCGGGCTATACGTGACGAAGTTCTGCCAGGGGCTATCGTCTAGTTTATTTGTTTAAAGGCACTTTATAAACAAATAAATATATTTCCGTTGACTTTTCAAGAAATGTAAGATTGTTCCTGTACTATTGAGACGATTTGGAAGATTTTGGTACAAACCACAACTTCTAACTCCCTCTGATTTTATGAGCATGAGTGCTTTTTTTTTTTTAGCGTATGGCTTTAGTGCCGAGAGTGTCCGAGGACCATGAGTTTTGTGAAACATACACCTTAGCGTATTATATAATAAGATAATATCGTATGGCCTCGGGTGCCGGGTGCAAGCTTTGTTATTTGACGTCCAGAGGGTAGCTTGCATGTCAAATTTTGTTGTTCCTTTGAAAGTCACTTATATGTGAATGCCATATCCATTTTCCTAGTCCTTATTAGAGGACCGTTAAGTAAGGTCTAATGCGTGACTTTCCAAATCCTGAGAAACTCAAAAACATCATGGCGGCCAAGTGATTTTCCAAAAATTCAAAATAACTTTTTTAGCAATCTAATCACCCGAGTGCAATGAAACTTGGCACAGCGAATCTTTATTCAAAAAAAGGAAGGAAGCTTGTAGTTTAACGTGACCGTTAATCTTGAGATCATGAGCCACGGGGAATCTTTATTCAGAGCATATTGTAGTTAGTTAGTTATTGTTGTTTTAAGGGGCGGAACTACGAGGTCATCTGCCCCTAGAGCATATTGTAGAGACATCTAATGATGTTCAATTGTTTTCAAAAATTCAAGATGGCGACTGTTCGAAATTTTAAAACCTTTTTATTTATTTCTCGTATCTTATTCAGGTGATTGAAAAGATGATTCAAATTTTATTTATTTTTCGTGTAGCCTCCTGAGAGGCCGAGTGCAGGTCTTTCTAGTCGACGCCCGTGGGCGACCTGCGTGTCGGGATGAGAGATGGAATGGATGAAGATGAATGAAACTGGGCGAGGATGTGGAAGGAAGCGGCCGTGGCCTGTCAGAAGGTACTAATGCATCATTTGCCTGGTGTTGAAAATGGGAAACCACGGAAAACCATTTCAAGGACAGCCGACGGTGGGGCTCGAACCCACGCGTCTACCGAGTCAGCAGAGAGCTTGGCCCCATGACCTAACGCAGCGCTTTAGCCAGCGTAGCCACTACTGTCGGTAGGTGTTCTGGTGAGACGTTCAAACTCGAATCCTGGGAATTCTCTTAAGAGCTGCCTGTTCCTTCGATCACGTGGCAGTTTTTCGAAAATGAGGTTATGTAACGTCTTAATCACGGTCGTGGGCGCCATCTTAATGTTATTATTCACTTTTTCAATATCTTGGAAACACGCAACTTTGTCCGCCATTTTTCTTTGTCTTTCAGCACTCGCGCTGTACACTTTTCTTTTCGTCGTTGTCTTAGGCTTCAGGATCCTGGAACTCGTCTTTTGTAGCCTGCTCGAACCACCACGTCTTTGGAAGTTGAACAGCTGCTCGTCTTCTATATTTCACGGACCCATGTCGTCATCGTAAATCTTGCCAGAAGAATGTCGTTAATTTACGCCTTGTCGTCCTCCGTCTTTGGTTTCATCACTGTAGGCCTAGACAAAATTGCCATTTCCCACTCGAAATCCTTCACATCTCGGACGAGTCCCCAAATGTGGGAAGGAATTTTGGCAAGCGAAAAAACCGAACACGTCTGAAGTAGTTTTAAGTAAAAAAACTGCATTTAAACGTAAGATTACATAAGATGAGATTTAACAGAACTTCATGTGACATGACTTGACCAAAACTGTGACTGATCGTCAGTTTCTCGCGACTTCCACTCGACTCCGGGCAGTGTCGAGGCTGGCGGGAAACCCAAAAACGTTCCATTATTTTCCGATTCCCACATATATATATTTATCACATGTCCCAGTAATTGGAATAATATTGTGATGACCGACTTAAAAGTAACAACTATCAATTAGCTTTAAAAATTAATTTCTTGTTTTTCTTCTAAGATTTGTCATTTTTGATGTGTAACATCTTTCCACTCGATTGCTGGATAAATTTGTGGGAGTGATTTTGAAAAAATGGGACGGAAGTGGATTGGAACGATCGAGGTGGCACCAGCTGGCACACTTCCGTTCAATCGAACGGAAGTGTAAGACACACTGCCAACTCGATTGATCGATCCAGCTGGCAGTGGTAAGAGAAACAATGAGCGCACGGTGTCGGAAATTGATTGTTTCTCTTACCACTGCCAGCTGGATCGATCAATCGAGTTGGCAGTGTGTCTTACACTTCCGTTCGATTGAACGGAAGTGTGCCAGCTGGTGCCACCTCGATCGTTCCAATCCACTTCCGTCCCATTTTTTCAAAATCACTCCCACATGATGAGCTATGACAATAATCATTATATAAGGGCACTAAATTATGTAACTTACATTTCGTTATTCATAGAAGCCGAGCATTTGATTTTTCTAAAGATTAATACCATTGGTTCGTCACAGAAAGAAGCCACCTCGTAGGATGTGTCTTAATCACCGATATTGAAACTAGGTATTCTAACAAATAACTTCTCATTGTAATGGTGATGTAGAAGACATAGGTTATAAAGCAAAAGCTATTTGGCATAGGCATATCACATGGAAAATAGTTTTAATAGGCAGGAGAGTTTAATGGAAAAGACCATTGGGTCATATGAAAATAGGCTATTTAGTTCTTCACGGAACTACTTGTTACAACTTGAAGGAATAGAGATACCGGTCGGTACTTCATTGTCGTGATCTTGACGATTTTATTTTCGACAGACCGGCAAAATAATCCAAGTTTGTTGATCAGTAGTCGTGTATTACAGCGGAAGGCTTTTTGCTACTGTGGACCTGTTGTGCGATTTTCAAGTGGCTAGGCAGTTTTATTTACATTTTATTCACTTTTATAAATATAAATGTCATCTTTTTTTCTTTCTTCTTTCTTCATCTTAATGATTTCTTACTGAAATATATAGCTCCATTGTCTTTTAGTAAAAGGTATCAGTATATTCATACTTCATGTTGTTGTTTGAGTCTTCAGTCTTTCGACTGGTTTGATGCAGCCCTCCGTGCTTCTCTGTCCTGGGCTAATCGTTTCATCTCTACATAACTGCCACACCCTAGCCTACATCCGAGGCAATATTTTTAACATATTCTAATCTTGGTCTACCCCTACTGTTCTTATCCTCGATCCTTCTTTCTATAACTAAGTTTGCTATTCCTGGGTGTCAAAGTGTATGTCCTACCAACCTATCTGTTATCTTCATTAGCTGTCACCACTAACATATCTCCTCTCCAACTCGTCTTAACACCTCATCATTCGTAACCCTATCTACCCATCTGATCGTCATTATTCTCCTGTAACACAACATTTCAAACGCTTCAATTCTCTTCTTTTCTGCTGCACCAATAGTCCAAGTTTCACTTCCATAGAGCGCCACGCTCAAGACAAAGGCCTTAAAAATGACTTCCTAATACCTCAATCTATATTCGATGTCAACATATTCCTTTTCTGTAGAAATGCTTTCCTTGCCTGTGCTTACCTACTTTTTGTATCCTCTTTGCTTCGTCCATCACTGGTTATTTTGCTTCCTAAGTAACAGAATTCACCTACTTCCTTTAGCTTTTCACTTGCCAATTCGACATCCATAGGGGTTTCTGGTTTCTTTCGACTGCATTCCAATATATTTGTTTTGCATTTATTAATTTTCATCATGAGTTCTTTCCTCAAGACAGAATCCATACCATTCAAAAACTCATTCAAATCCTCTGGTGTGTCGGCTAAGATGACGATATCATCAGCAAATCTCAGAGTTGAAATTATTTCTCCTTGAATCTTCACTCCTACTTTAAAATTTTCTCCAATTTCCTTCATTGCTTGTTCAATGTATAGATTGAAAAGTGTGGGTGATTGGTAAGTTACAGTCTTGCCTTACCTACACCTTTCTGAATATATACGTAGATATTAAAACTTATGGAGAAGGGGCGCAAAACTGTTAAATCCGCCAACGCAAATGGTATGTATTTGTATAAAATAATGCAATACTGTTAATAAGAATACAACTGAAGTGTTATGAAACGCTGAAACTGAATGTTAAAGAAGATAATTGATTGCTGCTGTTTTCAAACTGCCTGCTGGGTCTCACTGTTCGCCACCGACCTTGACTCGTGGATTCACCACTAAAAATCGATGATAGCATCGGGATGCTTGTAATATGGAGGACCCAGCGAGGCGCTTCTAATACTAGCTTGTAAACCGTGATGCTGAAAACTTGATGCATGGATCAGATGGGTGTCACAAGTATCACCTCAGTACCCGTACCAAATCACTCCTTCTCCTACATCATACACTGACATTTCTGTCCGGTATCGCTAGGGTTAGAGTTTTTGTTGATTTATTTAGGTCATGTAGCCCTGTGTACTTAGATGTGTGTAGAATTTGTTTGATAACCTGTCTTACTGTATTGCTATGCAGGGCCGGATTTAAGAGTATGCCGCTTATAGGCTGAAGACCATTCGCTGCCCCCACTGTAGTTCATATTTTGCTTAAAATATTTGTTTTATACAACAAAAGGATAGAGTTCATTGGCGTTTCCATCTTTTTTAAACATACAGTTCATTTAGTTTAGATAAAACTACAAATTTAATGGGTTAGGTAATAAATGTTAAAATGAAATTAGTTTTCTACTTGTTTTTTTCCCTTACTTCTTTGAAGATTCGTTAAAAATGAAATGGGTTTCGAAATTAATTAATTAATTAATTAATTTGTTCTCGGAGATCACATATTTTTAGCCTATTTTCAATTTTGAAAAAATAGGCTTATGAGATCACCTTTTGTCCGTGTGTGTGTGCGTGTGTGTGTGTGTGTGTGTGTGTGAGGTGTGTGTGTGTCCCCCCCCCCCTAATAATATCTAAACGGCTGAAGCGATTTCAATGAAACTCGGTACGTTCATAGCACTATCCCCGGCGACCTCGACCGTGCCCTTCAAATTTTGTTATGTCTCACCAATCCAACATGGCGGCTGTGCGAAATATTTCACTAACATTCAATATCTCCGAAACTATTACCGATATCGCCCTGAAATTGTGTACGGTGATAAACGGCACTACTAAAAGTTCACCTATGAGACTTTCAAAAACCTGGTGACTACAAAACCAACATGGCGGTCAAGCGAAATTGAGACTTTTAAATAGACATTTCTCGCGATTTAGCTATCCAAACGTAATGAAACTTGGTACAGCAAATGTTTATACACATTGTAATGCATTGAAGTCCAATTTAGTTCAATTGTTTACATAACCTCAAAATGGCGGCTGTGCGAAATATTTCACTGACATTCTATATCTCCGAAACTATTACAGATATCATCATGAAATTTTGTACGGTGATAAAGGGTACTGATACAAGTTTATCTATGTATATTTCATAAACCTGTAAAGTACAAAACAAACATGGCGACCAAGCGAATTTGAAATATTTTAATAGACTTTTCTCGTGATTTAACTCTCTGAGCGCAGTGAAATGTGGTACAGTAAATGATTTTGCAGATTGTAATGCACTGCCATCTAATTTAATTCAATTGTTTACATAACCTCAAGATGGCGGCTGTGCGAAATTTTAAAATTAAGTTTTTATTCTTGTGTCGTAATCATGCGATTGAAGTGAAAGTTTGAATAATGAAGCTAGGCAATAATTGTCCTTGAATTGTACATAACTCTATGGCCTATACATATTACAATCCTAAATGGCGAGTTTCTGAAATATTTAGACGGTTCTCAATATCTATGAATCTTTTACAGCAACCAAACTGATTTTTTTTATGTTCATAGAGACTATGAACATATGTTCACCTATAGGACTTTCAGTAACCTGGTGAGCACAAATCCAACATGGCGGCGACGCGGAGTATAAATATTTAAATGGACGTTCTCGCGAATTAACTATCCGAGTGCCGTGAAACGTTGCACGTTAAATGCTTATGCAAATGTTGATCCACTGGCATGTAATTTATTTCAATTGTTTGCATAATCACAAGATGGCTGGTGTGCGTACTTTTAAAATCTCGTTTTTACCTCTTGTGTTCTAATCATGCGATTGAAGTTTGAATACCACACGTACACAATAATCTTAACGTAATAGTACAAAAATAAATATCCAACCTGGCGACCATATGAAATATTTAGACGGTTCTCAATATCTACGAATCTGTTACAGCAATTAAACTGAAATTTTGTATGTTGATAGAGACAATTAACATGAGCAGGATATATGAAAATAGGCTGTATAGTTCTTCACGGAACTACTTGTTATATTTTAATGCTAATGACTATCTTTTGCGTAATTGAAGAACTGTGTTCAATTTGAATTAAGTTGTCCTACACGGTGAAATGAAATTACACAAAATGTAGTTATTTACTGGTTTATTTGTTGAAAAATATACAAACTTCTCATAAACAACTCACCCCACGTAATCTTGTTGTTCAAATTTACATGGCTTTCTTACGAGATTTCTTAATGGCAAATTCGTTAATAATGTCCTCATATGAAAGTGTTTTTGTTGTGTTGAAAATGATTTTCACCGTATTTCAGGAATACTAGTTCGCAGATAGTTCTTAACTCATCTAAGGCAGGAAAAACTGTATAAGGACTAAAACATATTTTTAAGTAACTTGCATTCTTTAATTCGTAAGGATAATATTATTAACGTCTAAAATACTTCATTTTAGCTTTTGATTGAATTGCCAAACTGCCACCCCTGATAATTTGCCGCCCTAGGCTGCAGCCTACTTAGCCTATTTAGAAATACGACCCTGTTGTTAAGGCTACCATATTGGCCTATTAGCATGTGTATTTGTAAGTCAAGTGAGGATTGGGAAGGAGACGACCGTGTCCTTAGCCTTTGATTACACGCACCTATTAATATAATACCGACAGTAGTGGCTACGCTGGCTAAAGCGCTGCGTTAGGCCATGGGGCCAAGCTCTCTGCTGACTCGGTAGACGCGTGGGTTCGAGCCCCACCTTCGGCCGTCCTTGAAATGGTTTTCCGTGGTTTCCCATTTTCAACACCAGGCAAATGCTGGGACGGTACCTTCTGACAGGCCACGGCCGCTTCTTCCCTCATCCTTGCCCAGTTTCATTCATCTTCATCCATTCCATCTCTCATCCTGACGAGCAGGTCGCCCACGGGCGTCGACTAGAAAGACCTGCCCTCGGCCTCTCAGGAGGTCATACGACAAATAAATAATAATAATAATAATTACACGCGTGATGAATATTGCTCACCAAGAGAATAATGTCACGAAATCAGTTAGCCTAAACATTAAATCAACTGTTCTACAAGCAGAATAGTTAAGGCTATTTTGCATCGTGATCATTTTACTCTATAAATTCTTCCTCTGAAGTATCTGCGTCTATTCCAACTTCTTCTGATTCCTCTTGCGCTATATGTAGCGTCATAGATTTCCTCTTCAGTAAGTCGCTTCGGATTTTCAGCTCGTATACAAGCCCTAATAACACAGAACCCTACGAGACACGGAGATATTTTCTAATTCTATTGAAATATGATTTAAAAATTAAGACTGAGGCAAATAACTGAATTAATATTATATTATATTATATTATATTATATTATATTATATTATATTATATTATATTATATTATATTATATTATATTATATTATATTATATTATATTATATTATATTATATTATATTATATTGAAAATGAAAATCCACAGCCTGCTTCCAGTCTCCGACCGGGTCAGGAATGGAATGAATGAAGCCCCTATCTAGCGGTGAGGATATGAACTGTGCCGGCTGCCGAGGCCTGACGCACTCCTCTGGGGCAATGATTAAATGAATGATAGATGAAATGAAATGATAGTGGAGAGTGTTGCTGGAATGAAATTTTGACAGTGAAAACCGGAGTACCCGGAGAAAAACCTGTCTGCCTCCGTTCTGTCCAGCACAGATCTCACATGGAGTGACCGGGATTTGAACCACGGACTCAGCGGTGAGAGGCCGGCGTGCTGCTGCCTAAGCCACGGAGGCTCTATTATATTATATTATATTATATTATATTATATTATATTATATTATATTATATTATATTATATTATATTGTACTATATTATATTATATTATACTATATTATATTATATTATATTATATTATATTGTACTATATTATATTATATTATATTATATTATATTATATTATATTATATTATATTATATTATATTGTACTTCGTGCACCATACCACGCAACAGCTCAATGTGTATTCCTGTAAATCAGCACAAACAAATCCGGCAACAATGATACTGCTTGTAGTTGTTTGGGAACATTTTAGGGATAGGTTAGATGGCGCCTAAGAACCTGCAGAAACATTATAACCAAAAATATACCAGCTTTAGTTTTATACAGCGCGTGTTCTTAAAGGTTAAGTTAGGAACCATCCCGGTATTTGCCTGAGTAGAAGTGGGAAACCACGGAAAAGCTCTTCCAATATGGCTTAGGTGGGATTCGAACCCTCCTCCCCTCGGTTTTGCCTCACGAGGCTGAGTGTATCCCGTTCCAGCCCTCACATCAGAATTTAAATTTCTTGTCAGAGCCGGAAATCGAACTTGAACCACCGGGGAACAGCAAAGATTAAATCTCTTCTTGAACATTTATTTTTTAAATAGACTTTATATATTGGAATGGGTAGTCTGGGTGTAAAGAATAATAATGCTAAGGGTGTGGAATTCCCCGTTTGTGGAATCTGTAGACTATGTTAACCTGTGAATTTGCGATGGGTAAATTAGTACCATCCAGGCATTCACCTGGTGGGACGTTCACCTGGTGGCGACCACGGGACCCCAGCTGAGTTCGGCATTACTTCCACTTACTTGTGCCGGGCTCCTCTCTGTCGTCTTTCCTGTCGACCCCCCCCCCCCCCCCCCCCTTGTTCTTTTCCGAGCCCGACGGTATTAGGGAATCTGAGGCCTAGGGAGTCTTTTCCTTTTCCACCTTTAATTGGCCCTTGTCTCATCTTTCCTGATCCCTCATTCTCCAAGGGATCAGCCCTCTTGTTTTCATTTCACTGTATCTCCTGCCTTCTGCTGAAGGCCCTAAAGGAGGCAGGGTGCGTGTAGCCCCACGCTAGATTGTGAGATTGTGCTACACCCTCAGGAGCTCACGTCTCGTGAGTTCGGGAGTTGGCGACTCCGAGGGATTCCTGAGCTGGATCCGGATTTTTTCTCCTTCTTCCATTGCCTTTGGGGCGATCTCTCTCCTCTTTACATTTCCTATCTACCGACAGCAGTGGCTACGCTGGCTAAAGCGCAGCGTTAGGTCATGAGGCCAAGCTCTCTGCTGACTCGGTAGACGCGTGGGTTCGAGCCACACCATCGGCCGTCCTTGAAATGGTTTTCCGTGGTTTCCTATTTTCAACACCAGGCAAATGCTGGGATGGCACCTTCTGACAGGCCACGGCCGCTTCTTTCCACATCCTTGCCCAGTTTCATTCATCTTCATCCATTCCATCTCTCAACCCGACGCGCAGGTCGCCCACGGGCGTCGACTAGGAAGACCTGTACTCGGCCTCTCAGGAGGCCACACGACAAAGAAAAAAAACCTTTCCTATCTGCCTTTCCTGGCTCTCCTTTCTTCCAAGTGCCTTAATTCTCATTCTTCAAGGGTTGAGGGCATTTCCTTTCCTCCTGTTGTTTATTTCCCTTATTCTGATGTTTGTTTTCCATCTCCTCTTCTCGTTTGTAAGTACAGTAAGTTTTAGGTTTAGTTTCATTTCATTAACATTTGCACGATCACCCAAACCATTAGGGGCCGATCACCCAGATGTTAGGCTGCTTAAAACAACAATTATCATCATCATGAAACCTCAGTCCAGCCCTCAGACCAAAATTTAATTTCTTCGCAGAGCCGGGACTCAAATCCGGACCTCCGCAGTGACAGCAGAAACGACTAGTCACTACACCACGAGGTGAACTTATTAAGACTTCTTGCCCTATTAGGCCACATCGTGGTGTAGCTGCTAGCATTCTTGGCTGTAACAGTGGAGGCCCGGGTTCAATTCCCATCTCTGCCAAGAAATTTAATTCTAGTCTGAGGGCTGAAAAGGGGTACACTCAGACAAAAAAAAAGGGTAGAGGTGGATTCGATTCCTACCTCAGTCATCTTGGAAGTGGATTTCCGTGGTTTCCCACTTCTACTCCAGGCAAATACTGGGATGGTACCTAACGTAAGGCTACGGCCGCTCCTTACCCAAATCCTACCTCAATTACAAATACACAAACTGGTACAGACATCACAGTAACACAGGTTATCAGACAAATTCTACACACATTCAAGTACACGGGGCTACATGACCACGATGTCGCAAAGTCCCTAAAAGAATCAACAATAACATACACGAGGCAAATAACATCAATGTCCAATGGGGAATGGTCCAACGCGGAGCGGTGCAGTCACATTCAACGTTTCTCATTTACCTTTAGATAATGTTACGGCTATGAGTTGTTTCGTCGCCTCGCCGCACAGTGGGTCAAAATTGAAATCTAGGAGGACAAAAATATTTATTTTCATAATTAAAAAATCAAAATGTATTACTTCTACAGCATTCTCTTACTATTGCCGCTCACTATTCTCGGATATAAACGCATCTTAGTGTAAATCTGTCACCACTGTTCGAGCAGTCTGAATTGGAGGGTGAATGTAAGTGGCTGTGGTTTGGTTGACTTTGTGGTTAGTGTGATGCTTTAAGATGGAACATGCAGCTGAAGGTATGATCTTTGTAACGTCTTTCAGTTATTAATGGGCGTAATTGTTACGTAAGTTTAGCTATATTTGCATTATATAATATTTAACTATTATTTTTAAAATTATATATTCACTTAGATTTGTAGTATGTCGCGTCACTCTGCGTCACTTTCTACTTAATGTTAAAATATAGATAAAGTCTTGTAGTTTACGCCTGATATATAATTTTTTGCATCTTTTTGCAACTTAATTAATTATTTTACGTTTTAGAAGGTGCCGCGCAACCAGTTCTCATACGTTTACAACTGTTTGAAGCACAGGGTTCGAAGATTATGTCAAAAGTGGAACTTTGTGACTTTGTTAAAAGTAAATTAGGGGTAGAAAATTATTCTGAAGAGATAACTGAATGCTCTATACAACTCCCAGTCATAGACAATTTCTTGCATGTGTAGAAGTAGCCTAAAAAGTCTTAACTGATATTTATTATGGTGTAAACAAATTATATACGTTGCTTTCACTCTAAATTCGTGATTAAAACGTAAAAATAATTTTGTCCCCCTAGATTTCGATTTTGACCCACTGTGCGCCGGTTGCGTCACAGCTGGCCCGGGCTGTGTCCTCTGACTCAGTGTATTACGTGCGCCTTACGCAAGAGGGCTACTAGGACAAAGGGATGGTCCAGAATATTCGTGACCCAGCCAGTGATGGAAACCTCGAGAAGCCGTGAATCCTGGATGGGTCTAGAAGCATTTATTGAGTCACCGGCCTGCTATATAAGGGCGACCTGGCAAGCGGGGTGAACTTTGTTTTTCGAGCTAGTGCGAGCGTTTACCTTGAGCGACAGTTGTTGGTGACGTGACTTGCGAAACCCTGTGAAGTTGATTCTCTTGACAGTGAAGGAGTGTGAATCATACGGGGAGACTGTGTAGTGAAGAGTGAGTGCTTTCCAGTGCGACAGAGGTCATTGTGGTGAATTGCGAAACAGTGAGTGACAGACTTAGTGCAGCTGTTTCCAGCCAGCGCACGGGACCACCTCATTAGCGAGAGGATTAACTGCAAGGCCAAGTGAAAGGGTGAGTCGAGCTCCATACAGGAGGGAGCTTCTGTAAGACAGCTAATTGTTTCTATCTGCTTATTGAACAGTGTATATTTCTGACCTGCAAGCAATAAAGCTAACTTCTCTTTAAAGGAACAATTGTGTTTGTGCTTTCACCCACTGTAATCCAGTTAACGGAACCTGCCACTAGGGGGTGGCACGTAACAATAATGTCATATATATGTGTGTATTTGGGTCATATTGTGCATATTTTTGCGATTGAAGGTCATATTTAGGTTCTTTCGCGTGGTTTCCTGAAACGCTGAAAGGCCAAGTGCAGGTCTTTCTAGTCAACACCCGTGGGCGACCTGCGTGCCGGGGTGAGAGATGGAATGGATGAAAATGAATGATCTGGGCAAGGATGTGGAAGGAAGCGGCCGTGGCCTATCAGAAGGTACCGTCCCAGCAGTTGCCTGGTGTTGAAAATGGGAAACCACGGAAAACCATTTCAAGGATGGCCGACGGTGGGGCTCGAACCCACGTGTCTACCGAGTCAGCAGAGAGCTTGGCCCCATGACCTAACGCTGCACTTAAGCGAGCGTAGCCACCGCTGTCGGTTTATATTTAGGTTATATGTGTGGGAATTATAGCCTCCGTGGCTTAGGCGGTAGCACGCCGGCTGGGTCCGTGGTTCAAATCCCGGTCACTCCATGTGATATTTGTGCTGAACAAAGCGGAGGCAGACAGGTTTTTCTCCGGGTACTCCGGTTTTCCCTGTCACAAATTTTATTCCAGCAACAGTCTCCTCTGTAATTTCATTTCATCTGTCATTCATTTAATCATTGACCCAGGGGAGTGCGACAGGCTTCGGCAGCCCGCACAGTTCATATGGGACTTTATTCATTCCATTCCCTGACCCAGTCGGTCGACTGAAAGCAGGCTGTGGATTTTCATTTTCATTGTGGGAATGATCTTATACACCGGTTGCGCTGTCTCGTGCCACACTGGCATCGGGAGAGTGTGGTTCGATTCCCACCTCGACCATCCTGAAAATGGTTTTCCGTAGTTGCCCATTTCCACCCCCAGGCAAATACCAGGATGGTTCCTTTCAACTGGACCACGGCCAACTTTCTTCCAAAACCCCTTCCCTGAATTAGACCCAAGTTAGCGGTCGCTGTCTCCATATCCAGTTTATCTGCTGACGAAGTGTCTTCAACTGCAAGACACCGTCCTTACGACGGTAGAGGAATGATCCCTCGCAGAGTCCGTGAGCAAAGTCGAATTGGGAGAATAAGAGATTTAAAAAAAAAAACACCTGCCAAATGGCCGTGTTAAACAGAAAGCCGAAATTGGAGGATAGATTGCCTCAAAGGTTCAACTCAGGGGATTACGGACGGACATACGATTACTATTACTACTCATCGTTCGATTAATCACTGTCATTGCTTTTATACCGGCATAGAAACTAAATAATGACAGGTGCCAGGAAGTGCCAATCGGCCTACTATCTCTGTACCTCCGTGATAATAACTTCTCTTTCCTGGCATTATTGATTATTATACAGACCTTGACATCGACAGTCAAATAAGGACAGACCTGCCTAGCGAGTTATTTTGGAATACACTCTTCAAGTACGATGGGCGAGGGAGGGCGTATCACGTACCATAGGCGGATTGAGACTAGGATTTAATTTTTTCTATTAAGTCGTGAGAGTTATTCCCTTACTTAACTGTACCTCATCAGTAGGCCTAGGATTGTCTTGAAAATACATAATCTATTATTTCCCTTTGCTTATACATAACTTTAAATCTGAGAGGCTGATGCCCTCGGAGTTCCGCCCCTTAAAACAACAATAACTAACTAACTAAAAGTGATAAATGTCCATGAATATTAGAACGTCAGCTATAATATAATTACATTTTGTTACATATTTGACAAATATGATCATAATGGCATGTTTATTGCATCTATTTATTTAAAACGCTTAGGCCTAGCTGAATTTTGTTACCGCGAGATTGACAGAACGGCTGAACCGATTGACTTCGTAATGCACTGTGACGAAAGCCCTCGGTCTGTATATTTGCAGAGTGGCTTTAAAATAAACAAATATGTTACAATATATTTTTAAATTTATAAACAAAAATGCCTAATTATTGGGCCTAGTGCATGCGCAGAATCAGCTTGGCCATGACAGACATGGCGGATGTCCTCACCGCGTTTTAATGTGAGAGTTATGTATAAGAATTATAAAGGAGGGGAAGACTCATTAATTGTTGAGAGTAGGTACTCCTCCCTTTCCATAACTTTCACAAGGCAGATTATTGAAAATACATTATTTATGATTCACATTCCTTTCTGGGAGTCATTAGAAGTTGATTTCAGTTTGAATTGTCACTGCTGCACTGAAAATATATTTTTATTACGACAATATATAATATTCATACCTTATTGTATATCTTTGGGATGCCTCCGTGGCTTAGGCGGCAGCACGCCGCTCTCTCACCGCTGGGTCCGTGGTTGAAATCCCGGTCACTCGATGTGAGATTTGTGCCAGCAGTATGTTGCAATGTTGAAAGTGCAATTTTTTGACGCCCTTAAAGTTGCAATAGTGCCATAAAGTTAGTTTGTTGGTTCCTCAGTTTAGGGGCTGCGACAACGCAGTGCCAAAAAGTAATCGTAGAAAGCATGTAACTTATATAGGCAACTTCTTCAGTAAATTAGTTGTTCATTATCCGTCATGTTTTGACGGGTTTCAACTAGTAATCCTTTATTTTAGGCCCTATGCTATAAGAAGTGGGATCGGTGAACATGCTGCCTGCCTTAGAATCTAGATTATGTATCTATTTATCGTATGGCATTTAGTGCCGGGAGTGTCCAAGGACATGTTCGGCTCGCCAGAGTCTGTAGCTGCTTCCAGCGGACACCCTTAGGGTGAGCTACAAGTTCCGTTCAATTTCAAGTAGTTCCAACTTTCGCTATCAGATATCAATGATACCTAGTGGTGAACATTGGAACTTTGATAGAGCGTTCCGACGAAATCTAACCTAACAATTTAGCTTTACACAAGTTTAGTCTGTGAAAGGATCTTTTACATGCTATAAATCTATGACATGGGACCGCCGGCTTTACTTCCCCTCCGAAGGAAGGCATACTAAAGGATTTTAACGCTCTTAAAAAATCCGACGACTTCGGCCGGGTTTGAACCCGCGATCTTGGGAACAGCAGTTCAGCATGCTACCAACTACGCCACCGAAGCCGCTAGAATCTAGATAATCGCTCCAAATAACTAATAAGATGCCTATTTGATCGCTCTATTAGTGTTATCTCAGTGGACTATGAAATGAACGCAAGAAACCATGCGTTTAACAATAAGCCCATAACCATAGTAATGTACATTATCATTTAACTAATTCCATTGCGGTAGATTTGTTATGAACTGCGCTCGTCGTCATAATATTTGATCTGCCGTAAAACTACCGTCTCGGCGTTCCTGCCCCTGGTTATAAGATGCGGTCTTCACGCAGGTGCTTTTTCAGTGATCTTCATCAATTACTCTTATTTGGAAGAGGGAGAATCATTCTCCTCATACTTGCACTCCTGGGCCTCCTCAACGCAGTCGTCATGCCTATGGATATATTATTATCCTTCTGTAGATAACCTCTCGATATTGTGCAAGTAGTCGAAGTTCATTAAAATACAGAAGTGAAAGAAAAAAACTATGGTTACCCTGAGAGACCATCGATGCCGTCCAACCTATTTCCAAAAACAATGCCTGTTATTGCGGCCAATGGTCTAAAGAGAACTTCAAACCTGTCGTATGGTCATTCCCGATATGTTTTCGAGTCATTTGGAATGTCAGTGAGGAGGTTACGTACCGGTACCCATAACTGGACCCCCATTGGTTGTGAGACTGCTGTATCATTCAACACCCTCCCATTCATTTGTGCCTAATGGGGAGTTTGTGTGTGTGTACGTGTGTGGTTTGAAGTTCTCTTTTGACCATTGGCCGCAAGAACAGGCATTGTTTTTGGAAAGAGGTTGGACGGCATCGATAGTCTCTCAGGGTAACCATCGTTCATAACAAATCTACCGCAATGGAATTAGTTAAATGATAATGTACAATCACTATGGTCATGGGCGTATTGTGTGTGTATTACTGTAAAAGAATACCCTAGTGTACAATAGCTCGAGTTCTAGTGAAAGAGTTCACGTTGAATGAATAGGCTATACAGGAGAATTCTCACATTATTCAGCTAGCAGTTAAACATCAACTCTGGGTCACATCTAAATAAGAACAAGAAGACGGAGGGTGAGAAATTGCATGAAGAGGGAATACTATGTTGAGGTGATAGCACTGTGTCAGTCCAAAGACACACAAGAGTGAAGAATAAATAGGCTACAATCAACTGAATTATTTAGAAAATAAAGTAACAACGGACGTGATTATAACTTCTATGTTTAAATGAAGCTTGGACGGCTCTTCAACACCGACAAACAGAATACCCAAACGTTACGAGCAGTTTACAGCGGAATGTACGCAGTTTCTGAAGGAAACGAACCGGAATTTAAATGTGGACAACCTCAAATGCAAAAAAAAAACGTGGACTAGGCCTACTGGGGAGACCACGTTAAAAAAAACGCGCCATGTACTCTACCTCATGGTGGTGTGGAAATGAGTATTCCTGCGCGGTCCAGACCGAAAGTAGTATCAGTTTCAACACTCAGCCTACGTCTCGATCGTACGACGGCCCTAAGAAACGCTCAACTGTATAGTAGAGTTTAATTACCCAGTGATGCAAGACACGTTTTCCGGTGGCACTTAATGAGTTGTCTGGTGCGAGTGCGAAGTGCGAGAGGGCAGCCTGTTACACGGCATAAACCTAGAAAAATTGCTGAGTTTTAATTCACTGGCCGTGAATGCCTGCTTGAGGGGTCTGGTGGTACTTGAGGTGTTGTCTTATGGTAGGTAATGAGGTGTCTGGGTAACACTCAGCAATTTTTCGAGGTTTGTGCCGTGTCTTGTGTGGGGTTTCGCCAAGCTGGCTTGGCGGGGACACCAAGAGCCCGCTGATGAGCCAGCTTGGTGTCCTAGGCGAAACCCCACACAAGACACGGCACAAACCTAGAAAAATATGGCTTCGAGTAGCGGAGAAAGCCGAAGTGTTACGATTGGTTATGAAGTACATCATGTCTGCGAGTCACCACATGGTAGCGGAGAAAGCCGTAACTTTACGATCGGTTACGAAGTGAGAAGCTTATAATAAAATTATTACGAGGGCAGATTAAAACATAAGTTGCACTTCCCAATTATGGCCATTTATTACACCACCTATACAATAGCAACACGACTATAACGACATACAATGTAACGTCACTTTTCCACATAGTTTCCAAGTGACTCCAAACATTTCTGCGAACGCACAACCAACCTGTCGATGCCGGATGCATAGAAAGTTCCTCCAGCGTTCTGCAACCACACGGAGACAGCGGCCTTCATCTCCTCATCGGTCTGGAAACGTCGACCACCGTTCTGTCTAATGATCGCATTGACACTGTTAACATTTGCACGGGTCCTGCACGTTGCGGGCCTGCCCTCGCGATATTCGTCCGTGATATCCGTGCGTCCGGCTTCGAATTGCTGACACCACATTACGATCCCTTGCCGGGAAATGGCCCGCTCCCCATACACAGCACTAATTTCACGATGAATGTCCGTGCAATTCTTCCTTTTGGCCCATAGGAATCGGATTGTCGCAAGCACCTCATATTTGGAGTGAACGTCCAGTCGCGGCGGACCAGGTTCGATTCCCGGTCAGTACAAGTGTGATTATTTTAAAATATATATTTGCAGCCAACGGTGATAGCGGGGTGTTTTCAAAGTGAAATGCCATGTTCTGTCGTTCTGATTCCACGTAAAATGGAGGTCCCGTCGCTCATAATCATGAGATTAACGGTCACGCAAATCTGCATACTGCCTTCCAATAGTTTCTCGCTTAGCTTGCTACGCATGAAACTGAATGATCTAGCACACTGATTTTTAAAAATGTAAATATTATGTCTTTTTATGTGCTAATAAGTGAAAAGCAGGAATTTATGTATTTATAGAAAAAGTGCTTAAAATATGAATTTACATAGAAAAATATTTATTTACCTAAAAATCCTAGCCTTAGTAATCACAATACTCATTAAACGTGCAACACTAACGTCTAAGCTTTGCAGATACACGTCCATATGAATGACAAAACACGTGTGAACTAACGATATTAGCGCGCCCGCGATCTGCGCCAGTCACAGCCGGCTTAGCTTGCCGTGTTTATCGGGACGCGCATAGATAATGACCCTGTATTATCTTTAAAAAACGACATTACTTATGAGACAATCCCTGTATAATAAAGCTGCCATCATTACGAACATCCATTTTATTACACAAATTTGCTGTTGTTGTTGTTGTTGGTTTTTTTTTTGTTTTTTTTTTTAGTTGAGGGGCTTGGACATATTGGTAATTTAGCCCCGTGTGCAATGGCTATGTGTAGAATTTGTCTGATAACCTGTGTTATTGTGATGGCTGTATGTGTGTGTATTTGTAATTCGGGTGAGGAATCGGAAGGTGGCGGCCATGGTCTTAAGTTAGGAACCATCCAGGCATTAGCCTGGAGTTGACGTGGGAAACCACGGAAAACCACTTACAGGATGGCTGAGTGTACTCCGTTCCAGCCCTCAGATCAGAGTTAAATTTCTTGGCACGGCCGGAAATCGAACCCGGATCTCCGGCGCGACAGCCAAGAATGCTAGCCGCTGCACCAGCAGGTGGTCTTACATAAACTTGGACAACTATAATTATGTTGTAAGCCAACACACAGTATTTTGCGATCAGTATATTACAAATTATTACATTCTTCCTGCGTATCTCCAACCCCCAGGGGTCACGTCACATCTAGTGGGACGTGAGTTGGCAACCACGGGACTCCAGCTGAGTCCGGCACTTACTTGTCCTGGACTCCTCTCCGTCTTCTTTCCTGTCGACCTCTCTTGGTCAACTCTTGTTCTCTTCCAACCCCGTCGGTATTAGGGTATCTGAAGCCTAGGGAGTCTCTACCTTTCCTGCCTTAATTGGCCCTTGTCTTTCCTGACACCCTCCTTCTGCGAGGAGGCAGCCTTCTTTTTCTTTTCATGTTATCCCCTGCCTTCTGCACAAGGCCCTCAAGGAGGCCGGGTGTATGAAGCCCCACCACTCACGGTGCACTCTGGATATTGCTACACCCTCAAGGACTCACGGCTGGTGAGTTCTGGAGTTGGCGATCCCGGGGGATTCCTGAGCTGGGTCCGTTCGTTTTCCTTTTCTCCACTGACTTTGGGGCGGGCCCTTTCCTTTTTCCCTATCTGTCTTTCATGGTTCTCCTTCCTTTCAAGTCCCTCAATCCTCATTCTTCGAGGGTTGAGGGCATTTCTTTTCTTCCTGTCCTTTATTTGCCTTAGCCTTTATTTGTTTACCATTTCTTCTTCTAGTTTGTAAGTCTGTAGTTAGTATTAGTTATAGTTTTCATTCACATCTCATCTTTCACTATCACCCAAATCATACCGACAGCATTGGCTCAGCTGGCTAAAGCGCAGCATTAGGTCATGGGGCCAAGCTCTCTGCTGACTCGGTAGACGCGTGGGTTCGAGCCCCACCGTCGGCCGTCCTTGAAATGGTTTTCCGTGGTTTCCCCATTTTCAACACCAGGCAAATGCTGGGACGGTACCTTCTGATAGGCCACGGCCGATTCCTTCCACATCCTTGCCCTGTTTCATTCATCCTCATCCATTCCATCTCTCATCCCGACGCGCAGGTCGCCCACGGGCGTCGAATAGAAAGACCTGCACTCGGCCTCTCAGGAGACCACACGAAAAAAATCATTAGGGGCCGACAACCAAGATGTTGGGCCCCTTAAAACAACAATATCATCATCGTTTCTCCATAACCCGAATTTTTGATAAGTAGAAGTTTTCCCTAATAATTCGTGATATCGAGGTTCGATTTTAAGTAATTAAATCATGTCATTTTGCAGAAATAAGGAAAAAGTAGACTTATGAGATCGATCCGGGGAAATGTGTGTCTGTCTGTCTGTCCTTCTGTCTGTTTGTCTGTGTGCCTCCCCCTCCCCTATCAACTCCTAAACGGAACGTTAACATCCTTCAGTATGCCTTCCTTTGGAGGGGAAGTAAAGCCGGCGGTCTCATGTCATAGATTTATGGCATGTAAAAGATCCTTCTCTAACTAGACTTGTACGAAGCTAAATTTCTAGGTTAGATTTCGTTGTAACGCTCTATCAAAGTTCCAAAGTAGTAGTGTCAGTGACATCTGGTAGCGAAAGTTGGAACTACTTGGAATTGAACGGAACTTGTAGCTCACCCCATGGGTGTCCGCTTGAAGCAGCTACAGCCTCTGGCGAGCCGAACATGTCCTCGGACACTCCCGGCACAAAACGCCATACTCTAAATAAATAAAATAAACAAATAAATAAATAAATAAATGAAAGAAAGAAAGAAAGAAAGAAAGAAAGAAAGAAAGAAAGAAAGAAAGAAAGAATCCTCGGTTAGTAGCCTACTGTACGTGTATGTGATAAGTGTAATTCCCCGCCCAATTTAATTGGGTACATTTACGTGCTGGCTGACTGAAAATCGATTAATTGATAATAGAGACATCCCCAATCGAACTCGCCACAGATAATAATCACTCTAGAAATGCAACTACCCGCCGTCGTAAAAGTTAGGAAGGGTTAGTGTTCTAGGGTTAACAAGTAGTTCCGTGAAGAACTAAAGCCTATTTTCATATATCCTACTTATGTTAATTGCTTCTATCAACATAGGCTTCAAAATTTCCGTTTGATTGCTGTAATAGATTCGTAGATATTAAGAACCGTCTATTATTTCGAATGGTCGCCATGTTGGATTTTTATATATGTAGGTCTTAGAGTTACAGTATGTTGACAACCATTAAAGGAAAATGATTGCATAGGTTCATTATTCATCTTTCACTTCCAATCGCCTTATTACGACACAAGAAATAAAAACTTAAATTTAAAATTTTGCACAGCCGCCATCTTGAGGTTATGCAAACAATTGGACTAAATTTGATGCCAGTGCATTACAATTTGCTGTACCAAGTTTCATTGCGTTTGGATGGTTAAATCGCAAGAAAAGTCTATTTAAAAGTCTCAATTTCGCTTGGCCGCCGTGTTGGTTTTGAGTTACCAGATTTTTTAAAATATCGTAAGTAAACTTCTAGTAGTGCCCTTTATGACCGTACAAAATTTCAGGGTGATATCAGTAATAGTTTCGGAGTTATCGAATGCCGGTGAAATATTTCGCACAGCCGCCATGTTGGATTGGTGAGACGTAATAAAATTTGACGGGCACGGTTGGCCAAAATAGTACTATGACCTTACCAAGTTTCATTGAAATCGCTCCAACTGTTTAGAAGTTATTAGGGGGGACACACAGACAGACACACATAAGCACAAACAAAAAGGCAAATGATGATCTCACAAGACTTTTTTTTTTTTCATAATATGAAAATAGGCTAAAAACTGAACTCCTCGTCCGGGAATATAACCCACCATCTTCGAATCATGAAGCAGACTCTCTAGCACTGGTCCATCGAGGAAGCATATGTGTAGAATATCTTAACTTGAACCGCGCAAGATAATTCAGCTCCGCTATACGTTTGAACTAACTGAAAGGCATTTTACAAGAATCTTAGTAACATTTGACGTCTCAGCAGGCTACATTCTTCTAAGAAACCACTGTTATCTAGTAATATGAGGAAAGAAAGAGCACGGTATCTTTGTACAGCTCAACGTTAGCTCTGATATTTATGACAAGAAAATGTGTCCCTTTCTCATTTGTGATATATTGCAGGGATTCAATTAAGACGCGTTTTTTGTTGTTGTCGTGTGGCGTCCTGAGAGGCCGAGTGTAGGTCTCGGTGGGCGACCTGTGCGCCGGGATGAGAGATGGAATGGATGAAGACGGATGAAACTGGGCAAAGATGTGGAAGGAAACGGCCGTGGCCTGTCAGAACGTACCATCCCAGCATCTGCCTGGTGTTGAAAGTGGGGAAACCACGGGGGAAAAAAACATTTCAAGGACGGCCGACGGTAGGGCTCGAACCCACGCGTTTACCTTATCCTTCAAACAACATCTTTTGAAGACTGATGCTAAGCTGAGATACAGCAACAACATCATCCAGAAACAATGTGGAACAACATGGGGATCTAATGCTTCAACTCTTCGATCTTCTGCAATTAGCCTAGTTCTATCTGTAGCTCAATATTGTGCCCCTGTGTGGTTAAACAACACTCACATAGGGAAGATCGATGTTGAAACCAACAAGACCATGCGATTGATATCTGGTACAATTAAATGCACCCCTATTCAATGGCTTCCTGTTCTGAGCTACATTCCTCCACCCCATCTCCGCAGGTGTAATATCATATCCTGGTCAAAACATGCCAGAAGATACTTCAAAATCAGGATCTCCCTATTCATGCTGATATACCTGCTACTTGTCTACCCAGACTTCGCTCAAGGCAGACCCCTGTGAAGACAGCTACGAGACTTATCAATGAGAACTTCGACATAGTCCAGCAGTGGTCTCATGATTGGAAGATTTTGCTCCACAGGAGTGCCAAGACTTGCCATCTGTCACATCTAAAGTACCTGGTTTTGATATTCCTCGTCGGATATGGTCGAAATTAAACCGCATCAGGACCAATTCCGGTGTTGTGCGGACTCTTTGTTCAAGTGGAACAGGTTACCCTCTCCGAGGTGTGACTGTGGAGCCGATAGACAAACGGTGAAGCACATCATTCAGGACTGTCCTCTAAGAGCCTATGGTGGTAACATAATGGATTTTATGTTCGACCCTGACTATTATGTGCCAGAAAACGGTATCATAATGATGGTCATTATAACACTATTTTTCATTATGAAACAGTTTCTCCCACCAATCAGAGCTCAAGAAACAGTTGTTTGACCAATTAGATAAGGTTAGCATCGCACCTGCGTGGAGTTCCAAGGCCTTCTAAACTGCGTTGCCTAGTGTCATAGTGGGGTAATCGAGAAGGCCATGGTCAAATACAAGGCATTCTCTGCGTCCCATGCGCTCTGTTCAGTACATAAAACTGGCGAAATCTCGACAGATATTTATGAATATTTATCTTCGAACATAAAATAGTTATAATAATTATAGTCGAACATAAACAGTCGTATGCAACTCGCCTATAATGGTAATTAAGACACTCGTATGGAAATTATAAAACTCGCATACGCTCGTTTTATAAATATACTCGTGTCTTAATTAGAGACATTATAGGCTCGTTGCATAATGTACTATTATCTCGGTGACTCCTGCATCAGTGGACTACATTTTGAATTTAGATGTTAAATTATGATACTATCTGCTCTCTTTTTTTCATTTTTTCATTAAGATTATGATGTATTATTATGTATTATGATGTAAGTGTGTGCCATACCATACGATAAATAAATAAATACCGAGTCAGCAGAGAGCTTGGCTGCGCTTTAACGAGCGTAGCCACCGCTGTCGGTATTAAGACGCGTGGTGTCGGGGAACGTAAGATATATTCAATATCTATATAATAAAGCTCAATATTTGTCTGTCTGTTATTTATACAAATCTACACCGTTTCACCGATCTGAACCAAATTTTGTGAACACACCCTTTGGAAACCTGCGGGTAACACTATCCACTTTATGGAAGGTTCCAACAACAAGAACAAATATGCTTACTTAGGGGTTTACAAGACGAGTACAGCTATCCTCATATCAGCTGATACCCTCCCCTCCTCAACAGGGAGGTCAATGCTTGCAACAACTTCTCGCCCCGCCCTAGCCACGCCTCACACTACCTCGTCCTGCCCCAAGTCCCCCAGACTTGGATTGCACCTTCTGCTTGAACAATTTCTCAAAAACCTACAAACATTGAAACTCCATTCCCTGCACTTAGGCCCTTTGGCACAAATCTACACCATTTCACAGATCTGAGCCAAATTTTACATACCGTACTTACCCTTTGTAAAAACCTCCGTGGCTTAGGCAGCACGCCGGCCTCTCACTGCTGGGTCCGTGGTTCAAATCCCGGTCACTCCATGTGAGATTTGTGCTGAACAAAGCGGAGGCAGACAGGTTTTTCTCTGGGTACTCCAATTTTTCCTGTCACAAATTTCATTCCAGCAACACTCTCCACTGTCATTTCATTTCATCTGTCATTCATTTAATCATAGCCCCAGGGAAGTGCGACAGGCTTTGGCAGCCGGCACAGTTCATATCTTCGCCGCTAGATGGGGCTTCATTCATTCCATTCCCTGACCCGGTCTGTTGACTGGAAGCAGGCCGTGTATTTTCACTTGCTCTTCTAAACCCGACCAGTAACACTGTCTACTTAAAATTTCGGACAGACCACTCCATTCCCTGCATTTAGGCCCTTTGGCACAAATTTACACCGTTTCACCGATCTGAAACAAATTTTGCGATACTTACCCTTTGGAACCCTGCGAATAACACTATCTACTTGAAATTTCGTCAGACCTCTCCATTCCCTGCATTTAGGCCCTTTATCACAAATCTAAGTGCAATGGTGTTGGTGCAGTACATTGAGGTTATCAGCTGCAATAAGCGTTGGTGCTTTCAAATTTACTTTCATTTATTCCGATCCTTATCATTCAGCACTATGTGGCGATAAATGACACTATTGCTACCTCTGGAGCTTGGGACAGCCGAAGTTTTCCAAAGTGCTCTGATTATTTTCCTACGGCGCTAAGAGACTAAAGACGACACTATTGCTCTCTACTTTTCTAACAGCCAATGAGATATAGGCCCTAAGCAGTGTCTTTTATTTCACTTACTCCTCTTTCTAAATATTTTTCTTTATTTTTAATGATATGTGTCAGTACTGTAGTTAGTAAAAAGTCGTTTCCCTATTCATTATTATCATTATCATTGGGGGATATACTGTACTACCACTACCACCACAAAAAGTTATATTTTTTAAATATTATTTTCTGGTAGTTTAAGTATCATGTGCCAGTTCTGTAGTAGTATTCATTCATCATCATCATCTTAAATAGCTCCAGTCACTCGGGTGCTGTGAACGAATCCTCTCAATTTCTTTCTATATAAGGCCTATGAATAGTTGGTCTTCATGAGTGCTCTCCCAATCCAGCCCTTTGTCTGCCAAGTCACCCTTAATCTGGTCTATCCATTTCATTTTAGGTCTCCTTTTAGGTCTTCTTCCTTTGATGTTGAGATTGAAGTATGCCTTTGCCTTTTGTTCATCTTTCATCCTTTGGATATGTCCATACCACCTCAGACGAGACCTCTGTAAGGTCTCCAATACAGTGGTGTTAATACCTGCTTCTGTACGATTTATTTCATTTCTTACTTTATCCTTTCTTGTCCTCTGAAGCATGGTACGCACAAACTTCATTTCGGATGCCTGAAGTCTACTGTTATCTCTTTTAGAAAGGGTACATGTTTCAAGTGCGTAAGTCAGTGTGGGTATGTAGTATGTTTTAAATAATATATGTTTACACCGTATAGGTACTTTGTTATCCCACAGTAGTATTCTGACTTGGTTGTAGAAGATTGCTGCATTGTTTGTTCTGTTGGTTATCTCACATTTACTGCTATTGTCCAAACTCAAAGTGCAAGATATTTGAATTGGTCAACATTTTGAAGTTGATGGTTGTTCAGGTAGATGCTTGTACTAGTACACACTGATCCTTTTGCCATAGCCACAGTCTTATTCTGACTAATTTTAAGCTCATATTCCTCAAATAACTTGTTCCAAATCTCTAGATTATTTGCACCTCTTCTGCACTTTCACCTCAAATCATCACATCATCCGCGAAGACCAGGGCTTTGGTGTCATTTCCATGCAATTCTTTTTTAAGTTTCTTCAAGATGTCGTCCATTACAACATAAAACAAATTAATCCACCGGGCGAAGTCGGGCACTACTGATGGTACCTAATAAAGCAAAGCAGGCACATGTAACTTGGAATACTAGATGGGCCAACCACAAAGGACTTGCAGGCGTTGCGAGCCCTACTTTCCCAATCGACAAAGAATAAGATTTTCACAAGAACGTACCTACATTCAATGAAGAAACTGGTTCACCACAAATTAACATTACTAAAACACAAATTAGAATATTATAACGGTACCAAAAAGAATATTTACTGGTGTTGTTTGAGTCTTCAGTCTTTTGACTGGTTTGATGCAGCACTCCATGCCTCCCTGTCCTGAGCTAATCGTTTCATATCTACATAGCTACCACACCCTGCATCTGTTTAACATATTCTAACCTTGGTCTACCCCTACAGTTCTTGTCTTCGACCCTTCCTTCCATAACTAATTTTGCTATTCCTGGGTGTCTTAATTGTGTGCTACCAACCTATCTCTTCTCTTCATTAGCAGTCGCCAGAAACATCTCTCCTCTCCCACTTGTCTTCATTTGTTACCCTATCTACCCATGTGATCTTCATCATTCTCCTGTAACACCACATTTCAAACGCTTCAATTCTCCTCTTTTCTGCTGCACCAATAATCCAAGTTTCACCTCCATACAGTGCCACGCTCCAGACAAAGGCTTTAAAAATGACTTCCTAATACGTAAATCTATATTCGATGTCAACAGATTTCTTTTCAGTAGAAATGCTTTCCTTGCCTGAGCCAACCTAATTTTTATATCCTCTTTGCTCCATCCATCACTGGTTATTTTGTTTACAAAGTAACAGAAGTCTCCTACTTCTTTTAGCTTTTCACCTGCCAATTTGATGTCCATAGAGGTTTCTGATTTATTTCGGCTGCATTCCAATATTTTTGGGGCAGTAGTTCCGGCTCTTAAAACAACAATAAATTACTATATTCCAATAGTTTTGTTTTACATTTATAGATTTTCATCATGAATTATTTCCTCTTTTACTAAATAAAATAATTAAAAATATGTTAAAGAGTAGGCTACCCAATCAATACTTACTGTATTAAAACATATCTACTGGAAGTATACAGGGTCTTTCATATAAAGTAAGAACGGCGAGCGGCAGTTTTGTTATTCGCTGCTACGGCGGCCTTGACCGAGCTTGTGGCGCGCCATGGCACCCTGCTGTACTATTGAAAGCGCGCATAGTAAATTTATATGATGGATGTTTTTTTTTTTTTTTTTTTTTTTTTTTCCAGGTTCCGATGTATAAAAATAACAGATTGACATACCAAACTGATTTTACTACTAAATGTTTGCTTGTTTTATTCGTATGACTCAACATAATCGCCAAAACGATTGAAACATTTGTCGTATCGTTACACCAGCTTTCCAATGCCCTCGGCAAAATATTCTGCCGCCACTGAGGTGGGTACGGGTGGGCGGCAACGCCTCGCCAAAAAGGAAAAACTTCAGGGGACTCTCCAGACGTACCCTCCTCAGTGGCGGCAGAACATTTTGCCGAGGGCATTGGACAGCTAGTGTGACGATACGACAAATGTTTCAATAGTTTTGGCGATTATGTTGAGACATAAGAATGAAAAATGAAAATCCACAGCCTGCTTCCAGTCTCCGACCGGGTCAGGAATGGAATGAATGAAGCCCCCATCTAGCGGCGAGGATATGAACTGTGCCGGCTGCCGAGGCCTGACACACTCCTCTGGGGCAATGATTAAATGAATGACAGATGAAATGAAATGATAGTGGAGAGTGTTGCTGGAATGAAATTGTGACAGGGAAAACCGGAGTACCCGGAGAAAAACCTGTCTGCCTCCGTTTTGTCCAGCACAGATCTCACATGGAGTGACCGGGATTTGAACCACGGACCCAGCGGTGAGAGGCCGGCGTGCTGCCGCCTAAGCCACGGAGGCTTCAGACATAAGAATAAAGTAGTAAAATCAGTTTGGCATGTCAATCTGTTATTTTTAGACAGTCCATCGGAACTTGAAAAAAATCACCATAAAAAACCTGCCCTCGTATGGGTAGGCTACCATGCGCGCGCTTTCAATAGTACAGCAGGGGGCCATGGCGCGCCACAAGCTCGGTCAAGGCCGCCGTAGCAGCGAATAACAAAACTACCGCTTGCCGTTCTTATTTTATATGAAAGACCCTGTATTAATGATGATACATGTTTTGAGCTACGTTGAGGTCCTCTTCAGTCAGTAATAAAAATAGAAGATTGTTGAAAAACTATGTTCTACTATGAATTTCGGTAAGAAAACTATATAATAAATTAGTAATTGAAATAAATATTCAATCGAAATGGATATGCGACCCGTCTTTTCTTCTTCTTCCTCTTCTCCTTCGTCTTTTCCCACTCAAGTGGGGTCGACGTTCCTGGCTAGTCTTCTCCATTTCCCTCGGTCCAATACGTCCTCTTCCCTTGGATGTTACTCCCTCAAGTCATCTCGTATACAGTGTTCTTCTTGGTCTACCCCTTCCTCTGTCACCTTCCACTACCATTACAGTCTTTCTCTTGCCAACATAAGTGTCGTCCCTTCTCATGACATGTCCATACCACTGTAGTGTTCGCTCTTGAACCTTCTTTGATATCTCCGTCACTTCAACACTGCCTCTTAGTCTCTCATTTCTAATCCTATTGGCTCTGGTGTCGCACAAATTCTTCTTAACATTTTCATTTCAGCCACATCCATTGCCTTACAATGTGCCTTAGTTGGTGCCCATGTCTGCTTCATAAATCATTGCCGATCTCACTACTGACTCATACACCATTCCTTTAGTCCTAAGTACACCTGACGTCCGTTTCCAGTTCATCCATGCTACCTGCACTCTGCGGGCTATTGCCATGTCTGAATTGCCATCACTGGACACTGTTGAACCTAAGTAGTTAAAACTACCTACTTTCTTCAAGTCTTGCCAAACCAATTGGATTGTTTCTTCTCCTTGTCCTCCTAGGCACGTGTACTCCGTTTTCTTCCTATTGATTTTCATTTCTCTGTCTTCCAAAGCCTTTCTCCAAATCTCCAGTCTCATTTCCAGCTCATCCATTACTACTTTTACTACTCTAAAACATAGTCTACCGTGTGTCGTTGTTTAAAGTACAATGCTCACACTTTACAAAATAAAACAGTACAGATATCAACCCAAGCTTTTTGTTGTTGTTCTGGTTGTGGTTGTTTCATTTGAAGGGCTTGAACATCGTGGTCATTTGCGCCGCGTGTGTTTGTGTGTGTGTATAATATATCTGATAACCTGTGTTACTGTGGAGTCTGTAGTATTGCATTCAGGAGAGTATTGGGAAGGAGACGGCCATGCCCTTCACTTAGGAACTATCCCACCATTTGCCTGGAGTAGAAGTGGGAAACCACAGAAAACCACTTTCAGGATGGCTGAGGTGGGAATCGAACCAAACTCATCTCGGTTTTGCCTCACAGGGCTCTCAAGAGGAAGTCGTACAGTAAATGTGTTCCTAAGTTACAGCGCTGTTTTCGAGAATCAACAAACCTACAAAAACTGTAAATTTCGAAAGTGGCGTAAAAATCGCGACGAGGCTTCCTGACACACTGTTTTGTGGTCGTAATTGGTACATGCTTGTTATCTGACCGTGACTAATCGCGATTTGCCCGCCGCGCGACTCTTGCGGGGCTCGACCATTTGCTGATAAATCCCACTGTAGTTCATGGGCGCCCGCAAGATTTTCTCCAGAGGGGTGTCAAGTTATATTTTTTTCATTTCATTACCTACCTGTGACAAGGTGATGATGAGACGAACCCACGTCCCCCGGTTTGCAATTTTCGTTCAATTTCTTACTTGGGTGATAAGTTATTCATTATTTGCCCCCCCCCCCCAAGGGGCTCACATATAGTGGGACGTGGGTTGGCGATCACGGGACCCCAGCTGAGTCCGGCATTGCTTCCACTTACTTGTGCCGGGCTCCTCTCCGTCTTCTTTCTTTTCGACCTCTTTAGGTCAACTCTAGTTCTCTTCCGGCCCCGACGGTATCAGGGTATCCGAGGCCTAGGGAGTCTCTTCCTTTCCCGCCTTAATTGGCTCTTGTCTCATCTTTCCTGATGCCCTCCTTCTGTGAGGGGTCAGCCTTTTTTTCTTTTCATGTTATCTTCTGCCTTCTGCTCAAGGCCCTCAAGGAGGCAGGGTGTATGTAGCCCCACCACTTCTGGTGCACCCTGGATATTGCTACACCCTTAGGGGGGCTCATGGCTGGTGAGTTCGGGAGTTGGTGAACCCGGGCGATTCCTGAGCTGGGTCCGCTTTTCCCATTTTTCCACTGAATTTGGAGCGGGCCCTCACCTCTTTTCCTTTCCTACCTGCCTTTTATAGCTCTCCTTCCTTCCAAATCCCTCAATCCTCATTCTTCGAGGGTTGAGAGCATTTCTTTTCTTGCTGTCCTTTATTTGCCGAATCCTGTATTTGTTTACCATTTCTTCTTCTAGTATGTAAGTCTGTAGTTATTATTAGTTATAGTTTTCATTCTCATCTCATCTTTCACTATCACCCAAACCATTTGGGGCCGATATCCTAGATGTTGGGCCCCTTAAAACAACAATTATTATCTCTTCACAGAGACATACATCACTGACGCATGAAAGTATAAACATATTTGGTAATGCTTCAAGAAACCTTGACTTTATATTATAGTGTAAGTTGTAAATCAAAACAGTAATGTTAATTCTTTCCATGTAACACTATCAAGTGAGCAAGATGACAGTATTAATAAAAAGTAACAACAAATGGTCTTAGTTGTGTTTAGCATTAACCAAACATAAAACATCACAACAAATTGGTTGAAAAAGTGATGCCAGATAGCCTCAAAACTCATCATTTTGCACCAAATTATACAAAAGTTTCCCAGGGAAGAACCCCGGACCCCTTTCTCTTTGGGGCCTATTCCATGCCCCCTAACCCCTAGTTGGGCACCCCCCAAAATAAAACTCTATATACGCATCCTGATAAATTATTCTTTATTTGGCTGCTCTGAAAAGATGGCGTGAAAATGCAAATCTTTTGTATAGACCGTAACAGTTCTTCTAGGACTAATACATGAAAGGATGATGATGATGATGATGATGATGATGATGATGCTAATGGCTGCTCTGAAACCGTTGGGTACATTATCCTTATGACATGAATGGGATGAATAAGTTATTTTAGTTCCGAGTTATTGTCCATTGAAGTTCACTTTTATTTGTGGATCATCGTCATATTGTTCATTTCTCGAAAATAGGTAAAATGTAGTGTCAGCACTATGTCTCGACAAAAATAAAATAAAAATAAAACAAAAATAACTCCAAATTAAGCTAGAATGTCAGATGCTATACGTGTGCAAAGTATAGAGCTGTTGGCTTGCATACTTACTGATATACTGATATTACGGTAAAAAAATATAGACAGCATTTATTAACAGTTGGCAGCCCTGATTGCTCTTAAGAATACTTATAGTCATATCTGTTGTTACACATAGCACATAAGAAATTTGGTCGAAATCCAACTGATAGTATAGAAGTTACATGTATTTAAAAATTGGTCCTATCAGCAGGCTTAGAATCATGTTGGTAGAACTGATGTATATAAGTTACTCCAAATTAATGTAAAATGTCGGGTACTATGCGTGTGTAAAGTTTAAAGCTGTCGGCTTGCATACTTTCAGATACATTGGTATTTGGATTTTTAAAAAATTGATAGAGCAATTATTAACAGTTGGCAGCCCTGGTGGCTCTTAAGAATACACTCAAGTCATATCTGTTTATGTACACATATTACATACAAAATTTGGTTGAAATACAAGTGATACTGTAGAAGTTATATGAATTTAAAAATTGGACTTATCAGAAGGCTTAAAATGACTTTGGCAACACTGTCATGGATGCCTCCTGGAAATTAAACTGAAATAGTATTATCTACATGTGAGTCAATTTTGGAATAGCTCCCATGCCTACCCTCCAAGATATCCAACATGGAGCTCAAATTTCTAGTGCGTTTTTTCAGCAGTTGGTAGCACTGATATAATTTTCAAATATGGGCATGAGATATTCTGGTATTCATCTTTACTCATACTAAATTTGGTTTTGATTGCTGCAGCCGTTAAGAGTTGATAGGGGGGGTGACACACTCACAGCCAGACAGACAGAAGGACAGACAGACAGACATTTTCCCGGATCGATGTCATAAGTCTACTTTTTCCTCATTTTTGCAAAATGTGAAAAGTAGGCTAAAAATCAAAATCAAACAGTTCATTTAAGTGGTAATGTAAATCCAGTTTGCCGATTTTCTAAATAATTGGAGAAATTTTCAAATAATCCCAAATTACTAAGTTAAATTAAACTGAGGAATTATCCCTACATCTAAATCAGTTAACTATCGGTACGGTAACTTCAATTCATGAAATAAACTGGTGTGACAATGCACAATCGAAATATTGTCGGGATTCCATGGTGGGGGAGGCACGCCCCACCCCCCTCTTTGGGTGTCCATACTGTAGTTGTCAATCAACTTGAGGTAGGACCATTGCTTTCTTTCTCAAAGGCCAAATAGATTTGAGGCAGCAATAATGCGAAGCGTTACCTCACAATGCTCACAAGAAAGAGCACGGTTGATGGCGGGAACTACCAGCTGGTCGAAGTGAAGGTCATTGAGTCATCTGATAGTCTATGAAGCAGGGGCAGTCTCCTTCAAGCTGCTACAGTGTTTTTACTCACTAAAGCACGGTACGCTTGGCGAGATTGCGGTTCCGTCTTGAACATTAGTCAAGGTCGGCGAGTCAAAGAGCTTCCTCTCGTTATTGCTCCATTCATGGCTTGAAACAGGGCTGCGATAACGCGGTCTTGTTGCCCCGTGTACTTTGCATGTGTGCAGAATCTGTCTGATAACTGGTGTTAATTGTGATGGCTGTATTAGTGTGTGTTATCTCAGGTAAGGACTGCAGACGATCAATTTCAAGTAGGTCCTACTTTTGCTACCAAATGCTACCGTCAACGACACCTAGCAGCGAACTTGGCTACTAGATGTCACTGCACCTGGCGGTGAACGTTGGAACTTAACAGAGCGTCAATCAAATCTAACCTACAAATTTAGCTTCACACGATTGTAGTTAGTGGAAGGTTCTTTTACCTGTCATAAATCTATGACATGGGCTCGCCGGCTTTACTTCCCCTCCGAAGGAAGGAATACTCAAGGATTTTAACGCTCTTAAAATATCCGACGACTTCGGCCGGGTTTGAACCTACGCGATCTTGTGCATAGAAGCTCTGCATGCTACCAACTAAGCTACCCAAGCCGCATAAATAAATCCAAAATAAATATATAAATATACAAATAAACAAATACATATCAAATAAATAAATCAATCCTGGGTTCAGTCAAAGAACACGGCGAGTTCCGAAGACGCCAAACCAAGAGTTGGACACACAGGTAGATAAAATAACTGACGTGATGAGAAAAAGTAGGATTTCTTTCTATGGACATATAACCCGAATGAAATCAACATTGCTATCCAACCGAAAGTTAGCTATTCTCCATGAGAAAAGGCAAAGGGGGCCTGATTCAGTGAAGTAGAGAAAGATCTGTTGTTAATAACGCGTGAAGATATCCAGGAGCGTGGCCCGGGAAATACTGCAAGAACATAGGAGTTTTCAAACTAAGCTGAAACTAAAAACCGGGAAGGCGTGGACAACCGAGAAAATGGTGCAACATCGATTACGAATGAAAGAGCACTGGGTCAATATTAAAAAAGTCCTCTCGGCACGCCGGAAGGCGGAGGTAGATTTCACCGGACAAACTTGGGGATAGGCGAAAATAGGCAGAATATGCAGGTTTTCGTAGAAGGATCAGACCTCATTTATTGCGAGAAGGTATTTTATAATTGGAGCTTAATTAACTTTGTTTTTCGTCATTTTATGCTTATTTTAAACATTTCATTGTATTATGGGAACGGTAACCTTGTCATTTGGGGTCCATTTTTAGCCTATTTTCAATTTTGAAAAAATAGGCTTATGAGATCACCTTTTGTCCGTGTGTGTGTGTGTGCGTGTGTGTGTGTGTGTGATTCGTGTGTGTGTCCCCCCCCCCTAATAAAATCTAAACGGCTAGAGCGATTTCAATGAAACTCGGTATGTTTATAGCACTATTCCTGGCGACCTCGACCGTGTACTTCAAATTTTGTTACGTCTCACCAATGCAAAATGGCGGCTGTGCGAAATATTTCACTAGCATTCAATATCTCCGAAACTATTACCGATATCGCCCTGAAATTGTGTACGGTGATAAAGGGTACTACTTGAAGTTCATCTATGAGACTTTCAAAAACCTGGTGACTACAAAACCAACATGGCGGTCAAGCGAAGTTGAGACTTTTAAATAGACTTTTCTCGCGATTTAACTATCCACACGTAATGAAACTTGGTACAGCAAATGTTTATACACATTGTAATGCACTGGAGTCTAATTTAGTTCAATTGTTTACATAACTTCAAAATGGCGGCTGTGCGAAATATTTCACTGACATTCTATATCTCCGAAACTATTACAGATATCACCCTGCAATTTAGTACGGTGATAAAGGGTACTGATACAAGTTTACCTATGTATATTTCATAAACTTGTAAAGTAGAAAACGAACATGGCGACCAAGCGAAGTTGAGACTTTTAAATAGACTTTTCTCACGATTTAACCATCCAAACGTAATGAAACTAGGTACAGCAAGTGTTTATACACATAGTAATGCACTGGAGTCTAATTTAGTTCAATTGTTTACATAACCTCAAAATGGCGGCTGTGCGAAATATTTCACTGACATTCTATATCTCCGAAACTATTACAGATATTACCCTGCAATTTTGTACGGTGATAAAGGGTAATGGTACAAGTTTATCTATGTATATTTCATAAACCTGTAAAGTACAAAACGAACATGGCGACCAAGCGAATTTGAAATATTTTAATAGACTTTTCTCGTGATTGAACTCTCTGGGCGCAGTAAAATGTGGTACAGTAAATGATTTTGCAGATTGTAATGCACTGCCATCTAATTTAAATCAATTGTTTACATAACCTCAAGATGGCGGCTGTGCGAAATTTTAAAATTAAGTTTTTATTTCTTGTGTCGTAATCATGCGATCAAAGTGAAAGTTTGAATAATGAACCTAGGCAATAATTGTCCTTGAATGGTACATAATTCTATGGCCTATATATATAACAATCCTAAATGGCGAGCTTCCGAAATATTTAGACGGTTCTCAATATCTATGAATCTTTTACAGCAACCAAACTGAATTTTTTTATGTTCATAGAGACTATGAACATATGTTCACCTATAGGACTTTCATTAACCTGGTGAGCACAAATCCAACATGGCGGCGACGCGAAGTATAAATATTTAAATGGACGATTCTCGCGAATTAACTATCCGAGTGCTGTTAAATGTTGCACGTTAAATGCTTATACAAATGTTGATCCACTGGCATCTAATTTATTTCAATTGTTTGCATAATCACAAGATGGCTGCTGTGCGTAATTTTAAAATCTCGTTTTTACTTCTTGTGTTCTAATCATGCGATTGAAGTTTGAATACCACACGTACACAATAATCTGAATGTAATAGTACAAAAATAAAAATCCAACCTGGCGACAATCTGAAATATTTAGACGGTTCTCAATATCTACGAATCTGTTACAGCAATTAAACTGAAATTTTGTATGTTGTTAGAAGAAATTAACATGAGCAGGATATATGAAAATAGGCTGTATAGTTCTTTACGGAACTACTTGTTATACTTGTGGTCACACTGTCCTTATGCAAGGTTTCGACACTGATGTGTAACTATGTAAAGGTCTGTTACTTCTTCACGCAAAATTATATCTCCCGCAGAGATTTTGGTTGGTTCCTCAGTTTAGGGGCTGCGACAACGCGGTCATGTAACCCCGTGTACTTAGGGATGGCTGTATTAGTCTGTAATTCAGGTAAGAACTGCAGACGGTCAATTTCAAGCAGTAGTTCCTAATGTTGCTACCAGGTACTATCGTCAACGACACCTAGCTGTGAAATTGGCTACTAGATGCCACCGCAACCAGCAACTCGCAACGAACGTTGAACTTCCCCTCCAAAGGAAAGCATACTGAGGGATTTTAGCGCTCTTAGAAAATCCGACGACTTCGGCCGGCTTTGAAACCACGACCTTGGGCATAGACAGTCAGCATGATACCAGTTACGTCACCGAAGCCGCTTCCCACTTAGTCAGATGGAAATACTGAATCTGATCTCGTGCAAGTGCGTTGTCATGGCAACGTCTGATGGCTCATCCCTCATCAATTTAGTAGTGTTGCCATGGCAACCTCTGATAGCTCTTGGCATTTTCTTATAATTCCGAAATCATTTTTCTCATCCCTTGGCGTAATGATGGGTCATATCAAAAATTCTTTCAGACAATAGTTTTAGGTAATTATTAGGGGAATATTGTCCATTATGTACGGTTTTGATATTGTGCCTATTAAGAGAGATATGATTGTTTCCCGAAAAACCCACTTTTTCCCACCCCTTTGGTCAATGGTTGGTGCTATAAAAGAACTCTTCAAACATAAATTTTTGGACTTTATCCGACACATAGTATGAACGTTGAACGGATTCGATATTCCTCATATTAAGAGAGTTATAGCAATATTTCACTTTTTCGAAAAAAAAAGCCCCCCATTTTCACCCCCTTCGACCGATTTAGCCCAGTAACGAACTCGACCGAGATTTTATAGGTATACATATTCGGTAAAAAATTCAAAGTGATTGGTGAAAAATTACGGCAGTTATCGTGTCCATAAGAAACTGATATACATATATATATATATATATATACTGTACCCGATACCTAGTTGAGGATATCGGCTACGCCAGCAGACATTAAGCCGTAGTTGAGGTTTTGGGAAGAGTTAAGAAAGATAGCGCTCAGATCGAGTCAAGAGGAATGTCAGGATGACGTAGTAGGTCTAGGATCAAGAAGGCGATGACCGCAGTTAAGCAGATGGAATTATGGATGGAATTATGAAGCTTTATTAAGATCTATATGAAACATGGTATTTAAACATCTTAGAAGAGGAGATATAACATGCAATATATGTGGTAATAATTTGAAGGAAGTCAGATAACCCTTAAGTTATTTTATAACTTAATAGTCGAGATGATGGGGGTTCGAGATTATATTTGTGACGCAAGACCACGGTGGTGGGGAGGACGCCACGTGACCGCACCAAGCAGGTAAGGGTCGAGACAGTGCAGGAACTGTCAGTCTAGCTCTGTGAGCCAAGCAAGGAAGTCAGGCTGAGTAACACACGCCAGGTGCATGGTATAGATCGTGCAGCGAACAGAAACTGTCACGGAAAGTGCAGGGGACAGTTTCGGCTTCTCCGAGCGGCGAGCGACAAGTAGGTCAGTGGGCCGGGCGAACAGCCGCAGCAAACAAGCATATGAGGCCGGGGTTTCTAAAACAGCATTGCGAGTAGGTGGAGAACTTTATTCCAAGCTGCATTTCAACGTAGAACGACATGGCGAGGCTAGCTTTATGCGGAGATTATTATGGCATAGCAGTAGGGCCGTGCGGGTTAATTTCCATTATTATACGCAAGCATTATAACAGAAGCTGAACTTCATTACTACGTTGAGTTGGAACGTTTATTCAGCACTTGAATTATAAAGACAAATTGTTACGTGATACTGCAACTTTGAACTTCGAAAGAACATAGTTTTTCTCAATGACATTACGACTATGCATTTCATAGCACATTCCAAGTAACAGTAACCATTTTAAGCAAACGGAATGTTGTAAGCAAATGCACTTAGGAACATTAGCTCGTGCATTAATGCAATTATTTCTTATGCAGTGTTATGAATTACCGAGTATGAACACAGCTACAGGGTGTTTCATAAACGTAGACACTCTGATAAAACAATTTTATTTTCTACAAGTAAAACTAAACCGCTATGGAAATTGAACTTTCAACACTCAAACTGAACATTGTATAGAACAGTGGCGTAACGTAGAAGAGGAATAGGGGGTCCGCTGTTTCTATGAACTTTTTCGTGAGGATTTGGACAATATCCGCTATGGATAACCAGAAGTTTATCATGTCGGAGTAAACGCAGACAGAGACGCGATGGCACCACGGAGCGATGGATTCGATTCCTGACGAGGAGGAGGTCCACCAGCTGATTCACTTGGGATTCGAAGGCAATCGTCATTGCATGGATGGAATGATATTCACGCCGATCTTTCGAGAAATTCATTACATAGGGAAAAACGACGATCTTTGAAATTTAATGACAGCTGATTATGAGAAGGTATTGTAAGAGTTATAACTACCTGATACGATTATTTTCATGAATACTGGGCACACATGTATATTTTTCTAATAGGAGTGATACGATTGTTTAAGACATGGCTTTGACTTTATATGCTTCAAATTTTGCTAGAATATGGCGTGACCATATGATATGGCAGGCATCATTGTACGAAATTCTCACCATTGGTTGGCTTTATTAAGCAGATGTTTGGTATTTTAGACATTTTTCCAGCAAGGATATTTTTCATGAATAGTTTTTTTTGTGTAACGAGTATTTCGAACTCGTGATCTGCAATTGATTATCTAAAATTACTTCGTCAGTTCATTGCATACTAGCGAGTGTGTATTATTCATCAGTAGGGATTTTTTCCATTGGATTGTTTGGAGATATTAAGATGTTATTCACTTTAGTGAATGAATATCGCTTTTATATGACAACTAGAGACTTGTTGATTCCTATCTGGTACATTCACTCATATAGTCTTCGAGATGGGGTCTTTCGTATTTATACGATTGTATGGTGGTTACTCATCTTACCCATCGCTTAGGGCACTATCATGATTAGACGACGGGGCGAGGTCTTTCGTATTTATACGATTGTACGGTGGTTACTCATCTTACTTGCCATTGAGGGACTCATTTTAATCATCCGAGTGTACATGAGATTGTAAGTGAATCAAACAAGGAACTACTAGTCACATATCAGTCGAACTTTTGTTAAATAAAGTAAAGATAAATGTCATCAGGGTTACATTTGTAATTCTTGTTTGCCAATCCAATATTTTGTTGCTATACTCTTTTGAGAGTAATTTCAGTTTAACAGCTGTTACAGCTGAGGCTTTTGATGATTTTTATAATTGGATACCTATCAGTAGAGAGGTGCTAAGTGCCATTTTTATGAACATTGAGTATTATAGTAAAAAGTGTTTAGTCAGTTTATTTGTGAGTATTTATTCTTCTAATTTGAATAACATACAGATATAGTATTCCTTGCTATCCAGTGGCAGATACAGGTTCATAATATGAAAACTGTGGAATTCTGTTTGAGTGAAATGTTAGAAGTTGTGAAAGGTGCAAAGTCCACTAGTGTTTACGAATGTACTACGTGCTAATTAAACAAAGATGACGGCTTTCCGTCACGCAAACACGTGACATACAGTTGTCCATGCATGAAACACGGAAACTCCAAGTTAATTCCACAAATTTCCAACGACTTACCTTGTGATTTGTTGATGGTCATTGCGAAGGCCAGAAGCATGGGAAATTGCAACCGTTTAAAATCGAATGGCACGTCCGGTGGAATCATTGGGATGTGCGGAATGAAAACAACTTCTCCATCGATGACGTTGTTCATTTGCTTTTCCACAGCCAGTCGTGTTCCATTGCATAGTCGAAGTTGATAGATGTTACGCAACATGATGACGAGCCTACTTTCAATTGCAAATTGTGAGGTGGTAATCCAGGCAATTCCAGCGAATTCAAAAATTCTGTGAGATGGCTGACTACCTCATCCAGGTTGATAACTGAGTCAACCGATTTGATGGAAAACAACTGTCCCGGAATGAAATTTTGAATGGACTTGTTGGGATCTTTATTATGGTTTTTGAAGTTCTGCTCTACGTTCGAAAAAACACGCCGAATGAGCTCCTTCTTTGATTCGGTCAACTGACGTTCCATGTTCATAGGAGCATCGCGTCGGAGCAATCGGTCATGCCCATTGTGTCGTGCTCGCTTGCGTTGTGTTTGATATTCACGAACTCATTTCATTCTGAATCTATTCGCTGTTCGATCATTTTCAGTCGCTCTCGAACGTAAGTCAGACATGCCCATACGACTATTCTCATTATCCGTCGCTCTTTGGTCAAATAGTGTGGTTTGCACGTCAAGTAGCTCGCCGCGCATTTAACTGGCTTCGACAACCTCTGTCAGCTCTTCCTCTCCTTGGCATTGCAATGGACACTGTAAAACGACACGGAATTGTTTTCATAGTTACTCAAATCTATCGAACTTACCTTGAGAACTTGACAATATTGACATCCTTTCCGTTAGTAGTACGTTCTCACATTAGATATGTTGGTCGAAACACATTAACGAGAAATGCAATATTATTATAACATAATTTAATATGCTGTAATTGGATTATACAGTATGATTCTGTTACTTTAAGTATTATTTTATTGCACGTATTGATCAAAGGGTATGGTATGGGATGTTATCTTTGCTCACAGAAGATTTTGAAGTGGATGCACTGTGTCACCATCTGTCCGTCAAGTTATTAGATTCAATATTGGCGTGGCTTTTTAATGTAAATTTATTTAAAAATACTGCCATTTCGATTTCGTCCAAACCACTTTCTAAACACTGTCTATCATACTGAGAACAAAGGGTAAAATTTTCACTGAAATTGGAGCAGTAGTTTTCAAGATTTTGCGAGACTAATGCACGGCAAAGTCGCTTGTCCAACAGGAAACAAACTGTGCTATCCGTACACAGGTTCCCACCATTACGAACTGCTAATAATTGAGTATTCTAAGTTCTTTGAACAATTCTGTCAACGATTCACATATTGGAGGGAAATGAGAACAAATGATTGGCACATTGCACCTTTCTTCTGAAAGAGCTGCAGGACTTACCACTAGTGCCATCTTGTGATGCTCTTGGAAGGTCCTTCTAAACCACTGAGGAGTTAGCCCTTTTGATATGTAATGCTACACGGCACATAGCACCATTCTAGTAAAAAACGTCTTTTTCCAAAAAAAAATGGCACTTAGCACCTTTCTACTGATAGGTATCCAATTGTGTTTGATACCTTTGAGAAGGACTTAAAGTAATTGAATCTTGTAAGATGAATCATTAATGGTCAGATTTATTTTAAGGCAGATCAGTATTGCAGATTTTGATATGAGAGATTATAGCACATTGGTGTTTTTCTGTGATGTGAATTATGAGAATTGTATGAGAATTTATGCTATTTGAAAGCAAATCTTGAATTACTAAGGTAATATTTTTCCAATTGTTTAAGAAGTTGTCTAGATGTGATCAGAGTAATAACAGTTATTGGAGATTGTGTGCGTTGATAGTTTGAATCCAGTTATATCTTTTTTGTAGATCATGCAACATGGTTAAGTGAAGTTTGTGATAGGCATTTTGTGGAAGTTGCCAAGTGATAGTTGCAATGTTGCTAATGCATATTGAAGCAGACATGAGGTTGTTGAACCCAGTCTAGCGTAATTGTTGAGATTCATGCTGTATGTGCTGAATATTTATGAAGTTTTGTGGAATAATTGTTGTATTCAAATGTGATATTTGAAGAATTGAGGATATATAATGTCGTTGTGGATAGTCAGATCCAACGTGATGTAGTGAAGGCAATAATATTTTTGGCATGAAATTTAAATACGAGATATAACTTGGAAGTAATAAAACTGTAAGACAACGTTCTATAACCCATATTAAACAATTTGTTAGGAAATTAAACAAATTAAGTTGATAAGACAAGATTTTCTGAGAATAATAATTAATGAAATAATAATCTGAAAATTTAAGCATATTAATGATCTGACCTAATGAAATAAAAATCAGAATGACTAGATGAAATAATAAGAATCTAAATAACCAGAAGAATAAAATTTAAATAAATTGATAAATTAAATTTTGGAATAAATCAATGAATTAAATAAATGGATGAATTAAAGATTGGATGAATAAACTGATTTAAATAAATTAATAGATGATTGGATAGATGATGAATAACTGAATTAGAAGGTGATAATTAACTAAAGAAGCTGATGATTAATGAATTTATATGGAATTAAAATAAATTTAATTGAGATATAATGTGAGAAATTGCAACTTGAGTTGAGGAATTAAACAATTTGTATTGATGATTTAAGATGATTTAATCTGAAGTAGGTGATAAAATAAGAGTGTGTGAATAATTAGAAAGCATAATGAAGTGATGATAATAATTTTCATTTAAATGATTTAATGGTGATGAGTTAATGATTCTGACAGGAATATGTTGAATTTTGAAATGAGAATTAATGTGAGAAATATTTAGTTTTGATGATGATGATAATGATGACCAATGAGAAGTGAATTTTCTGTAATTCACAAACAAGTGATTTGTAATGACAATGTAAATAGTGTAAATTAATTATTCGATGTTTAGGAGCATTTGACTAACATGTTCAACATTTAAATTATGCCATGCAAGCCATAAAATACGTGATATTTAAAATATGTGATTATAATATGTGTATGTTTAGACAGATTAATAACTTTTTCAAATCCACATTCATGATGTTACATTAAAGAGAAATTAGGTCTCAGGTATCACAAATGTCAGTGACTAAAGACATAGTGCTACAGTGATCCTGAGAATCCAAGAGAACTCTAGAGATTTTTCTGTTTTATGTGGATGGAATATTTTTGATTAGAAAGGAGATGGTTCGATTTTTGGACAATGACAATTTAACGTTGGCATTCGACCATACTCTCAGGTAGGTGGTATATTTAAAATGTCTGTCTGACTATCAAAGTGAAATAAATTTGTTTTTATCTTAGTTGTGATCTGATGATGATGTGATTTTCCTTTTTCTTTCCTTGTCTTGAGTAAGGCTTAACCAGGAAAGGAGGTGGTTTGCTAGGAATTCAGTTGATGGCGCCCATTTATATTTGCATTTTTTTTATTAAACTTAAGCCCGTAACGACCCTAGAGATACTTTGTCTCGTGTTACCCAACTGCTTTTTCGATAACTCAGCTTAATTTCCGACACATTCCTTATTTGACTAGAGGTTCATTTAACTCCGCTCTGTCCTGGAACTCCAGGAATGCGATGTAATAGCAGATGGGTCATCGCATCCCCAGGACGAACGGGTACAATACTGAACCCTTGCAAAGAAGCTTATGAGACTCAGTTTCGGGGGGTGTAACAGTCCATATCGTAAGTTGTTGTTAAAGCGCTTCATTAACATGCAGGGTAACATATAACAAAATAACATGCAGGAAAAAGTGAAGCCAGGGTTAAAACAAATGAATTTAATAAACAGATCAGCTATTTACAACAAGAATTAACAAAACAAACTCCCATATGACTCCCACTGAATAAAATAAATATGCCGAAACTAGGCCAAATCTCTGGAGAGATTAATACTCGGACCAAGTGTCCCAAAGAAAATCAACAAAAGTGACAATGTATGCGCGCGTGCTGTTCTACATGCTTCACGATGAGTACAATCGAATGCATGATTCGTCATCATCCAGAATAAACTTTCAGACGACGAATCCACATTGCTTAGAGCTAGACAGACGCGGGGAACAACTATACGACACTTAAAACTAAACCGACACTTCCTATACTTAAAATAAACAACACAATAATTTCCGCGTGAAATTGGAATCAAAACTGCCGTAGCAAAAACATTACTGCCTAAAATTAGGACTTCTCACACAAATCAACACAAGTAAGTTAACACGTGACCAATAAAAGAAATACACATATGACCGCCGTCATTTTTACAAGTACACTACCACTACACCACACAGGTGTCACATACTAAAATTACATGAATTGAGTCATAAACAAATCACTAGGCTCAGAGCCAACATTTACATTATTAACACAACATTCTATCCATACGACATGCAATAATCCGTCACAAACATGGCGAACTCCCCAATTAATTATGGTTCAAAATAACCATCACAAAGAACAGGTTTGCTACATGAAAGCTTAAAGGGGCCAGTCGGAACATAGGACTGCCTAACAAAAATAAGTCACCAGGCGAGACGGGCGATTCGTGGAAATCTGCATATCTGTCAACCCACGTGCCACAATAACCTCGACCTCCCAAGGCACGGGATCCAGTCTCGAAGAAGCGTGCCCCAAAGCACAATAATACGTGTGTGTGTGTCAGAACAAAATATCCCGGCATTTCCCCTAGGAAATCCAAGAATCAGCATATGGACAAGGAACAGCGGTCTCCCTAGAGCACCCTGCCTTTCCATCAAAAATACAACAACAACAAAAAAAATGAGGGCGGTAGGACCTCTACCCCTCTTCACGTAGAATCAACACACACCTGACACAATAACACACACAGAATCACACGTATGGGTTTGACATACCCTGAAATAAAATGACATAAATATTTTTCACCTGCTGGCGCCTCCGTTCTACGCCGTGACTAATAAACCTGAAAAGGACTCAAAAAAATCTAAAAAATTAGAACTAAGGTGTTCTACAGTTACATCTTAAATTGTTGCGCTCGGCAACCCTAATATGAATAATAACCTGTTCAGCAAACATCTTACAGTAATTACCACCCTTTCCTATCAAAAATACGAACTTTTAAAAAGCACCACTTATCGAATGTAACAGGTTTCGCATTTGCATGGATAAAAATCACGTACACGCGCCGTGCACATTAAATATGACTCCAAAGAAAAATAAATACACAACAAACGCTTTGGCCACGTGCCAACGTACATTTTAAACAATTAGTGTCGGTACAAGAAAAAACCACTGTAAAACAAGAAAAAGAAAATGAACTATTTACAAAGTTCCCCCGCCAATCTAACTACATAATTGAATAATCAATTGTTGTACATCACCGTCTCAGCTTGTAGGACCTCCATCTCAGCCCATTTCCCCACTGGAAAATTAACACTCCATCGTTGTCTTCGTTGAAGCGTCGGACGTCACTCCGGCTCCTGACCACACGTCGGACATCTTGGTGTAGTCTCTTTGGAAGAAAAGTTCAATGTTATTATAATTTGACCTGGCTATAATCGCTTGTGAGTTACTAAATTCGCCCACAAATAGTCCTATGCGATTAATCACGAAGACTTTCCCTAATGCTCGCTCACACACGCACGATACACACATGAAAAATACAATAAAAATTTACAGGAAATATACACGTCGAGTCCATCGTCACTGGTTCGACAATACAAGTTTTAAAGTCTGACTGACTTACAGTCGCTATCTCGTTCGGTAATCTCTACTGCTCTGCTTGATCTTCGCTCGGGTGAGCGCTAATTAGAATGTTACTCAAGTCTTGCCCCCTAAGAGCTGAAATAGTTGTCTTTAAGATAATATTCAAGTTTTAAATCATCACGCAAACTGGTGTGAAGTTAGCTCACTGAGCTCACAAAGTATTAGACTTCAAATAATATATTAGAGCTTTAAAAATCGCTACACAAACTGATGTGAAGTTAGCTCATCCGAGCTCACAAATAAATGACTTCGAATAAATTTAGAGCGTTAAAATCATTACACAAACTGGCGTGAAGTTAGCTCATCAGAGCTCACAAATAAAATGACTTCGAATAATATTAGAGCGTTAAAATCATTACACAAACTGGCGTGAAGTTAGCTCATCAGAGCTCCAAACAGAAAGACATCGAACAGCGTCTCGTCGATTAATTTATTAGAAACTGACAGGGGGATGAAGAGTGGGGTAAATTAAGAAAAAATTTCCAGAGTTTTCATCTCACACACACGGGACTAGTGTCAATCTTCATCAATTAATTCAAACGTCTCAGCGCACTCGTGCGGAGGTAATTCTGATCGGCGGTTCTTTAGATAATCAGTTCCGCGCGCTTTTTACCACTGACGCCATCCATCGCGTGGTAATGGCTTGGTCTCTCCTGATTGGGTGATTCAATCGTAGGTCGGTTGCAAGAAACTCGTGACCATCCCTTTATGATTCCAATTCTGGTGCAAGTTGTTACACAATTTGGCCTTGAACTCAGCTTAGCCGGCCGATTTCAAGAATAGCTACCAAGAGCTACTTCTGTGGCAATCATTGCGACACGCTACCTTGCCTTTATCCTCATCAACTTCCACAAGTACTGCCTGGGCTGCAGTAATAATAATAATAAATCATGAATACTTATTTATCGCACATTAATAAGGGTTCAATACATACATAAATTATATATAAGCTTTTGAACTGACGGTGGTTTTGGGGTCTGGGGGATGTGAAAAGCGAAGATACGTCGAAATTTTCCGGAAGTCGAAACATGGTACCCATTGCAATAGTTAGCTTTCTAATGAAATCTACCTCTGGTTGGTTCCTCAGTTTAGGGGCTGCGACAACGCGGTCATCTAACCCCGTGTACTTTGGGTGATTGTAGAATCTGTCTGATAAACGGTGTGAATTGTAATGGCTGTATTAATCTTAATTCAGGTAAGGACTGCAGACGGTCAATTTCAAGCAGTACTTCCTAATGTTGCTACCAGGTACTACCGTCAACGACACCTAGCTGTGAACTTGGCTACTAGATACCACCCCAACCAGCAACTCGCAACGAACGTTGGAACGTCCCCTCCAAAGGAAAGCATACTGAGGGATTTTAGCGCTCTTAGAAAATCCGACGATTTCGGCCGGTTTGAAACCGCGACCTTGGGCATAGACATTCAGCATGCTACCAGTTACGTCACCGAAGCCGCTTCCCACTTAGTCAGATGGAAATACTGAATCTGATCTCGTGCAAGTGCGTTGTCATGGCAACGTCTGATGGCTCATCCCTCATCAATTTAGTAGTGTTGCCATGGCAACCACTGATAGCTCTTGGCATTTTCTTATAATTCCGAAATAATTGTTCTCATCCCTTGGCGTAATGGTGGGTCAAATCAAAAATTATTTCAGACAAAAGTTTTAGGTAATTATTAGGGGAATATTGTCCATTTTGTACGGTTTTGATATTGTGCCTATTAAAAGAGATATGATTAATGTTTCCCGAAAAACCCACTTTTTCCCACCCCTTTGGTCAATGGTTGGTGACATAAAAAACTCTTCAAACATAAATTTTTGGGCTTTATCCGACACACAGTATGAACGTTGAACGGATTCGATATTTCACATATTAAGAGAGTTATAGCAATATTTCACTTTTTCGAAACAAAAGCCCCCCATTTTCACCCCCTTCGACCGATTTAGCCCAGTAACGAACTCGACCGAGATTTTATAGGTATACATATTCGGTAAAAAATTCAAAGTGATTGGTGCAAAATTTCGGCAGTTATCGTGTCCACAAGAAACTGATATACATATATATATATATACATATATACATACATAAATTATATATAAACTTTTGAACTGACGGTGGTTTTGGGGTCTGGGGGATGTGAAACGGGAAGATATGTCGAAATTTTCCGGAAGTCGAAACATGGTACCCATTGCAATAGTTAGTTTTCTAATGAAATCTACCATAATGCAGAAGAAACAGTAGACATGACGTGGCCCTTAGTTGGCCGTAACGAAGCAAGAAAAAGAAACAGTAGACATGACGTGGTCCTTAGTTGGCCGTAACGAAGCAATAAGAAGAAACATTTCACATGACGCGGTCCTTAGTTGGCCGTAACGAAGCATGAAGAAGAAACAGTTGACATGACGTGGTCCTTAGTTGACAGTAACGAAGCAAGAAGAAGAAACAGTTGACATGGCGTGGTCCTTAGTTGGCCGAAACGAAGCAAGAAGAAACAGTTGACATGGTGTGGTCCTTAGTTAGCCGTAACGAAGCGAGAGGAAGAAACAGTTGACATGACTTAGACCTTTGTAGGCCGTAACAAAGCATGAAAAAGAAACAGTTGACATGACGTAGTCTTTAGTTGGCCGTAATGAAGCAAGAAGAAGAAACAATTGACATGACGTAGTCCTTAGTTGGCCGTAACGAAGCAAGAAGACGAAACAGGTGTCATGTGATGTTCCTTAGTTGGCCGTAACGAAGCAAGAAGAAGAAACACTTAAGATAGCATGGTCCTTGGTTGGCCGTAACGAAGCAAGAAGAAGAAACAGTTGACATGATGTGGTACTTAGTTAACCGTAACGAAGCAAGAAGATGAAGAAACAGTTGACATGGCGTGGTCCTTAGTTGACCGTAACGAAGCAAGAGAAACAAACAATTGACATGACGTGGTCCTTAGTTGGCCGTAACGAAGCAAGAGGAAACAGTTGACATGGTGTGGTCCTTAGTTGGCCGTAACGAAGCAAGAAGAATAAACAGTTGACACGACGTAGATCTTAGTTGGCCGTAACAAAGCAAGAAAAAGAAACAGTTGACATGATGTAGTCCTTAGTTGGCCGTAATGAAGCAAGAAGAAGAAACAGTTGACATGACGTAGTCCTAAGTAGGCCGTAACGAACCAGAAGAAGAAACAGTTGACATGTCATGATCCTTAGTTGGCCGTAACGAAGCCAGAAGAAGAAACAGTTGACATGGCATGGTCCTTAGTTGGCCGTAACGAAGCAAGATGAAGAAACAGTTGACATGACGTAGTATTTAGTTGGCCGTTACCAAGCAAGAAGAAGAAACAGTTGACATGACGTAGCCCTCAGTAGGCCATAACGAAGCAAGAATAAGAAACAGTTGACATGTCATGGTCGTTCGTTGGCCGTAACAAAGCAAGAAGAAGAAACAGTTGACATGTCATAGACCTTAGTTGGCCGTAACGAAGCAAGAATAAGAAACAGTTGACATATCATGGTCGTTCGATGGCCGTAACAAAGCAAGAAGAAGAAACAGTTGACATGTCATGATCTTTGTTGGCCGTAACGAAGCAAGAAGAAGAAACAGTTGACATGACGAAATCCTTAGTTGGCCGTAACGAAGCAAGAAGAAGAAACAGTTGATATGTCATGGTCATTAGTTGGCCGTAACGAAGCAAGAAGAAAAACAGTTGACGTGTCATAGTCCATAGTTGGCCGTAACTAAGCAAGAAGAAGAAACAGTTGATATGTCATGGTCCTTAGTTGGCCGTAACGAAGCAAGAAGAAGAAACAGTTGACTTGTCGTGGTCCTTAGTTGGCCGTAACGAAGCAAGAAGGAGAGACAGTTGACTTGACGTAGTCCTCAGTTGGCCATAACGAAGCAAGAAGAAAAACAGTTGACATTACGTAGGCCTTAGTTGCCCGTAACGAGGCAAGAAGAAGAAACAGTTGACATGACGTGGTCCTTACTTGGCCGTAACGAAGGAAGAAGAAGAAAAAATTGTCATGGCGTGGTCCTTAGTTGGCCATAACGAAGCAAGAAGAAGAAACAGTTGACATGGCGTGGTCCTTAGCTTGCCGTAACGAAGCAAGAAGAAGAAACAGTTGACATTACGTGGTCCTTTGTTGGCCGTAAAGAAGCAAGAAGAAGAAACAGTTTACATGGCGTAGTCCTTAGTTGGCCGTAACGACATGAAAAGAAGAAACAGTTGATATGTCATGGTCCTTAGTTGGCCGTAACGAAGCAAGAAGAAGAAACAGTTTACTTGTCGTGGTCCTTAGTTGGCCGTAACGAAGCAAGAAGAAGAGACAGTTGACATGACGTAGTCCTTAGATGGCCGTAGCGAAGCAAGAAGAAAAACAGTTGACATTACGTAGTCCTTAGTTGGCCGTAACGAAGCAATAAGAAGAAACATTTCACTTGATGCGGTCCATAGTTGGCCGTACCGAAGCATGAAGAAGAAACAGTTGACATGACGTGGTTCTTAGTTGGCAGTAACAAAGAAGAAGAAAAAACAGTTGACATGACGTGGTCCTAAATTGCCCGTAACGAAGCAAGAAGAGGACAAAGTTGACTTGATGTGGTCCTTTGTTGGCCGTAACAAAGCAAGAAGAAGAAACAGTTGACATGACGTAGTTTTTAGTTGGCCGTAATGAAGCAAGAAAAAGAAACAGTTGACATGACGTCGTTTTTAGTTGGCCGTAATGAAGCAAGAAGAAGAGACTGTTGACATGACGTAGTCCTTAGTTGGCCGTAACGAAGCAAGAAGAAGAAATAGTTGACCTGTCATGGTCCTTAGTTGGCCGTAACGAAGCCAGAAGAAGAAACAGTTATCATGGCATGGTCGTTAGTTGGCTGTAACAAAGCAAGAAGAAGAAACAGTTGACATGTCATAGTCCTTAGTTGGCCGTAACGAAGCAAGAAGAAGAAATAGTTGACATGTCATGATCCTTTGTTGGCCGTAACGAAGCTAGAAGAAGAAACAGTTGACATGACATAGTCCTTAGTTGGCCGTAACGAAGCAAGAAGAAGAAACAGTTGACTTGTCGAGGTCCTTAGTTGGCCGTAATGAAGCGAGAAGAAGAGACAGTTGACATGACGTAGTCCTTAGTTGGCCGTAACAAAGCAAGAAGAAAAACAGTTGACTTAACGTAGGACTTAGTTGGCCGTAACGAAGCAAGAAGAAGAAACAGTTGACATGACGTAGTCTATCGTTGGCCGTAACGAAGCAAGAAGAAGAAACAGTTGCCTTGTCGTGGTTCTTAGTTGGCCGTAACGAAGCAAGAAGAAGAAACAGTTGAAATATCGTGGTCCTTAGTTCGCAGTAACGAAGCAAGAAGAAGAAACAGTTGACATGACGTGGTCCTTAGTTGGCCGTAGAAAGCAAGAAGAAAAAACAGTTGACATGTCATGGTCATTAGTTGGCCGTAATGAAGCAAGAAGAGGAAACAGTTGACATGATTTGGTCCTTAGTTGGCCGTAATGAAGCAAGACGAGGAAACAGTTGACATGATGTGGTCCTTAGTTGGCCGTAACGAAGCAAGAAGAAGAAACAGTTGACATGACGTAGTCCTAAGTAGGCCGTAACGAACCAGAAGAAGAAACAGTTGACATGTCATGATCCTTAGTTGGCCGTAACGAAGCCAGAAGAAGAAACAGTTGACATGGCATGGTCCTTAGTTGGCCGTAACGAAGCAAGATGAAGAAACAGTTGACATGACGTAGTCTTTAGTTGGCCGTTACCAAGCAAGAAGAAGAAACAGTTGACATGACGTAGCCCTCAGTAGGCCATAACGAAGCAAGAATAAGAAACAGTTGACATGTCATGGTCGTTCGTTGGCCGTAACAAAGCAAGAAGAAGAAACAGTTGACATGTCATAGACCTTAGTTGGCCGTAACGAAGCAAGAATAAGAAACAGTTGACATATCATGGTCGTTCGATGGCCGTAACAAAGCAAGAAGAAGAAACAGTTGACATGTTATGATCTTTGTTGGCCGTAACGAAGCAAGAAGAAGAAACAGTTGACATGACGAAATCCTTAGTTGGCCGTAACGAAGCAAGAAGAAGAAACAGTTGATATGTCATGGTCATTAGTTGGCCGTAACGAAGCAAGAAGAAAAACAGTTGACGTGTCATAGTCCATAGTTGGCCGTAACTAAGCAAGAAGAAGAAACAGTTGATATGTCATGGTCCTTAGTTGGCCGTAACGAAGCAAGAAGAAGAAACAGTTGACTTGTCGTGGTCCTTAGTTGGCCGTAACGAAGCAAGAAGGAGAGACAGTTGACTTGACGTAGTCCTCAGTTGGCCATAACGAAGCAAGAAGAAAAACAGTTGACATTACGTAGGCCTTAGTTGCCCGTAACGAGGCAAGAAGAAGAAACAGTTGACATGACGTGGTCCTTACTTGGCCGTAACGAAGGAAGAAGAAGAAAAAATTGTCATGGCGTGGTCCTTAGTTGGCCATAACGAAGCAAGAAGAAGAAACAGTTGACATGGCGTGGTCCTTAGCTTGCCGTAACGAAGCAAGAAGAAGAAACAGTTGACATTACGTGGTCCTTTGTTGGCCGTAAAGAAGCAAGAAGAAGAAACAGTTTACATGGCGTAGTCCTTAGTTGGCCGTACCGACATGAAAAGAAGAAACAGTTGATATGTCATGGTCCTTAGTTGGCCGTAACGAAGCAAGAAGAAGAAACAGTTTACTTGTCGTGGGCCTTAGTTGGCCGTAACGAAGCAAGAAGAAGAGACAGTTGACATGACGTAGTCCTTAGATGGCCGTAGCGAAGCAAGAAGAAAAACAGTTGACATTACGTAGTCCTTAGTTGGCCGTAACGAAGCAATAAGAAGAAACATTTCACTTGATGCGGTCCATAGTTGGCCGTACCGAAGCATGAAGAAGAAACAGTTGACATGACGTGGTTCTTAGTTGGCAGTAACAAAGAAGAAGAAAAAACAGTTGACATGACGTGGTCCTAAATTGCCCGTAACGAAGCAAGAAGAGGACAAAGTTGACTTGATGTGGTCCTTTGTTGGCCGTAACAAAGCAAGAAGAAGAAACAGTTGACATGACGTAGTTTTTAGTTGGCCGTAATGAAGCAAGAAAAAGAAACAGTTGACATGACGTCGTTTTTAGTTGGCCGTAATGAAGCAAGAAGAAGAGACTGTTGACATGACGTAGTCCTTAGTTGGCCGTAACAAAGCAAGAAGAAAAACAGTTGACTTAACGTAGGACTTAGTTGGCCGTAACGAAGCAAGAAGAAGAAACAGTTGACATGACGTAGTCTATCGTTGGCCGTAACGAAGCAAGAAGAAGAAACAGTTGCCTTGTCGTGGTTCTTAGTTGGCCGTAACGAAGCAAGAAGAAGAAACAGTTGAAATATCGTGGTCCTTAGTTCGCAGTAACGAAGCAAGAAGAAGAAACAGTTGACATGACGTGGTCCTTAGTTGGCCGTAGAAAGCAAGAAGAAAAAACAGTTGACATGTCATGGTCATTAGTTGGCCGTAATGAAGCAAGAAGAGGAAACAGTTGACATGATTTGGTCCTTAGTTGGCCGTAATGAAGCAAGACGAGGAAACAGTTGACATGATGTGGTCCTTAGTTGGCCGTAACGAAGCAAGAAGAAGAAACAGTTGACATGACGTAGTCCTAAGTAGGCCGTAACGAACCAGAAGAAGAAACAGTTGACATGTCATGATCCTTAGTTGGCCGTAACGAAGCCAGAAGAAGAAACAGTTGACATGGCATGGTCCTTAGTTGGCCGTAACGAAGCAAGATGAAGAAACAGTTGACATGACGTAGTCTTTAGTTGGCCGTTACCAAGCAAGAAGAAGAAACAGTTGACATGACGTAGCCCTCAGTAGGCCATAACGAAGCAAGAATAAGAAACAGTTGACATGTCATGGTCGTTCGTTGGCCGTAACAAAGCAAGAAGAAGAAACAGTTGACATGTCATAGACCTTAGTTGGCCGTAACGAAGCAAGAATAAGAAACAGTTGACATATCATGGTCGTTCGATGGCCGTAACAAAGCAAGAAGAAGAAACAGTTGACATGTTATGATCTTTGTTGGCCGTAACGAAGCAAGAAGAAGAAACAGTTGACATGACGAAATCCTTAGTTGGCCGTAACGAAGCAAGAAGAAGAAACAGTTGATATGTCATGGTCATTAGTTGGCCGTAACGAAGCAAGAAGAAAAACAGTTGACGTGTCATAGTCCATAGTTGGCCGTAACTAAGCAAGAAGAAGAAACAGTTGATATGTCATGGTCCTTAGTTGGCCGTAACGAAGCAAGAAGAAGAAACAGTTGACTTGTCGTGGTCCTTAGTTGGCCGTAACGAAGCAAGAAGGAGAGACAGTTGACTTGACGTAGTCCTCAGTTGGCCATAACGAAGCAAGAAGAAAAACAGTTGACATTACGTAGGCCTTAGTTGCCCGTAACGAGGCAAGAAGAAGAAACAGTTGACATGACGTGGTCCTTACTTGGCCGTAACGAAGGAAGAAGAAGAAAAAATTGTCATGGCGTGGTCCTTAGTTGGCCATAACGAAGCAAGAAGAAGAAACAGTTGACATGGCGTGGTCCTTAGCTTGCCGTAACGAAGCAAGAAGAAGAAACAGTTGACATTACGTGGTCCTTTGTTGGCCGTAAAGAAGCAAGAAGAAGAAACAGTTTACATGGCGTAGTACTTAGTTGGCCGTACCGACATGAAAAGAAGAAACAGTTGATATGTCATGGTCCTTAGTTGGCCGTAACGAAGCAAGAAGAAGAAACAGTTTACTTGTCGTGGGCCTTAGTTGGCCGTAACGAAGCAAGAAGAAGAGACAGTTGACATGACGTAGTCCTTAGATGGCCGTAGCGAAGCAAGAAGAAAAACAGTTGACATTACGTAGTCCTTAGTTGGCCGTAACGAAGCAATAAGAAGAAACATTTCACTTGATGCGGTCCATAGTTGGCCGTACCGAAGCATGAAGAAGAAACAGTTGACATGACGTGGTTCTTAGTTGGCAGTAACAAAGAAGAAGAAAAAACAGTTGACATGACGTGGTCCTAAATTGCCCGTAACGAAGCAAGAAGAGGACAAAGTTGACTTGATGTGGTCCTTTGTTGGCCGTAACAAAGCAAGAAGAAGAAACAGTTGACATGACGTAGTTTTTAGTTGGCCGTAATGAAGCAAGAAAAAGAAACAGTTGACATGACGTCGTTTTTAGTTGGCCGTAATGAAGCAAGAAGAAGAGACTGTTGACATGACGTAGTCCTTAGTTGGCCGTAACGAAGCAAGAAGAAGAAACAGTTGACCTGTCATGGTCCTTAGTTGGCCGTAACGAAGCCAGAAGAAGAAACAGTTATCATGGCATGGTCGTTAGTTGGCCGTAACAAAGCAAGAAGAAGAAACAGTTGACATGTCATAGTCCTTAGTTGGCCGTAACGAAGCAAGAAGAAGAAATAGTTGACATGTCATGATCCTTTGTTGGCCGTAACGAAGCTAGAAGAAGAAACAGTTGACATGACATAGTCCTTAGTTGGCCGTAACGAAGCAAGAAGAAGAAACAGTTGACTTGTCGAGGTCCTTAGTTGGCCGTAATGAAGCGAGAAGAAGATACAGTTGACATGACGTAGTCCTTAGTTGGCCGTAACAAAGCAAGAAGAAAAACAGTTGACTTAACGTAGGACTTAGTTGGCCGTAACGAAGCAAGAAGAAGAAACAGTTGACATGACGTAGTCTATCGTTGGCCGTAACGAAGCAAGAAGAAGAAACAGTTGCCTTGTCGTGGTTCTTAGTTGGCCGTAACGAAGCAAGAAGAAGAAACAGTTGAAATATCGTGGTCCTTAGTTCGCAGTAACGAAGCAAGAAGAAGAAACAGTTGACATGACGTGGTCCTTAGTTGGCCGTAGAAAGCAAGAAGAAAAAACAGTTGACATGTCATGGTCATTAGTTGGCCGTAATGAAGCAAGAAGAGGAAACAGTTGACATGATTTGGTCCTTAGTTGGCCGTAATGAAGCAAGACGAGGAAACAGTTGACATGATGTGGTCCTTAGTTGGCCGTAACGAAGCAAGAAGAGGAAACAGTTGACATGATGTGGTCCTTAGTTGGCCGTAATGAAGCAAGAAGGAGAAACAGTAGACATGGCATGGTCCTTAGTTGGCCGTAACGAAGCAAGAAGAAGAAACAGTTGACATGACGTGGTCCTTAGTTGGCCGTGATAAAGCAAGAAGATGAAACAGTTGACATGACGTGGTCCTTAGTTGGCCGTAATGAAGCATGAAGAAAAAACAGTTACATGTTGTGGTCTATAGTTGGCCGTAGAAAGCAAGAAGAAAAAACAGTTGACATGGCATGGTCCTTAGTTGGCAGTAACGAAGCAAGAAGAAGAAACAGTTGACATGACGTGGTCCATAGTTGGCCGTAACCAAGCAAGAAGAGGAAACAGTTGACATGATGTGGTCCTTACTTGGACGTAACGAAGCAAGAAGAAGATACAGTAGACATGACATGGTCCTTAGTTGGCCGTAACGAAGCAATAAGAAGAAACATTTTACGGGACGCGGACCTTAATTGCCCGTAACGAAGCATGAAGCAGAAACAGTTGACATGGCGTGGTCCTTAGTTGTTCGTAATGAAGCAAGAAGAAACAGTTGACATGGTGTTGTCCTTAGTTAACCGTAACGAGGCAAGAAGGAGAAAAAGAAGACACGATATAGTCCTTAGTAGGCCGTAACAATGCAAGAAAAAGAAGCAGTTGACATGACGTAGTTTTTAGTTGGCCGTAATGAAGCAAGAAGAAGAGACAGTTGGCATGACGTAGTCCTTAGTTGGCCGTAACGAAGCAAGAAGAAGAAACAGTTGACCCGTCATGGTCCTTAGTTGGCCGTAACGAAGCCACAAGAAGAAACAGTTGACATGGCATGGTCCTTAGTTGGCCGTAACGAAGCAAGAAGTAGAAACAGTAGACATTACGTAGTCTTTAGTTGGCCGTAACCAAACATGAAGAAGAAACAGTTGACATGACGTAGTCCTTAGTTGGGCGTAACAAAGCAAGAAGAAGAAACAGTTGACATGTCATAGTCCTTAGTTGGCCGTAACAAAGCAAGAAGAAGAAACAGTTGACATCTCATGATCCTTTGTTGGCCGTAACGAAGCAAGAAGAAGAAACAGTTGACATGGCATGATGCTTTGTTGGCCGTAACGAGGAAAGAAGGAGAAACAGTTGACATGACGTAGTCCTTAGTTGGCCGTAACGAAGGAAGAAGAAGAAGAAACAGTTGTTATGTCATGGTCCATAGTTGGTCGTAACGAAGCAAGAAGAAGAAACTGTTGACATGACGTGGTCCTTAATTGGCCGTAACGAAGCAAGAGGAAGAAACAGTTGACATGACGTGTTCCTTAGTTGGCCGCAACAAAGCAAGAAGAAGAAACAGTTGACATGACGTGGTCCTTAGTTGGCCGTAGCGAAGCAACAAGAAGAAACTGTTGACATGACGTAGTCCTTCTTGGCCGTAACGAAGCAAGAAGAAGAAACAGTTGGCATGACGTGGTACTTAGTTGGCCGTAACTAAGCAACAAGAAGAAACAGTTGACATGACGTGGTCCTTAGTTGGCCGTAACGAAGCAACAAGAAGAAACTGTTGACATGACGTAGTCCTTCTTGGCCGTAACGAAGCAAGAAGAAGAAACAGTAGACATGACGTGGTCCTTAGTTGGCCGTAACGAAGCAAGAAAAGGAAGCAGTTGACATGACGTGGTTCTTAGTTGGCCGTAACGAGGCAAGAAGAGGAAACAGTTGACATGATGTGGTCCTTAGTTGGCCGTAACGAAGCAATAAGAAGAAACATTTCACATGACGCGGTCCTTAGTTGGCCGTAACGAAGCATGAAGAAGAAACAGATAACATGACGTAGTCCTAACTTGGCAGTAACGAAGCAATAAGAAGAAACATTTCACATGACGCGGTCCTTAGTTGGCCGATAATGAAGCAAGAAGAAGAGACAGTTGACATGACCTGTTCCTTAGTTGGCCGTAACGAAGCAAGAAGAAGAAACAGTTGACATGACGTGGTCCTTAGTTGGCCGTAACTAAGCAAGCATAAGAAACAGTTGACATAACGTGGTCCTTAGTTGGCCGTAACTAAGCAAGAAGAGGAAACAGTTGACATGACGCGGTCCTTAGTTGGCCGTAACGAAGCATGAAGAAGAAACAGATGACATGACGTAGTCCTTACTTGGCAGTAACGAAGCAATAAGAAGAAACATTTCACATGACGCGGTCCTTAGTTGGCCAATAATGAAGCAAGAAGAAGAGACAGTTGACATGACCTGGTCCTTAGTTGGCCGTAATGAAGCAAGAAGGAGAAGCAGTTGGCATGACGTGTTCTTTAGTTGTCCGTAACAATGCCAGAAGAAGAAACATTGACATGACGTGTTCCTTAGTTGTCCGTAACAAAGCCAGAAGAAGAAACATTGACATGACGTGGTCCTTAGTTGGCCGTAACTAAGCAACAAGAAGAAACTGTTGACATGGCGTAGTCCTTAGTTAGCCGTAACGAAGCAAGAAGAAGAAACTTTTGACATGACGTTGTCCTTATTTGGCCGTAACTAAGCAACAAGAAGAAACAGCTGTCATGACGTGGTCCTTAGTTGGCCGTAACGAAGCAAGAAGGAGAAACAGTTGACATGACGTGTTCCTTAGTTGCCCGCAACAAAGCAAGAATAAGAAACAGTTGACATGACGTGGTCCTTAGTCGGCCGTAACGAAGCAACAAGAAGAAACTGTTGACATGACGTAGTCCTTCTTGGCCGTAACGAAGCAAAAAGAAGAAACAGTTGACATGACGTGGTACTTAGTTGGCCGCAACTATGCAACAAGAAGAAACAGTTGACATGACGTGGTCCTTAGTTGGCCGTAACAAAGCAAGCATAAGAAACAGTTGGCATGACGTGGTCCTTAGTTGGCCGTAACAAAGCAAGAAGGATCAGTTGACATGTCACGGTCCTTAGTTGGCCGTAATGAAGCAAGAAGGAGAAGCAGTTGACATGACGTTTTCCTTAGTTGTCCGTAACAAAGCCAGAAGAAGAAACATTGACATCACGTTGTCCTTAGCTGGCCGTAACGAAGCAACAATAAGAAACTGTTGACATGACGTAGTCCTTAATTGGTCGTAACGAAGCAAGAAGAAGAAACAGTTGACATGACGTGGTACTTAGTTGGCCGTAACGAAGCAACAAGAAGAAATGCTGACATGACGTAGTCCTTACTTGGTCGTAACGAAGCAAGAAGAAGAAGAAACAGTTGACATGACGTGGTACTTAGTTGGCCGTAACGAAGCAACAAGAAGAAACTGTTGACATGACGTAGTCCTTAGTTGGCCGTAACAAAGCAAGAAGAAGAAACAGTTGACTTGTCATGGTCCTTAGTTGGCCGTAACGAAGCACGAAGAAGAGACAGTTGACATGTCATGGTCCGTAGTTGGCCGTAACGAAGCAAGAAGAAGAAACAGTTGACATATCATAGTCCTTAGTCGGCCGTAACGAAGCAAGAAGAAGAAACAGTTGACATGACGTGCTCCTTAGTTGGCCGCAACAAAGCAAGAAAAAGAAACAGTTGACATGACGTGGTCCTTAGTTGGCCGTAACGAAACAAAAAGAAGAGACAGTTGACATGACGTAGTCCTTAGTTGGCCGCAATGAAGCAAGAAGAAGAAACAGTTGACATGTCATGGTCCTTAGTTTGCCGTAACGAAGCAAGAAGAAGAAACAGTAGACATGACGTGGTCCTTAGTTGGCCGTAACGAAGCAAGAAAAAGAAGCAGTTGACATGACGTGGTTCTTAGTTGGCCGTAACGAGGCATGAAGAGGAAACAGTTGACATGATGTGGTCCTTAGTTGGCCGTAACAAAGCAATAAGAAGAAACATTTCACATGACGCGGTCCTTAGTTGGCCGTAACGAAGCATGAAGAAGAAACAGATGACATGACGTAGTCCTTACTTGGCAGTAACGAAGCAATAAGAAGAAACATTTCACATGACGCGGTCCTTAGTTGGCCGATAATGAAGCAAGAAGGAGAGACAGTTGACATGACCTGGTCCTTAGTTGGCCGTAACGATGCATGAAGAAGAAACAGTTGACATGACGTAGTCCTTAGTTGGCAGTATCGAAGCAATAAGAAGAAACATTTCACATGACGCGGTCCTTAGGTAGCCGTAACGAAGCAAGAAGAAAACCAGTTGACATTACGTGGGCCTTAGTCGGCCATAACGAAACAAGAAGAAGAAACATTTGAAATGGCGTGGTCCTTACATGACCGTAACGAAGCAAGAAGAAGAAACAGTTGACATGGCGTGGGCCTTAGTTGGCCGAAACGAAGCATGAAGAAACAGTTGACATGGTGTGGTCCTTAGTTGGCCGTAACGAAGCCAGAAGAAGAAACAGTTAACATGTCATGATCCTTTGTTGAACGTAACGATGCGAAAAGAAGAAACAGTTGACATGACGTGGTCCTTAGTTGGCCGTAACGAAGCAAGAAGAGGAAACAGTTGTCATGATGTGGTTCTTAGTTGGCCGTAACGAAGCAAGAAGAAGAAACAGTTGACATGTAATGGTCCTTAGTTGGCCGTAGCGAAGTCAGGAGAAGAAACAGTTGACATGGCATGGTCCTTAGTTTCCGTAACGAAGCAATAAGAAGAAACAATTCACATGACGCGGTCCTTAGTTGACCGTAACGAAGCAAGATGAAGTAACAGTTTGCTTGACGTGGTCCTTAGTTGACCGTAACGAAGCAAGAAGTAGAAACAGTTGAAATGACATGGTCCTTAGTTGACCTTAACAAAGCAAGAAGGAGAATCAGTTGACATGACGTAGTCCTTAGTTGGCCGTAACAAAGCAAGAAAAAGAAACAGCTGACATGACGTAGTCCTTAGTTGGCCGTAATGAAGCAAGAAGATGAGACAGTTGACATGACGTAGTCCTTAGTTGGCCGTAAAGAAGCCAGAAGAAGAAACAGTTGACCTGTCATGCTCCTTCGTTTGCCGTAACGAAGTCGGAAGAGGAAACAGTTGACATGGCATGGTCCTTAGTTGGCCGTAGCGAAGCAAGAAAAAGAAACAGTTGACATAGCATGGTCGTTAGTTGGCAGTAATAAAGCAAGAAGAAGAAACAGTTGACATGGCATGGTCCTAAGTTGGCCGTAATGAAGCAAGAAGAAGAAACAGTTGATATATCATGGTCCATAGTTGGCCGTAACGAAGCAAGAAGAAGAAACAGTTGATATATCATGGTCCTTAGTTGGCCGTAACGAAGCAAGAAGAAGAAACAGTTGACATGACGTAGTCCTTAGTTGGCCGTAACGAAGCAAGAAGAAGAAACAGTTGATATGTCATGGTCCTTAGTTGGCCGTAACTAAGCAAGAAGAAGAGACAGTTGACTTGTCGTCGTCCTTAGTTGGCTGTGACGAAGCAAGAAGAAGAAACAGTTGACAAGTCATGTTCCTTAGTTGGCCGTAACGAAGCAAGAAGAAGAAACAGTTGACATGACGTAGTCCTTAGTTGGCCGTAACGAAGCAAGAAGAAGAAACAGTTGGCATGTCATGCTCCTTAGTTTGCCGTAACGAAGTCAGAAGAAGAAACAGTTGGCATGGCATGGTCCTTAGTTGGCCGTAACGAAGTCAGAAGAAGAAACAGTAGATATGTCATGGTCCTTATTTGGCCGTAACTAAGCAAGAAGAAGAAACAGTTGACTTGTCGTCGTCCTTAGTTGGCCGTGACGAAGCAAGAAGAAGAAGAAACAGTTGACATGTCATGTTCCTTAGTTGGCCGTAAAGAAGCCAGAAGAAGAAACAGTTGACTTGTCATGCGACTTAGTTTGCCGTAACGAAGTCAGAAGAAGAAACAGTTGACATGGCATGGTCCTTAGTTGGCCGTAACGATGCAAGGATAAGAAACAGTTGAAATGCCATGGTCCTTAGCTGGCCGTAATAAAGCAAGAAGAAAAAACATTTGGCATGTCTTGGTCCTTAGTTGGCCGTAACAAAGCAAGAATAAGAAACAGTTGCCATTACGTTGTCCTTAGTCGGCCGTAACGAAGCAAGAAGAAGTAACAGTTGAAATGCCATGGTCCTTAGCTGGCCGTAATAAAGTAAGAAGAAGAAACAGTTGATATGACATGGACCTTAGCTGGCCGTAATAAAGCAAGAGGAAGAAACTGTTGTCATGACGTGGTCCTTAGTTGGCAGTAACGAAGCAAGAAGAAGAAACAGTTGACATATCATGGTCCTTAGTTGGTCGTAATGAAGTCAGAAGAAGAAACAATTGACATGGCATGGTCCTTAGTTGGCCGTAACGAAGCAAGAAGAAGAAACAGTTGACATGACGTGGACCTTAGTTGGCCGTAACTAAGCAAGAAGAAGAAACAGTTGAAATGCCATGGTCCTTAGCTGGCCGTCATAAAGCAAGAAGAAGAAACAGTTGACATGACGTAGTCCTTAGTTGGCCGTTAAGAAGCCAGAAGAAGAAACAGTTGACCTGTCATGCTCCTTAGTTTGCCGTATCGAAGTCAGAAGAAGAAACAGTTGACATGGCATGGTCCCTAGTTGGCCGTAACGAAGCAAGAAAAAGAAACAGTTGACATATCATGGTCGATAGTTGGCAGTAATAAAGCAAGAAAAAGAAACAGTTGACATGGCGTGGTCCTAAGTTGGCCGTAACTAAGCAAGCATAAGAAACCGTTGACATGACGTGGTCCTTAGTTGGCCGTAACTAAGCAAGAAGAAGAAACAGTTGACATGACGTGGTCCTTAGTTGGCCGTAACAAAGCAAGCATAAGAAACAGTTGACATGACGTGGTCCTTAGTTGGCCGTAACAAAGCAAGAAGGATCAGTTGACATGTCATGGTCCTTAGTTGGCCGTAATGAAGCAAGGAGAAGCAGTTGACATGACGTGTTCCTTAGTTGGCCGTAACAAAGCAAGAAGGAGAAACATTGACATGACGTTGTCCTTAGTTGGCCGTAACTAAGCAACAAGAAGAAACTGTTGACATGACGTAGTCCTTAGTTGGCCGTAACGAAGCAAGAAGAAGAAACTGTTGACATGACGTGGTCCTTAGTTGGCCGTAACTAAGCAACAAGAAGAAACTGTTGACATGACGTAGTCCTTAATTGGCCGTAACGAAGCAAGAAGAAGAAACAGTTGACATGACGTGTTCCTTAGTTGGCCGCAACAAAGCAAGAAGAAGAAACAGTTGACATGACGTGGTCCTTAGTTGGCCGTAGCGAAGCAACAAGAAGAAACTGTTGACATGACGTAGTCCTTCTTGGCCGTAACTAAGCAAGAAGAAGAAACAGTTGGCATGACGTGGTACTTAGTTTGGCCGTAACTAAGCAACAAGAAGAAACAGTTGACATGACGTGGTCCTTAGTTGGCCGTAACGAGGCAACAAGAAGAAACTGTTGACATGACGTAGTCCTTCTTGGCCGTAACGAAGCAAGAAGAAGAAACAGTTGACATGACGTGGTACTTAGCTGGCCGTAACGAAGCTACAAGAAGAAACTGTTGACATGACGTAGTCCTTAGTTGGCCGTAACAAAGCATGAAGAAGAAACAGTTGACTTGTCATGGTCCTTAGTTGGCCGTAACGAAGCAAGAAGAAGAAACTGTTGGCATGACGTAGTCCTTAGTTGGCTGTAACGAAGCAAAAGAGCAAACAAATATAAAATAAACCAATACATTAACAAGTATTAAATACATAAATAAAAATAAACATAAAATAGAAAATATAAAATAAACGAAGAAATATTTTAAAAAATCAATAGAAAATTAAATAAAAGGTATTATATTGGCAACATTGCAGCATGGATTTGGTTTTGGGGACTGGCTACTTAAAATATTTTTAAAAAATACAACCTCCACGTAATGACCACTACCCTCATAAAATAGCCCTCCTGTGGGGCGAGAAGAACTTGTAAGGGGCTGAAAAATCATCCCAAGACCGCTCCCTATGCTTGTTTTACTTTTTTTTTTTTTTTCGTGTGGCTTCCTGAGAGGCCGAGTTCAGGTATTTCCAGACGACGCCCTTGGGCGACCTGCACGCCTGGTTGAGAGATGGAATGGATGATAATGAAAGTGGGCAAGAATGTGGAAGGAAGCGGCCGTGGCCTGTCAGAGGGTACCATCTCAACATTTGCCTGGTGTTGAAAATGGGAAACCACCGAAGACCATTTTAAGGACGGCTCGAACCCACGCGTCTACTGAGTCAGCAGAGAGCTTGGCCCCATGACTTAACGCTGTGCCTTAGCGAGCGTAGCCACCACTGTCGCTGGTTATCCGTTGGGCGACGGAAGTATAGTTGTGTGTGTTCTTGTAATTGAACTAGGATTGGCAAGGAAACCACCGTGCCGCATCCGTGGCCATGTGCCATCCTCACTTTTTCTTAGATATTTGTTATTGTTGATTCATTTAGGGGCTTTGAGACATCGTGGTCATTTAACTCCGTGTACTTGGATGTGGGTTTATTTGTTAACCTGTGTTATTGTGGTGTATATAGTCGTGTCATGAAGGTGAGGATTGGAATGGAAGCGGCCGTAGCCTTGAGATAGGAACCATCCCGGCATTTGCCTGGAGTAGAAGTGGGAAACCACTAAAAACGAAACTATTTCCAGGATGGAAGAGAGAGGAATCGAACCCACGGCGGCGATGACTTACTTTACATGATGATGATGATGATGATGATCATTGTTGTTTTAAGGGGCCTAACATCTAGGTTATCGGCCCCTAATGGTTTGGGTGATAGTGAAAGATGAGATGAGAATGAAAACTATAACTAATATAACTACAGACTTACAAACTAGAAGAAGAAATGGTAAACAAATAAAGGATAAGGCAAAAAAAGGGGCAGAAAGAAAATAAATGCCCTCAACCCTCGAAGAATGGGGATTGAGGGACTTGGAAGGAAGGAGAGCCATGAAAGGCAGATAGGAAAGAGGAGATGGCCCGCCCCAAGGTCAGAGGAAAGAGGGGACAAAACGGGCACAGCTCAGGAATCCCTCGGGGTCGCCAACTCCCAAACTTACCAGCCGTGAGCCCTTGAGGGTGTAGCACTATCCAGGGTGCACCAGAAGTGGTGGGGCTACATCAACGAGCTAGAGAAAGGTATATAGAGTGGAAATGGCGCCGCCATGTTTGAAGAAGGTTGTACTGGCAGCCGCCATGATATACCCTGTCAAGAGGGTGGGAGGCAGGGAGGGAGAGGCGTGACTAACGAGGCGTAAGATTAGGCCTACGTAAGGCCTGATAATTTAATTTGTACATTGAACGAAAACTAACACAATCATCTTACAAGACAATAAGCTACGTTGCTTATGCACAGTACATTGCATGATTCCATTCTCCTTTAAAAATAAAACGTTTTGTGTACAACTGACGCACCTGTTGACCTCTCACGTTGAGCTGTGTTTCTGCTGAAGTGTGAAGCCTGCATTTATAATACTGTTTCACAACTCGCTTGATGAGTGAAGCATAGTGAGGCTTTTCCCCAGGTTCAGTAGCTGTAAATAGATGGTCAGATTTCCGAAACAGATAACCCGGCAGCATATCATAGGCATCTGTCTTCAACTTCAGCATGAGATTATTCGTGTTCTTTCGCAACATACACTCATTCTTCCTGATGACACTCAGCTGTTTTACATAATTTCACTACATCATTTGATGGATTCAAAGGGCATTCTTTCACGTCTTTCTCTTTAATCACTCCTTCTTTCTGAACATCTTGACCTGATAAAAGTACTTCTAGGCATTCAATACAAGTAAATTTTTTTAGACACTTGGCGAACGACACTTCCTGCTATGTAATGAACAACATTTTCTACATACAAGCTCGGTGAATTATAATGTGCACAGTAACCATGATCTGTCTGTCAGGATAGTATCGTCCTTCCCATTGACACCATGAATATTTGCTGTTGCAGTTGTCACAAGTAGGTCACACTCAATAGGCTTACAGTTGGAATTCATGGATGGGCGTACCCTCGCAATTAAACACGTCCTATTAGCTGAATTAAATTGTACTGCATTTGGATTATTTCTATTCCCACTTCTGGAGCGAATAGAAGAAAAAAATAGCTCTAAGTGATCCTGACTCAATCTGCGTGTTAATAAGTATCTCAATACAGAACTTTGTCCCCACACGTATGTTTCTGCTAGTTGTATCACACTTAAGAGATCAATAATCAAACCGTATATTGGCATATTTCTGCTGGAATCGCAAATAAGCTTTCCATCTAAAATTTCTGAGAAGAATGTAAGAAAGAAAGAAAGAAAGAAAGAAAGAAAGAAAGATTAGTAAAGCCTGTTATGTTTCCCATAATTAGTTCAAAACAACGAACTAGAGAAAGTATACCTCGTTGGCTTACGAAGATTGATATTTGAACAATATATTTTATTTTATAGCTTGCCACGGTGGGTGAGTGGTTATCGTGTCGGATTACTAAACCCAAGCTTGCAGGTTCGCTCCTGGCCGTGGTAAGTGATTTTTTTGAAAGGGAGCAAAAATCACGATACGCATGTCATACGATGTTGGCATGTTAAAGAACCCATTTGAATTCAGTAGGCCGTGTTCATAATGGCATAATTAATATCGGGATTTTCCGGCAACACAAAGTTCCTCATTTCTCTACTAGAAAGCGCTATAATGTCAAGGAGCTTAGTTATCTAACCTCCTTGACTTTCATCGTGCTTCAAGGAACAACAAAATTCGACATGCAAGCTACCCTCTGAGTGTCAAATAACAAAGCTTGCACCCGGCACCCGAGGCCATACGATATTATTATTATTATTATTATTATTATTATTACCGTAATTATGATTATGGCTCACAACTATCTTTGCTTAAATTTTACGACAGCCTAATATATTTACCTACTGATATCAAGGTCTTCTGCAACAATGCTACCATATCTGAATGCGAGTGTTCTGTAGTTTCCTGGAAACTACGCTTCTTCGGCGAAGATCTACAGGCCTGCTTCTTCTGCAGATGTGCAGGAAAATTGAAAATTGTAGGTACTGCATTGGCTAGTAGACTTCGCCTTTCATTTGCTACATACATATATTTATCTTCAAAGTGTAGAGAACAAATTAAGCTGTATCTCGTGGGGTGCCATTTATTGCTTTTCATGTTGACAACCCATTGTTTTGTTAGTTCCTGGTTCTGCAGAGGGAATCTGAAATGTAAATATCACACAAACTTAAACTGCTGCATCACGTTTTCGTAAAGGGTCTATCTCATTAATTTATGAATTTGGATGACATTTATTACCTGAAATACAACACTACTGTTGTCTTATAACTTCTATTCGTACAATTGAATGACGATCACACTGATGGCATGGTCAATGTATTTTTAAATACATTTCATTCAACACATGTTCCCGCTCAACGCGAACAATCACAACAAGCTCTTGTCAGACGACGTTCTGAATCATGGCCGCCTTAACTCAGGTTGCCTCCGCCCAGAGCGCTGCTACGCGGCTCCTTGCCTCTCTATATACCTTTCTCTAGCTCGTTGGGCTACATACACCCCGCCTCCTTGAGGGCCTTGTGCAGAAGGCAGGAGATATCATGAAAAGAAAAAGAAGGCTGCCCCCTTGAAGAATGAGGTATCCGGAAAGATCAGATAAGGGTCATTTAAGGCGAGAAAGTGAAAGACTCCCTAGGCCTTAAGGGCCGTCCACACGCGCAGGCTTTCCCTTAAGCATACTTGTGCAAACCGGTTTGCAGAGGAAAGCTTGTACGTATGGACGGGAAAACGGTAGCTCGTGCAAGCCAAGAAGCGCGGCTTGTGCAATCGTCGCAGCCCCAAAGATTTTACTTGTGCAAACTAAGTTGCGCAGAGCAGTTTGTGCGTGTAGACACGTTAGCTCAAGCCTCGCCTTAGCTGAAACTTGAATTACTTTCCAGTGCGGTTAAATAATTAGGCATAAACAATAATGTCCGATATAAGAAATTGTTCGAAACAGTGTATTGTGGAATTTATCTATCTCTACAAGTCTCTACCATGGCTTTGGAAAGTAAAATCCAAGGAGTATTGTGACAAGAATAAAAAGAATGCTGCATACGAAAAACTGATAGAAAAATTTAAAGAGTTGTATAAATGGTGTACATACATATAGGCCTAAATGAACTTTAGTTTTGTTACACATTTTCGGTCGTATAAAATGTGCGTATCACATTGAAGTAAAGTAGTACATTAAATGAAGGAATAGTTTTTATAACGTATGTCCATCCATCCGTGAATTCATTATAAGACGTTTTTCTAATCAGTTCAGTTCTGTGAAATGTTTATAGTACGCTAGTGGTCACTACTAACATATCTTCCCATTTTATCTGTACAGATAGCATCAAGCGCAGACAGAGATTCAGTGACAAAAAAAAAAGTGAATTCTTTGCGTAGTTCCTGCAGCAAAGAAAATATAAGGTGAAAGTTTCACAGAAGGCAGGTACCAGCGCAGAAGACCTTTATGTACCTACCGTGTGGTACTACAACCTACTGCGGTTTGTAGATGACCAAGAAACCCCTCGAATACCAATCTCCAATTTTGAAGAAACACTTTTTTGAGGTACGGGTTGTAACATAATACGTTTTTATTGAGTTTATTACTGCATTTCACACAGTCCACTCTGTCGGTAAACACTGTCTTCATTATTGAAGATATTTATCCATTATTTACATTACACATTCTGCTTTGTCAGGGAACACTGCCTTTATTATTGAAATAAGCTACCGGTAAAAACTCTTCTCTAATCTCCTTGGCATCCCTGGAACTGCTTCTGTGCTGTCCTCATTCTAAATCAGTCAGATTAGAATCACTTGTTCTTAACCCTAACAACAGTGTGCCTAATATAGTCTTCAAAGTCCAAGCTTCCGATTGGTGTGTAGGTGGTAGAAAATTATGAAGCACACAGCACGTCATGACTACAATGTCTACATTTTCAAGTTTCAAATTAATACTGCCATGAAAAAAAAAAAAAAAAAAAAAACTAAATCTAGATGTCAATATGCCAAACGCATTTTCTGCAGTGCGCCTTGCTCTTGATAAACGATAATTGAATATTCTACGCTCATTTGTTGACTCTCTTTCATTAAAAGGTTTTTAAAAAAATTGTAGTCAAGGAAAATACTTTGTCGCCTACAAACACATAGTAGAGGATTTTATCTGAATTATTCATCCGTTGCAGGCCAGGAATACATAAAGAATTATTTTTCAGTTTATTATAAAATACTGTTTCTTCAATAACACCTCCGTCGGAAATTCTTCCATTCACACCAAAGACACATACACTGAATTCATATTTTGCACTGACGGCTGCCATTAGTACCATGCTACGTTCTCGCTTGCTGGGCCCGAGGTTGCAGGTTCGTATCCTGGCGCAGTCAGCTGGCATTTGAGGGTGCGCAAATGCGAGGGAGCCGTGTCCGTAGATTTACTGGCACGTTAAAGATCCCCTTCGGGGCAAAATTCCGGCACCCCGGCGTCTCTAAAAGCCGCAGTTGTTAAAAGGGACGTAAAACCAATAACATTATTATTAGTACCATGCTATGGAATCCTTTACATTACCGTATGTTATTTATTTATTTATCGTATGGCTTTTAGTGCCGGCAGTGTCCGAGGACATGTTCGGCTCGCCAGAGTCTGTAGCTGCTTCCAGCGGACACCCTAAAGGGTGAGCTACAAGTTCCGTTCAATTTCAAGTAGTTCCATCTTTCACCACCAGATATCAATGATACCTAGCGGTGAACGTTGGAACTTTGATAGAGCGTTCTGACGAAATCTAACCTAACAACTTTGCTTTACACAAGTTTAGTCTGTGAAAGGATCTTTTACATGCCATAAATCTATGACATGGGACCACTGGCTTTACTTCCCCTCCGAAGGAAGGCATACTGAAGGATTTTAACGCTCTTAAAAAATCCGACGACTTCGGCCGGGTTTGAACCCGCTATCTAGGGCATAGCAGTTCAGCATGCTACCGACTACGCCACCGAAGCCGCCTTTACATTATGTACAAATACGAAGCACTCTCTGACGGTGGTACAATCTTGACATGCTTGCCATCAACGGCACCCTAACAATGTGGGAAATTCGATCTATTCTCAAATTCTCGTGCTATTTTTCTTCATTCCTCTTGCGACCTTGGAACCTACAAAAAATATTTCTTTTTCAGGATGAAAGTGACACAGATTCGGTAACGAATAACTCTACCGCAGAGCCTCGCCCACCATCACAATCGTCAGCAAGCAATTCTACACAGGATCGTCCACATTCTAGCTTAGGCGTGTTATCTTCTACCAATAGCACACCCTTACCGCCCAGATAACTCAAGAGGAAGAGAGAAAGAGCAGTAGAAGTAGACAGCATACTAACTTGTATTGGAAAACAATTAACAGAAAGAAGAGATAAACACGACATTTACGGTCGAAATATTGCTCATAAGCTTCGACATTTACCGAATGATCAACGCATTTATGCGAAAAAAAATAATTAATGAGGCTATCTTTGAAGCTGAATTAGGGAACCTAAACAGAAGTTGTTGTGTATATTTACCTACGAGGCAGATGTCTTTAAATGCTCCTGCCTATGACAGTTCTCTGCCATCTATCCCGTCAGTGTCAGTGTACAATCCACAAAATATGCCTCCGTACACCGCGATAAACTATTCAGCAGAAATGCCGTGTTATACTCCGTCATCTAATACAACAACCATGAACAGAAACGATCTGCAAAGCCTGCATTTAGATAGTGCTGCGCGAAACAGCGTTGCTGATTTTGTAAAAAGTTACAAACCTGTTTAACTCATATTTCACATGGTTGTTATTAACTGCAATTATTGTATAATCATTTTGTCTTTGATAAATAAATATTGACTTTAACGTACCTTCATGAATTCTTTGCTTAAAACCTTGTAAATGGCTCGGCATGTGTGCGGAATTATTATAGACAAAGCTTGATGAGAAATTGCCGTCGTAAACCTCAAGTCCCTATACGATCTTCCTGTAGCTAAGAACCTTAAAGTGCAACTCAGTCTTTCGTGAGGAGATAGATAGGTAGGATATAGATACGCGCATCACAGTATTTTGACGTACAATTATAGGCGTAACCGAAAAAAGCAATTCTGTATATGCATTTTCATCCATTCTTAAATAATTACGCCAATCATCTGGATCTTCTCTTAAGTCGTTCAATAAATTTACATGTGAATATATATTTCTTTTCAATAGCCATTTTTTTCTCCATTTTGATCTACAACGTTAACTTATCCTCTTCTTTAGCAGCAAACGGTAAAAAAATAACTGTAACAAAAGTAAATCGTCACTTGCCCACATTGCTGTTAAGCACCTACTCCAAAGACAAACTTTGTCGTACTGGAAAAAGAAAACAAAAACCTGGCACTACAGCCCGTTAAGGGCCTAGGCCTACCAGGCAACCGCTGCCTGCAGATATTGGAGTGATGCTTGATCAGCGCATCGGGTCCCCTCGGCCGTTAATCTTAGTTTTCGTGATCGGGGCGCTGCATCACTGTCAGACAGCTACTCAATGGTCCTCACGAGGCTGAGTGCACCCCGTTTCAGCCCTCACGTCTGTTTCTAAAATCCCTGACGGAGCCGGTAATCGAACCCGGGGCCTCCGAGTGAGAGGCAAGCGCACTACCCCAACTCCACGGGCTTGTCGTACTGAAGTTTGTGCAAATTTACTCGCGCAGTGTGGACGCTGCACAGTGTTCCGTCCGATTTGCGCAAACTATACCGCGCAAGTAAGTCGCTGACGTGTGGACGGTCCTTTAGATACCCTAATACCTTCGGGGTCGGAAGAGAACAAGAGTTGACCAAGAGAGGTCGACAGGAGAAGATGGAGAGGAGCCCGGCACAAGTAAGTGGAAGCAATGCCGGACTCTACTGGGATCCCGAGGTCGCCAACCCACGTCCCACTAGATGTGAGCCCTTGGGGGGCTAACTTTACATTTACATTTACATTCTGTCTGACTAACTTGTTAAGCCAAGTTTCGGAGAGATCGGGAACTTCACGTTCGCAATGTTAACATGTTTCTTTTTTCTTCGGAGCCAATGGCACGTGGTGTTCCCAACCGGTCACCCATCCAAGTACTGAACACGCCCAATTTCTCTTAACTGCGGTGATCGGACGAGAGCCGGTGTAATCAACATGGTATGGCCGTTGACGAATAACCGCGATGTTAGGCCCCTTAAAACAATAATCGTCATCGTGTTAACAAACGCGAGCAAAAGAGCGTTGGATAGAAAATGCTGTGCATTTTCTTGGTAAGCTTTCTTCAGGCACGTCTTGCAGTAGTCCTAAATCAACAACAACGTTTCCATGATGGAGCCTTTACGTTAGCAGCACGCGAGGAACATCAGTGATTTACGCAAACTGTGCTTGCGAGGCAAGCCATTGACGTCAAGAACAATGTATGCACAGGAAATCATTGTTCAAACGGCTACTACGACGATTTCTCTGGCTGCTATGAGGGCCTATGGTTTTCATGTATTGATGCCAGAGACACCATCAGCTACGCCTTTTGAATAATATTACCCTTTTACGAATTTATTGCCGGCTCTTTGGTAGTGCTACTTCTGTACCAAATGTCATTCAATTCGGTTTCACCGTATTTGAATTGTTAGGGGGAATCGATTTGCACACACACATGGCCGCCATCTGCAAACTATTGAGCTGACGATCGTGTAGTTTAGTCGAAAGACGGTCGCCATATAAATCTATGTTGCTGAAAAATTTGGTAGAGGTTGAATGATTAGCTTACTCGTATTTTGATTTAAGCTTTGAATATGCGGGTGGCCGCCATTACGTTTCCGTCAAGATGGTGGCGATATATAACATGACACTGAGGTGCCCTTTGCTAGTTCTACCTCTGTACAAAATTTCGTTCAATTCTGTTTCACCGTGTTCGAATTGACAGGGGGGGGGGGGGGGACACAGACATTCAGAGTACACACACTCACGCACACACTCACACACAGACACACACACAATTTTTGGCCCTGTGTAGATCTCATAAGTCTACTTTCATTTTTTGCAAAAATCGAAAGTAGGCTAAAAATAGGCTTATGAAATCACCTTTTGTCTGTGTGTGTGTGTGTGTGTGTGTGTGTGTGTGTGTGTGTGTGTGAGTGCGTATGTGTGTGTGCCCCCCACCCTCCCCTAATAACTAGTAAACGGCTGGAGCGATTCCAATGAAACTCAGTAAGGTCATACTACTATTTCAGCCTCGACGCCGACTATGCCCTTCAAATTTTATTACGTCTCACCAATCCAACATGGCGGCTGTGTGAAATATTTCACCGGCATTCTATATCTCCAAAACTATTACTCATATCACCCTGAAATGTTGTACGGTGAGAAAGGGCACTATTAGAAGTTTATCTATGAGACTTTCAAAAACCTGTTTACTACAAAACGAACATGGCGGCCAAGCGAAATTGAAACTTTGAAATAGACTTTTCTTGCGATTTAACCATCCAAAAGCAATAAAACTTGATACAGCAAATGTTTATACACATTTTAATGCTCTCGCATCTAATTTAGTTCCATTGTTCACATAACCTAAAGATGGCGGCTGTGCGCAATTTGAAAATTAAGTTTTTATTTCTTGTGTATTAATCATGCGATCGAAGTGAACGTTTGAATAATGAACCTACGAAAAATCGTCATCTAACTCTATGGCCTACATATATCAAAATCCAACATGGTGTCCATCCGAAATATCTAGACGGTTCTCAATATCTACGAATCTATATATTACAGCAATACACTGAAATTCTGTATGTTGATAGAGGTAATTAACGAAAGTAGGATATATGAAAATAGGCTGTATAGTTCTTCACGGAACTACTTTTTTCGTTATTCTATCATCGCTTAGTTCCGTCATTTTACTGAATCTGCTTATTGCCTCCACAAGGTGATATACAGTATTCTATTGACACAAGCGTCTCTAAAGCGACATCTCGTTATATCGGAAAATCAATTCTCCGATCCGGTACCACACACCGCCGCTTCACAAAAAAAATGTGCAGTCATGACAGACCTTTGTAGCGATAGCACTAAAACATTGTGCGCGGTTGTTGGAAATTAATACCTCGAGCTCACTAGGGAACGTGAATCGACATTGAATCAGAGCAGAATCATTTACCAGTCCACTCCACTCCGAATTGTATTCAGGAAACGCCAGGTTCGTGAGTAAAGACCATTTGAATCGCTTCATCCAGAATTGGACTCAGTCGCAAGTTTGAAGTAGGTCCACATAAAGTGATTTCTTCTCATTCGAGGTTCAATATTACTTTTGCCAGAATAGCCAACATAATATGGTTAAGTGCTATTGTTGGTAGTGTTCTTGTGGGCCAGATGGGGTATATTTTAAAGTAAAGTCTGTTTTGCGATTAAATTTATTATATACTAGCTTCACCCGGGAACAGTTATGAATGCATTACTTAATAAGCGCTTTTTCTTCGATGTCAATGAACTACGACCTATAACCGTTTTACGTCTCGGCATGATGGGTTAAAATCACTGACTGGACTATTAATTATATTATCATGGAGAATGATGCATGTGCAACGAATTCATGTCAAACGTAATTTAAGAATGGCGAGGAGCATGAAACACAAATCACCCTTTCATCCAATCTAAACACACTTATAGTGGGCGGTGTATTGAAGATAGAGATATGCTCTCGCGGACGTTTTTGTAGAACTTTTCATGCTGAACAATTCTTACACTCATAGTATATTGATATTTTTAACGGTTTGCGCAGCGTAAGCTTAAATAGTGCCCGGACGCCAGGTTTTCTTTTCGACTTTTTCACTGAAATCGTTACTGCTTGGCTTCCTTTACTCATAAATAAATTATTTTCTACAGAAACCTTCCTCGAGATATCTTTTACAGAATGGAGAAAACCGCATCTAAATCCATCCAGTGGTTCTCGAGATTACCCGTGACATACAAGAATCGGGGACTTTGTTTTATACTAACGAGGGAAGTACCCCAGCTCGAACGGTGAAAACCGACTGAAAGTGGGTTTAAAGTATACAGTTGTACCTATTGTACCCTTTCGTCATCATATGGAACATGTGTTCGTATCCCAGCTAGTCCACGGTCTTTCGAGGCATGGGGCGTTCCTCCCACTATACGATCACATGTTCAGGATTTGAGTCTGTCAGGTAACTACTCTAGTTGAAAGAAACAACAAATTCCTAAATATATCATTTAATGGTATTAACTCATAGCAAAACACAACACAAAACACAAAAATGTTACAATTACTTCCCACAACAAAAATCAAAATTATATGTGAGTCTCTTCTCATAAAGTTTGGTGCTCCACCGCACCCATATCTATCCTAGATATCCTAACGTTGATATTCTTCGACATTGACGAGTGTTCATAGTGTCTTTCACGTGGCACAATTTAACATAAATTTGCATATCACAACACAACAAACACAAATTACAATTAAATAATATTTATGTGCAATTATTAAATATTTATCCTTTTTGAAACGGAACATTTACCTTGAATAACATTGATTTCATTAGCTTATACCTTGCTTAAAATGTGTTGCTTCCTTTTCCTTTCGTTTTCCTTTCCCATAAATTTCAAACGCTGAAGTGATATACATTTCCCTCCAAAATACACATAGTCATTGAATTTTAGCTTCACCATACAACAATCTTCTGGGTCTGGCCATGTCATTATTATCATTACAAACGTGTCATATCGTTAAATTATGCTACCCATTTGAATAAATTAGCATAAACTGGGTAATTACTCTTTACAAAAATGCATCTATTTATTTGGTGCGGTTAAGTTGTCCTCAGACAACAACTTGGCCATATCTTATCCGATTACTTCGATCCAACATTCTATACACATGGATACAGTGCATATAATTCATTTGATACCATAATATCAATCATATTTCAATTACTTTCGGAGTTAACGAGATTCTTCAGTGTACCAGTACAACCTTAAAAAGAAAAAGAAAAAGGGATCCGGTCAATTGACTCTCCTCGGTGTGAACAAAAGATTCGTCACGGACCGCCCTCCTCAAGATGGCTACCCGGTCTGTGGCCTCCATATGCCTTCCTGACCGACATTCTGCAAGTAAATAAACTTGGCCATGTGCTCACCCAGTGGTGCAGCTCTCCCAGAGGTATCTGATTGGATTGTGTCATTACGAATTGAGTCGATCTAAGTATTTAACACCTATACTTAGGGTATTTAATGGGCTCATTTCGGCTCCTAATTAGTATTCATAGCGAGGGATGGATCACAAATAGTTTCGCCGTTCTATGGACGTAATCAGTGGCTCTGTACGCGTACCAGGCGAGTTTCAAACTGTTTTCTCGCTGTACGGGCACGAATATCTATAGAGGAAATCAACTGTTTCCTACTCGAAGAATTCTGTCTTACCTCTATGGGTAGATCAATTACTATATTGGCTTACCTAGGGTGTCTAATTGTTTTCTCTGGCAGCGAAGACTCTGATAACAGTGGGATACAGACAGCCTCTGCCCCAACTCTGTTGCGAATACACATGTATGCTCTGAGGCGATACCACATCGTAGATTCGAAGATTGGCCTACTAGATTCATCAACGCGCGAACTATTCTGGATGGACCCTGCAATTATTGACGCAAATCTCTTGATTCTACGTTACATGCTCACTGGGAGCGGCTAAAACAACATTTCTTTCAGATGACTCAATTCATAAAGCACTCATGTCCTCCATACATTTACTTATAAACCAAGGTTTTACGTAGCTCTAAAACAAGTCGTAATTTACTGGCACTTACATTAACTACCTTAATGGCTCTCAAATACAACCATGTAGCATTTAAAATTATATAAAATTTATCTAACATTTCAATGACACTGAAAAACTCTCTTTATCTCGCTATTTTATCTCTCTTTCTCACTTTTCACAATAACACAGTACTCTTTCAATGGATATGACACAATTTGCACGTTCTATAGGCATCAATATGCCGATTTATATATTTATTATGACACCGACCTCAGATTATTATTATTACTATTATTATTATTATTATTATTATTATTATTATTATTATTATTAGTTAACGTTACCTTATTTTCTTCAACGTCTTACGCCTAAATGGTCGTAAGTGTATCATCCTCAAAGCCATATATTTATAAAAATACGAGGGATGTGAGCTCGCATACAAATGACCGCTAATTCTTAATATTTGAGGAAATGACATGTTGTATGGTGAGCTATTAAATCATATTAACATATTTGGATGGTACTCACTTTCATTTTTGCTGGGTTTGTCCAACAAGGCAGCAACTCGCCCACCATTTTGCTTACTTCTAAGCCTTACTTCTACGTACACTTTGAAACACCACACATTATTTTAACACACAAATATAAACACTTTTAATGATCACTTTTAAAATAACCTTACAAATAATTTACACACGGAGCCTTGCTTGGCTTTCCACTATTGCCTGACTTCAGAGATGCGACGCAGCCAAATTCTGACAACCGCCTGTCTCCTCCAAAAGTCTATCTCGCGTATGTGTGCTCATCTCCCGTCTCCTACAACTTCTATCTTCTCTCTTGCAATGTTGCTCAATTATAAATCACAAATACTTGTGATGCCTTCCTGGTTCCCGTAATCTGTAGTATTCGTTACAATTATATGTGATACTTTTTAATATCGTAACCCTTCCTGTGGATAAGTTCATTGTCTATAAAAATCATACTGCAATATCTCTACGCTGCACTGATTATTAGTCGCGTATACTGCCTGCTAATACGTCTGTTATAGACTGGTTATAATATTAATGCAGAATTACTTGTATTATGCTGCATAATGCGCCTTTCATTGTTCCTCACAAAGATACTGAACGTCACTACTTATATATTGCGTGCACTTTTCCCGCGTGATTGGGCAGCATGTCGTCCCACAAGTTGAGTCAAAACGAACTGACTCTCTTCTCCTTCATCTCCCATATAAAGGTTTCTGACGAAAAGTAGTCCTCTTGAATTTCAGGAGCGGCTCTCTTCTTAAATAACGCGTTTTCTGACAAGGTAAAGCGTGATTCTTGCTCGTCTATTCATGGAGGTTCCAGATTCATTTGCGTGCTGGCAATTCCTTCGTTCAATTAATTAAAATTAATTGCTTTCATCCATGGCTTGGTGACGCTACCTCGAGGGAATCCCCTCTTGCTACGAGACTTACCAGTGCCCCTCCGCAGTACGTGCGTGAATATACTCATAAACACATACAGGCTTTAATTTAGGTGTGCAAATACTCCTAAATTACCTCTCTTCAAATAGAAGTCTCTGGGTGCAAGTCTCATTCCATTAGAACGCATCATTTGGCAGTAATTAACTAATTTGTCTTGATGACTCTCCCCTCTCTACTGTTCTGCCTTGTCCAGCAGGGATTTTCTTCGTCGTTAATCACGGCCTTCTCACTCCGGTGTCGCCAAGAAATAGTGCACTGGCGTCACGTCTGCACCGCCCACTTTCAACTTCACTTTGTCAAAATGTCAAGTTGGCTCTTTTTCTGTAGCTCTCGCTAACATGTTCGTATACTGCCTTGCATTTTTACACAATAATCCAAATTTTATTGCCTAAAATTCCCGTTCTGGACGTGGAATTAAGCTATTATTATTATATACTGCCATTATACCGGGTGAGTTAGCCGAGGTCGTTGCGGCATGACTGTTGGCAGTCGCTCACATCCGGGAGGCGAGGAGGTTCGTATCCCCCCGCCGGCAACCTTGAAGATGGTCTTCTGTGGTTTCCCATCTTCCTTCCAGGCAAATGCCGGGGTTGGTCCCTAACTATAGGCCACAGCCGCTACCTTCCAACTCCTCGACCCTCCCTTCCAACTTTCCTCCCCATCGGTACTTGTAGCTCACCCATTGGGTGTCCGTCTCGAAGCAGCTACAAAAAAAACTGGCGAGCCGAACATGTCCTCGGACACTCCCGGCACTAAAAGCCATACGCTAAAAAGAGCTGTCATTATCTCATTTTTGGGTTCACTGTGGCTGTTCCCCCTCAGAGATCAATGGTTCGATTCTTAGAAAAATCATGGACCTGATCTTTCCTTTATAAAGACCCTGGTTCGATGCCAGTCAGCCGTGTCCAATTGGGCACACTATGTCAATAGCTATCAATGCCATTCATCTGTAAGAGTACGTGTTTGGTCGCCAGCGCCATCTGAGTATTTGATAATGTGATCACTGTGGCATTTAAGTTTGGACTATTACAATTAAACAGTGGAGTATGCGTACATGTTGACCTTGTTAAGCGTGCATACTGTTCCATTCCGCTGTGTTTTAATCACTTCATTGAAATTCCACATTTACACTTCGACGTCGAATGAAGGACAACACAGTATCTTATATTGTGGGAAAGATGACTATGTCAACACGGTACTGCATGTGTTAAGATTTCTCGTTGCAAGCAAGAGTTCAACCTTTTTCCGATGATACTGCACCACATCTGTTTCTTGTTAATATAATTGGTCCGAATTGCCTGCTGCACGGCAGTTTCTACTGCGAATTGTGTTCCTGCAATCTTTTTGTAATGTTACCACATATATGCTAAAGGTCTAACCAATTGCTGGGAATGGATTTTCCCTAATATAATGGTCCGAATTGCCTGTTGCACGATAGTTTCTGCTGGGAATTGTGTTTCTGCAATCTTTGGACGCCGTAGCTTCCAAACATTGATTGTACACTAATGCGGGATTTTACAGATAAATACCCGTGATGGGTAGTAGAACAGACATATCTTCGTATGTTAAGCGCACCGCCAGTCGGTTTTAGCCGTTCGAGCTGGGGTACTTCCCTCGTAAGTAGAGATTTCCCATAAAATGTTATTGACAATTTGATATTGCAACTTTTCAGTCGGTCTACACAATATAATCCCAATTACTGAGACATACAAACATAACCTGAAATAAATGATATGTGATTAAGATTTATATGTTACGGACTATTCAAGAAGAAGAAAACTTCACATATTCCAGTAATTGGAATGATTTTTGTGTTGACCAACTGAAAGCTATGATATTGTTAATAAGGCAACACTGAAAAATGGCTTCAAAACTATTCTTGGCTGTAGCCGCGGAGGTCCGAGTTCGATTCCTAGCTCTGACAAGAATTGTACCATCATTTTGGAAGCCTTTATAGGGAGGAGTTGTTTTTTATTTGTATTATTATTTTTTATTTTCAGCGTATGGCTTTTAGTGCCGGGAGTGTCCGAGGACATGTTCGGCTCGCAAGAGTTTGAAGCTGCTTTTATACATACACCCATGGGGTGAGCTACAACTACCGTCACGTAGGGAGTGTTGTCTGTGGAGGAAAGTGTCAATGTAAGGACGAGGAATTGGAAGGTAGCGGCTGTGGCATATAGTTTGGGACCAACCCCGGCATTTGCCTGGAAGGAAGATGGGAAACCACAGAAGACCATCTTCAAGGTTCCCGGCTGGGGGATTCAAACCTCCTCGCCTCCCGGATGTGAGCGACTGCCTACAGCCACGCCGTAACGACCACGGCTAACTCATATAGAGAGGTGAAAGGCTGCTTTAGCTTTTAGCTCTCGCAGTAGTTCTTGCACTTTCCTCGTTGACGAGCGGCTCGCCTTTGAGATCTAGCTGGACAGATATGTTAACGTTCCATGGCTGTCTGGAGCCAAGGCTTTCCCAGCGCGAGGCACAGCGTTGTCAACTTTCCACCATAGCTACTGAGAGCAAGCAGTGAGACTGGACAGAACCGTGCAGATGTGCAACACAGGACACCTGATACCTGCGTGACACGCGAGCTAGCCGCCAGGACGGGACTTTGGATTCCACGTGGAGTGATAAAGGAAGCATTATATTGGTCAGTAGTGAACAATGGTTATTGTGCTACTGCCTTACGTTTGAGTCGCCGCTCGTTAACCAGGAAAGGAAAAAAGGAAGGAAACTTGTAGTTTAACGTGACCGTTAATCTTGAGATCATGAGCCACGGGACCTCCTTCTTACGTGGAATCCGAACCACAGGACATGGCATTTCACTTCGAAAATCTCACATGCATTGACCGGGAATCGAACCCGGACCGCCTTGGTGAGAGGCATACAGCTAGACCGCTGAGCCACCACGCCCCCTAACTAGGAAAGAGAGGGAACTATCATAAGAAGGGAAGTAGCACAAAGTTCGCTACTCCTGTGGGGGTCCGGGCGGGGAACCCGCTCATGAGCCAGCTTGGTGATCCTGGGCGAAACCCCACACAAGACACGGCATAAACCTAAAAAAATACTGAGTTTTAATTCACGGGCCGTTAAAGCCAATATAGCATCTTTTTAAGAAATGTAATTCTGGTCTGAGGGCTGGAACGGAGTACACTCATGAGAGAGAACTGAGAAGAGCTGAGTTCAGTTCCCACCTCGCCCACCTAATAAGTGGTTTAACATGGTTTCGCACTTTTATCCCCCAGGCAAATGCCGAGATCGTAACCGAATTAAGGCCACCGAATTATAAAAAAAATTGAATGGTAACTTTCAGTCGGTCAACAAGTGTTTCCATTGGATTGTTAATGAGGAAACTCTGAAAAGAGGTCACGGGTTCAAACCTCGCCGAAGTCGTCGGTTTCTTTCTTCTTCTCTATTAGGAATATTCTACAATACAGTAGTTTCCCTTCAACCCAATAATTCTCTACTCCTCCACAAAATTCAGACTTCAGCATCTTCCTCGGTTAAGCCTCTGGTAGCCATGCTTCTCTTTACACCATCCATCCATTGTTCTCTTGGTTTACCCCGTTTCCGTTTGCCTTCAGCTTGCCAATGTAACATTAAATTTGGAATTCTACTATTCTGTATCCCTCAGTATGCCTTCATTCGGAGGGGAAGTAAAACCGGCGGTCCCATGTCATAGATTTATGGCATGTAAAAGAACCTTACACCAACTAAACTTGTGAGAAGCAAAATGTGTAGGTTAGGTTTGATTAATGCTCTTAATTTCCAACGTTCGTCACCAGGCGCTGGTTGCGATGGCATCTAGTAGTAGCCAAGTTCACAGCTAGGTGTCGTGGACGGTAGCATTTGGTAGTGAAAGTAGGAACTACTTGAAATTATCGTTTGCAGTCCTTACTTGAATTAAAAACAGATAACACACACTAATACAGCCATCACAATTAACACTAGTTATCAGCAGATTCTACACACACCCAAAGTACTCGGGACTACATGACCGCGTTGTCTCACTCCCTAAACTGAGGAACCAACCAACTCTGAAAAATGGCTTCTAAGATTTAAAACTTAATGAGCAGAAGATATACATGAATTTCAAAGAAAGTCAGCTGTGAGTTCTTTACGGAAAGTCTTGTTTCCTTCTCTCAACATGCTGTAAAATTTTATAAATACAACCAATGGCCAATCATTTTATTTTTATGATGGGTCAGAGAAGGGATTTTGGATGGAAGTAGGTCGTGGACCCATTGAAAGGAACAGTCCCGGCATTTGCCCGGTGGTGAAAATGGGGAATCCACGAAAACCATTTTCAGGACGGCCGAGATGGGATTCGAACCCACACTCCACCGATGCCAATGAGGCACGAGATGATGTCATGATTGACGAGTTGAACTTCATCGATACAAGGAAAGAAAAATAAATTGTCGCTGTGCCCCCAGTCTTTCGCCCGCAAGGCCGCTGAGCTCCAAGGTCAACCTTGTATAGCTATTATTACCCTTCTCTGACGCGTTCGTAGAATAAAGGAAGTACAGTAAGTAAGTAAGTAAGTACGTTCAGGACAACTACTAGGTCATATGCCCAGGCCCGACGAGAGGGTGGTAGAAGAGCCCAAATAGACAATTTTCCTGAACTTAATTTCTAAATATGTTTAAATTCTTTCGACAAGGCTATAATGCAGGGTCTTTATTTTTGCATGGCAAGAAGATTCCGCTCGACCTTGGTCGGCGGTCCTCGACCAATAGCCGGCTGTTATAGTTTGGAGCGCGGGGTCCCGGCCGTATTCCCACGCTCTTGTTGCGGTAGACGTGTGAGCTCAGAGCTAATTGGGTGTTTTATAAAGATATTGTTTACTGTAGTAGTACATTATGCAACGAGCCTATAATGGCTATAATTAAGACACGAGTATCTTTATAAATCGAGCGTATGCGAGTTTTATAATTTCCATACGAGTGTCTTAATTACCATTATAGGCGAGTTGGATACGACTGTTTATGTTCGACCCTCACTATTATGTGTCAGATAACTGTATCATAATGATGGTCATTATAACACTGTTTTCCATTATGATACAGTTTCTCCAGCCAATCAGAGCTCGTTCATTGACCAATTAGGTAACGATAACTTCGCGCATGCGCTCAAAATCCAACATGTCGGACATAAACACAACATCGAACTATAATAAATTACCGACATGGAATACCCACCGTCCATATGTTCGCGTAAAGAAACTGGCGAATATGAGACAAGAAATAGCACTGTACCTTAAAATCACCAACGCTAATTTCTACACAGCGCATTGTCTTCAAATGACTGCGGTGACAATATTACTGAGGGACGGCTGATGTAAACATATGGCTGCATATGGCATTGCAAGTCCACAGAGCGCATGCGTCGGTTGTTCGAAGCTCTTGAAAGACAGAAATATAACACCGAACGCTCGCTCTGCGATCACAAAATTCCAGTAGCTGACTCTCAACAGATATTTATGAATATTTATGTTAAAACATATAATAAAGTTATAATTATCGTCGAACATAAACAGTCGTATGCAACTCGCCTATAATGGTAATTAAGACACTCGTATGGAAATTATAAAACTCGCATACGCTCGTTTTATAAAAATACTCGTGTCTTAATTATAGCCATTATAGGCTCGTTGCATAATGTACTATTATGTTCGACGATAATTATAACTTTATTATATGTTTTAACATAAATATTCATAAATATCTGTGGGATTCAGTTAACACAGAAATATGTTGGATTTTGAGCGCATGCGCGAAGGTAACCTTATCTAATTGGCCACACAACTGTTTCTTGAGTTCTGATTGGTGGGAGAAACTGTTTTATAATGAAAAATAGTGTTATAATGAGCCTCATTATGATACAGTTTTCCGGCACATAATGTTTACATTTCGACATCGTCGAACATAAGTATTATTGTACAGTTTTATTGTGATTGTGTTTAGTGCTGTAATGCCTTATGTGAAATACTCGTTACTTGAACGTGTATATCTGCGCAATACGTACGGTACCGTACATGAAGTGCAGGAAATCGTGCGCTAGAACAAGTCAAAAGTTTCGAGTGAAATTCCCAGCGAGACCCATTCCTATAAATCGGACAATAAAACAACTGGCTATGAGATTCAAACGTACATGTTCAGTAAACAATAGGCGTTAAGGTCGTTATTTTCTTACTAATGCAAAATTAACCGGAGTAACTGGAAACTTCATAAGGAGTTGCCGATTGTGTTTGGCAGTGGATTGGGAACATTTTCAGCATCAACTGTAAACATGGTGAGTAAAAATGCATGATACTGATTTTAAGCACCGTACTCTGCCGTACATGCACGCAAGGTCGTCGGGAACTAAGCCGTCACTGGCGGAGCGCGTGAGCGAGAATGTCCTTGCCAAGCAAATGCAAATACCCTGTATTTAAAGTAACAGCAACTAGTGAATTACAGGGGCGTATTCTTAGGGCTACCGGCGGTAGCCCAAGAAAATTACATTAAAAATAAATAACACTTTATTACCGTTTCAACAAAGCATTCAAACAATCGTGACTTTCATGCACATTCTTCTTTATCGAAGAAATAATGGTTAGTGGCTAGTGAACGCGGCAACGCTGTAGAAACCGACCAAGAAAGCGGCAGCCTTACGCCACTCTCCCCATCTCTCCGCACCCACTCTTTTTCCGTGCAGGCACAGCGGTCATAGCGAGCGAGTTGCCTCTACAGCCAGCGGTTTCTGTGAAGTTAAAAGCGTGTAAAGCAACAAATAGCCTACAATAAATGTACATTATTGCGCGCATAGATGTGAATATGTTTTAGAAGTTGTATTTTCGATGTTTGATTTATTTAAGTGTGTGTATGCTGAAGAATCTTTATGTAGTGTTTTGTTTAAACTGTGCCAGTTGTGATTTTGTAAGAAGATTATGGAACAAACACCTGCGGGGGCTTTAAATGCCAATGACTGTATAATTAATAGAGAGTTCGTTAGAAGTTCATTTCAGCCGTCGTCCATACAGTGAGAAAGTTCATATTAAACATATGACAAGGCCTACACCTGAACTGCAATTGTGGGCCAATGTATACACGTCATTTCACATCATCTACATATGCTAGGTGAAATAGTTTATCTGGCAGTTCTAAACTGTCTAAATTGTATTGCTGACCGTGTTTGTTATTTAGTCGTGAAGTTAATGTATGGTCAAATGAAGGGTTTTCAAATAGGCCTATGAACTCTTTTCGCACGGCAGTTCAAAAGCATGTTTTGTGTAATATTCAGCTCAGTGGTAGCCCTGATCTGCAGACCAGTATACACCACTGAGTGAATAGTCTGCAAAACGTCATAACGAGAACATAAAATTAATGTTATGATAACCATGTTGCTTTTAGCTTCTCTTCCAGGGAAATGGTAAAGTTTCCAGAGTTATTAATTTAATGTATGACATACTGAAATTAAAGAGTACCTATACGGTGAAAAATTTCTAATTTCAATATTTGAAAAAGCGACTTAGGCCTACTTATTAAGTTATGGTCTTGAAAAGCGTCTTGCTTTTTCTTGTGGTGATCATAAACAGTCATACACAACAAAATGGCTAAAGTCCACATTGATCAAAATCAAGAAGTAAAATAAAACAATGGAAGACAATACTAAAGGTTTGAATAATGGAATGGCAAGAAAGCTCATGTTTAATTAGACATCCTATACTAAATTACAGAGTTTTTTAGGGGGAGGTTTGATACTTCCAGGTTAATGTCACGGGACGAATAAAATATAAGAGGCCTGGAAGTTCTAGCCTTGGGGCCCGTGGTCGCTCTCTACGGCCCTGCATATGCCTGTCACCGAAGAAAGGAAACAAAAGTCTTATGAATGAAAAATGGAGGACAGCCCTTTGGAAGGCAGCTTTACCCTCTAAATCAGAAGGGTCAGGGAAGGGATTTTGGAAGGAATTCGGCCGTGTGGTATATTCTATGGAATATACGTTTTGTTAGAGTTAGCAGTTACTGCTCTTTGCTTTTCTTTCTTTTTATTAGTTCTTTTATTCCCCTTCTCGCGGACACAACAGTGACCTTCCATGTATTCCTGTTTCTTTGAACACTTGCTTATTCTTTTTGAAAGTTTGTTTCAGATGTGTATTTTCCATGTAGCCTCTCCATAGCTCTCCACGCGGTAACCTGTTAAGGCTTTGGACCCAACAATTCCAGGAATTAATTCAATCCATGCAAGCAGATGGCATCCTTATTGTTATCTACAAGCTCCATGAAGACTTTTATTCTATGTATCGAAGTTATATAGTGTATACTTTCATTTTTATTATGTTGCCTACAATGTATATCTTCTTTTGTTTCCCCCCTCCCTTCCTCTCTTTGCCCTGGCTATCGGAGTGTTTGAATCCCTCAGTCACTCCTCTTCTGGTCGCCTACGTGAAAGTTAAGTCCTCTTGCAGGAGGCACACCTCCTTTACCCAAGAGGTAATTTGAATCGACGCCATGTCTTAAAAGTTTGTATAACAGCTGCCGGAAACATCATCTGCTCTGCAATGAAAGATAAGTAACTACCTACAGAGATTTTAAACCATAATTTAAAGGTTTTATAATGATCCAGAATCTTTTAATGAACTTTATCGGCAGTGTTTGAATTTTCGCAATATTGTGCAATCTTCTAACTGCCCCACGTGGGGAATTTCTTTCTCTTGTTAAGCTAACTAAGCTTGCTATTGAAAGTCATAAAACCTAGTACTTCTTGTACGAAATAAGAGAGTTACTTCTCTCCAGCGAGGGATTTTTGCTAAACTAATAGCTGTCTGAAAACATAACTTTGCTTCCTGCGAGGGATCTCTACTTACCCTATTCAACTAGAAGTTTCCGTTCGCAATAGACTCCAAACTATAAAAGACCATACTCAACAACGTCAAATTACTGCTAACTTCCAACTAAAATGGAACTATAAACTGCAATAGTGACATTTCCCTCATGTTCAACAAAATTGTCAGAGCTTCGAAAAATGTTTGTGTATCTTCCGCGCCGCGTTTCGTTCGAACCAGTAAAATCAGCCAGACTTTAATTCCCCATTTCCTATACTCCCATTCTTTCCTTTACTAACAATTTAGTGTAATTTAAACAAATTTCTTGCAACTCAGTGAGGCTTAGCCTATAAATAGGGTCCCTCCCATTGTTTCATGTATTACATCTTGTAATTACTGCATAAATACTCCATGTGGTTATAAATCCACATTTTAATACGCCCTTGCGTTTTCCTGCTGCGTTATGGAATTTTGAATTCGTTATTTCCCAATTTTTAAAAATATGTGTATCTATCTTATGTAATCAAGGCTTCACTAACGTGACATTTCCAATTTGAATTTAACATCTCTTAATTACTGCTTCAATAATCTAAGTGGTTATAAATCCACCTTTTAATCTCTTGTTTTTCTTCTCCTGCTGTGCCCAGGAATTTCAAATTATTCGTTTATAGCTTTTTTCGCTTACTACAGAAGCATTCTGATAAACCATTGGAATTCTATCTAACTAATCTAAAGAAATATTTATATTTTTCTCTACGAAATACCTATAAAACTTGTAAAGCTTTTTATTATAGGTCCCAGACCTCTTAATAGTACGCATTGTTCGGAAACTCTTGTGAGGGTTTTTAGTATTTATGTCATAGGTCCAAGACCTTCAAATTGTTCTAAAATACTTCTTAATTGTAAAAACTGTTTCAAATCTATTATTGTTTAGGCAATTAAAATTGCAACCATTTCTTGGAGTTCAATTATCTTGCTAGAAGAGCTGTTAGGTATGGCATTTCCTTCCCCATCCTTTCTTTCGAATTACTTTTTATAATCAAAGAAATAATCACAAATACTGAATGCTAAGTTTACTACAAACTCAATCATTTGTCGCGTTTATAGGGAATCTTCTGCTAACATTGCTCATAAAAGTTACTATAGCTATTCCTGGTAAATCATTAAAGGCAAGCATAGCTCGCTCAGCAAGCTTCCTACTTGAGGCGATTTTCGCTTTGTTCTAAGATTTCATACTTTGGTTTTGTCTAAGTTAGGTCTGTGTTTCTTAACCCGTTCTAAACTTTTAGTCGGCACTCTGCTGGATAAAAGTTTAGGCTACTTTAAACCCAACAATTGTTTACGTCTAGTAATTTTTACAAACAACAATAATTTTACTAAAAGCTCTGAAAGCACCTTATCTCTGTCCACTCTGGGGGCGTTTGGTTTCTCGCTTAGGGATCCATCCTTGTTGGGGAATAAAATTATTCCTGTCAATTTCAATATCTTTAGTATATTAGGATACTATCTAAAACATTTACTTTCAGAAAGGAAAAGACATAATTCAATTTTCCCTTGTTTGTATATCCTCGCCAACGACCTGTGTACCTACATAGTAGGCCTACCCGATTTTCTGTTCAGGAGGGACAGTACACTTAGCGCTTGCTTACCGGCAACCTTAGCCAGCGTTGCTCGCACCATTAAGCTTGCTTACAAGCACTTACTTTCTCGCCTTGCGCTCGCAAGCCTTAATCAAACCTTACTATTTTTTATTATCTAAACTATTTTTTTTTCTTGGCTTGGGTTTTTTCCTTTCTGCCCAAAGATCGTCTCCACTCCCAAACCCTTTCCTTTTTCATATCATCTTCCCTCCGGTAGTGTTTAAGCTTAGGCTTGACCTACCACCGTGGACCAGTTGAAAGGAACCGTCTGGGCATTTGCCTGGTGGTGAAAATGGGAAAGCACGGAAAACCATCTGCAGCAAGGCCGACGCAACGTTGGGGTTCGAACCCACGTCTACCAAGTCCACAAATGGCTTGGCCTCATGCCCGAAGCTGTGCGTTAGCGAGCGTGGCTACTGCTGTCGGTTCTCCATATAGGCTTTGCTACTTTAGATAACACTAGACAACAAATTTTAACTTTTAGTTTTTTTTAAAGCAAACTAGTGTCCAAAAGTTAAGCATAAGTTACGAATAAGCAGGGCAACAGGAAATAGACCACGAATTACACGACATATGCACCTACCAATCTTACGTGTTCGCTCTGTATTGGAAAGGAGTATTCCCTGATTTGACTAGCGGTGTAACCGCAAGGTAAACACATCCAGTGCCTGCGCCCCATATTCCCTCAGTCGTGTTTGCCCTGTTATAGTGTGCGGAGTGTAGCCTCGTGGTGAATGTGACAACATAATGGCACAACGACGCCATTTGGACCACGTTTGGCAGGGTAGAATACACGGCCGCCAGGAAGCAGGCCAGACACAGACCGAAGTCGCCGTATCCTTGAATGTGCCACAAACTGGCATTTCCAGGCTTTGGAGATGATTTCGAGACACAGGAGATGTTAGTCGTAGGCCAATACCAGGTCGGCCAAGAGTAACCACCCCACAGCAGGACCGATATCTGGCCTTAACCGCCCGACGAAATCGGAGTTCACATGCAAGACAATTGTCGGTGGAGCTTGCAGCAGTTTCAGGGATTGCTGTTTCCCGGCAAACTGTGTACCGAAGGCTCAGAACAGCAGGGTTGTTCGCCATAAGTCCAGCGGTGTGCGTCCCGCTCACTCCAGCACAGAGACGGACCCGTTTACTGTGGAGCCATCAACGTCGAAACAGGACCATGTAGAGGCATGTGCTCTTCACAGATGAATCCCGCTTCAGTTTGCAGAACGATTCCAGTAGCACATTAATCTGGAGAGAACCGGGTAGCCGATACAACCACAGGAATATCGTGGAACGGGACCAGTATGGTGGTGGTAGCGTCATGGTGTGGGGCGGCATCATGTTGAATGGCCGTACGGACCTGCACATTTTCATGGGTGGTCCAAGGAACACTGTGAACGCTCGGAGATACAGGGATGAGGTACTGAGACCACATGTTCGACTTTTCAGAGATGCGGTTGGTCCAGACTTCATCTTAATGGACGATAATGCCCGACCGAATCGCTCTGCTCTGGTGGATGAATTTCTGACTCAGGAAGATATTCATCGCATGGACTGGCCAGAGAGATCTACGGATCTGAATCGTATATAACATGCCTGGGATGCATTGGGGAGGTGAATTGCATATCGTCAGCCTCCATCAAGGACCCTCCAAGACCTTCGCATTGCCCTTTCGGAGGAATGGGATTGACTGCCACAAGAGCTCTTGGACCATCTGATAGAGAGCATGCCACGTTGCTGCGAAGTATGTGTGGCCGTTAGAAGTAACCATACCCCTATTAACAGCATATTTTGTTGTGGAAGACATTGCCACCGGCTGAACCGGGTTCGTGCGCCCGCGATCTGCGCCAGACACAGTCGGCTTAGCTTGCCGTGTTTATCGGGGTGCACATAGATAATGACCCTGTACTTCACACTGTGTAAAGTCGCACAGCTGCCACACCTGTGAATGCAGAGTGCAGAGTCGTAGTAGGCTTGGTGCCTGGTCGGTCACGGTAGACAACGGTGCGCGCACATTATGGGATGGACGTATCCTGCAATGCGACTCGTATCTTTCATCAAAAACGGAAAATAAATTTGTTATCATTTTCAATTTAAAGAAATCAATTCGTGATCAGACCACTCCCTTGAGATCTGTTAAAGGTCAGTGACCATATCATTACAACATGGCAAGTACTAAAATGCGACGGAGTGGCGATGTGCAACAACAATTTAAGAAATAATGGGAGTTACAGATTTGTTTCACCTCTGACGAATTTCCTCGCCTTCATCACGATTCCGCCAAACTTATGAGTATGTTCGGTTCTACCTGTGTTTGTGAAAGTTTCTTTTTCGATATTAAAACGTAACACACCGAGGTACCGAGCAAGCATTTCAGATGAAAATTTGAGAAGTTGTTTGGTTGGTTGGTTCTTAAGTTTAGGGGCTGCGACAACGCGGTCATGTAGCGCCGTGTACTTTGGGTGTGTGTAGAATCTGACTGATAACCGGTGTTAATTGTGATGGCTGTATTAGTGTGTGTATCTGTTTCTTAATTCAAGTAAGGACTGCAACTTTGAAGTTTTCAAATAGTTCCTACTTTTGCCGCCAAACACCACCGTCAACGACTACTAGGCCTAGTTCAGAACTTAGCTACTAGACGCCACCGCAGTCAGCTCTTGGCAACGAACAAAGAAACCTAAGAGCGTTGTTTACATTCCTAACCTATACAATTTAGCTTCACACAGGTGTAATTGGTGGAAGGTTCTTTAACATGCCATAAATCTATGACATGGGACCGCCGGCTTTACTTCCCCTCCGAAGGAAGGCATACTGAGGGATTTTTAACGCTCTTAAAAAATCCAACGACTTCGGCCGGGTTTGAACCCGCTATCTTGGGCATAGAAGCTCAGCGTGCTACCAACTACTAAAAAAGAGAAGTTGTTTACGCTTGTCTGTAACACGTTCGTTTGCGCCAAATTGTAACAAGATTGTTAACGCACACAAACAAGACGCATTGTAAATGAGAACAGCAATTAGCATTATGTGTATCAGCCAACATGTACGGTACTAGTTTTTATTGGAGTGTGAAATTATTTTTACGTTTGCAATTGTAGAAGCATTAGGTATTTTTTCTTTCAGTAAAGCTGTTGTTGTGTGATATTTGACACAGCGGAAATATGTTGTCTTTTTCCCTTTTGCATAAGAAGAGAAACAAGGCTACATGAATGACTATTTATTTTGTGCGTGTAACAGTCCAGAGTTAACTTGAGCATACTTTTGAAAGGAAACGTTTTGCCGCTCTTTCCTAGCCCCTCCCTTCATATGACAAGCAATTTGATTAATGCAAAATAATATTTCATGAACAATACGATCGGTGTTCTTGCTACGTTGCCTGCAAAATACATTCGTCGCCTGCTAATTGACCTCTACGCGTTTCTTGAACGATGACACTCCCCGACCGCGCGGAGTGGAGAGGAAGTAAGGACGTACGGTAAGGGCGAGGATGCGCACCTTTTATTCTGAAACACACACACTGGCTGCACCGTGTGGCCCGACCTTGGACGGTGCTGGCCTAGTTTGTGACCATGAAGACCATCCGCCTCTCACGCGTATCGCTCACTGATAGGATATCTAGTAGCTCGTTGGAGCCACACCTATCATAGTAGCTCTGACCCGTGACTCTATCGACAAGAGGTCACTAACATGATAACTAGCACTACTCTGTTAATTATAGAGTAATGACTAGGGCCCGGATGTTGATACCGTAAAAAAGTTTAAAAAATGCACTTAAAAATTTCAAAAATGACTAATAAATGACCTAAAAATCGAAAAATGTAATATAAAATGGAGAAAATGATCTTATAATAATAGACTAAACTCACCAATATTTCAAAAATTCGAAAAATGCACAATAAAATAGAGAAAATGATCTTATGAAAATAAACTCACCAATATTTCAAAAATGACATCTGAAGCTCGAACTGAAAAGTCAATCAAAATAGATTTCTAGCAGTTAACAAAAGGTTTGAGTTCATAGCTACTAGCTTCTTCTTAACTCTGAGAGACGTAACTCCCTCATATAAAGCTGTCACATGACTAAATTGAAAAAAAAATGACCTTAAAAGGCTGATTTCTCTAAAATATGACAAAAAAAACACCAAACTTAAAAAATGCTCTTAAAATGAAAAAATAGCAAAAAATGCAAAAAGATGCAAAATAAAATTGACATATTTGAAGACGGGGTGGCCGTCTGGAGTTTCTATGTACTTCAGCATTGTTTTAGACAGCCCAGTAAAAAGATGACATATCATCAACATCCGGGCCCTAACCTAATGATTTCATAAGATCCAAACGAAAGATACCTCCTTACCACACAGTACAGTAGAACCTGTCTTAAACGGAACTTCAAGGGACAGAGAAATATTTCCGTTGTAGACAGTATTCCAATTAATACAAGTGATCATAAAAATATTTACGAGTTTATTTATTTATCGTATGGCTTTTAGTGCCGGGAGTGTCCGAGGACATGTTCGGCTCGCCAGAGGCTCTAGCTACTTTAATGCGGACACCCAAGGGTTGTTACAAGTTCCATAATTTCAATTAGTTCCAACTTTCGCCACCAGATGTCACTGACACCTATTGGTGAACATTTGCACTTTGACAGAGCGTTTCAACGAAATCTAACCTGCAAATTTAGCTTCACACTGGTTTAATTAGTGGAAGGTTCTTTTACATGGCATAAATCTATGACATGGGACCGCCAGCTTTACTTCCCTTCCGATGGAAGGCATACTGAAGGATTTTAACGCTCTTAAAAATCCGACGACTTCGGCCGGGTTTGAACCCGAGATCTTGAGCATAGAAGCTCAGCATGCTACCGACTACGCCTCCGACGGGAAATTAGCCTTCATATGAAGGACATTTGTTTTGTTACCAACCTTTATTGGAACCAGAAAGTCGTGGTTAGGGTCGATGACAAGCTATCCGATGAAGTCGAGATTAGACGTGTTGTTCGACAAAGATGTGTACTCTCCCTCAACTTTTCAACATTTACTCAGAGGCTTAAATTTATGAAGCACTAGACACACCTGAAGCAATAGGCATATCAATTAATGGACAGAAGTGAAAATACAATACTGCGGTTTGATAGCCTACATACAGTACGTCTTGTTGATAATCCTGCGACAGGGGTTACACCAACTACACACTAACATTAGGACAAACAGCAAACTACACACATTGTCGTCTACTCCATCATAGTCATCGCCAGCGTCATCCTCCGGCTTCTTTTCTTGGCATTAATGCTCGACAAATTTCGCGATGTTTTCTAACGCTAGCTTCAATAACTTTAATTTTAGCATTTAAATCTAAAACAACGCGCTTTTTCCCTTCCAACTCTTACGGACTTTACAACAGCACAACTTCCTACAATTGGTCACTGAATCACATTGAAAAAAATCCACAGCCTGCTTCCAGTCTCCGGCCGGGTCAGGAATGGAATGAATGAAGCCCCAATCTAGCGGCGAGGATATGAACTGTGCCGGCTTCCGAGGCCTGACGCACTCCTCTGGGGCAATGATTAAATGAATGACAGATGAAATGAAATGATAGTGGAGAGTGCTGTTGGAATGAAATTTTGACAGGAAAAACCGGAGGACCCGGAGAAAAACCTGTCTGCCTCCGTTTTGTCCAGCACAGATCTCACATGGAGTGACCGGGATTTGAACCACGGACCCAGCGGTGAGAGGCCGGCGTGCTGCCACCTAAGCCACGGAGGCTTAGGTCACTGAATCACTTTAAATGATAATTTTACAGTATTGTGTTAAAAGCAGTTCAGGTTTGTTCATTGGACCTGGCATTCCTCCTTATTACTCACGTACGTTAATCCTCACAAGAAAGTGGAGCATCCCATTGCCAAGTGAAGGTCGCACGACTTGAGAAATCTCGTAAAGTGAACATAAAGAATTTGTCGTTTACCCTCCAGGTTGGTGGAACCCACGGACTCAGCGAGGGAACTCACCACTACCGCCTCTACGGGCAGTGTCCTAGAGCTGGGAACATCGAATCGGAAGGGGTACAACTGGTGAGGTGGGATTGGCACCTCGCCCAGGCGGCCTCACCTGCAATGCGAACAGGGGCCTCATGAGGGTAGGTAAGGGATGGTTAGGATGGATAGGCAAGGAAGAGGGAAGGAGGCGGCCGTGGCCTTGAAGAAGGTACCATCCCGGCATTTGCCCGAAGACGAAGTGGGAAACCAAGGAAAACCACTTCGAGGATGGCAGAGGGGGAATCGAACCCCCTCTACTCATTTGGGACACCCGAGGCTGAGTAGACCCCGTTCCAGTCCTCGTAACACTTTTCAAATTTCGTAGCAGAGCCGGGAATCGAACCCAGGACCTCCGGGGTGGCAGCTAACCATAGGTAAATTTACAGGAATAATAGGCCTTAATTATCGGGACCGATGATTTCATCCGTTGTGGACAGGTTTCCGCTTATTAGAGGTTCCGTTAAAGATAGGTTTTACTGCACTATAAGAAGACCGAGCAACCGAAGTTCAGTCATTTGATCTCGGCCTGCAGTCAATTTTTTGATTAGTCTAGGGGCTGCGACAACGCGGTCATGTAGCCCCGTGTACTTTGGGTGTGTGTAGAATCTGTCTGACAACCGGTGTAATTGTGATGACTGTATTAATGTGTGTTATCTGTTTTTTTAATTCAAGTAAGGACTGCAGACAGTAATTTCAAGTAGTTCCTTCTTTTCTACCAAATGCTACCGTAAACGAAAATAATAATAATAATAATAATAATAATAATAATAATATCGTATGGACTCGGGAGCTGGGTGCAAGCTTTGCAATTTGACACCCAGAGGGTAGCTTGCATGTCAAATTTCGTTGTTCCTTGAATCACTGTGAAAGTCAAGGAGGTTAGATATCTAAGCTCCTTGAACACTATAGCGCTTTCTAGTAGAGAAATGAGGAACTTTGTGTTGGCGGAAACTCCCGAGATTAATTTTGCCATTATGAACACGGCCTATTGAATTCATATGGGTTCTTTGACATGCCAACAACGTATGACATGCGTATCGTATTTTTGCCGCCTTTCAAAAAAATCACTCACCACGGCCAGGAGCGAACCTGCAATCTTGGGGTTAGTAGACCGACGCGCTATCCACTCACCCATCATGGCAAGCTCGTAAACGACACCTAGCTTCAGACTTGCCTACTATAAGGTGCGTTCAAAGAGTAACGAGCCGGAGGCTGGAATGCGCAAACCGGTGACGACATCGGCTAATCGTATCGTGTGTAACGAGGTGTGGTTCCGACCAGAGCGTGGAAGGTCACAGCCCGTCGCTAGAGGGCACGCGTGCACGTCCCGTGACGATACAAAGTGAGCAGCAGCATGCATCAATCGTCCAACGCTGCCAGTCGCATTGCAAACAGTGACATGGAGGCGTCAAACGAAGAGCAAAGAGGTGTTGTTCGGTTTCTGACAGCGGAAGGAGTAGGGGGAACGGACATTCATCGCCGAATGTCACAAGTGTACGGCGAACACTGCATGTCCCATGCAAGGGTCAAGGCGTGGCACAAGCGCTTCAGGGAAGGACGGGTGTCGTTAGCCGATGATGCCCGGTCTGGGACCCCCCCCCCTGCATTACCGATGACAACGTCCAGCTGGTTGATGCACTCATTACCCAGGACCGCCGAGTGATAGTGAGCGCCACCCTCCATACAGTCCAGACCTCTCTCCCTGTGATTACGCCATGTTTGGTCCCCTGAAAAGAGCTCTGCGGTGCCAACGATTCACCTCGGACGTCGACGTCCAGCTGTACGTGCGGAACTGGTTCATATCGCAGCCCAGGGAATTTTATGAGACAGCCATTCACCGCCTCGTGTCACAGTGGGACAAGTGCCTCAACAGCCAGGGCCAATACTTCTAACATACAGGTACTGGTTTCTGTAATTATGCCTCCGGCTCGTTACTTTTTGAACGCATTTTATAGATGGCATCGCAGTCGGCACCTGGCGGCGAACGTTAGAACTAATAGAGCGTTATCAAGTATAACCTACAAATGTTGGCTTCACACGAGTGTAGTTAGTGGAAGGTTCTTTCTCATGCTATAAATCTATGCAATGGGACCACCCGCTTTACTTCACCTCCGAAGGAAGGCATACTATGGGATTTTAACGCTCTTAAAAAATCGGACGACTTCGGCCAGGTTTGAACCCGTGACCTTTGGCATAGAAGCTCAGCATGCTACCAACTACGCCACCGAAGCCACCTGCAGTCAATTTCAGCGCCTACCATGGATGTGGTCATTCCCAATCTCACACCTTCATGGTGTGACAATTTCATCTTTAGTAGTGCATCAGTTCCTTGAACGGATATAACGTACTGTATAGAGGATCACCTCGTGGTGTAGTGATTAGTGATCAGCATGCTTGGCTGTCCCTTCTGGGAGGACAAAATGCATGAAACACCTGTTTTGGCCAACGAATTCTGATATGGTCAAGCCTTGTAACACCGATGGAAAACGCCACATCTTATTATCTTATTATATAATACGCTAAGATATATCTTTCACAAAACTCAAGCTCCTAAACCAGAGGGAGTTAGAAGATGTGGTTTCATAATGTCGATTATTCAGGTCCGTATTGACGTAACTATAACTTTGAAAGAATAATAAAATTTCCGCCTTTCAATACTATTTATTGCTAATTACTTACAGGGACATGTTTCGAGGGCTAACACTCCCCCTTCATCAGCCTGTCCAACAAAACTTCAAAGGAAAACTTTCATTGTATAAGCACATACAAATCACATGAAGAATAATGAAAATGTTCTCCAATCCACCTTTGAAGTTTTGTTGGACAGGCTGATGGAGGGGGATTGTTAGCCCTCGAAACATGTCCCTGTAAGTAATTAGCAATAAATAGTATCGAAAGGCGGAGATTTTATTATTCTTTCAAAGGTGTGGTTTGTCCCAAAATCTTCCAAATCGTCTCAATAGAAAAGGAATAATCTTACATTTCTTGAAAAGTCAACGGAAATATATTAATGCTTTTAAACAAATAAACAAGACGATAGGCCCTGGCAGAACTGTGTCGCGTACAGCCCGCTTAGCACTAGAACCGGGCGGGTAGTCTGTACGCATAGGGCGCACACAACCCATTATGCGAGAGTTCTCCCACGGATCTGCTAGTCTATTATATAATACGCTAAGTTCATCTGCCTCTACGGGCAGTATCCTGGAGCTTGACATCGAATGGGGGATACAACTGGGGAGGTGAGACTAGCGCTCGCCAAGGCGGCCTCGCCTGCAAAGCGAACAGAGGGCCTCATGAGGGATGGGAAGAATGGAAGGGATAGACAAGGAAGAGGGAAGGAGGCGGCTGTGGCCTTACGGTAGGTAGCATCCTGGCATTTTCCCGAAGACGAAGTGGTAAACCACGGAAAACCACTTCGAGGATGGCTGAGGTGGGGATCGGACCCCCTCTACTCATTTGGACTACCCGAGGCTGAGTAGATCCCGTTCCAGTCCTCATACCACTCTTTTCAAATTTCGTGGCAGAGCCGAGAATCGAACCTCGGACCTCTAGGGTGGCTGCTAAGCACGCTGACCACTACACGACGGAGTCGACGCAGAACATTGTACAGGGTGAAAATAACGAAAACACAACTGGTGGCCAAAGAAGGTCTAGTCGTAGCAGTTAACCCCTTTCACAGGTCTCCCGAGTGCTATTTTCTTTTACGCCTCTGATCACAAACATGTCAACGACGGGAACGGAAAGCTAACTATTTGCACAAAACTCTTATTTTGTAACATATTTTACTACAAATTGCTCAATCTCAAACGGCTACTGTAATCCAAATTGAGATAATCTCAATTTTTAAGTGCTAAAAACCACAAACTTTAATAACCTGAGATAGCAGTAGAGTAATAACGCTCCTTCCCACCTTGACTGCCAGTACCAGTAGCGGCCAGCACATGAGGACTTCCGGACGGTGTCCTTTCCAGAGAATGAAAAGTGGTTTAAATTGTCTCTTGATACACTGACCGGCACGAAAAACGCAACACTTCAATTTCTTACAAAAACTGAAATTTATTTTAAATTTATGACACTTTTATGACACTAATCTAGTATATGATGATGCAATATTGTAGTACGGTCCAAGGTGTCTAACAATGAAAAACATAGACGATAAACAAATTTAACAAATTAATCCAGAGATGCACACTTCAAGGAAAGAGCGCCTTAACCCTGGAGTAGTAACGTTCAAGTTTTGGTACATTATTGCTAACGTGGGGTACTGTATGCCCCATAAATGAAATCGCAATATTTTGGTTTTCGACTAATTTTAATACATCAGAAATGCATACAAAATAAAACATACAAAGCACTGATATTTTACACTATTATAATAATCATATTATATACCGTACATACACTGAAAATCATCAAAAGTTTCAGGTTAGATCTTTTTCGATCGTATTTCTCTCATGTCCTTCTCATACCGCACACTGCCTGCAAATCACTAGTTTGTGTCCTGAACACACAAAATTCTTACACTCAGAGCAAATGACTGCAGTTGATGATAAACAAACAAGAAGACACTATACCGCTGAAAAGTAGCACGAACACTAACGTGGGGAATAGCATGCCCCAGAACATCGATAAAACAGCGATTCGGCCAAGGTGCATCAAGGTCACTGCGCAGTTGGAGACTGTTGAGCCGTGAGCGGTGGAGATAAAATAGTCGAGGCTGAGTCACATCAGGGCTGCCAATCCACAATTAGAGAGAAAATAAGTTTCTCTAGGGCACTCAGTGCCCCTCGTTACTATTCCAGGGCTAAGAACAGACAATGTTGAGTAATCTCATAAAGGTAATGCACTTCTGTCTTGATTTTATACACTTCACCTTTACTTAACAGACCTCGGAGACCTCTGTTCGCATCTTCAAAAGCGTGTATTGCAAAGCCTCCAGTTTCCCTGTACCTTCGTACGGTTCTGGAAATCGTGGAAGGTGTAATCCTCAACACTTATCCAATGTACAGCCTGCTGCGACCATGATCCTCCAAAGCAACAGCTTTTGCAGCCTGTTCAGGGCTTAACGGCATGTTTGCTCCAGAAAGCTGATTACGCCAATCACAGAAAGATCCTACAAACACGTGTGATTGAAAAGGGAACAATTCAAAGTACAACAATAAGCGCTATAAGAGCGGGAACACATTATTGGCTCACATCCAGTGATGTGATTTCCATCTTGCGCGGGAAAAAGCAATTGAGGCTTGTGCAAACAACAATCGACACTTCATTGTTTGCTCACAAAGCAACGACAATAATATACCCCGTCTTAAAAATTAGATTGAAGTGCTTCACTTTGATTAAATAGACAATTACACAGTGATTACACATCATTTATTGTGTGTTGCGTTTTTCGTGCCAGTCAGTGCATTTTAATCAAATATTGGACTCTAATAATTCTAAGAAAATTGCATGTAATTGTAAAACTGTAGTTCTGTCAATAAGGAAGACTGTGTTCAAACTCAGGTAAATTCATTTCAGCGCGCAGTTCAATGGTCAATGTTTCAGAATGGACTTATGGACTCTTCGCCTTTCGTCCGAGGTTTTGTGATGGTGAGATGGGGGCTAGCGTGCTGGTGGGTGGTTTGAGAGGGACGAAGGGTGCGGAAAGTGGCTTTAAGCCGGGCAAGTTCATCAGTAGTCCCTGAAAATATGCGAACTATAGGAACACCCTTGCCCTTTCAGTGTATAATTTATAAAATTAACATTCACGCTCTACTAATGATTTAAGTAAAGGAGAATTTTAAAAATCAGGTAACAGTTTAGTTTCGATAAAGAAAGAAAATGTTGTGGGGTTTGAAGCCATTTTTCAGTGTTGCCTAAGTAGACAAAAGTTTGGTGCTTTTCAGTCGGTCAACACGAATGTACCCAAATAGAGTTGGGTTATGTCCTCATCCTGAAATAAATTACATGACATTAATAAATACACTAGGATGACCAGTTTCGATCGTCAAGCGATCATCATCAGATCCATTACACTTAGGCTATAACATCTATGTTTGAGAATAGAGGTGAAAAATATTTACAATATGTACAATATGCACAGGGCTTTAAACATACCCATGTCAAAAGACAACTATAATAAGGAAATAAGAACCATTAGGCAAATAGCAAAGGAAAACAATTTCCCGCCAAGCAAAATAGACCTAATTATAGCCAAACATAAAAATAAAGATAAAACGATTCCCAAACCGGACAGGAATGAGAAAAAGTTTGCGCGCTTCAACTATGTGAATACGAACACATATAAAATCACTAATCTTTTCAAAAATCAAGGCATAAAAATAGCATTCACAACGAACAATACAACCAGTAGCCACCTGCAAAATAGTAATCTAAATAAACAAGACCCTTATTCAAAGTCAGGGGTATTGTACCCAACTAGAGTTGGTACAGGGTATGAACTTCCGACCTTTAAGATGAAAAGAGGTCCAAGTATGAACTGGCAGTGAGGAAACCAGGAAATGATTCAGGGCATGACGCAGAACATTGATAGCTTTATCTAGAGATAAGTGGTGCAAGCGATATGTGAATCACGCAAGCAGTCACGCTGGGATGGATCAGCCCGAGCAGTTTAGCAGGGGAACCACCATTGAGTGCTGACATTAGCATCTTTTTGGCAACGTTGGATTGCACATCGACACCGCAAAGTTGTGAAATAAGCCGTTTTCGCGGAAACAACGCAAAATTATAACAATAGGCCTATGGGAATCAGAATGATCCAGGAAATTATGAATTAAGCGAAGTTAAGAATGAATAATTTAGGCCCAGGAAAGAAGTACTTAATCAGCAGTTACGTCATTAGGCGGGGCCAAGCGAAGGTAGTGGGATGAAGGTTAAAAAAACTCAATCACCCACGCAGCTGAGGAGCCTTGCAGATTTTATTTAAATTAATTAGACGATCGATTTTCAGAAAACGAAATGGTAATGAGACGTTTGAATTATAGGGAACATAATGATGTAGTTTCTAAAAACGTGCGACGTCTAGTTCAGAAGTTAGTGCCAGGAAGAAGGCAAAAGTAGTTTATTTTTGCAAGTTTCCAATAAATAGCCCAGGTTTCACCCACAGAGCATACAGTTCTCCGATAGCCCGAGAGGGGGCGTCCGGCTGTATCAAACATCGAATGCAGTTACCGTCAGCCCACGGGCGTGACGCTGTGTCACTATCATCATAGGCAGTATTCCGACAGCCCGAGACGGGGGCGTCAGGCCGCATCAAGTACAATTTACCACAGATCTCGTATGGAGGTGGTACATCGAATGCAGTATCCGACAGCCAAGTGAGGATATAGGCTGTGTCAGAAGCAGTTCACCAGAAGCGGGGGAGAGGCTCCACGCTGTATCTCCGAATGCAGAAGCGTTGCATTATAATCGTCGCAGCTCAGTAAGCCCGGGGAGGCTCAGCGCATTTCCGCACAGTATAAAAGTATACCGCACACAGTATTATCAAGTTGTCGAGACGGAAGTCCGTCCTCACAGTATTAAAGACTCATCGTACTCCAGTATGGAGAAGCCACAGCAAGTAACGCAGTTCGTTATCAACCGCCAAAGTAGAGCGTGTTAAAACGAATAAACGATCATCAGTATCCGCGATAATAACAAAAAAGTTGTATTTGCGTGGTAAATTAAATCCGCTACGGTTGTTATCAGTGATCACTAAGGCACTTGTGCTAGATCAATAATATAACACGCTACATGAAAACCGCAACAAAGTAAAATTGCGCCGCGACAAATTCTAGAGCAGTAATAAGTTAGAATTCAGCAGCTCAGATCTGTAAAGACATTACGCTGGTGGACATCGTCTCGAAATATACGGACAGGTCTCCGTGAAAGTTAAGTGAAAGATTACGGTATTGAGGGACCGATATTGGAACAATACAAGTAAATGAACACGGGTTCGAGACCCAGAACAAACATAGTGAACTTAAGCGAAGCTACAGCGTTTCAAATAGGAACGTAGAAATAAAGACATTCACGTAGGAGAAGAAAAGGAAAACTTGTCGTAAATAAGGACAATACGGTCACGAAGTAAGCGGGCCATAGGTTCGATAGACCGATACGAAAACGTATGACAAGTAAAAGTTAAAAATCACTAATAAAAGGACAATAATAGAAGTCAAAAATAGACTATCTAAAGGACAGGACAGAGACTAGATCCAGTGAACAATTAGGAGCCGTTCGAGTTTGCATCACGTCCAATGCAGGGTCCGGGGATCTCATCAGGGCGTGAACACCGATAAAACGTGCCAATCGTCACTGAGAGGTGGTGAAATTTTTAAGCAGTGTAAATAAGCTTCAAGATATATGTGTTTTAGTGTTAATATTGTGTTTTACAAATTAGTGATGTGTGTAGATTTAAGAAAAGGTCGATTGGACCTAAGTGAGGTGTCGCTCACAATAGAAAGTGCCATGGAAGAGTACTAATTATGTCGTAAGGTGGGTGAAATCCTTCCCAAATATGGATCAGAAGGTGGATCACGAGGGTGAGTCATGATTTTTCATTAAAATTGCAAATGTACGATGTACTGGCCAGATGAGATCGGTCGTAACTAGGAGTTACACCATCGAACTCATCGGGTATTTGAATGCACTTATATGATTGAAATGTTAAATTAATACGAATAAAAAATTGCGAGAATGACCTCGCAAAATAATTATGTGAATGGGATCAATAATGTAACGTAATAAAAACCCAAGAAATGAATTAACAATTAATAAATGATTTGGAGGAAGGAACCGAAATAATAATTTAAATGGCTTAAAGTTTCACCATAGTAAAAGCAGATAGTAAAATAAATATGCATCATAAACACATTGTTAAATAAATAATGAAATATATAAAATAGTTGATCTTATAATTAAATGGCAAATAAGATGAAAGTTGAAATGAAAAATAATTGAAAGTTCGTAGTGAAAAATAATAAAAATAAATATGATCAAGTGGTTATGCACTGAAAATAAAGTGATAATGAAATGTGTAATGAAAAACTCAAGTAATGAACAGAACGAAATAAATTAAAATGTTTTGACGTATTGTTGTCAAATGATCAAAGTTATAAATCTTTAAAAGTAATTGGTGAATTAAAACACCTAAAGAAATGTATTATCACTGGCTAGCGGGCCAGAATTATGAAATAAATGATAGGAAGGCCAAGGTCTTACCGCTATAAATGAAATATTAATTTGAGATGGTAGATAAATAGTTGATGCCAAAAGAGCCGAAAAATATAAATAATTGAAGCTAAAAGCTAATAAATTGTGCGTTAATCAGAATAATTACTCTGGAGATGGAGAGTCTCATCGAAATGTTGTGGGTGAAAGATTCCCTTTTGTATTGTTGTTGTATGTTGACGTCATTGTTGTATTGAGTAGGTGAAATTCCCAAAAATCTGTATTGCCATATTGAAGCGTTAAAAACAATAATTACATTGTAAGTCCTAACAGGCTGTGTCAAATAAATATAGTGGGCCAAAATCGTCGAATGATATACATGTGAGACCTTGAGGGGCATTGTTATAATATATATAGTGAAGGCTATAATCGTCGAAATAACACGTTGAAAGTGAATGTAGATGTAAGACCATAAGAGCATTGTTATTATATAATTGTGGTAGGCAATATTCGTCGAATAAAATTTGCAAATAAGACCGTTAGCGGCTTTGTTATAAAATAATATTTATAGAAGGCGTCATACGAATTGTTGTTATATTAGGCATCCTCTCCGGAATAAGTTATAAATATCCTGTAAAAACGAAGTATAAATGAATAATAATAATATTAAAAGCAGGGACAAATAACCGCTGTTAGAAGTCATGGTAATCATATGTTTAAAAGATAAACCTTGTAGGAAGCGTGGTGGCCGGCGAGACACCATAAATCAAGCAAAGTACCACCACGGAGGCGAGACAGCTGTTTGAAACCGACCTACCGTACTGTGGGAGAGAGATATGGAGTTAATGAGTTTCACGGTCAACTGAGGGTCTGTATGAAGACTAACATAATAAAAAGGCCATTAGATAAAAGTTTTTATAAAATGATGCAAGCTGAAATTAACGTATATAATCACAATGCTGGGATGAGACATTTCTCCAGAATATAAGTTTGAAACGTTTACATGGATTGTTACAAGTCTGTCAAACATTTTTGTTGCAAGAAAAGGGATTCCTTCTTCAAAAGAATACAAGATACGGGTTATGAAAAATATAGTTTAATGTTGAGTAAAGATCCCACAAAAATAAATTACACAGTGCATCGTACGTTGCAAAGAAAGATCAGCTAATGCATGAGAATGAAACTCGTAGAACAAGGGTTCGATTCACAAACATGGCATGTTCTTGTACAGTATTTTAAATGTGTAAAATCTAAGGCTTTGTGGAAATTTACTGGTAAGGTCGAAAGGACTAAATGAATGATAGATAAATAAATATTATGTAACGTTAAAGAAACCCAGAAGGGTAAAGATTTTGAAATGAATATAAATATCCAAAGCCTTGGAAAGTTGTATGACTTAAATGATAGGCACGCTTGACGCCTCAGTGAAATATAACACAAGTAATTATAATTAGATTTAAGCAAGACAAAGTGATTATAAAGTGGTTGTAAAGTTCAAGAAATAATGAAATGACATTATAGTGATCTTGATAATATTTTGCAAAGTGATTTTCTTTAAATGGCACTTGAAGTTCTATGCCAAGTGGTTAATTTTTAGTTTGAATGGCACTTGAAGAGACTATGCCAAGTGATTAATTTTTAGTTTTGGGTAACATTTGAAGGAACTATGCCAAGTGATTGATTTTTACATGTTTTTGAGTGAAATATTTTTCTTTTATGAACTAAATTTTTGTAATATTTTAAAATGTTGAGTTTTTCCTTAATATCCTTCTGAACCTGAGTATTCCATATCAGATGTTTAATCAGCGGGGGAAGGGACGTACCATAACCCGAAGCCGCAAGAGCATAAGCCGAGTGCTGATTAATCATCATCCGTGTATCTGTGTCTGTTAGGTAGTCAGCCCGAAGGCTGGTTGGATCCTCAAAAAGCACCGCCGTTACGTTATGTGAGTAGATACCCACAAAAACCCAAGGCAGCGCTATATTGATATTCTATCACATGCCAAGACACTGGTTGTCAAGCAAATTACATTGGACAGAGTGGAAGACGAGTAGACACACGTTATAATGAACATATGAATGCAATAAGATACGGAACACATTCAGCCGTATGCGAACATATGTGTCTGAGTATTGTAGTTGGTCTTGGTGTGACACGGGGCACAGCTTTACTAAAATCGAGACTGACCTAAAAATAATAATTCATCACGAAAGGCAGAGCTCTCGACATAAAGGAAGCAATCGAGATTCACCCAGCCAAACGAAACAATCCCAACAATCTACATGAACATACTTTTATGGAGAGTTCATCCCTTTTCACTCTACTAAAAAACACACCCTGTCGGAAACAAGACACAACTTAGCGATAGAGCTAAGCTAGATAAGAAAGGGGGGGGGGAATAGTGGTGGTTAATAGGTAAATGTTATCTGGATCAGGTGTACTAGGTACTTTTTTCTGCAATAAACCTAGGCCGGTATGCGCGGCAGTATTAAAGGTGCCGGGACGTCTTCAATAAACAATTAACAATAAATATATAAACATTACAGTTAGAGAAACAAAACATAACATTATTAACAATTTATTATAATAATTAAGGAAGTGTGTTGACACCCTTATTGTTCTTAATGGTGATGGATGACATCATGAAGGCAGCAATGAAAGACTATAGTAGGGCAAATATGAAGGTAATGTTGTTTGCAGACGATGTGATCTGGGGCGAGGATGAGATGGAGGTACAAGAACAGGTAGACGTAATAAATGAAAAGATTGCTCAATGGGGATTGAAGATAAATGTGGAGAAGAGTAAAACAGTGGTGATGAGTAGAGGTAAGAAAGAAGGAATCAAAGTCGGAGATAAGGAATTGGAAGTAGTGAAACACTTCAAATACCGTACTTGGGAAGTGAACTGACTGAAGATGGAAGACTAGATTTGGAAATTAGCAGAAGAATACAACTCGGGAGTGCTTCTACCAACGGGTACGGGGACTAGTATGGAACAAAACTTGGACAATGACTAAGAGGGATGAGAGCAGAGTACAGACAGCTGAGATGAGATTCCTGTGAAGTATGGTCCAGAAACGAGTAGAGACAGAGTGAGAAATGAAGATATACGGAAAGAACTGGGAGAACAGAAACTAAATGACAAACTGGAGAAAAACAGATTGAGATGGTTTGGACATGTCAAACGGATGAATGAAGTAAGACTACCAAGACGAGCGCTGGAACGACGGATGACAGGGAAGAGAGGGCGAGGAAGACCAAGAATGCGTTGGATGGATTCGGTGAAGTATAGGCTAGCATTAGAAAACGGAACTTGGATTGGAATACAGTGTCGGAGGAGGAATGGTGGAACGACAGAGCAAAGTGGAGAGGAACCATATTTGCCACCACCCAGTGTCAGCTGGAAAGGGGGGAATGAAGATGATGATGATGATGATGAATTAAAATAAAGTAAAATGTAAAGGCACATAAAAATAAATAATAGTTTTTCCCTGTGAAGGGTTAAATGTAATCATCGTTCAGTTACCAAATGGTAAAAGCAGCTGTTAAGGGTATCCTTAGGCTCCTGTGTCAACATGAGGGAAGGAAGGAAGGATGCTTGTAGTTTAACGTGACCGTTAATCTGTAGATAATGAGCCACGGGGCCTCCTTTTTACGTGGAATCCGAACCACAGGACATGGCATTTCACTTCGAAAATCTCACATGAATTGACCGGGAATCGAACCCGGGCCGCCTTGGTGAGAGGCACACAGCTAGACCGCTGAGCCACCACGCCCCCCCCCCCCCCCACATGAGGGTATTAACGCGATATTTTCATTTTATTATAATAGTAACTCTTTCTGTTAACGTTGTCATTAGGTGCGGGAAAAAATACTGAGATCGCCCTACTGACCTAAAAGTCTGCCGGCCTCGTCTGTTGACTACGCCACTGCAGGTCTATATGTTTCAATTGTCTTATAGGCGATAAAAACCTTAACAAGAACTCTTCTGTGTGATGATTTGGCCACGTACATGGGACACAATGCTTAGCGGTGATATCCACCGCCCACAACACTCAACTACCCATCATGCCTGTCTTCACAGCTCAATTGCCCGCTGGGCGGCTATAAGGTCTGAAGGAAGCTTGTAGTTAACTTCTGCGACGTGACTGTTGTTTCATTTGAGGGGCTTGGATATCATGGTCATTTAGCCCCGTTTACTTCGGTGTGTGACTGAGTGCGTGACGTAGCGGTAACGTTCTCGTCTACTGTGGCCAAGGTTCAGGATCAAATACTGGCGCAGTCAGTTGGTATTTGAGGGTGCGCAAATGTGGGGTCAGTAGCTTCATTGGTACGTTAAAGATACCCTTCGGATACAAATTCCGACACTCCAGTGTTTCTAATAGCCGCAGTAGTTAAAAGGGACCTAAAATCAATAACATAATTTTACTACTAACTTCAGTTTGTGTATAGAATTTGTCTGATAACCTGTGTTATTTCGATGTCTTCAGTAATGTGCGAGTTTGCCATGGTGGCTGAGTGGTTATCGTGTCGGACCATCAATCCCAAGCTTGCAGGTTCGCCCTTGGCCATGGTAAGTGATTTTTGAAAGGCGACAAAAACCACGACACGCATGCCATACGTTGTTGGCATGTCAAAGAACCCATTTGAATTCAGTAGGCCGTGTTCATAATGGCAAAATTAATCTCGGGAGTTTCCGCCAACACAAAGTTCCTCATTTCTCTACTAGAAAGCGCTATAGTGTCAAGGAGCTTAGATATCTAATCTCCTTGACTTTCATAGCCCTCCAAGGAAGGAAAAAATTCGACATGCAAGCTGCCCTCTGGGCGATAAATACAAAGCTTGCACCCGGCACCCGAGGCCATACGATATTATTATTATTACTAATGTGTGTATTTGTAATTTAGGTAAGAATTGGGAAGGTGGCGGCCGAGGCTTTAAAGTACGAGCCTTCATGGCATTCGTCTGGAATAGAAGTGCCGCTACACCACGAGGGGTTCAAAAAGTTATTTCAAAGTCAATCAGTCCAATAATCCAATTCATAAAATTGCGTAGTAAATCTGTGTCCAAAAATTGCTTATCTTGAGAATAAATGCATGCTTAACTTCCTATAACAAACGAAGAACTGTGTTGGGTTATTTACTAACCTCACCTCATTCAGATGGGGATTGGGAAGGAGACAGATCCCGGCATTTGCTTGGAGTAGAAGTGGAATACCACTTTCAAGATGGCTGAGATGGGAATCGAACCTGGAAGAACGCTAGCCGCTACACCACGAGGTGGTCATTAAAAGAGAAAGCAAGGCATTCCAACCCACCTATCTCAAGTTGATTGACAGCTAGAATCCTTGTCGTATGCGGGTGTTTATCGTCATTGGCTAATTGCTAGTGCAGATTCTTACCCTTCGTACGCGGCTTCGGTGGCGTAGTCGGTAGCATGCTGAGCTTCTATGCCCAAGATAGCGGGTTCAAACCCGGCCAAAGCCGTCGGATTTTTAAGAGCGTTAAAAATCCCTCAGTATGCCTTCCTTCGGAGGGGAAGTAAAGCCGGCGGTCCCATGTCATAGATTTATGGCATGTTAAAGAACCTTCCACTAATTGAACCTGTGTGAAGCTAAATTGGATAGGTTAAGAATATAAACAACGCTCTTAGGTTTCTATGTTCGTTGCCAAGAGCCGACTGTGGTGGCGTCTAGTAGCTGAGTTCTGAACTTGGCCTAGTAGTCGTTGACGGTGGCGCTTAGTGGCAAAAGTAGGAATTATTTGAAAAATTCTAAATTGCAGTACTTAAATTTAAAAAGAAAAACAGATAACACACACTATTACAGTCATCACAATTAACCCCGGTTATCAGACAGATTCTACACACACCCAAAGTACACGGGGCTACATGACCGCGTTGTCGCAGCCCCTAAACTTAAGAACCAACCAACCAGTTTACGCCACGGTTTTTGGCCTGTGAGCACCAAATGCGCAGTCGAACAGAGGGCAGGTGGCGAACCTCAGGCATGTGCAATAATTGATATGAGAGTTGCTGCAGGCGGCTACTGTAGCGTAGTTGGTAACGTGCTGAGCTTCTATGAACAAGGTCGCGGGTTCAAACCCGACTGAAGTCGTCGGATTTTTTAAGAGCGTTAAAAATCCCTCAGTATGCCTTCCTTCGGAGGGGAAGTAAAGCCGACGGTCCCATGTCATAGATTTATGGCATGATAAAGAACCTTTCACTAATTACACTTGTGTGAAGCTAAATTATAGGTTAGATTTGACTAACGCTCTTAGGTTCCAACGATCGTCGCCAGGAGCCGACTGCGGTGGCATCTAGTAACCAAGTTCAGACTTAGTTGGCCGTTGACGGTGGCGTTTGGTAGCGAAAGTATGAACTATTTGAAAATTAAATGTCTGCAGGCCTTACTTTAATTAAAAAAAAAAACAATAGATACACACACTAATACAGCCATCACAAATAACACCGGTTATCAGGCAGGTTCTACACACACCCAAAGTACACGGTGCTACATGACCCCAACCAACTAGAATTGCTTTCCGCGCAACTGAAAACTCACGTATCAATTGCACATGCGTGAGGCTCGCCGACCATCTTCTTTACGACTGTGAAACCCCCGACCGGCCAAAATCAGTGGCGTGAACTATACACAGAAGTGAGTGATGCCGCCTGTCCTTTATAAACTAAAGTTTTCTACAAAAGGAGAATAAACGCGAGAGCTTCTTCTCAATGTTCATCATCTTAGAAGAAACAAGCAGAAGAATATAAAATATTGAAAGCTGGAGTTGCTGCAGGCACTGAGTGTCCTCCTGATGATTGATGACGGCATCCAGCAAACAGATTAGTAGTGGGTGTACAAAAAGAAGTTTACGCCCGGCCAGCCTTGACTGCGCAGCCGTACAGAGGATAGTCGGCGAGCCTCAGACATGTGCAATTGATATGAGAGTTGCTTTCCGCGCAACTGACAACTCGCGTATCAATTGCACGTACCTGAAGCTCGCCGACTATCCTCTGTACGGCTTTGCAACTGGGATTGACCGACCAACAACTGTGGCGTAAACTGTAAGACAGTCGTCATGAGGTAAGCAAGGAGACTAGGTCTGTATCTTTTTATGGGAAAAGCTCAAGTGCCAAATTGTTCTGAGGCAGTAATACTCAGTGCTGATGACCACTTACTTACTTACTTACTCTCCTCGCTCCACAAACCGCAGTCGTAGTCGGTTCTTGGCCTCGTCAAGTAGCCTCCTCCACCTCATTCAGTCCTTGGCATCATCCTCTCGCGCTCCTAATAGTTGGATGCAGGGCCGGATTTAGATTTTATGCTCTCCTAGGCCCGTATGTTTTTGCCGCCCCCTCTTAATACCATCGTGATGGAGGGAGAATTTAGACCTCAGAAAGGTCTTTGTGAAGGTAATTATTATTTTATTCTTATGTATCGGGAAGTAAAATCAATTAAATATATTAAAATGATGCACTGTTTCTAAATGTGTTTATATAAACTATAAATAAACAGGCCAATGAAATATAAAAGTAAATTTAAATCATTTAATACTCATTATACCCTTTAAGATATTCAGATATACATATACACTGCATCATACAACCCACAACTATGCTTAATGAATTATTCAAATTAAACTGATATTAATATTCAAGACTAAAATTTTCTCCTAATAAATCGTAAAACATTCCTGTTCTAAAGCTGAAGTCGAAAACTCTGCTGTTGCAAAACATTTCTTGGAAAATGTTGGCCACAATATAAATTGGAAAAGTGTCAAAATGTTTGAAAGTTTAATTTAAATCATAAAATTATACGAAATTGGTGTAAAAAAATCATAAGTAGTAAAAGTCTGTTTAATCTAATGGCCTGTTTGCCATCTCTTGATGAATGCAGTACCTTTGCATTTGTCTGTTGGCACAGGCTAGAGTAAAATGTGGCTTTGCACCGAGGTCTCAGTCTCACTCATGGCTGTGATTATATGGAAGCTACTGAGGTATGGGTGGTGCTTAGTAATGACATCCAGGGCACAGTCAATGCCTGTGGATGCTGTGAAAGGTTCTACTCATAGGGTTAGTACTGCTGTTCTGACTCAGTGAGGAAAGCAATGGCAAACTACCTCACTCCTCATCTTGCCTAGTACGCCTCAATATAGCGCTGCCTTGGGTTTTTGTGGGTATATACCCACATAACCTAACGGCGGTGCTTTTTGAGGATCCAACCAGCCTTCGGGCTGACTACCTAACAGACAGACAGAACTGTAAAAAGAACTTTTTGAAGTGCAACAAGATTAAAAAGGAGCGTATAACAAAACAATTTACGGAAAACCACTTGATAAAAAAGTAAGACTTAGTTCTTTTATAAGTGATGTGAGACAATTTTACTTCAAAGTCAGTTTATAAAACCTTCCTTCTTGCTTTTTTTTTTTCGAGCGAATGTGTCTATGATGTCATCATACGGCACCTCTTGAGTCAGCCTTCCCTCAATGTTGAGCAGGGTGATGTCAATCTATCATGGCTGGTTGAAGCTCTTAAGTAGTTTTTCACACGACGAAGGGCAGAGAAGGATCTTTCTCCTGTACAGTTTGTTGCTGATGAACTAAGGACCATTCTTAAGGCATTGTCAATGTTTGGGTAGATTTCAACTGCATCAAATTGACGCAAAACCTTGATAATGTCCGTTAAAGTCATGCTGTTTTTTTCTTTGGGAGTATTTTGCACCAAAAAGGGTTTCAAATGTAAACACTCGTCAACAAAAACTGGCTCTAGATCTTCCGGGTACAATCTCAATAGTTCTCCCGCATGATTGGTGATTTCTGAGGCTTCTAGCCCTTTAACAACTTCAAAAAATCCAAACTTGTTGTATAGTTGAGTGTATTTATTTCCACGTCTCATGAGTTCGGAATGTAAGCTTTCTAATATGACATTGAAAGTGTTCACACGAAAGTTATCAGAACCAGTGAATTCAACATCATTGCTTTGTCCACTATAATCATCAAACTTGGTAGATATTTTCATTTTTCGTCGGTTGTCTGCTACATATTACTTCCTGCCACATTTGTCTCTTGCTGCTTAGTCTAGGCTATCGAAGGTTTCTCTTACTTCTTGAAGAAAACCTCAAAGAGATTCATAGTAAGTAATAATCTTCCCTAGCTCTGTAGTTTCATACTGAAGTTTTATTTTCACCTTGTTAAACCTTTCCAATTTGGTACTCCATAAAATTGACATGAATGTTGTCTCCATGGAGTTCAACTTTTCTCTCAAAGCATTGGCTTCATTCCTTGTTGAAGGTTTCTCATCACAGTTAATAGAAATTTCATTCAAACTTTCCAAAATACCTTCTCTGTTTTCACTTGCAACCCGGCATGCGTCGTGACGAGCAGACCATCGAGTCTTAGATAGGCTTTGTAACTTAAGGGTACAATTTTTCTGTAGGATAGCCCATCTGTGGATCGAGGCACTGAAAAAATTGAAAAGTGACTGCAGCAATCCAAACAAGGAGTTTCGTGAAGAACTATACAGCCTATGTTCATCCTACTTACGCTAACTGCCAATATCAACATACAAAATTTCAGTTTGATTGCTGTAATAGATTCGTAGATATTGAGAACCAACTAAATATTTCGGATGGTCGCCATGTTGGATTTTATATATGTAGGTCCTAGAGTTATGTAGGCCTAATGTTACTTGAAGATTATTGTGTACGTGTAGCATTCAAACTTCAATCGCATGATTAGGACAAAAGAAGTAACAAGGAGATTTTAAAATTTCGCACAGCTGCCATCTTGTGGTTATGGAAACAATTGAAATAAATTAGATTCCAGTGGATTAAAATTCGTATAAGGATTTACTGTACCAAGTTTCAATGCATTTCGATCGCATGATTACGACACAAGAAATAAAAACTTAATTTTAAAATTCTCAAAGCCGCCATCTTGAGGTTATGTAAACAATTGAACTAAATTAGATGCCAGTGCATTACAATGTGTATAATCATTTCCTGTAGCAGATTTCATTGCGTTTGGAACATTAAATCGCGAGAAAGGTCTATTTAAATTTTTCAAATTCGATTGGCCGTCATGTTCGTTTTGTAGTTTACCGGTTTTTGAAAGTCATATAGATGAACTTTCAGGAGTGCCCTTTATCTCCGTACAAAATTTCAGGGTGATACCGCTAATAGTTTCAGAGATATAGAATGCCGGTGAAATAATTCGCACATCCGCCATCTTGTGGTTATGTAAACAATTGAACCAAGTTAGATGTCGGTGCATTACAATGTGTATAAACATATGCTGTACCAAGTTTCATTGCGTTTGGTTGGTTAAATCGCGAGAAACGTCTATTTAAAAGTCGCAAATTCGCGTGGCAGCCATGTTGGTTTTGTAGTTACCAGTTTTTCAAAAGTAACATAGGTGAACTTCTAGTAGTTCCCTTTATCACCGTGAAAAATTCCAGGGTGATATCGGGAATAGTTTCGGAGATATTGAATGCTGGTGAAATATTTCGCACAACCGCCATGTTAGATTGGTGAGACGTAACAAAATTTGAAGGGCACGGTCGGGGTCTTCTGGAATAGTGCTATGAACGTACCGAGATTCATTGATATCGCTCCAGCCGTTTAGAAGTTATTAGGGACTCTCTCTCTCTCACACACACACACACACACACACACACACACGCACACACACACGCACACACACACGGACAAATGGGGATCTCATAAGCCTATTTTTTAAAATTGAAAATAGGCTAAAAATGAAATAGCCTCTGTACATGATTCTGCTGCACAAGAACCTATTAAATTTAGAGAATGTGCTGAGCATGGCACATACTCCGCTAGAGGATTAAGTTCCTTGATACGAGCCAAAACGCCGGTAAAACGCCAGACATATTTGAAGCGTTGTCGTATGACTGTGCTCTGCAATTAGAAATGTCCAAATCAAGTTTTCCAAAGAGTTCTAGAACTGCTTTAACGATTTCTTCAGCTTTATAGCCCACATTTGGCACAAAACAAATAAACCTTTCAATTGGAACGCCATCACTGGCAAAATATCTGAGTACTAAGGTCAGTTCATCAACATGTGATATGTCCGGTGTGGAGTCTAATACTATACCAAAGTATTTAGTTTCTTTAACTTCTTTTCTAAATGTGTCTGTAACTTTGTCTGCCATAAAAGCAATAAGTTCTTCATATATTGTCTTTGAAATATAAGATGTGGTTCCGCCATGAAAGGGTCGAATTCAGCTAAGAATTGCAATAGTGAAAGGTAATTCACACTGTGAAGATTTCTTAGGTGTTCATGAGTACCACGTAATGCCAGATCCTGAGCAGCTAAATATTTAACTGCCGCCAGTAGTGGTTTTTGGAGAGTACGGTGACCACCTCCACCTCACCCACCTCACAAGATGGCGGTGGTGCGATATCTCTCCAACGCATGGTCGGATTTTGACAAATGAGGTGTCGTTGAACTCGGGCTGACACCCCCTTTCCATTGAATAACATATTTCCCCCCCCCCCCAAAATAAAACCTACCCCTTCTACGGGGTGAAATTTTAATTTTTTTAGAAAATCTCGCTTTCCAAGTGCGACATGTGGGATTTTGAATGTTAATATGAAATTAAACGTTGTTTTATACAAGAGACATGTGTACGGTGGAAAGCCAATATGAATTAACATGCTTATTTTTTGTTTTTACGCATGCCCACTCATAGATTTTGTAAGAGGGCGGGCCTTTTAAAGATGGCGGCTGTAGTTTAACCTAACCTAACCCAACCCACGAGGGGTGATCAAAAAGTATTCCAAGCAGCGCTTGTCGATAGGCAAACCAATAATCGAAGAGGACATGTCAGGCCTTGAGGTGAGAGCCCCTGTCATTGTCGATTTGTTCCTTTGGACTGGTCCCTGTGGACGGGTCCCTGTTGACAGGTCATTGTTGACAGGTCCTTGGGGACGGGTCCTTGTTGACGGGTGATTGTTGACGGGTCATTGTTGACGGGTCCTTGTTGACGGGCCCTTGTTGACAGGTCCTTGTTGACGGGCCCCTTTTGACTGATCCCTGGGCCGATAACCTAGATGTTAGGCCCCTTAAAACAACAATTATCATCATCTTTTGACTGATCCCTTTGGACCGGCCCCTTTGGCCTCCTCCCTATGGACTGGCCCAAGAAATTTATTCAAATTATGCCAAAGGGCCTAACTACATTTGTATGTAAAGCAGTGTGTTGAACTGACGTTGTTCGCCAGCCCTCACTACTACAATCTCATAACGATATGAAAGGAAAGTGACGAAATACATGTGAACACGTGCGAGATGACATTATTACCACCTCCCTTGTGAAAACCACATGTACGCTAACATGTCACATCCTGTTTTGGTTCGTACGTGAGAAAATGCAAGTTCATGTGTCATATGCCCTAACACACAGGTGTTCACCTTGAACGTTAGCTGTGCACGTGCGCGATAAGATCTAACAAGTTACATCCTGTTTTGAGTTTGGTGGGATGTGAAGGGGAGGAGAGGGGGAGAGTCGGTGTAAGAGAGAACACAGGTGAAGAGAGAAAGAAATATGTATTGCTTATAATAATACATGTGGAGCTGAGGACTGTGCACACATAGGGCTATAGGTTAAGTACAACATGAGTGAATAAATAAATACAAGGTGCACAGTTTCATACAACATGTAATTTATTAATCCATGAATTAAGGGCTGAGCTAAATCCCAACCATTTTACATATAATTTATTTCCTTTTAGTTCCAACACTTTTTCCACAAGGTAATGATTTGGTAACGCTGTCTTTTGGAGTTCTTGGAGATAAAACCTGCCTTTTATGGGTTGATGGTTGAGGTCCTCGACTAAATAGGTGACTGGTCTGTTCAGGTTGACTTGTCGAATTCGAAATAGTTCAGTCCCCCAATTTGGTGTGTAGCCCTTGTTGACGATAGACTTAAATTTGCTCACACGAACATAGTCCCCGATGTTAAGGCGATGACGTTTAGGGTCTGCTGTTTTTATGGGGTTAAACAGTTTATCCAGTCGCGGAATATTTTTGGTTACAAGTCGTGGCTTAGTTCCAATGGTTCTGTGTTTGCTGTCATTGTAAAGTGATACTAGCTCAGGTAATAAGTCCAGCCAGCGATATGAGCCTTGAGCGGTAAAGGCTTTCCTCATATAGGTTTTCAATGTTCGGTTAAACCGCTCGACCACACTGGCTTTGAGATTGCTGTATGTGGTGTAATGGGGAATATCCTTAGATTTGAGAAAAATGGAGAAATCCTTGTTGAAAAATTCCTTTCTCTGATCGGTTTGTAACAACTGAGGTTGACGTTTGGATTGTTGAATAATATGTTTAAAGGCCTTGGTGACTTGCGGACCAGACTTGCGACTCACGGGTTGAACAAATGCCATTTTGGAATACACATCAATGACCGTCAACATATAGCGTACACCATCGTTAACACTAGCATAGGGAATCATTTCCACTAAATCGGCTTGCCAAAGTTCATCCACACCTTGTGAAATCACCTTAAGTCGTGGATAGTGACGTCTAGCTGGACGATGCAACTCATGAGCAATACCCACTTTAATGGGTGAAGGCTTAAACAATAATTTTGGCATTTCGAAGTTCTTCGTCAATTTCTTGAAATTCCCAATCGTGACCGGTATGACCGACTTGACGTGAAGCATGCAACAGCTGTAGTCGCTGGACGAGCTTATTGGGATTGTGTCAGTAGGTAACATCCACAAGGGGTTTTAATGGTATAAATGTCACTCCCGAAGCGAACACTTTACGACGACCACTTTGACTGGTGGGGAACATTTTTGCAATGATGGTTTTATATTTTTGATATATATATTGGCATTCACTTGTTGAGTGGGATCATACAGTCTTTTGTGGGCATGGGTGTCCAATAAAATGGATTTATATTTGGCAAGGTCTTCTGGCGTATAATCATGGGAAGAGGGTGTCCGAGAGAATAGCAGCTTTAACAGTCCTGGTGTTAATTTATAATTGATCTTTTTAATGACAGCTTTAGTACGAGCAAATTTAATCGATGAATCCCCAATTTTAAAACTATCATCCTAATAGCGAACACCGTATGTGGTATCTGTGTTTCCAATAAATAAATCAGTGAAATAGGGTTCCAGTGTTGATCCATAATATTGTATTAAAATATTTTTCAGTTGAGCTTTATGTTGAGGGGTGGCCAAGAGTTGTGAAAACGCCGACGATCTGGAAGGGCAAGGTGTTTCAACCATGGCCAAGGATTTCTTTTTTCGTAAAAACTCTGCGAGGGGTGAGGTCTTTTTTGAGGTGTAAACACATGTTCCTCGTCATCCTCAACCTCGTTAACACTAGTTAAATCTTCCTGTTCCTGTTCCTCTTCCTCAGGGTCCTTGTGGTGCGTCTGAGTGGCTTGTGAAACGGTAGGTAGCCTTTCAGATGGCTTGAAAGAGGGTTTCAACATGGCTTTTAGCGGAGGTGCTAAATGTTGTTGAATAAACAAAGCATGATCCGCACTTGATCGTTTCAATTGACGGAACTTTTGGCGAATAGTATTTTTTGCTCTAATAATATGCTTTTTCAATTGACTCTCTGCTAACACCATGGTGTCTTGACAAATGACTTGAGAGGGAATGACACAGTGCCTTAAATAGCAATAAAATGATCAAACCCTAAGCGATACCGCCCTTGGTTGAGTTCACTTTGTTTGTCAATCACTAAACAGGCATGACGTTGAGTGTTCCAGCACTTAGCACACAATTCTGTTAACATTTGAAAGGTCATATCCGGATTCACATGTTCATTATAAATGTGGCGACTGTTCCTCTCGTCCTGACGAAATAAAACAATGACATTGGCATTGTCACGAATCAACTGTTTTGACATTTTAGCATACGTTTGTCCAAGATAGAAGCAATCGATATGTTTGTGTCGACCCATGCTGTAATAGCTTTGAATGATGCCTTGTCGTTCAGTGGATACATCATCGAAAATCATGAGTGAATCATGCTTTACCTCATCCGGTGAAATAACATTTTCTTGCATGGAAAATGTGAAATAACCCATATTCTCATTTTGTAATCCAGACATGACTTGATCCAGAAACACGTAGAGGGGTTGGTAGAGAGATTTGAAAAAATATAAATATTTTGAAAACGCAGACCATTGGGCGCTGTAATAAGCGTCAGCAAAAGATTAGTCTTTCCACATCCCGAAGGCCCCACAATGATGCAGCGAATGGAAGATGGAAACAGTGAACCATGGCGTTCTTCACGTGATGTGGGACAGAGATGGGAAACCATGTCCCTCACGGGGAATGACTCTTGCTGCTTAATAATCTTCATTTCAACTAAGGCTTAGAGAGGCTAGCAAGCTGTCTATATACATGGAACCGAACCTTGTCATAGAAACAGTAGACTCGTACTACAGGTTGACGATGGATGTCTTTGGACGTGCATTGATGGCCAAAGCTAGGTCTGTTCCCATACATGATCCTAAACAAGACACAGATCCTGCTATTAAACACTATGTGGATAGGTCTGAAGTGCCACGCACAAAACAGGGAGATTATGACTTTAAGGGAAAGCGGTTAACCCATGTGAAACATCCTCAAGTGTCTACAGACGTTACTACAAAAAAGTATGTGGATAACAAGGTGCATGAGTTATATAACAAAGTGCCTCAGCTTAGTGTGGATGGCTATACAGCTAATCATCACCGCATTATTCACGTGGAAGACCCACAAGAAGATGATGATGTCTGCACCAAACGCTACCTCACCTACCAAATGAAAAGCCTTTACAAATGTATTCCATCTATATTTTTAGTGTATCTGACAAATAAAAAACCTGTAAATGATAGGAACCATTTACCGCTATTCCATGACCAGCACCTGACCTATGTGCTTGCTTCGGGTTTAAACCACTATCGATTACACTATGAGGGAACCATTCACATAAAATACGCGATGCCTGATGAAAACCATTTACATGCAGAGATAAACGGTCATAGGATTTTGGTCCATAACCATGAAATGGTCAATGCAGGTGACGAATTATCCTTTCACCTCATGTTGACATGGGATGAAAAGCAAGCTGGAAAAACCATAAACGATTTCCCGCTTTATGTGGAATAGGAATATACAGCCATGAAATAACAAGCTGACGTTAGTTATGAATTAAACTTTCCTGTGAAAGGTTGTTGGTCATCATCATGGTGAAACAAAGATATGTGGTAAGAAAGAATAAAAAGACTAAAAATAAGACCCTCTCATTGGCAAAGCATGGGCTTAAGGCATTCGTGGACAAGCCCTCGCGAAAGAAAAAAAGAAAAAATAATGTGTTGACCATAAGGAAAGCTCTTCGAGCGGCACAGAGACATGTTATTCCAAAACGTCAGCGACAGGGTTCAAAACAAGGGCGAGTGATTCCCGTCTCCAAACGAGCTGGATTTTTACCTGCATTATTCGCTGGTCTGGCTGCTCTGGGTTCACTTTTGGGCGGTGCCAGTGCGGTGGCAAAACCTATTAAAGCCGCACAGCAGGGCAAGCAACAACTAAAAGAAAGTCAGCGACACAATGAAACGATGGAAGCCATTGCTATGGGGGCTAGAAATGTTAATTTGAAGCCAACCTTTTATCAACAAGGATTTGGGATTTCACCATTTCGAAGTATTAAAAAAAAAATAACCTCAGCCATAGCAAGACATGCCCTGACGCATCAACAAGTGGAAAGCTATGCTAAACAACTAAAGCTTTCTCATTTTCCAGGTGTGTTTATGCGAAACCAATTACCCCACGACTCTGGAAACAGGAATGTGCTGTTGTCAATTTGGATGATCACCGAGGACCAAGAACACATTATGTAGCTTATGTCAAAGAGGGATCCAACATATGGTACTTTGACAGTTTTGGGAACTTGCCCCCGCCCATGGAATTAGTGACCTATTTTGGAAACAGGATCAAGATATATTATAATGTGAAACGTGAGCAAACATTTAACAGCCAACAGTGTGGACGTTTGTGTTTAATTTTTTATATAAGACGCAGCATAAGCAAAAACGTTAACAGTATGTCAGCGGAAAGTAAGACGTTTACACTGCATGGACGCGGATCTAAAGTCAGCCTAGACTTTTACCCGCCTATTGAATTGAGTGAAAGACCTTATGGTTTAGGACTTGTTTCACTTGAAACGTACAATCGATTATACAACATACGTGAAAATGTGAACAACAAGTTTTAATATGATGATTGTGTGCTCACCCTGAACTCTGGTGGATATACGATAGATAACATTTATGAACACATTTATGTGGTGTTGATCAATGAATATGGTTTAAAGTCATTTCTCGATGGAACGCACAAGTTTGAACTTGTAGGAAATACCAACACTCATCGCTGCAGTATTTTTTCTACATTCAAAATTGACTTTAAAACACACCCCGATTCCATTGGTCCATTACTAGGATTTAAACCACGCGTGTTGGAGCCCAACAAAAACATGAATCAGACCATGAAGTGAAATTCATTGAGGACCATCACGTGTCGGTGACGTGTAATATTATTAGCCAAGTGTACACCAATCAAGAACCATCACATTCGCTTTATGACTTTATTGTGACATCGCCCAGTGGGTATATTATTCGTGAAAACCCTCCAGTGGTGCTTTTTCATTCTGTGGCTGTCGATGGTATTAGTAATATAACATTAAGACTGATCAATAGAGATCAACAACTCATTTATCTAGATTCTACCACACCAGTGACTTACAAGTTGGTGCTAAAGCCACTATGAAGTTTGTGTATAAAGCAACAACACCGTCTAGGAATGGTGTTAGTTGTTTGCCACGAGAATACACGTTAACATCTAAGGACAAGCAGATTTTACAGCATTTGGGTTACCACGTCAACCCCCATGATGAATTCTATCCTAGAGGTAGCGAACCACATCGAGGAGCAACCAGGAGTGGTAAGAATTGATCTCCATTCCTATCAAGCTCAAACACCAGGACTCAATAACAATGATGAAATTCAATTTGGTATCAACAACCAAGATATTTACACCCTACCGCATGAAAGTGTCATTCAGATTGAAGGTCGGCTCACCAAATCCGATGGCTCTACACCTACCACATCCAAGTTAGCCAACCATGCTTTTGCCTTTCTGTTTTCTGAGGTGCGGTATGTCATTAACGATATCGTAGTGGGTATTTCCAGTGTCATGAAACTATATCCCTCTTATAGTGAGGAAGAAGGTAAAACACTTTGCATGGCGGGTTGGTGCCCTGACTCGACCAATGACTGGATGGTACACACGGATGGCACCTTTACTGGATTTTTACCTCTTAAACTGATTTTAGGCTTTGCCGAAGATCACCAGCGAATTGTGGTGAATGCAAGGCAAGTGCTTTATTTGGTGAGAGACAGGAGTGATAATAATGCACTCAAGGGAGCCGACAATGCCCCCATAGATTCAAAAATTCAACTACAACGCTTGCTATGGAAAGTGCCTCATGTGGCCCTTAATGATAGCAAAAAACTGGACATACTCAAAATGGTAAAGAGAGATATGCCTCTACCCATGGAATTTAGAAGCTGGGCACTGCATGAGTACCCGCTATTGCCCACCACCAACACACACAGTTGGTCTGTAAAAACAGCCCGCTATACAGAGAGACCTCTCTACATGATCGTGGGTTTTCAAACAAATCGCAAGTATCAACAAACCAAAGATGCCACGCAATTTGATCACCTGCAATTAAGAAATGCACGTCTTTTCCTCAACGGTGCTGTGTTTCCCTATGAAGGACTGGATTTAGATTTTTCAAAAAAAAATTGGCCCCCTGTACGAATTTTTTTCTAAATTTCGATGGTCGTATTATCAAAAAGAGAATTGTCCCATGTTGTCACCCCAAGCTTTTAAGACAAGGGCGCCGCTGATTGTCTTTGGCTGTTCCTACTTGGAAGAGTCTGTCAAGCCATCCAATATTGACATTCGACTAGATTTTGAAACGCATGATAATGTTCCAGCCAATAGGACGGGCTACTGTTTGATCATTCATCACAAACAAGTCAACTATTATCCACTGTCCAACCAAGTGACAAGTGTATAAATAACAGGTCAACCTACGTCAAGCCGCTCAGTCATGTCTTGCTTTAAAGCATCAAGAGACGACACACCCATGAATTTAAAATCTGAGGAACAACGTCTTAAGACCTTTGTGACGTGGCCGGTGCCTTTCATAAACCCTCAAGCCTTGGCGGCCGCTGGATTCTATTATTTAAAAACAAGAGATGAAGTGAAATGTGCCTTTAGTCCCATCATCATAGATCAATGGTAAGAAAGTGATGAACCCATGAAAGAACATCAGCCTGCCCCTACCTGTGTAGAATGGATGTGGGTAATATACCCTGTCATTCAAGTTACCCCTCACTGGTGCCTCTGAGTGATGAAAAACGTTATGATACGTGTGGACTTTATGGTGTCAACGGTGCTTCGATGAGCAGCTCACAGTCAAAAACACCTAGTTTAGAGACATTGGGATATCATCGGTGTTATGGACGCTATAAACATAAAAGACCTTTTTTGTTGTATGAGTTTGTACCGCCCCTATCCTAGAATGACAAAAGAATGTAAAACTTGTTATGCTAATAAAATAATGTAATAAAAAAGTGGTTGTTGTTGTTGTTATATTATTATTTCTTATGCCCCCTGTCATACCCTAACCTCAATAGTGACTAGTCAGTGATTTTTTTTATTTTTTACTAGAATGGAATGTAAGTAATTGTCATGGGTACACCTTACTGGACGATAGTCAGTCTGTGGTCAGTTGGGCTTGATCCAGACAAGAGTGAACATGTTGTGTACACTGATTGTCGACTGTCAAGGGTTTAAAATGGGAGATAACAAATTTATATTTAAAGAAGTGGCCATCATCGATTGTTCCACTTTTTGGATATCGCAAGCTACCCATTTGGTGTTTAAACCACCTTATGCGTTTGATTTGTTGTGTGATAAAGACCGGAAACAAACCCAGTGGATTGAAACTCATATGCAACTAGACTGGAAGCAAGGAACCATTTCATATAAGCACCTGGACATGGTCATGAAAGCCCACTTGTCTTCTGCTCATGTGGTATTTGTGAAAGGTAGTGAAAAACGTCAATGGCTACAACCATTTTTGGCGTCTTACTGTCAATGTATCGATTTAATGGACATGGGCTGTCCCTCGCTGCAAACACTCATGGACCGCTGCCCCTGTGACAACATTACCCATTAAGCCTTGGCACAGGTGTGGCAATTGTTTCATTGGCTAACCACCAATGCCAGCTGGGAGTTGTTAAATAAAATTAAAACTCTAGGTTTACCTGTGAATGACACCAGTGAGATTTCTACAAGCGACGTGTAAACATCAACGTGATACCATGGAGAAAGGGGATGCTACTGATAAAGCGATTGGAAAGATTTTGTGTGTAAAAAGAAACTAGACAGTTTTACCAAAGAAGAATTATTGGCTCTTCCAAAAACGTTCATTTATATGTGGCAGCAAATGCAGTGAAAGAAATCTGGCAACATGTACTAAAATCATGGACTCAAGACTCTGTGTTAAGTGAATTGCAACCATGTACAGATTATGATCACCATAAGCAAGTGGCCATGGCAAAAAAATACCCTCTATGCGACAGTGTGCTACTTGTCAGCTGGTCAAACTCTATCACGGCCATAAAAGTCAGTGTAAAGACTTTGTTTCCTCATTCCACGGGTGTGATGGCGAGAAAAAAAAGCAACAACATCAGCATCGTCTACAGATGAAGAGGAAAATGAAACCTTTTCTCCACCTATGGAAAAGGATATGTCAAACTTGTACTGGTCATGGCGTCATTGACAAAGTCATTCAATACTTACCTTTTGAAATCCATTTTCCTGGTTATCGTTTTTATGGTGCTGGAACGAAGCTAAATCAACGTTTGCAACGTGGTGATGTACCTATTAATCCTTTGGATCAAGCGTGCAAAGAACATGACCTTTCTTATCGCCATAGACATCCTGCGTTAAGACGTGTGGCGGATAAAGTATTGTTAAAAAAAGCTAAGCAACGTTTGACATCCTGTGATGCCTCAGTGGTAGAAAGGTTGGCAGCCCGCATTGTGATTTGTGCTATAAAAGGAAAGTTAATGATGAGTGGACATGGACATTGAAAAGGACTGAGGAATTGGTATTTTCTTTGTATTCTATTTTGTAAAGCCCTATTTGTTGTGAAATAAAAAACAAGGTTTATTAGATCACAATGTCTTTTAATTTTTTAAATGGTGATAGCCATTTCTTTATTTTTTCACACATGGATATTTACAATTTCCACTTTACATTTTTACATTACCCTTGTTTAATTTTACATTTTGTACATTTTTTTAAAGTAATTTTTAACCATTTTTCACACATGGATATTTACAATTTTCACTTTACATTTATACATTGTCTTGTTCAGTTTTTTCACATTTTGTACATTTTTAAATCATTTGTTTAACCATAATATAAAAAGAAACATTTTAAAGTAAAGTGTATTATTTTAAACTAAAACTATAGTAGTCTAACAGTATACATTCTACGTACAGTTTTACAAGTATATCACAAAATAAAACACACTACAAATGATACAATATGGTGAACATTAGACCTAAGTAAAGTAATAGTCGTCAATGCGACGGTTCCCCCAAGCAAGAGTATCAAATATGTTGGGTATAATGAATCGTTTGTTGTCTTCATTACTTAAAGCAACTTTTTTCAACAAATTGGTATGTAGCTGATGATTTTTACTTCTAAATACACACATTTTCTTATATAATATAGGTGGGTTACTGACTATACAGTTCTTATAATCACTTATGTCTAACTCTTTACTAACAACATTCTTTTTCACTCCTTTTAATTTTTTATTACTACATTATCAATGGTCATATAGCTGTATGATTTAGATTTTGTGCCTACAAAGGTGTCTATAACAACAACCGCACATTCATCCTTAAATTTTCCTAGAACCTTTTTGTTTATTAGAGGTAAATTGTAGATATTATCCTTGGGATAGTCACTTGTATCAAACCTATTTAGCTCGGTTTGATATCCTCATAAAAATCATCAGTTTTAAATTCATAAATAAAAGAATCTGTATCTGTATAAAGTAATTTTGCATTATCATGATAGTTTTAGTGAAATTCACACATAAGTGTTTTTGACAATTCCAGAATGGCGTAACCCACATATATGGGTTTGTTGTAGGTTACTTTAAGACGATTCATTTGTATTACAACTAATTCCTCATGGATAATAGATCAGCTATGGAAGTTAGGCTTGCTTATTAAGTTGTTCGCACCATACCTATGACCTTCATTCTCCCACTTTGTTACCAGCTTTACATCAACTCGCTTATCAACATTCTCCATAGTATTTCCAAAAACACTATTATTCATAAGTTTATAAACATCTTTTTCAAAAGCATTTGTTGATAGTGTTCTTAAATTATTGTTCAGATCAATATATGGTTTGAGCCATGCTGACTCATGAAATTGTAATACACGATGAATTTTAATTAGTTTTAATCCATGCTGTAGACACTGTTTTAAGTTTCGATAACGTATTACATATTTACATTTATCATTTACAATAGCAATTAACATTTTTGTTCGTGATGTTATGTACGGAGATTTCATATTCTCAGGACAGAATGGTAGATCATTATGTTCATTATGTAACTCTTTAGGGTACTCAAGATTTACCCCTAAAATATATCCTTTTTCATCGTTATCATTTAAAGTGTTAACATGGAAAACATCAATTTCAGGTTGTGTCAGCCACCGAAAATCTTTTAGAGGTAGATACTGACACATAGCCCAACCATATTGGTTATTTGCATCAAGGTAGATGATATACTTTGACTCTTCATAAGGGTTATAACTAGGCATGTATTTATTATTTGCTTTAGAATACCGTCCACTACATTGGCTTAATCCACCTCGAATTGATGATTTTATAAAATTAATCATGTCTATATCAGTCATCAATTCTAAATTTACTTTCGTTTTTTTTTCAACATTGAACTGAAACTTAACCCAGGAGCAGCAAAATACTGACAAGGATCAAGGTCATAAGTTTTCATACAAACATTCCTTAAATTTTCAAACACATCTGCTAATAACATCACATCTGTCTTTAAATAGATGTCTGAAAATTCACCTAAAGTTTGAATGTCAAACTGTGTCCATATACGTTGTGCATGTAAATATTCATCATCACTGATATGACTTGTGTTTAAAGAACTGTAAAATGCATCTTTTGGTGCAAAGAACACTCCTCAAGACGTTCCAGACAGTTAATATATTCATAAGGGAATATACCTTTTTACGAATCAAATTAAAATCATCTTCTTTTGGAAAGACACGTTGAATTTCACAAAACTAATCTGATTTTAAATTACTAGCAAGTTTATCGAGACTACTTGGCATAAAGTGGAATGAATCTAAAAATCGTAGTTTGATAGTTTTTTTTATTGTCAGTTTTGACGTATCTTGTAAACGATATGTATTGCTCCTTATTATTTGGAATCACATCGATTTTTACATCTGAAGTTCCAAATTCTTTAACGATAAAGTGGTTATCGTATTTACTACCGTTATGTAGAATGACTGGAATGAATATACTTACTCTATACTTTAAATTACATTCTTGGTGAGCAGCACCACGATATTTTCCTGTTAAGTGGCCATGATTGCGAACCCTATCTGTATATAAACATTCGCCACATATAAAACAATTAGTTTCAGTTTCAAAACGCATTTGCTGTGATGATGTTAGTGACTTCATTGGAATTTTAGTATTTAAAATAGAGGATATACGGATGGCATCTTTTTCAAGTCTTTCCATAAAAACTTTAGGTGCATCAGGTCCTCTATAGAGCTCAAACTTATTTCAAGAGTCATCATAACTACATTAAATATAATATGCAAAGCTAAAAGATTCATGAATGTGAGTAGTGTTGGTAAAAGGTTTGGCTGGATTCGATGAACATGTATTAAATGGCTTTAGCAAAGCTGCAAAGTCAGCATATATAACAAATGGTACTCGAAGCTGCTTTTCAAAGTCCTTAAATTTCAGAATGTTATTTCTAGGATTAGGTAATACTGTACAAACATGATTACAACCCCATTTATGATGTTGAGTTAGTTGATCCTCTTTCCTGAAATATAGTAAACAACCATCACACAACCACTTTTTACCATTGCGTTTGGATAGCTGACTACCAACATGACTACTTAAATCTTTTATCCAACAATAGTGGGCATTTTCACCTTCGGTTATGTATATTAAATTTACATGAGTATCCTTTTTTTTCCTGAATATAATATAGAGGACCTACTATACTCTTGTTTTCAATTCCATACACATTAATACTTACATTGTTCAGCTCTTCAAAACGTTGAATGTATTTTATCTCCATAGGAAATTCCATTTCTTCTATATCTAACACTGAGGAATAGTGAGGATACGATGATGTTCTATCCATATGCCCCACTGCTGAATGGAGCGCTGAGGTTACAGCCCACGCAAAACATGCTTGATCATTATTTCAAATGTTTACACAAGCTTGCTTACGTTTGATCCATGCTGCTAAATCAATATATGATGATGCTCGAAGGGGATTATATTTATTCATGTTAGTTTCTAAATAAAGAACATCAACCAACGCCCAGCCTGACTCCCTTTCCTGGAACTCTTCACTCTTCACAATGATAGCACTTGAAATATTTTGGTATATATCACTGATATTAGTTGATTCAGTAACAATTATGTTTTTTGTATTAAAAGATTTGATATCCGTAATTTCACCTTCACTCCCAGTTTTTACATATGGTCTAAAGAGTTCAAAATTAATTTTGAATGATTTATGCTCTACTAAAACATTTTCTATCAAGCCAAACACATTAGGTTGAACATTTCTTAAAAATGATTCAATACTTGGAGTTTTTTCTTCACTATGAAGTCTGTAACTAGCAATTCGACTTTTAAACGCACTACCAATTTGTTGAATATTAGCAGAATTTCTTTCATAGCAAGCATTATTATTATGATGAATACTGCGCAAATGACCTTGAATCAATGAAGAAGTTATATCAATATTGCATACATCACAATGTGTTATTGGAGGTTCACCATTTTTCTTCCTTTTTGTTGCACAACTATTTTTACAATCTATAGAACGTTTACGCTTTTGAGCATTACATTCGTTTAAAGGTTCTGTGCTAGTTGATGGTTTTACAGTTTTTAATTCCTGTTGTTCACCATGCACTTCAACCATGTGGGATTGATATCGCTTTACAGCAGTAAAACCAAGATCACAAACTGAACACGAAAATGGTGCTGAACTAACATGTATTAAATTTACATGACGTGCAAGATTATCCTGTCTGTTAAATGTGGTAGAACAATAACTGCACACAAACATTTTAAGATTATGTTTCGTACTTGCATGACGTTGAAGGCTGTCAGGTCTTGAAAACTGCTTTTTACAATCACTACACTTGAACATAATGATTATCAATCACTTTCCAAAACACCTATAAAAGAAAGAAATCATAAATATTAATAAAAAATAAAACAAAGTAAAAGAAACATATGTTAATTAAATTACAGTCGATGGTCATAGTAGAGTATTTTAATTATACGTCTGTGGACTCTCAGCAAGTCTAATTTCAAGTAGTTCCAACTTTGGTTAACAGATATCATTGTCACTGACACCTAGTGGTGAACGTTAGAACTTGATAGAGCGTTAATCAAATCTAACCTACAAACCTAGCTTTACACAATTGCCAAGTAGTTCCAAGTTTGATTAACAGATATGTCACTATCACTGTCACCTAGCGGTGAACATTCAGAGTTGAGCGTTAATCAAATCTGACCTACAAATTTAGCTTCACACCATTGTCGCGTAGTTCCAACTTAAGTTACCAGGTACCATTGTCACTGACACCAAGTAGTGAACGTTGGAACTTAATAAAGCGTTAATCAAATCTAACCTACAAATTTAGCTTCACACCATTGTTGAGTAGTTCCAACTTAAGTTACCAGGTACCATTGTCACTGACACCAACTAGTGAACATTGGAACTTAATAAAGCGTTAATCAAATCTAACCTACAAATTTAGCTTCACACCATTGTTGAGTAGTTCCAACTTAAGTTACCAGGTACCATGCCACCTAGTAGTGAACTTGGAACTTGATAAAGCGTTAATCAAATCTAACCTAAAAATTCAGCTTCACATAATTGTCGAGTAGTTTCAACATTGGTTAACAAATATTATTGTCATTGACACCTAGCAGCGAACGTTGGAACTTAACAGAGTGTTAATCAAATCTAACCTACAAATTTTGCTTCACACATCATAGTCAAGTAATTCCAACTTTAACTATCAAATAAACCATTGTCATTGACATCTAGCAGTGAACATTGGAATATATCGCTCTAGCTGTTTAAGTTATTAGAGGGGGTACTTACCTTTAATAATTTATCAACTGCTGCCACTGACTGAACTAGGTACAGGAATCTGCTAACCGACAGGTACGCCAATTATCTGTAAACAAATAAATAAATCAATCAATCAATAAATACATTCCAATCAATAACTTGAACATCGATTAGTAATAAAAGACTACAATCCATTAATAATAAGTACTTACCTTGCAAAATAATTTAATGATTTTCCACCAAAAAGGCTTTTGCAAATGTTTAGCAGTAATAGAGCACTGTTCACTTGTAGCGAGTAATAAAGACAGGCAGTAGCGAAATATATGACACCTCCTTTATATAGGCTTACATCACTCGTGTCAGCAGTTTTTTGCTGATCATTGCAATTCCTTTCCTGTACACCTGCCAGTCCATAGTGCACTAGGAACACCTGTGCGGTATCAGATTACTGCTGACTTTGCATGATCATCACCCATTGTCTTGATGAACACCTGCGGTTTTAAATTACTGCAGCGTTAGTCATAGCAATAGAACTGCACGCTCTCTGCCATGTCAGCAATATGACACAGGAAATGACAAGTTGGCTTAGTGCACGTACAATCTCCTCAGTTTTAACATCTTAAAAACGTGCATTATTCTCTTTCAACTACAAATGACACATCCATCCACCAAGTTAGATCCCTTGACCTGTCTTCAAATTGCATGTGCCCCGTGTAGTAGAGTGTGTTCATTAACCCTAGCACTAGAACATATTCATCCACCAAGTCTTTGCACTTACCCCTTGACATGTCCTCTATCTACCAAGTTTTATACTTATACGAACCAAAACAGGATGTGACTTGTTTCACAAGGAGGACAGTAATAATGTCATCTCACACGTGTTCACATGTATTTCGTCACTTTCCTTTCATATCGTTATGAGATTGTAGTAGTGAGGGCTGGCGAACAACGTCAGTTCAACACACTGCTTTACATACAAATGTAGTTAGGCCCTTTGGCATAATTTGAATAAATTTCATGGGCCAGTCCATAGGGAGTAGGCCAAAGGGGCCGGTCCAAAGGGATCAGTCAAAAGATGATGATGATAATTGTTGTTTTAAGGGGCCTAACATCTAGGTTATCGGCCCAGGGATCAGTCAAAAGGGGCCCGTCAACAAGGACCTGTCAACAAGGACCCGTCCACAAGGACCCGTCCACAAGGACCCGTCCACAATGACCTGTCAACAATGACCTGTCAACAATGACCTGTCAACAGGGACCCGTCCACAGGGACCAGTCCAAAGGGACAAATCAACAATGACAGGGGCTCTCACCTCAAAGCCTGACATGTCCTCTTCGATTATTGGTTTGCCTATCGACAAGCGCTGCTTGGAATACTTTTTGATCACCCCTCGTGGGTTGGGTTAGGTTAGGTTACACTACAGCCGCCATCTTTAAAAAGCCCGCCCTCTTACAGAAACTATGAGTGGGCATGCGTAAAAACAAAAAATAAGCATAATTCATATTGGCTTTCCACCGTACACATTTCTCTTGTGTAAAACGACGTTTAATTTCATATTAACATTCAAAATCCCATATGTCGCACTTGGAAAGCGAGATTTTCTAAAAAATTAAAATTTCACCCCCTAGTAGGGGTAGGTTTTATTTTGGGGTGGAAATATGTTGTTCAATGGAAAGGGGGTGTCAGCCCGAGTTCAACGACACCTTATTTGTCAAAATCCGACCATGCGTTGGAGAGATATCGCACCACCGCCATCTTGTGAGGTGGGTGAGGTGGAGGTGGTCACCGTACTCTCCAAAAACCACTACTGCCGCCACTACTCGCTTAAGTACCTCCCTCCAATAATGGATCTGTAGTTCGAGAGCGTCAGTAAGCTGGCTGTCAACACGGCCTTCTAAACTACCTCTAAGTTTTAGTTTCTCTAAGTTATATTTATGGTTGAAACTATTTTCATGTTCTAAAACTCGTCGATTAGCGTTATTCCAGTCATTGTATCCACTATGAAATGCGCCCGCCGTATCAGACTGTCCAAATGGCATACATGGTACGTAGAAAACGCATCCTTTTGATGGTAAATAAACCATCCATGTTCTGTTTATTGTTTCACCATTTTGGAGTTTTTTGAAAAATAAGCTCTTGGACAGACAATGAACTTTGTCAGAATATTGTCTTTTAGATTGATTAAAGTCTGAATGTGAATTTTGTACCACACCATTAGTACATACAGAACATAATCTCGTAGTTCTTCATTTACATTCCAAAAGCAAGATCCGAATCAAACACAAAATCAGCTTCCCCACTTTCTAAAGCTATTTCTCCTTCTTGTTTGCTTTTCAAACATAACCCGTTGCAAATCAGTTTCACAAGTGAATGAAGCGACATCGTCCATATCCCTGAACTCAGAATCACAAGCAGAAGAAACTGGCGGTAAACTGTCATTGCTTTTAAAATTATTAACACTCACATTTCCACACTCCGTATTGCGTGAAAAGAAGGTTGTTATTTTAGGAACCTGCTTTATGATTATTTCATTTCTTCCGTCTTTTTCTTCTCGCTGTTTTCTAAACTGTGCCCCACTACGTTTTAGTTTATTACTCATGGTAGACACACAACACATACGGTATTAATACAAAAATGTTAATAAACTCACGTCGTAGCACAATATAATATACAACATTGCAACACTACGCGACATTGTTGACAACGCTACAGATGACCATTGATCTGGGCACATCTCATGGTTGTGAGAGAGGCACCAGTGAGCGGGTGATTTGTAAACAATGACATCGCGCATGCGCTGCGGCTTGACCTAGCCAAAGCCAGCAGAGACACACTGACAGCCAAGCGTAATATTTGCCCGTCCAGCGTCACCTATACAAGGCAGGCGAACGGGACTTCGATTCGTGGAGAGCATGAAGATGTAGACGTATATTGTAGTCTATAACATTTTATGGAAATTTTCTGACAAAAAAAAAATGCGGATTAATTTTGCGCCCCTTAGCATGTTGCGCCCCTAGGCCGGGGCCTATTGGTAAATCCAGGGCTGGTTGGATGTCCTTGGCTACCTGGTCTCTCCATCTCATTTTTGGTCTGCCTATAGGTCTTCGTCCGTCTGGCTTTTTCTCACACACTTCTCGTAGTCTAGATCCCTCTTCTCTTCTATACACGTGACCAGCCCATTTCAGCCTTCTTGTCTTAGCTTCCGCAACAACATGGGGTTCTTTATACAACTCCTTTCGTTCCTTGTTCTTTCTCCTTCGCCACTCACCTGCTTCACAAATTGATCCGAAAATCTTTCTGAGAATTTTATTTTCAAAATCCTTTATCTTTCTCTGTGTGCATTTGCTTAATCTCCATGTTTCTGCACCATATAGTAATACTGGCCTAATTATAGTTTTATATATTCGTATTTTGGTGCTTCTTGATAACAATTTGGATGTGAGTAGTTTGTTAACTGAATATGATGCTCTGGGTGCAGCTTTAATCCTCGCTTCTATCTCCTGATTTTCTTCGTTTCTATTGTATATTAGTGTCCCCAGGTATTTGAACTCGTCTACTTCTTCAAACACATGGTTATCAATTTTTAAAGTTCCAAGTCCTCTTGTCTTGTAATTTCTCTCTACCTTCATGAGTTTTGTATTTTCATTATTCACTTCTAGTCCAACTTCCCCCGTTCTTTTAAGAACTTCTTTGCTAGTCCATTCAAGTCTTCCGATGATGACCACAAATGAAATAACAGCTCTTCAAGTTGCTCAAGACGTCTTGAATTCATGAACTGGTCCTGGCTTTACTCATTTCCTTTTGAGGCAATATCTCAGCTTTAGTAGTCTTCGGAATAATCGTTGAACTTACGTCAGACTTATTTTTATCACAGGCGCCGATCAAGCGTGCTTCTTCCGGTGTAGGTGCAGTATTTTTCTTCTTTGTTGACGAAGTTATCATAGCGTGTGCGATATTTGAGCTGTACCGCTATAGAATGATTGTTTTGCTGCTTCATCACAAGTCGGATATGTGATTGAACACAACGAACTGTCGCTATAGTGTTTCTTTAGTTTAACCATCTCCAATGACGCATTGCCGCACTTTGAATCAGGAAGAGAAGGGCCTGTCAGCAGCCCGCCGTGTTATCTGGTATTCCTGTCTATTCCAATAATACTAATAGAGCCGTTGTCTAAACCAGCGTTTCCCAAACTGTGGTACGCGTACTGCTGTAGTGGTACGCGGCGATGTTACGAAAAATATAAAAAATACCGTATTTCGGAGATTACGCGCAAATTCGGGTATCCGAGGCCACTAATGTCGAGGGGGAAGCTTCAATATCGCAGAAATGTTACCATCTGCGTAAACCGCCGCACCTGACGATCACAGATGTTGAACGAACGGACATGACGTCGCCTCAGCAGAACCATAAGGGGCGATCGAAGGGCTACTGTGATTTAGATCAGCGTTTCCCAAACTGTGGTACGCGTACCATTAGAGGTACGCTCATACTGTTGCAGTAGTACGCGGTGATGCTACGAAAAATATAGAAACTATTAGATACGTTACGAAAAATATAAAAATATAAAGACATTGATATGTTGCCGGGGGACTTTAAGGCCAAAGATAAGGAGCAGTTTTATGAATTGAATTGTGATTCAGAACTAAGCCAAACTTTTTCAAAAATGGCTCTTGTGAACTTTTGGGTTGAGAGGAGTGCAGACTATGCAGACACAACTGACATAGCAGTTAGATTTTTACAGCCTTTCACTACTTAGTACTTGTGTGAGACTGCATTTTCTTCACTTGTTTATCTCAAGAATAAATACCGGAATAGGCTCCTTACAGTGGAAAACGATCTTTGTTTGAGACTCAGCAATTTTAAACCAGACATTCCTAAGTTGGCTTCTAATCTTCAAGCTCACCCTTTACATTGAAGTTGTTAGTTGAACTTTGGTTTTTATGTTTAATTATTAAGAGTTATTTTATTAATATTATTTGTACAGTGCCATTTCTGAATGTTTGAGTTGAATATTTATTGTTATAAATAATAAAACAACCGGGCACACTTTTTATTATTTGAACTTTACCTCTAACAAACACAATTTACAATCCATCTTTTGGTCTGCTACGTAGTGGTGGTGGGGGTTATAGTTACTATATCACCCAACCATTAGGTGGTACGCGAGAGAATATCATCTCTTAAAGTGGTACACACACAAGAAAGTTTGGGACACACTGGTCTAAACCACTGTGGTGTTGCGAATGAGTGAGTGACCAACCAATGTATTTGGTTATGTTACTACGCACGGAACGGGAACCCCCCACATCTCTCCTCATCGTCCGCGATCCACATTCCCCCTAGGTTCACAGAGCTTGGACTCGAGCAGTACAGTCTCCAAAGCATAACAACATCATTGTTGTTGTTGTTGTTCCTTTCATCTGAGGGGCTTGAAAATCGTGGTCATTTAGCCCTGTGTACTTGGGTATGTGTACAACTTGTCTGATAAACTGTGTTGTTTTGTTGTCTGTAGTAGTGTGTGTGTTTGTAATTTAGGTGAGGGTTGGGAAGGAGGTAGCCGTGGCCTTGAATTCAGTGAGCTTCCTTCCGTACTTCGGTCCACATCTTGCCGGTTTTCATTTTGGGTTTTGGCTGAAAATTATTTTTTTCCCCAAGTTTCTTCTTCAAATGGTCACGTTCCAAGATGTCCTCGTGTGATATCCCCAGTTCTTGTAGGTCTTTTTTGTTGGAGTTGGTAGTTAACAATTTAAGTTGGCAGCATTGATTTTATATTTTAGTATTCGTTGTGTTGTTTGTGCCTTGTAGCGTGATGGACGTGTAAATATACGATCTACTATTTCGTTAACAAACTCTCGTTATTTCCACTGAAACTTGAAGATTAGTTAACAACAGGTTATGAGCCCAGAGCAGTGCGAAGTACGTAGATCAGAGCGTGAATTACGGATTGTTGAGATTGAGATGTAATCTGAATTTTTAAAAACAGATTGTGAGTGTTTGTGACTGAATCGGCGAACGTTACAGCGACAGTACCAAGATGGCTGACGGAGATGACAAAGACCTCGTTTCCATTCCAAAGCTAGCAAATGGAAACTACTTCGCCTGGAAACTGAGAGTGAAGGCGCATATGATCGATAAGAACTGTTGGGTGGCGATTGAACCAGGCTTCGATGAGAACGAGTTGAATGTGGATCAGGCACGCTTAAATAGGAAAGCTTTGTCGGTATTATACAAATCCGTTGGGGATGATTTCTTGTTAGATGTGGAAGATTGTATTAGAGCGAAGCATGCTTGGGAAATTCTGGAAGAAATTCACGTCTCTTCTACCAAGTTTAATGCACTTCAGTCCTTGAAAGAAATGACAAATATTTCGAAGACCCCACATATGTCGATGCAAGAGTATGCGGCCAGTATCCAGAGATTGAACAAAAAAATTGCCAGGGGTGGCATAATATTCGACGACGAGATGATGGCCAACTTCCTGCTAGTCGGGCTACCGATGGAGGAGTACGAGACCTTCGTCCAAAATCTACTGAGGGAGCCGGATCTTACAACACGGAAGGTTAAAGGACGACTTCTAGACGAGGAGCGACGCCGGACCCAGTTAGAAGCCGCGCAGGAGACTTCCGCATCAAGTGCACTCATCTCCAAGAAAGGCAAGAATGACAAGTTAGTGTACAAAAACAGTAAGAAGAATAGTGTGCAGAGTGGAAAAAGTGGTGATAGCAATAGTGTTAAATGTTACAAATGTCAGAGGTTAGGGCATATTAGCAAGTTTTGTCCAGAAGTTAAATGTTTTAACTGTCACGAGCAAGGTCATTGGGCATCAGATTGTACCAAAATGAAATCAAATAATGGAAAAAGGGACGACAATGGAAATTCCAATAAAACGGGGAAGACTATAGCCTGTATCAGTGTGTTCGCAATGGTGTCAATGAACAGTTCTGATGTTTGGTACCTTGACTCGGCAGCGTCAGAACATATGACGTCTAAAAGAGAGTTGTTTTCCTCCTATTCAGAGTGTAAGGGCAATGTTAAGATTGGACAAGGGCAACTCCCAGTTAGTGGAAAAGGTATTGTCAAACTTTCATTATCTGATAAGTGTGGTGGTAATGTGCTTGAGATGAGAAATGTTTTGCACGTTCCAGATTTAGCATTCAATTTGATTTCAGTTGGGCGCTTAGCCAAGAATGCTGTATTTGTTCACTTTAAGATAGAAGGTGCTAAAGGTATGTATAATGATGAGTGCGTGTTTACAAGTCTAGAATCAAATGGGTTGTATTTGTTGGAACCTAATCACAGTGTAGCTTGTATATCGAATGCCGATGACGGTGAAGATGAGATGAGTGATGAAATTGAAGCTGTAGCCTTGCGAGCAGTGAGTTCAGATTTGTGGCATGTAAGGTTAGGGCATCCACATGAAGCTGATATGCAGAAAATTCCATATTTGTCATGTTTAAAGAGTGAGAATAACAGTTGTGATGTGTGTGTTCTGGGGAAGATGACTAGATGTAGTTTCCCGCAGAAGAGTGAACGCCAATGCAGTAAACCACTGGAATTGGTACATAGTGATTTGTTAACATCTCCTGTTAAATCAAATGGTGGTCATAAATACATGATGAGTTTTGTGGATGATTATTCCAGATTTACAGTTGTTAAATTCTTGAAAAGTAAAGGTGAGGCTTTCTCAAAGTTTTTGGAGTATCAAGCTGAAGTAGAAAAAATGCATGACTTGAAACTTAAATGCTTTCAAACAGATGGAGGTGGCGAATATCAGGGGCGGCGCGAGATATAAGCGAACTACGCGGCCGCGGGTGGCGCCATGAGACGGGGGGCGCCGCGGCGCGCCGAAATAGCAAGTTAGGGGCGCCCGGAGCTAGTTTGTAACGTTGTAAACATTACGAATTCTAATTTTTACAACATTAACAAACTGTAATGTTTACATTGTAAACAATGTAACCAGATAACCTAACCATTCTGTTTATGTTTCGTCTTTTCAGTTTTACTTTACTATCTAGGCCTACATATCAAATAAAACCACTGAACCTACTATTCCAAAACTTTATATACTTATTAACTTACTACATCCAGATCTTCCTGATAAACGAAAATTGTTATAGAAGTTTATACATACTACTTATTTTTAACAGTTTGAAAATGTTCATTTTTTCTTACCATTTTTTTAGAAATAAAATATTTTTAAAAATAGGATTTTTTATTAACTAGCTGCACCCGGCATGCGTTCCAATGCCAATTAAAGAAAGTGTTGGCGTTGTGACTTTGTTTGTTGAAGTGCTTTTGGATTCCCAATTTTTTTTCTTTTTCCGTTAAACACCACTAAACTGATGTGAAATTGATTTACTTTCTCAGAAACATTCATGGGAGCGTGCTCAAACACTCAACAAAGTTTCTTCGCAATGAAATGAACGCATACGGGACTTTGTTGAAACGATTCAAGCGCCGTCACCCATTTGTTGAATATACTCGTACGCTACCTATTGTAAAATGGATTTACTAAGTCGAAAACCTTCCATGGCATGTACACAACAACTCATCAAAGTATCATCGCAATCGGATGAATGGCATATGAAGGCATACGGGATTTTGGTCAAACGATTCGCGCGCCGTCATTCATTTGTTGAATCTACTTGTGCGCCACCAATTGAAAAACGGATTTACTAATTCATAAACCTTCGCAGGACTGTACTCAACTCACCAAAGTTTTATCACAATAGGATGAATGGTATATGAACTCATACGGGACTTTTTTGAAACGATTCACGCGCTGTCGCTCATTATTTGAAATCTACTCGTGCGCTACCAATTGTAAAATGGATTTACTAAATCAGAAACCCTCGCGGGAGTGGATACTACATTTCACCAAATTTCATTGCAATCGCATGAATGTTATATGAACGCATACGGAATTCTGTTTAAACGATACGCGCGCCGTTACTCATTTGTTGAATCTAGTCGTGCGCTACCGATTGCAAAATGGATTTACTAAGACAGAAACCTTTCCTGGAGTGCACACAACAATTCACCAAAGTTTCATCGCAATCGGATGAATGGTATATGAACGCTTACGGGACTTTGTTGAAACGATTCACGTGCCGTCGCTCATTTGTTGAATCTACTCGTGCGCTACCTATTGTAAAATGGACTTACTAAGCCAGAAACCTTCCCGGAAGTGTACACAACATTTCCCCCAAGTTTCATCACTATCGGACGAATGGTATATGAACGCATACGGGACTGTGTTGAAACGCTTCGCGCGTCTTCACTCATTTGTGGAATCTACTCGTGCACTACCTATTGTAAAATGGATTTACTAAGCCTTAAATCTTCCCTGGAGTGTACACAACAACTCACCAAGTTCCATCGTTATCGGACGAATGGTAGATGAACGCATGCGGGACTTTGTTGAAACACTTTGCGCGTCGTCGTTCATTTGTTTAATCTACTTGTGCGATACCTATTGTAAAGTGGATTTACTAAGCCAGAAACCTTCTCTGAAGTGTACACAACATCTCACCCAAGTTTCATCGCTATCGGACGAATAGTATATGAACGCATACGGGACTTTGTTGAAACGCTTCGCGCGTCGTCGCTCATTTGTTGAATCTACTCCTGCGCTACCTATTGTTAAGTGGATGTACTAAGCCAGAAACCTTCCCTGAATCGTACACAACATCTCATCCAAGTTTCATCGCAATGGGATGAATGGTATATGAACGAATGTGGGACTTTGTTGAAACAAACGCACGCCATTTTGTTGAAGCTACTCGCGCGCCATGTATTGTAAATTGGATTTACTACCCCCTAGAACTTTCCCGGGAGTGTGCACAGCAACTCACCAAACTTTCATCGAAATCGGATGAATTGTATATGAACGCATCGCCAACACTCATTTGTTTATACTACTCGCGCGCTATCTATTGTAAATTGGATTAACTATGCCTATGACCATCCCGGAAGTGTTTACAACAACTCACCAAAATTTGATCGCAATCGGATGAATGGTTTATGATCGCATAAAAGACGAACAAACGAACATTCATTTATATATATATATAAAATATTAATAAAATTTTAGTTTAATGTACTCATCAAGTACCCGTAATTATGAATGAAAAGTTTAAGGTCTCTATGTATTACGGCTTTTAAACTATGTATAGCTAAAGATAAAAGTTTTAAGGTCGGTGTTTTTTTTTTTTTTTTTGCAGAAACTGAGCGCAGAAACGTCATCAGTTTTTTCAAATGACTGTGGAGAATGGCCACCTAAAATAAACGATGATGTACGAATAATTCTTTTTGAGCAGAACATGTGCGAAGAATAAGTTCAAAAGAAACACACGTACACTACTTGAGCCTGAGTGTCCAAAATGAGTTTGTTAGTTTCCTGTCGGCCAAGATTCAAGCTAACATTTTACAACAGGTACAGCAAGCAACTTACTATTTTATTATATTAGACTGTACTCCAGACATTAGCCACTCCGAGCAAATGACTCTTGTTGTAAGATTTGTAAAAATTTTAGCAAATGAGGATATTCCAGTTAAAGAGCATTTTTTGGGCTTTGTTGCCATTACAGATTCATCAGGGGAAGGCCTCACAGAGGTATTGCTCAAACAGTTAGAAGCACAAGGCATTCCTTTAAAAGCCATGAGAGGCCAGAGGTACGACAATGGTTCCGCAATGAAGGGAAAACATGTTGGAGTCCAGAAGAGAATCCTTGATTTAAATACTAGAGATTTTTATGTACCATGTGGGAACCACTCATTGAACTTGGTCATTAATGATGCAGCCCTGTCGTGCAACATTGCTGTGGACTGTTTCAGCACTATACAAGAAATATTTTTTCTTTTTCCAGTTCTACTCAAAGATGGAATATTTTGCTGAAACATGTTTCAAGTCTGACAGTAAAACCACTCTGCAATCGCAGGCGCGGATCTAGAGTTTGGTTTTGGGGGGTCAGAGAATCGATCTAGAGTTTGGCCTTGCGGGGGGGGGGGCGGGCAGGGGGGGGGGCAGAGAATCGAAATTGTTAAGAAAAATGGTATCACTAAAAACGCAATCACAAAATAACCAAACGTACAAAACCAGACCAATTTTTTTGCAAGCTACATGGATACAAATTTGATGCGTTTAGCGCACCAAAAATATTCGTACAAATTGCAACGGCGTGTTTTGCGACTTTTACATCGAGCTTCGAGAAAAGGATCAAGGTACGTTACAGTTTCGGCAAGTCGAGTTGGTACCGACAAAGGGAGAAAGTCACAGCTTATATTGCCAACCAAGCTTGCGGTTTGGAGGTCGGCAAAAATTTTTGGTGCGAAAAAAGCCCCAGTTTCCTATCCGTGCATTGCTGCACATTCATCGTGACATCACTATAAACATCGATTCGGTAATCACAAGGTTTGCTAAACAAAATAGACGAGTTGATTTTGTTGTATAACTAATAGTTTTTATACAAGAGGTTTGAAGTTCTAAATATGTACAGTTGTAACAGAACATAATAATTCCAACAAAGATAATTCAGTATTGAATAAAATGAAAAAGAAAACTGTTTTTCAGTTAAAATTCGTTAAGTTTTATTTGTCTGGTAATTGTGTTTTCGTTTTTTGAGTTTGCAAAAAAATTTGGTCTCCGTTTGGGGGGGGGGGTCATGACCCCCGTGACCCCCCCCCCCCCTTGAATCCGCGCCTACTGCAATGCTAGATCGGAAAGTAGAATTGAGGCATTGTTGCCTTTGACGTACCACATTGAAGAAGTGTATGATGCCATATATGAAGCTTCTCAAGATCAGAAACTTGATGCATTTTGTAGGAACACTGCCGTAGGACTTAAAAAAACTGCAAAACTTCAAGTTTCTATGCTGCTTAGTGACATGGCATGAGATCCTGCATAAAACCAATATGGTAAGTAAACTGTTGCCAAAAATTCACAAATGACCTACAAAATTCAATGGAGCTCATTAAATGTGTAAAATCATTTCTGGAAAAGATGAGATCAGATCAAGGACTAAACAGCGTCATAACAGATGCAAAATAACTTGCAGAAAAAATCGAGGTTGATGCTAACTTTGAAAGAGAAACCCTACTTCGACCAAGGAAAGTAAAAAAAAATCTCCTATGAGAGTGAAGATGAAGCTGTACGTTCTGGAAAAAATGCATTTTAAAGTTAACTTCTTCTTTGTCGTACTTGACACAGCAATAGCCTCATTGAGGGAGAGATTTGAGCTAACCATTGTGAAAGTTTCAAATTTCTATATGACATTGCTAGCTTCGAGAATAATTTGAACGAACAAGAGTTGAAGAAAGCCTGTAAGCAACTTCAAACCGTTTTGAGTGATGGAGGAGACTGTGGTGTGAACGGAGATGATATGTTCGAAGAACTGTCACCCAGCTGGAGCCTTGTCTTTTAAAACCAAACGTGGTTATGTGGACATTTTTCCAAACGTTTTTGTTGCATTGAGGATTCTGCTAACGCTCCCGGTATCAGTGGCCAGCGGAGAAAGAAGTTTTTCGAAGTTAAAACTTATAAAAACATACTTGCGATCAATTTTCAGCCAAGAGCACTTGAGTGAACTAGATACTTTGGCCATTGAAAATGATTTGTTAAATGAAATGGAAACAGATTTGCTGTTGAACGAGTTTTCTTAAGTGAAAGCCAGGAAAATCTCGTTTTAATTTTAAAAGATATCAACAGTGTGCAAAAAATCAATAATTGTCATTCTATGTAATAATAATGACCTGTACATAATGTTTGGTTTTAAGTTATTTTTGTGTATCCCTTTGTATTTTACCTTTTGGCCATATAACACGTTTAGTAAACATAGTAAAGGTACTCTGATGAGTATAGGAGGGGGGGGGGGGGGGGGCGCCAAAAAGTTTTTTGCTTACACTACAAAAAGACCTAGGGCCGGCACTGGCGAATATTGTGGTAATAAATTCGAGACCTATTTGAAAGCGAATGGGATAGGTCATAGAAAGACGGTAGCTTATACTCCAGAACAAAATGGTATAGCTGAGAGGTTTAATAGGATTGCAGAAGATAAGATAAGGTGTTTGTTAGTGCAGTCAGGTTTGTCAGATTCGTTTTGGGCTGAAGCAGCCAACACTGCTTGCCTTACTAGGAATCTATGTCCATCTAGGGCTATTGGGAATCAGATCCCATATGAAATGTGGAAGGGAGAGAGTGCTGAAAAAGAATATCCAAGGTTACGTGCATTTGGTTGTAAAGCTTGGTTATTTCAGAAAGTAGGTAAATTTCAGCCCCGAGCAGTGAGATGTGTATTCATAGGTTATGAAAACAATGTGAAAGGGTATAAATTGTTATTATAACTTTATATGATATGGAACGGTAAATCAATGGGAAATGCACACACCTGTTATTGAATAAAATAATAGCAACCTTTAATCGAACTTGACCTGTTAGCAACATGTATTAATTATAATGGAGATTGATTGTAACACATAACAAAAGAGTAAGTAATTATATGTACACGCAAAACCAAAGAACGTATCTCAATCTCAATGTCCAAGCGACACCAACTCCACCTACATCAATGTTATGAAACCATTGATGGTCATGACATTCACCCTCACTTACATAGAAAACACAACAGACTGAATGTTTACATCACATAATCCTTAAACCAGATGGGTGGACGTCTGGTTCTCTGTGATGGACCCCGTGGAGGGTCCGGTGTTACTTCAGGGACTGGTTGAGGATTCTGATCATTCAGATGTTCTGCTTCAGGTTGATTTATCACTGAAGGGATCCTTGGAATGCTGAATGACTGACTGGGACCAAACGTTATAGTCTTTTTAGTTATGGGAACCAGTGTTGTCCTCAGTTGGTTCACATGTCTTTTTAATGTTCTTCCTGAGTCCAATACGACCAGGTAATGGAGTTTACCAAGTTTTTTCTGGACTTCCCCAAACTGCCAAACATATTTGTTGTTGATGAAAAATCGGGCCTGTATTCTCTCCCCCGCTTGAAACGAACGTGCTGGTTTATCAGCAAGTTTTGATGCTTGAGGTCGATATGGAAAAATTGCATTCAAGCGGATCCGTAGCTTCCGGTGCAAATACAACTCAGCTGGTGAGTAACCACAAGCAAGTGGTGTTGCACGGTAACGGGACAGAATGTTCTGTATCTTATCCTGGATTGATGCACGGTCGTTCGAAACAGCTTTCAACCTGTGCTTCAAGGTCTGTACATTGCGTTCTGCAAGGCCGTTTGTAGCTGGATGTCCTGGTGCAATGAACTTTTGAAACATTCCATTGACAGTACAATAAGTATGGAATTCCTCGCTATGGAAAATTGAGGCGTTGTCTGAGACAATAACTTGCGGGTATCCATGTGCGGCAAAAATAGTTTCCAGCAGAGAAATTGTTGTAGATGTAGTGGGTGCGTTTTTGGCAATCTTAACTTCCGCCCACTTAGACTTTGCATCCACACACAACAGAAAATATGAGTCTTCATATGGGCCTGCATAATCGACATGAACCCTTTCCCAATTATCTTCAGGAGGATTCCATGGATGTACAGGAACTTGAGGAGGATTCGATTGGGTTAGGGCACAGTTTTCACATCCCTTGACCAATCTCTCAATGTCACGATCAATGCCGGGCCAATAGACATAACGGCGAGCAAGCTGTTTCATTTTGGTAATACCTAGATGTGTTTCATGAAGTTCATTAAGTATGCTGGAACGCAGGGTGCCTGGGATCACAAACCTGTCCTTTCGAAAAAATATACCATCTAGCAATGTAAATTCAGAGTCTTCTGCTTTGTTACCAAGATTGCGAAGAATTTTGCTGAGTTCTGGATCTTTCTGGGTTTCTTCTTTGATTGTCGAAGATGTTATTTTGTCACTTGAAATCTGGAATATCACTTGAGCGTATAGCTGATTTACTTCCTCACCAAGAAACTCATCAACTGAAGTTCTGGATTTCTGAATTGGGGCTCGGGACAAACAATCGACGTTCTGGTTTTCTTTTCCTCTTTTAAATTGTACAGCGTAATCAAATCCAGAAAGAAAAGAAGCGTATCTGAGCAGGCGGGCAGATGTCATCTGTGGTAATGCCCTATGGTGGTGAAAAATCCTGGATAATGGCTCGTTGTCAGTTATTAGCAAGAAATGTTTGCCAATCAAATAGTTGTAGAAATGGGTCACACCAAATACGATGGCAAGTGCTTCACGGTCTAGCTGACTGTAATTTCTTTCTGAGACAGTGAGTGAGCGCGAAGCATAGCATATGGGTTTTTCAACTCCCCCAATAGTATGGCTCAATACAGCAGCTATTCCTGTTGGGCTTGCGTCAGTTGTCAAAACAAGAGGTAAACTGGTATCAAACGGCGAAAGTGTTCTCTCACTGCAAAGTTCAGCTCTTAACTTCCGAAATGCTGACTCGCAATTTGATGTCCATGCCCAACGTTCACCTTTCCGTAACAGACATCGAAGAGGATAGGAAATAGTCGAAAAATCTGGGATAAATCTGGAATAATAGGTAACAAGTCCCAGAAATCTTCTAACTTCATCAACATTAGTTGGACGTCTCATGTCTTGGATGGCACGGACTTTCACTGGTGATTTGTTGATCTTGTTATATTCCACAATGTAACCAAGATATTCGATTTTCTCTTGAAAGAATGAGCATTTTCCTTTGTTGACATGAAGATCATAATTTGACAGTCTTTGTAGGCAGGATTGTAAATTTTGTATGCATTCTTCCCTCGTAGCTCCGTGGACGATTATGTCATCGAAGTAAGATTCGGTTTTGGGGAGGCCCTTCAGGATTTGCGAAAGAATTCTGTTGAATTCGGATGGAGCCGTCTTTATTCCAAAACTGAGACGATGCATTCGATAGGTGCCGCGGTGAGTTGAGATTGTCTGGATTATACTGCTCTCCTCATCAACTTTGATATGTAGGTAAGCCTTGAACAGATCAAGCTTACAGAAGTACCTTGAACCACGGAGACTATGGAGGATCTCATCAATGCGCCGTATGGGGTGATTTGCCTGTACTAACCTTTCATTTACCCCACATTTGTAATCGACGCACAACCGAACTCCGCCGTCTGGTTTTGGAATTACCACTAAAGGTGACCCCCAGTCACTAACGGCTACAGGAGAAATTATGCCATCTGCTTCCAGCAAATCCAACTCTTTATCTACGCGTCCCCGCAGTGCAAAAGGAACGTCACGTTCCTTAGTGAAGACAGGTGTAGCTCCCTTACGAAGCTGGAGAGTGACTTTGAGTCCTGGGACGCATCCTACATTTTCCTGGAAGATTGGGGCGAAGTTGGTGAAAATGTCTTCAATTGAGTTCACAGAATGAAGGCGAGACTCTGAATGGGAGTTGTTCATTTCTGCATCAATATGTTGAAGATCAATACCTAAACCTCTTATCCATTGTCGGCCTAGAAGAGCCTCATGCCCGTCTGGTACAATATGTAATTCGCCACGCATTTCTCTCCCGTTGTACGCAACGTTGACAGATATCTTTCCTTTTGGTTGAATTATGTTGCCCGAATAAGATCGGAATGCAATATTTGAAATTTCGATAGGCACATCCAGATTTAGGCAATTGAAATCATTTTCGGCCAGCAAGGAAAATTTAGCACCAGAATCAACCTCGAAACGTTGAGATTTTCCATTTAGTGTGACAAAGATGAGGTATTTATCAGTATCAGGTACCATTTCGAACAAATCGACAACGTGACGTTGCTGTAGAACAGCTCCCACTTGGTTGAAGCCATAGACATGATCAGAATTACTAACGAGGTTATCAGACACAGCATGGAGTGATGATGGAGAACTGGAGCCACTTGATCTCTTACGTGAGGCTGCCAACAAGGTTGAAATACATACTCTTGCAACATGACCGTCTTTTCCGCAAGCTTCACATTTAAGTTTGTTCCTATCAACGCGACAACTGTTTATTCTGTGGTTGTCTTTCCCGCATCTTATACAGAGATTTTCTATGCCTAGGGCCTTGTAATCAGGCCTCCCTCTGAAACGCTGCCTTGAAGAGGTGGAGATTCTATTAATATCATCTGTGCTGAAACTTGAATGACTAGGGCTGGAGCTTTTTGCAAATTCTTTACTCTCAATTTTCGATGCTTCAAGAGCAATAGCTTTTGTCAAAATGTCTTCGAATGAAGTAGTACTAGATTGCAAAATGTGTTCACGTAGCCAGTCATCACGCAGGCCACGAATAAACTGAGCTCTGAGAAAAACGTCAGCAATGGAAACTGATTTGTCACACTCACATTTAACAGTGAACTCGCATTCAATAAGGTCACGTTGGAGTGCAGCAACATATTCAGCAATGGTCTGTCCTTGTTTCTGGTAAATGTTCAAAAAATAATGCTGGGAAACAACTGCACTTTTCTTAGGAATGAGCATCTTTTTAAATGCCTTTATTAAGTCGTTATAGTTTAGATTTTTGACTGTTTTATCGGGACCAAGAAATGCTGCAAAACTGTTATAATGTGTTGAACCAATAGATACACATAGAAGCTGAGCAATTTTCCCGTGGTCTGTGATGCCCTTCATGTTATAATAATTCTCAAACCGCTCTAAGTAACACGTGAACTTTTCCCTGCCGGGATCGAAATTCTCAAATGGTGTCATGCTGGAGAAACTTACGGGAATTTCCGGTCGTATCTCGGAGCGAAAATGAGATACAAGCTGGGTCAGTAACGTTTGCTGTTGTACATGCAATGCATCCAGAAGTTGTTTGAAGGTTGAACTGTTCGGTATCCATTTTCTCTTCTTGATTTATTTTTTCACTCGTCGCCAACTATTATAACTTTATATGATATGGAACGGTAAATCAATGGGAAATGCACACACCTGTTATTGAATAAAATAATAGCAACCTTTAATCGAACTTGACCTATTAGCAACATGTATTAATTATAATGGAGATTGATTGTAACACATAACAAAAGAGTAAGTAATTATATGTACACGCAAAACCAAAGAACGTATCTCAATCTCAATGTCCAAGCGACACCAACTCCACCTACATCAATGTTATGAAACCATTGATGGTCATGACAATTGTTTAATCTTGAGACTAAATCATTTGTGATTGGATATCATGTAAAATTTGATGAAAGTATATTTCCCATGGTAGAACAGGTTAGGCCTACTATTAAGCATGTTCAAACTGATGTTATGATAAGAAATTATTGTAGTGATGAGTCAGAGATTGAGATTGAAAGCAATGTCCAAGAGAATGATAAAAATGTGATTGAGGCGGAAAATAATGAGAACGTTTTGAGAAGGAGTGAAAGGTTAAGGAAGCGTAAAGAATGTTCTTGCTGTAATTTGTCGGTATATGTTGCTGATTATATTGAAGAACCATTGAGTGTGAGTGAGGCATTGAATGGGGAGTTCTGTGATGAATGGAGAGATGCAATGAAAAGCGAGTTAGACAGTATCCAACGTAAAGGGACATTTATTTTGGTTGACAGGCCTTTTGGTAGAAATGTGTTGGGTTGTAAGTGGGTTTTGAAACTTAAGAGAAATCCAGATGGTACTGTTAATAGATTTAAGGCGAGATTGGTAGCACAAGGTTTTTCCCAAGTGCCAGGGGTAGACTTTAATGAAACTTATGCTCCAGTAATTAAAAGAAAAACGATTCGACTGATGATGGCCATAACTGTCATTAATGGGTGGGTTCAGGAACATATTGATGTGCTCACAGCATATTTGCACAGTGAGTTGAATGAGGAAGTGTTCATGGAACAACCTAAATATTTTGAGGTGGATAAAAATAAAGTGTGTAAATTGCTCAAAAGCTTGTATGGGCTTAAACAAAGTGCTATGGAATGGCATTCGACCTTGTATATGAGTTTGTCAGAATTAGGTTTGAAACCTCTGGTGAAGGATCCATGTGTGTTTGTTAACAAAGATAAGGATCTGTTCATTGGTGTTTATGTTGATGACTTGACATGCTGGGGAAAAAGAGAACGGGTTGAATGGTTCAAAGAAGAGTTGGACATTAGATTGGAGATTAAGAAGTTAGGAAATATGACCAACTTTCTTTCTATGAATGTGGAGTACAGGAAAGGAGTAATGTCTGTTCATCAAACTGACTACATTAAAAGGGTATTGAAAGAATTCAAACTTGAAGATGGGAAGGGCAGGTCAGCTCCTTTAGAAATAAATAGAGATGACGGGAAATTGTCAGGTGATGAGAAACATGATGAATACGAAGTCATTGAATGGGCCAAAGACCCAGAGTTTCATAAAGATCCTCAATTTGGTTTAGTTTATAACAGGAACTGATTTTTTTTGGTATTATTGTTGAATTAAAGGATTGTCATTGTTTGAGGTTAACTACCAGGGGAAGTGTTGGAGTTGGTAGTTAACAATTTAAGTTGGCAGCATTGATTTTATATTTTAGTATTCGTTGTGTTGTTTGTGCCTTGTAGCGTGATGGACGTGTAAATATACGATCTACTATTTCGTTAACAAACTCTCGTTATTTCCACTGAAACTTGAAGATTAGTTAACAACATTTTTCCACCTCTGTAACCAGATCCCTTTGGTTTCTTTTCCAACAAAGTAGGTTCAGATTCGAATGGACAATCATCCAGAACTACTGTAAGTATTATTGCCTACTAGGAGACCTGTGCAAGAAATCTCGCATGTTCATTAACCACTCGACCGGCTTTAATATTTTTAAGTTTAATCGCACTTTTTAAACAAATTGTCATTATTTACGAAATCAGAGTGTACAGTAATTCATCACTGTTGAAAGTATTTCTGTTTGTTTGAATATTCTTTTCAATGCGCCCCATGTGCACAGACTACCCGCACGGCTCCAGTGCTATGCAGGCTGGACGCGACATAGTTCTGCTAGGGGCTATCGTTTTGTATATTTGTTTAAACACACTTTTTAAACAAATAAATATATTTTCGTTGACTTTTCAAGAAATGCAAGATTTTTCCTGTATTATTGAGAAGATTTGGAAGAATTTGGTACAAACCACACCTTCTAACTCCCTCTGGTCTAGGAGCTTGAGTTTTCTGAAACATACATCTTATCGTATTATATACTAAGACTAGCTGAAGTACCCGTGCTTCGCTACGGGTCGAAAAAATAAATTAAAATGTGAAGGTGACAGTTAAAACAGGGGATAGGCGAGGTGCTGCGCAGAGGGAGATTAAGGATGGAACATTTTGTCCAACTATACCGCTCTGCCTTGACCGTGTTTTATAGCACACATTTAGGTTTTACTCGCTAACGATTGGAGATACATTTCGCATAGAAAATGCAATTTTAACCTCGTACATGCCATCAAAAGTTGGCTATTTCTTAGCGTTCTCTTTTTATTTGAAATGGAAATATGAAAGTTTAAAACCAAAGGGTAGAGTGACGTCACTAAAATGGTCGCCATCTTTAATTAGTGCAAAGTATTGAAATCAAAAGTAACCTGTATGTTAACCAGGTAAATCTGCTACTTCCATGTAAAATTCATGTAAATCGGACCAGTGGTACTTGCGTGATTGAGTAATACACAGACACACACCATCTCATTTTTAGTCTCGCTTCGCTCGCGTCATAGTCGTGTCATATTGTTATTCAATGAAATGCAGGTTTAACCCCGTCAACACCCCTTTAGAACCTGAATATCCAAAAATCCCTCCTTAGTAGATGTTTTCGACACACAACAAACATATCCTCAAAATATCATTCTTCTAACATTAATAGTTTTGGTTGGTCGATGAGAGTGAACATCCAAAAATCCTTCCTTAGTGGACGTTTTTCTTCCAGAATTTCACCCCTCCCCATAGGCCCCTTAAATTGGATTTATGAAAAAACGGTCGAACACCTATTTATTTTATTCATTTATATATTTATTTTAAGCTGATTGATTTCCTCCGAGTTTCAAACTCCTCGCCTATGTCGTTTAAGAGATACACGTTCCGTTAAGAATCTTTCAACCCCCATTTTCATCCCTTTCACCTCATAATATACACTATATCGAAAAACCATTAGACATGTGTCAGCTTATTTTTAATTATTAGTATATATGCCAAGTATCAATCCCCAAATGAAACCACTCGTGAGATATTATTCAATGAAATGCACGTTTACCCCCTTAACACCTATTTAGAACCTGAATATTCAAAACTCTTACCTTAGTGGACGTTTTCGAAATAAAACGAACATATCCCCAACATTTCATGTTTCCAACTTCAATAATTTTGGCTGGGCGATGATGAGTGAGTGAGTCAGTCAGGACATTTTCTTTCATTTATATTTGATAATTTCACCCCTCCCCATGAACCCCATAAATTGGATTTATGAAACAAACGGTCGAACACCTATTTACTTATTTAAAGCTGATTTCCCCCTGAGTTTGATGAGTGAGTGAGTCAATCAGTTAGGACACTTTCTTTCCTGTTTTATCCCCCCAGAATTTCACCCCTCTCCAAGGGCCCCTTAAATTGGATTTATGAAAAAACGGTCGAACACATATTTACTTGTATTTTAAGCTGTTTTATCCCGCCGAATTTCAAACTTCTCGCCTATGTCGTTTAAGAGATACACGCTCCGTTAAGAATCCCTCAATCCCCAATTTTCACCTCTTTCACCTCATAATATACACGACATCGATAAACCTTTAGATATATGTCTGATTATTTTTAATGATTAGTTTATATACCGAATATCACATCCCCAAAGAAACAACTCATGAGATTTCGTTATTCAATGAAATGCACGTTTACCCCCTTAACATCTCTTTAAAACCCGAATAAAGAAAAATCATTCCTTAGTTGACGTTTTGACATACAGCGAACATATTCCCAAAATGTCATTTTTCCAACATTAATAGTTTTCGCTGGGCGTGATGAGTGAGTGAGTCAGACAGGACATTTTCTTTCAATTATTTTTACCAGAATTTCACCCCTCCCCATGGGCCCCTTAAATTGGATTGATGAAAAAACGCTTGAACACCTATTAACTTATTTTTTTAGCTGTCTTTTTCCCCTGAGTTTGATGAGTGAGTGAGTTAGTCAGTCAGTTAGGTCACTTTCTCTCCTTCCCCCCCCCCCCAGAAATTCACCCCACCCCATTGGCCCCTTAAATTAATTTATGAAAAAACGGTCGAACACCGATTTACTTAATTTTTTAGCTGATTTTTTTTCGCTGAGTTTCAAATTTCTCGCCTATGTCGTTTAAGAGATAGGCCTACACGCTCCGTTAGGAATCCTTCAACCCCCAATTTTCACCCCTTTCACCTCATAATAATACACCACATCGAAAAACCCTTAGACACATGTCTGCTTATTTTTAATGATTAGTTTATATGCCGAGTATCACATCCACAAATGAAACCACTCGTGAGATATTGTTATTCAATGAAATGCAGGTTTAACCCCCTTAAGACCCCTTTAGAGACTGAATATCAAAAAATCCTCCCTTAGTGTACGGGTTTGAGATACAACGAACATATCCCCAGAATGCCATGGTTCCAACTTCAATATTTTTGACTGGGCGATCATGAGTGAATGAGTCAGGACATTTTCTTTCATTTTTTTCCTTCAGAATTTCATCCCTCCCGATGAACCCCTTCAATATGATTGATCAAAAAAACTGTCGAACAGCTATTAACTTACTTTAAAGCAGTCCCCCCCCCCCCTGAGTTTGATGAGTGAGTCAGTCAGTCAATCAGTTAGGACACTTTATTTCCTGTTTCCCCCCCCAGAATTTCACCCCTCCCCATGGGCCCCTTAAATTGGATTTATGAAAAAAACTGTCAAACACATATTTACTTATTTTTTATGCTGATTTTTTCCGCTGAGTTTCAAACTCCTCGCCTATGTCGTTTAAGAGATACACGCTCCGTTAGGAATCTTTCAATTCTTACTTTTCACCCCTTTCACCTCATAATGTACACCACATCGAAAACCCCTCAGAGACGTGTCTTCTTCCTTTTTAATGATGAGTTTATATGTCGTGTATCATATCCCCCAATGAAACCAATCGGGAGATATTGTTATTCAATGGAATGCAGGTTTAACCCCCTTAAGACCCCTTCAGAACCTGAATATCCGAAAATCCTCCCTTAGTAGACGGTTTTGACATACAATGAACATATCCCCAAACTGTTATGTTTCTAACTTCAATATTTTTGGCTGGGCGATGATGAGTGTGTGAGTGAGTGAGTGAGTCAGGACATTATCTTTCAATTTTCTTTTTTCAGAGTTTCACCCCTCCCCATGAACCCCTTAAATTTGATTTAATAAAAAAACTGTCGAACAGCTATTTACTTACTTTAAAGCAGTTTTTTCCCCTGAGTTTGATGAGTGAGTGAGTCAGTCAATCAGTTAGGACACTTTCTTCCTGCCCCCCCCCCCCCCAGAATTTCACCCCTCCCCATGGGCCCCTTAAATTGGATTTATGAATAAACGGTCAAACACATATTTACGTATTTTGTATGCTGATTGTTTTCCGCTGAGTTTCAAACTCCTCACCTATGTCGTTTAAGAGATACACGCTCCGTTAGGAATCTTTCAATCCCCACTTTTCACCCCTTTCACCTCATGATATACACCACATCCAAAAACCTTCAGACTCGTGTCTTCTTATTTTTAAGGATGAGTTTACGTGCCGAGTATCACATCCCCCAATGAAACCAATCGGGAGATATTGCAATTCAATGAAATGCAGGTCTACCCCCTTAACACCCCTTTAGAACCTGAATATCCAAAAATCCTCTCGTAGTGGGCATTTGCGGCCCTTTGGGAAGCTGCATACCAAATTTCATTCCAATCCGTTCGGTGGTTTCTGAGATTTCGTGATGAATGAGTGAGTGAGTGGTATTTGACAAATATATATAGTAGATGATAGTGTCAAGTCTTTGTTATGCTAAACTCGGTTGACAGTGCTGTGTGAGTAGTTGAGTAACTAACGGGATTTCAAGTAAAGATACTGTTTTTCTATACCGGTAGTGCAGAGCAGAACTGGCATCCAGTCGGCCGTGTCTCGACTTGAGCTATGTTGCCATGGAAACTATCTGGCTTGCCATTCCTTCATGAGTATATTTTATGATTTGATTAGCCTGTGCTTGAGTGCAAAAGGGCCGAAATCAGAAGAATGAGAAAGACTGTCGAAAATTCATGTAGCCAGCGGTTCCTTCTGGATCCTAAACTATATGTATGCAAAATTTGGTTGAGATTGGCGGAACGGTGTAGAATTTGTATACGGAACAGACCCACATACCCACATACATACAGACTTTCACTTTTATATATAAGATAATGACAACATTAGCATTTAAGTCTCCTCATACTGCGTGTTTCATCTGTGGAGTTAACTTGGTACTGTAAGTCATGACCTGACATGTGAGTGCTCTGTTCTATCTCTGTGTTGCAAATCGTGGTTTCAGTCCCAATACTAGGCAGGTATTTAAAAATGCCAGCCCACGATCTTTGATTCGGGGGCGAGGACTGTCCAGCCGACACTACCTTATTATTAACCAAATTTTGGTTGGTTCCTTAGTTTAGGGGCTGCGACAACACGGTCATATAGCCCCGTGTACTTTGGGTTTGTGTAGAATCTGACTGATAATTGGTGTTAATTGTGATGGCTGTATTAGTGTGTGTTATCTGTTTTTAATTCCAGTAAGGACTGCAGACAATAATTTCAAGTAGTTGCTACTTTCACTACCTACCAAATGCTACAGTCCACGACACCTAGCTGTGAACTTGGCTACTACTAGATGCCATCGCAACCAGCGCCTGGTGTCGAAAGTTAGAACTTAAGATCATTAATCAAACCTAACCTACAAATCTTGATTCACATAAGTTTAATTAGTGAAATGTTCTTTTACATGCCATAAATCTATGACATGGGCCCGCCAGCTTTACTTCCCCTCCGAAGGAAGGCATAAAGAGGGATTTTAACCCTCTTAAAAATCCGACGACTTCGATCGGGTTTGAACCCACGACCTCGTGCATAGAAGCTCAGCATGCTATCAACTACGCCACCGAAGTCGCCTATTAACCACATTGAGACGTACTGTATATTTTAATCATTCTCCTAAGCATGGGTGGAGGAGCTGATAACGCAGACGTCAAGAACAATAGACCATTAGCCTATTTATGTTTAAAACATTGGCATGGTCATAAAACAGTCTAAGCCTACTCCTCCACAGAGGCTTAAAAAATATAAGAGACAAATGAAGCAATATTAATTAATCAATATACTGTAGTAAAACGTCTATCAAACGACCATCGATGGTTCCGCAGTAAATTGGTCTTTAAGAGAGGTGGTTGCTTAGTAATAATAATATTAATGATAACTTTATCTACATGTGGAGAAAATAACGGACAGCATTCGCAAAAGAAGACTCTTCTTTTATGGCCATTTAACACAAATGAACTCCGGAAGGCGGCTTCGGTGGCGTAGTCGGTAGCATGCTGTGCTTCTAAGCCCAAGATAGTGGATTCAAACCCGGCCGAAGTCGTCGGATTTTTTAAGAGCGTTAAAAATCCTTCAGTATGCCTTCCTTCGGAGGGGAAGTAAAGCTGGCGGTCCCATGTCAAAGATTTATGGCATGTTAAAGAACCTTCCACTAATTGCACCTGTGTGAAGCTAATTTGGATAGGTTAAGAATGTAAACAACGCTCTTAGGTTTCTACGTCCGTTGCCAAGAGCCGACTGCGGTAGCGTCTAGTAGCTAAGTTCTGAACTTGGCCTAGTAGTCGTTGACGGTGGCGCTTGGTGGCAAAAGTAGGAACTATTTGAAAAATTATAAGTTGCAGTACTTAAATAACAAAAAAAAAGATAACACACACTAATACAGTCATCACAATTAACACCGGTTATCAGACAGATTCTACACACACCCAAAGTACACGGGGCTACATGACCGCGTTGTCGCAGCCCCTAAACTTAAGAACCAACCAACTGAACTCCGGAAGATTGTCTAATCGAATCTGTGCCTACTTTGTGGGAAAGAAAACCAAAGGGATCTGGTTTACAGAGGTGGAAAAAGATCTACGAGAACTGGGGATATCACATGAGGACTTCTTGGAACGTGACTCTTTGAAGAAGAAACTTGGGGATATACAGAGCTTTCAGCCAAAACCTATACTGAAAACCGGCGAGAAGTGGACCGAAGAACGAAAGGAAGCTCACCGAAGAAGAATGCGCGAATACTGGGCCAATGTGTAAAAATGCAGTTGAAATAACGTGGTCCATAGACGACCGAAACTATAATAATAATAATAATAATAATAATAATAATAATAATAATGTTATTGGTTTAACGTCCCTTTTAACTACTGCGGCTTTTAGAGAATCGGGTAGTAGGAGGAATACCAGAGAATCTCTATTGGAAGTATGCAACTTTATAAAACTGTACATAAATTCATACAACAAATTGTTAATTAATTTATTGGCATTTGTGTTACAATTAATAAGTTAATTGTCATGTTAAGTGGCCAAAATATTCGGAAAATAAAAACCCAAGTCAATAATAAGTTGTACTTTTAATTACTGTGCCGGTTTTCGGCCACATCGTGACCTTCTTAAGCAACGAATTATAATACAGTATACAATACTGCTCGAGTCTAAGCTGCGTGGACCTGAGAGGAATTTGCATCGCAGACTATGAGTAGTGGTGGTGACGAGTGATGCGGTTTCTCGGTCCTTGCGTGGTAACAGAAGCAAATACATTAGTCGGTGACTCAGTCACTCATTCCCAACGCCACACTGGTTTCAGAAAAGACCCATGTTAGCAGTATTGGAATAGACGAGAATGTCAGGTAACACGTCGGGCTGTCGACAGGCTTCTCAATTCTCGCCTGCTCCTACACTGCCTCTGCCCTTCATCCCGCAAGTTCACAGAGCTTGGAACCGAGCACGTAGAGATGCAAGACTTATATTCAAAAAATTTCCATATCAAAGGTTGTTATCAAAATTATTTCTTAAAAATACTTATTGTCTAAAGGCTAAAAAGCACACATTAAATGTTAAAAATAAATCAGATGTTACAAATTATAACTATAACTTGTAATACTTAATTTCATCGATTATTTTTCACGGTAACATCACATATTATATACAGGGTCTTTCACTCAAAGTGGGGCCCCGGCCGCGCGGCGCGTGAAGGGTCGGACGAGCACATGGCAACTCACTGAGCTTGGTCCGGAGAGAGCGCTCGAACGAATCGCTTGTAAACAGCAAGCACACATAACACATAATCAAAGTAAAATCATTGTCAGAGAAGATGTTGGAAAATGTCTTCCACCTGCATCTACACATTTCTGACATCGTCTAAGGAAATTTTCATTCATCTACCGGGATAGCCTCAATTTCTCTTGTGATAATTAGTTTGAGTTCATCTAGTGAGTTGTTGCATAAACCTAATTTTTAAATTATCCCCATAAATAAAAAATTGAAGCAATATGCTTGTAACACTCAGCAATACTATGTTATAAAATTTTGAAACACAATAACCCTCAAACAATAACCACGTACACACGTTATAAACTTATAACTCCTGTAACTTAAAATAGGCTATAAACGAAATAACGAAGTCAACATTACTCGTCAAATCCTGCGTCTCAACTGCCTCAGCTCCGTGTTGCAATGTGCTCGTCTGACCTTCGGCTCGACTTTCTACCAAAAAGATGGTATATTGGCTTTTAGTTCTCGTAGTCAAGTGGTGCAGTTGCACCTTATATAAAGGGAGGTGGCGCGCAGTTCGTCACTCCTGTGGGGGTCCGGGCGGGGACACCAAGAGCCCGCCGATGAGCCTAGCTTGGTGTCCTAGGCGAAACCCCACACAAGACACGGCACAAACCTAGAAGAATTGCTGAGTTTTAATTCACCGGCCGTGAAAGCCAATATACCATCTTTTTGGAAGCCTTCATAGGGAGGTTAAGGCTGCTTGAGCTTTTAGTTCTCGTAGTCAAGTGGTGCAGTTGCACCTTATATAAAGGGAGGTGGCGCGCAGTTCGTCACTCCTGTGGGGGTCCGGGCGGGGACACCAAGAGCCCGCCGATGAGCCTAGCTTGGTGTCCTAGGCGAAACCCCACACAAGACACGGCACAAACCTAGAAGAATTGCTGAGTTTTAATTCACCGGCCGTGAAAGCCAATATACCATCTTTTTGGAAGCCTTCATAGGGAGGTTAAGGCTGCTTGAGCTTTTAGTTCTCGTAGTCAAGTGGTGCAGTTGCACCTTATATAAAGGGAGGTGGCGCGCAGTTCGTCACTCCTGTGGGGGTCCGGGCGGGGACACCAATAGCCCGCCGATGAGCCTAGCTTGGTGTCCTAGGCGAAACCCCACACAAGACACGGCACAAACCTAGAAGAATTGCTGAGTTTTAATTCACCGGCCGTGAAAGCCAATATACCATCTTTTTGGAAGCCTTCATAGGGAGGTTAAGGCTGCTTGAGCTTTTAGTTCTCGTAGTCAAGTGGTGCAGTTGCACCTTATATAAAGGGAGGTGGCGCGCAGTTCGTCACTCCTGTGGGGGTCCGGGCGGGGACACCAAGAGCCCGCCGATGAGCCTAGCTTGGTGTCCTAGGCGAAACCCCACACAAGACACGGCACAAACCTAGAAGAATTGCTGAGTTTTAATTCACCGGCCGTGAAAGCCAATATACCATCACAATGGTTATTAATTATATGTTCTCTCTGTAATGTTTTGGATACTACAGGGCGCCAGGAAATTTTCTCCGCAGTGTATACATGCGTCTGCGAGGGCTATCATCAGTAGGGCCCGGATGTTGATGACATGTCATCTTTTTACTGAGCTGTCTGAAACAATGCTGAAGTACATAGAAACTCCGGAAGGGCTACCCCGTCTTCAAATATATGATTTTTATTTTGCATCTTTTTGCCTTTTTTGCTATTTTTTCATTTTAAGAGCATCTTTTTAAGTTTGGTAGATTTTTTGGTCTTATTTTACAGAAATCGGCCTTTTGAGGTCATTTTTTTTCTAATTTAGTCATGTCACAGCTTTATATGAGGGAGTTACGTCTCTCAGAATTAAGAAGAAGTTAGTACGGTAGCTGATACAAAATAATTTGAAATATTGATTCCATTTCCTTAATCAACCGGGTGGAAACTAGTCTTATTGTTAGCAGCAATCGTGGCAAAATTGTTGCGGGTACTGCATGAAAACTGAAAAAAAAAATGTCAGACAAAAGCACCGGGTATAGAACATTATGCAAGATCTCAGATATTCTTTCTGGTGAAAACTACTGCACGGATGGGATAGAGGAGGATTTAGCAGCAAACGACCTTCCTCACTTCAAGTACATTCCGATCACATCAGTTGATGTTGAACGCAGCTTTTCGAGATATAAAAATTTGTTGGCAGATAATCGCAGATCATTTAACTTATATTTGACATCAGAATGGCATGCGTAGTGCAGTGAAACTCAGACTAAAGTGAACATAAACCTTTTGTTAAGTGTTAGTAATCTATTTTGATTGACTTTTCAGTTTGACCAAGATGTCATTTTTGAAATATTGGTGAGTTAATTATAATAAGATCATTTTCTCCCTTTTATAGTGCACTTTTCAAATTTTTAGGGCATTAATTAGTCATTTTTGAAAATTTTAAGTGCATTTTTTAATTTTTTTTACGGCATCAACATCCGGGCCCTAATCATCAGTATAGTTACGTTGGCAGCACTACTGTCGCTTGTATCAAAACAAACAAACCGTAAACTTTGTACTCACCACAGCCTTTCACAACTGATGCTGGAAGTGCTGATGACACATACGCTCGCTTATTGCAATATACACTGACGATTTTGACAGCCTACATCCCACACGTGTGGGATTCACCCTGTCAAGGACACCGTGCTACCAACTAAACTGCTGATGCTAGCTCTGGCAGAAGCCGGCAGTCACTGCGGAGAACATTTCCCGCCGCCCTGTATTTAGTGTCTGTTTTACATTGAACAGAGTCATGTCGGAAAATTTCATACCGTAATTGTTTCGACATTAAATTAAATAAAGTAGTCCACTCTAAGTCCTTTTACCGCCTCAGGCCCCTCAGCAAATTCGGGCCCCGGGGCTAAAGCCCCGCTTGCCCCTTCCTCTTGTCGGGCCTAATGGGTAATCCAGCACTGGGCCCTGGTATTAACACTGCAGGTACTCATGTTTACTACAGAGCCATGTGGCACAATCACTGTGTTGCTCGATGGCTTATCACAGCTTAGTTCACACAATGGCGACAAGTGAAGGACTTGTTTGTTGATAAGGTGCTCTCATGATACAAGTCACTCATTCGGTGAGAACAGTCGTACTCGACGACCAGTAGGACGCGTTAACCCACGAGGACTGGCGCGTGGGTATTTTTGGCCCGAACCTAAAAAATGCTCTATATTTTCGTTTTGTTCTGCACTAATTTCCTGTCGCTTACTGTACCTTCCTTTCTAACCTTGAACTTCACCCTGCAAAAGACACATGCCCCTAACTTTTTGAACACTTAAGTTATTTCTATATTATTTACGGTCGGGTCAGATTTACCCATGGCGCCAGTCCTCGCGTGACAATTTTTGACTTACGTTAGTGGGGACAATCTGTAAAAGAAATAAGGGGCGAAATCCACCTATTTTGGTGCAGCACAATCACATAGCTCACGTTCTTGTTCATCCATGTTTAGGGTCTAGGAATACCTTGGTCATTAGCTCCTTTGTTCAAAGAAATTAAGATGACTGCTTTGCTGGCACTATCAGGGCCGATACTGTTACAGAAATTATTGTTACGTGCCACCCCCTAGTGGCACTTTTGTTAACTGGATTACTGTGGGTTGAAGCACAACACAGATTGTTCCTTTAAATGAAATAATTAACTTTATTGCGGCCAGAAAGATACACCACTCAACAGCAAATACAAGCAATTAGAGCCTTACTCCAGTTTCCTCAAGTCTCTTCCTTATGGAGAGCTCTTGCCCCCTTTCACTTGTCAACAAACCACAGAAGTTAATCCGTCCTAATGAGTCAGGTGGCCTTGACAGAAACTACCTGCACCTCTTCCTCATTTACACAAACTACAGTTACTTACGATAACTTGCTACACGCTGCTTCGCTGTTCACAAGCTGGGAAACAATGTCACTGGATTTCGTAACTCGCACGGCACTTCGCCACAATACGTCTGTCGCTCAGTGAAATCACACTCGCTCAAAACACAGGCAGTCCCCTGTATGCTTCTCCCTCCCTCGCTGTCAAGAGAATCAGCTTCACTGGGGGTTTCGCAAGTCACCACACTTCTGTCGCTCAAGATAAACGCTCGCACTAGCTCGAAAAACACAACTGCTTGACAGGTCGCTCTTATATAGCAGGCCGGTGACTCAATAAATGCTTCTAGACCCATCCAGGGTTCACGGCTTCTCGAGGTTTCCTTCACTGGCTGAGTCACGAATATTCTGGACCATCCCTTTGTCCCAGTAGTCCTGTTGCATAAGGCGCACGCAATACACTGAGGCAGAGCAGCCCATCCCTGGGGCAGTTGTGACTCATGCGGCGAGCGATGAAACAAACTCTCAGCCGTAACACCATCATTTTTTCTGTATGTTACATTTGAAAAATGTAAATAAACCTCAATTTATATTGGGAATAGGTCATAGGAAGATACCAGGTGTAATTTTTTTTAGTCGATTTACCCTCCAGGTTGGTGGCTTCCACGGACTCAGCGAGGGAACCACTACCGCCGCTACGGGCAGTGTCCTGGAGCTTGGAACATCTGGTCGGGAGGGATACAACTGGGGAGGTGTAATCAGCACTTCGCCCAGGCGGCCTCACCTGCAAAGCGAACAGAGGCCTCATGAGGGATGAGAAGGGAGGGGAAGATTTGGATGGATAGGCAAGGAAAAGGGAAGGAGGTGGCCGTGGCCTTACAGTTGGTGCCATCCCGGCATTTGCCCGAAAACGAAGTGGGAAACCACGGAAAACCACTTCGAGGATGGCTAAGGTGGGAATCGAACCCCCTCTACTCAGTTGGACTACCCGAGGCTGAGTAGACCCCGTTCCAGTCCTCATACCACTTTTCAAAATTCGTGGCAGAGCCAGGAATCGAACCCAGGACCTCCGGGGCGGCAGCTAACAACGCTGACTGCTACGCTACGGAGAGGTGTAAACTTACTTCATTGAAATACGTACAACTACGACGAAAAGGGAGTGACACACTATGGGTCAAAATGACCCGGCGCTAATCCACGTGTTATATTTTTTCACGCCTGTTCTCAAGGGTTAAGAAAACGTCATTCTAGTGTGTCAATGAAACTAGACATGAGAAAAGTTCTACTTACCTGTTTCATACAGTAGTTCGTGGGCACATTGTCCCTGGGCTATCCACTTCCCTCGCTGACAGACCGCTTTTACCCGTGTTAGCTATTCTCGCCGAGCCCAGTGCCCTTGCACTGACAACTCACCCATTAAGGCTGTTTCTCTTCCTTTACTTCTGTCTCTATCTTTTATTAAGATAATTCTTCTTGCGACTATTTTTATTCTGCAATCTTGTCGCTGCTGATGTTGATAGACTAATACTAACCTGTCACTGTAGCCGAGAACGCCAACGCGCTCGCTCATGCCTCACTGGAATTGGGAGAGTGTGGGTACGAATCACATCTCGGCCGTTCTGAAAATGGTTTTCGTGGTTTCACTTTTTCACCATCAGGCAAATGCCGGGGTGATTCCTTTCAAATGTCCACGGCCGACTTTCTTCCATAATCCCTTTCCTGACCCTTCCTTAATTAGACCTAAGTTAACGGTCTCCACTGCGATCGGCCTGTCACCATCCCCAGTTGTATCTGTTGTCAAAGTGTGTTCAGCTCCCAGACACCGTCCTTGCGATGGTAGATTAGAGAAATGATCCCTCTCAGAGTTCGTGTGTTTAACCGAGTGTGGAGGATGAGCGATTATATACAAATACGCGAGGCTGAAATGACGACGATGTTCAAGCCCCTCAATATTACAATGCCCTTTCTTTCTCTTGGCAAATATCCTGGGAAATAAGCGTACAGACTGCCCTAGTTATCTTAAGTGTAGATGAAGACCACATGGATCATTATCGAGAATGAACAACAAAAGCGATTGCAATAGTACTTGTGGGAGAGTCCTAATCTCAACAGACACTACACCACACGCTACGTGATAGCGCTCACATGTTCCATCTCAACAATGAGTACCGGCACGTCCTCCTCCGAGCCATGGACAGGTTTCGCGGAATCATTAATCGTTTGGCCTTCGTCAGTTGGCTGAACCGCTGCTTATACCCTGTTAGGCCCCGATCCAATTTAATTTGGGACGTCTAAACGCAAGAGGAATAGCCTACATTATCGTGATCAGTGTTGCCAATTTGGTGTTTTTAGCACCAGATCTGATGTTTCTGAAGTTCTAATAGCACCATAGCAAAATACTGGTGTTATTTCAATAAAACCAGTGCCAAATCTGGTGCTTAACGGATTTTTCCATGAAATTGTCTCTTGTGACAAATAAGTAAATCCTGGAAGTCATCAGCCATGTAATAGTTTTAATAAAGTTAATCAATTAAGATAGGCAATGTTCAGCCTTACACGTGTCAAGATCAACACTCCAACAGGGGAAGTCCCTGAAATTCTCATTCGCGTGCATGAGGGCTAAGTAAGCGCAACCTGCAGGGCTCAGTGCAAGTGCACTTGTTCAAAGAATCGACCTATCATCTATTTTCTTCCCAGCTCCCAGGGGATTTCCCAGTTTCATGCGAAGGCAGTTTATGTAGCCTACTTTCGCTCCCTCACTCTAATACAGATGTAGGGAGAGTGTTTAGCCAAGTTTGATTGGTGAAAACAAAGCGAAGATATCGAATGAAAATTCAAAAATTGCATTCCATTCTGTGTGTGAGATTTGGACTATAAACAGAGGGAAAATGCTATCACGACTACGAACTTCCGAAGGATATAATAGTGGCCAAAATTGGAAGTATGCAGAGCTACAGCAGTACTACACCTTCCGGCTGTAAAGATGTAATAGCGGTAGCAGGCTCCGCAAGTGAAGAATACTATTTTTAATGAACGAAATGTAAGTAAAAAGCCGTTTATATATTGATAAGTTTTGGTGTTTTTCTAGTGTTTTGAATCATAGAGTCCAGCTGGTGCGTTTCTGGTGTTTTAAAGCATAGGGTTTAGTTCTTTCCCATTTCAAGATTTGGCAACACTGATCGTGATCAACTTTCCCTCCAACAGGATCAGCCCGATCCTGTTCCCACAACTAGATAAGCGCGTTTGTGGCCATTGCGATCGTCGATGTGTTCTATCCCCCAGCTGTGTGAGTCAAGTAGGCAGTGGAAATGATGGCCATTTTGGATTTTCTTGTGTTTTGAAAGCGAGAAATATGTTATGTTGGCCATGATGGTTGTATTTATGTTGGTTGATATCAGATAGGCTATTATGAAGATTGAGAGACACATGAAATGATGGATGGAGAACAAACATACCAGTATTTAAACACGGAAACATCTTAGCGCTGGGGAAAGTCATAGATTTATTGGCATAGACATAGAAGGGATTCCGATAGGACCAAATGACTCTGGACGAACAAAGAAGCAATAATAATATCCTAGACCTGTGCATAATTAATATTTTCTACTCCAAGAGTAGGCCTTGCCCACACATCTCCTCAGGATTTGTATAAAATTAAGAATATAGCCTACATTGTCAGGTTGGATTCTATAAAAAGAATAACTGACATACTTCAAAATTTGAAGAAACAAACTACTGTCAATTTCTGCTTTAACACTTGGAATTCAAAAGTTGCCAGAAAATAGCGATGTCGTGTTGTTTCATGATGGGACGTCTAAACACGTACCGGTACCAATGAAAAAATGCCGTTGATCGCGATTGAATATTATCCAGATCAGAGATAATCGGGAACGCGACCGAGACGTCTAGACGGGATATTAGCAATGCGATTAATTCTAAAGTAGTTGTCATTTGAGGGGCTTGGACATCGTGGTCATTTGTCCCCGTGTACTTGGATTTGTGTAGAATTTTTCGGATAATTTGTGTCATTGTGATGGTTGAATTACTGTGTGTATTTGTAATTCAGGAGAGAATTAGGAAGGAGGTGGCCGTAGCCTGATAAGTGGGAAAGCATGGAAACCCATTCCTTCCCAGTTTTGCTTGACCTGGCTGAGTGAATCCCGTTCCAGCTCTCAGACCAGAATTAATTTTCTTGGCAGAGCCGAGAATCGAACCCGGACCTCCGGGACGCTAGTCAAGAATGCTAACCGCTGCACTCAGTCTCGTAAGGCAAAACTGAGAAGAGGAGGGTTCAATTCCCACCTCAGCCGACGTGAAAGTGGTTTTCCGTGGGTTTCCACTTCTACTCCAGACATATACCGGGATGGTTCCTAAATTAAGGCCACGCCCGCCTTCTTCTTAATCCCTACCGAATTACAAATACACACACTACTACCACAATAACACAAGTTATCAGGCAAATTCTACTCACACCCAAGTACACAGTTAACCGACGGAGTGATTATTTTATTTAGCGGGATGATAAGTTGCTGTAAGAATTACTACTATAAAAAATACTCTTGGAGACGCGCGAATTAACCGGAAATCGAATTATTCGCACTCGGATTATCGGGGGTACACTTATTCCAAGGTACAACACTCTTCCCTACATCTAAAAATAACCTCATCCCTAATTACGGATTCAAACTAAGTCCTTGATCGGGAGAGTATTAATGCCTTTCTTGTCGTACGTTGCTGCGATGGACAGGACAAGTTGATTAACGTCTTACAATGACCAATGACAGCGAACATTATCCAATTCAGGCTGCTCTGTCCTTCGAAGCCGCAAAATTTGGTCGCGTGACGTTCAAGGTATCATGTTTTGCATTCAAGATTACAAATCACGAATTCATGAAACGATCTCTTGAAATAATAAAGTACGTCCTATGTTACGACTTTGTCCGTGAGTCAGGCCTTTTCCTTGAATTAAGAAGGAAGTTACCTGATTCCAGATCATGTTACCTTATTAACTTTCGTAAGTTTCTACTTTTTTAAATCATAATAATGAGTAGAAAACAGTTAATGTTAAGTGATAAATTATTGTAGGCCTATACTAGCACAAATGACCGGCGTGCATTCCACGTTTCACCCACATCACGAAGAATAACATGCTCCTTATCGTCGCTGGCCTTCATTGACGAAATGCTCGGAACGCGCGCTGTGTTAATTCGATATCTCCCGCTAGTGGCGCACGGTGCACAGTGCTTCTTGATACAGTACTGACTATTCAACTTTGTTCAAAAATGTCAGCGCAGCATTATTACATAATTTAGACGTCTTTGCGATTTCAAGACCTGTCCGGCCGTTGATTTTAAATTTTGTAAGGTAATTTTATCAAACTGTTGCTATTGCTTCAGAATGGATATATCAGGGCCCTGAATTGAACTTCAGAAGAAATACCTTCGAGCTTATTGAGGAACCCGTTTACTTGTGTCCTGATCAGGCATATAGAATGAAGTTTGCCGTGACTTGCTGAACATTTTCCTTCACTCGTCGAGTGTGGTGGTTAGGTGTCGACCTACATTTAGGTATTAATACTTGTGGAAGTGTGTGTGACAGTTGTTGTTGATAGGCAGTGCTCTACAAAGACATACACATAGTGCCAAGGGAAGTGTCAATATTTCCAAAACAGACTATTATGGACATTGATGAATATGAAACGCTTCCAACTAAGAACGTTACTACCCATATGACGGCAGGCGCTGTGGCTGGTATAATGGAACATTGCGTAATGTACCCGCTAGATTCTGTTAAGGTATGGTTTAGTGTCATTCCCATTTTTGATGGTACATGGGGTGTTTAACATCAGATACACTTGATAGAATATCTCAAAATCGTTTCCAGCTCTTACTCGCGCTGATTAACCTTGGCATCCTTCGCACTGCTACCCTAGTGAAATCCCATGTGACAACTTATATTTTGAAGTGTTTACACTTTGTATCTATCCCTACCGCCTGTATGAGAATTTTAATACTTATCTAATTGTTTGTAGACGCGGATGCAAAACCTGTCACCATCTCCAAATGCTGTGTATCGAGGAGTTGGAGAAGCTTTATTTCGTATGGTGAAACATGAAGGTGTTTTAAGGCCAGTTCGTGGAATGAGTGCAGTTGTTGTGGGCGCTGGACCTGCCCATGCTCTGTATTTTTCATGCTATGAGTTTGCGAAAACCATTCTAACGCAGACGTCGCTAAACAATCACGTTGCAATTGGTGAGTCGATCACTGAAGTGTGTAAACTAAATTCTTTGTAATTGCTTAGGGGTGTGTTTTTAGTGGAGTGAGTGCAAATTATCGCCTATTTTCTCTCCTTGTGGTAATTATTTTCATATGATTAAAAATCTCCAATCACAAATTTATGGTTGCTGCTTAAGCATGAAATAAGAGTTTTGAGGTTATTAAGCTAAGGATATATTTAAAGGTAAGTAAGGCTTAATTTTTATAGTGTAGTATAGTTAATATGCATTGTATAGGCCTAAGTTATATCCTGAAAACTACCAAGTGTTAGGTTAGGATTTTTCCTAAAGTTGAAGTGCTTGGTGAGGTTAGGATTTGACAACACCTGAATAAGATTGCTCTACACTAAGGTAATATTTTATACCTAAAACATAGCTTAGTTAATGAGAAATCACTAAAGAGAAAGGGGCAAATGACATTACACCCCTTAAAATAGCAAGTCAGATCGTTGAAGAGATTGTTCATGGGGGGACATGGTAGCGCAGCGGTCTAGCTGTTGCCGCTAAGCAAGGTGGACCAGTTTCGATTCTCGGTCAATGCAGGTGAGATTTTCAAAGTGTAATGACATGTCCTGTGGTTCGGGATCCATGTAAAAAGGAGGTGCCATGGCTCACGATCGCTAGATTAACGGTCACGTTAAACTACAAGCTCCTGCCTTCAAGATTGTTGATGCTATTTAAGCCAGACACCTGAAACGATTACACTTCAGGAGAGGTGAACCTTCTACACAACTACTTGAATTAGCCGAAACACCATTTGTGATTAATAATAATTGTGGAAATGCTGTGGTAATAGATGTGCTCCTCCGGTGTCTATAACACACCCACCATCCCTTTGGATCACGACTTATACAGCAAATTCCAGTTGTGTCTGCCATAATACAGAGTCTTTATTTTTGCTTCACAAGGCGATTCCGCTCGACCTTGGCCGGCTGTTGTAGGTTAGCGCGCGCGGTCTCCGGCCATATTCCCACGCTCTTGCTGCTGTAGACGTGTTAGCTCAGAGCTAATTGGGTGTTTTATAAAGCTACTGTGTGTACTAAATATCGTATTGTAGTGTTTTATTGTGATTGGGTATAGTGCTCTAATGCCCTACGTGAAATATTCATTACGTGAACGAGTATATCTGCATAATACGTACTTAAATTGCAGTAAATCGTGCACTAGAACAAGACAAAACTTTCGAGTGAAATTCCCAGAGAGACCCATTCCTATAAATTGGACAATAAAACAACTGGCTAAGAGATTCAAACGTGCAGGTTCAGTAAACAATAAAAATTGACGTAAAGGTCGTTATTTCCTTACTGAAGCTAAATTAACTGGAGCAACCGGAAATTTCATAGGGAGATGCCCATTATGTTTGGCAGTGGATGGGGAACATTTTCAGCATCGACTGTAAACATGGGGGGTAAAAATGCATGATACTGATTTTAAGCACCATACTCTGTCGTACATATGCGTGCGCCACAGTCGGCAACTGAGCAGTCACTGGCGGAGCGCGTGAGTGAGAATGTCCTTGCCAAGCAAATATAAAGACCCTGTATGTGTGAATTATGTGACAAATACAATATTGCCAACCCAGCGCATATGGTACTACAGGTCGGACGTTTGTTTTAGGCGAGTGAAAAATCTTAATGGAAGCCTGGAGGCGAATTACTATAGTACCTGTGTTGTTGTCAGCTGCCCCATGCGGTCAGATGATTGACAAAGCTATCTTACACTACTGCTCAAGTACAGTCATTGGCAAATATAATGGAGTTCTGTTCGTAACTATGTAATGTGTACTTCCGCGTCGCACAATACTTCGACGTGGACTGTACTGTCTGCACGATGTGTCGTCACGTGCTCAAGTCTGGAATTCCATTACATAAAACCGGTGGTGACAAATGTGAAGAGAGAGGGCGAGAGAGTGGCTGTGTACAGGCTCACTCGCAAGCTTCAAGGTCAAGGGCAATCGTCGAAAACAAACGTCCGGCTTGTGCTCATCAATGATCATTGTCCAGACCAATGGTTTTTTACTACACCAATAATTGCTAGGTAGCATGGCCTGCAATACACCCCTGGTTTTTGTCACGCACAGTGGGGGTACTCTTGCATCAATAACCTTGATCCAGACTAATTGCTTTACCAAATAATACTTTTCACATAAATACAAGGTGTATTTTGTATCCAATATGTTGGTAACGGTAATGTGACGTCAAGGTATTGGCATTGGTAATAGTTGAAGAGACTTGATGCGCCAGACAAAGATGGGAATTGCCGTTGAATGAGCAAGAAACAAAAAACACATATTTCCAGTGCAGTAGTGATAATGGACAGTAATGTCAATGGGTAATGACTCCCAGAATGTACACTCATGACTAACTTGCTTCCCAGACATACATTTTACAATGGATTCTTGATACAGGGTTAATAAAATTGTTTTTTACGACATATAGGTTAGGCCTAGCTCGTCTTTAAGCATAACAAGGAATTGGAGCATTGGGCAGGAATTTAAAATATGCAGGGTTAGGGTAATAGTTCAGGGTTCACACTTTAATACTGTAATTGTTAATGCCGTATTTTACCTTTGCAGTTATAAACTGACAAAAAAAAAAAAACGGTCGCCAGCTGTGTTCAACTCCTTTATCTGTCACATTACCTATTTCTTTAGTAAATTTTCATGACGGCCGGCACCTTATAGCAGTCGAATTCCGCTTATTGCTGCAGAGTTAAATGTGTATGGCATGTCCATAAAGCAGTTAGTCTAAATAACCTGGCAGAGTAAACAACTTTCAGAGTGATAGAAAATTACTAATCAAGAAAATTTTCCCCATATTATAATGGTTGAGCACCAATGCTTGATTGTACAGGGTCTTTATTTTTGCTTGGCAAGGACATTCTCGCTCACACGCTCCACCAGTGACAGCTCCGTTCCCGGCTGCTGCGCGCGCGTATATACGGCAGAATACGGTGATTAAAATCACCATGCTTACAGTAGGTGCTGAAAATGTACCCCATCCTCTGCCAAACATAACCGGCATCTCCTTATGAAGTTTCTGGTTACTCCGGTTAATTTAGCTTCTGTAAGGAAATAACAACATTTAACTTACATCTATTTTTATTGTTTGCTGAACCTGTACATTTGAATCTATTAGCCAGTTGATTTATTGTCCGATTTATATGGATGGGGCTCCCGGGAAATGTCATTCGAAACTTTTGTCTTGTTCTAGCGCACGTTATGTAAGTTACGGCACGTATTGTGCAGACCTTCGCTCGACCTTGGCCGCGTGTCCAGCCATATTCCCCGGGTATTCCCTCGCTCTTCTGTAGATGTGGGTGTTTCATATTTCAGTATTTTATAAAGCTACTGTATACCTATACTGTATGTCGTATTGTGTAGTGTTTTATTGTGATTGTGTGTAGTGCTGCAATGCCTTATGTAAAATATTCGTTACGTGTACAGTATACTGTATCTGCACAATACGTACATAAAGTGCAGGAAATCGTGCGCTATAAGAAGACAAAAGTTTCGAGTGAGATTTCCAGAGGGACCCATTCCTATAAATCGGACAATAAGACAACTGGCTAAGAGATTCAAACGTACAGGTTCAGTAAACCATAAAAATAGACGCGAAGATTTCCTTACTGAAGCTAAATTAACAGGAGTAACCGGAAACTTCATAAGAAAATGCCGATTATGTTTGGCAGCGGATGGGGAACATTTTCAGCATCTGCCGTAAACATGAGTAAAAATGCATGATACTGATTTTCAGCACCGTATTCTGCCGTCTGTACGCGCGCGAGGCAGCCGGGAACTGAGCTATCACTGGCGGAGCACGTGAGCGAGAATGTCCTTGCCAAGCAAATATAAAGACCCTGTATGTTGCCACTAAACAATTTGATAGTAATAATGTTATTGGTTTTACGTCCCTTTTAACTACACTGGCTTTTAAGAGACGCCGGGGTGCCGGAATTTTGCCCCGAAGGGGATCTTTAACGTGCCAGTAAATGTACTGACACGGCTCCCTCGCATTTGCGCACCCTCAAATGCCAGCTGACTGCGCCAGGTTTCGAACCTGCAACCTTGGGCTCAGCAAGCGAGAACGTTACCCCTGAGCCACGCAGCCAGACCAATTTGATAGAGCTAGGTTACCACCTCACATGTCACTAACAACTAGAAATGAGGTGAAGAAAGAAACTGTCACTTTATATGCCTGCTTCCTATGGGAGGAACACTAGGTTGATTTATTCCATACTGAGGAGAAAAAAATAGTTAAAAGCATGGTTCACGGCCACACTCCACTATTGGAGTCTAGCTATGCTTTGTTCCTTCCTCCACCGCACGTCATGTCTTGTCATTGAGCTTGCTGTGTACACCAACCAGGTCCGTATTTAGGGCTCCTGACACCCCTGTGCAAAAAAAAAAAAAGGAACTTGAGCTGCCCCCGACTTGGAATAGGTACATTTATGAAAGTTTCCTTTACATAGATCTAATAATGGGTCTGTTTCTTCACCTGTGCATGTATTTAACTATGAGTGGCAAACACTATAAACATGTGTTTACTGAAATTACAAATAGAAAAAAAATCTTTTTACATTAAATTTTAACAGATATCCTGCACAACCAATGACCAATACATCCAATTATTCAAATAACACGGTGCTTCCTCCTTGCCTTGTCATTTATCAAGCACATGAGGTCTCTTCAACTGTTGCCAAGGTGCACACATTAGGCCTACTGTTGCTAACATGTGGGATACCAAAACAATTGGTCTGGATAAAAATTATTGACGCACGAATACTCCCACTGTGCGTGACAAAAACAAGGGGTGTATCACTGTGCGTGACAAAAACAAGGGGTGTATATCGACGGTGTTAAGGTAAAAGGTTGTAACCCTAAAAAAAATTGAAAAATGCTATTTTCATATAAATGAATACATCAGCAGTATGGGCATGTCCCAGTAAAATGCTGTAACACTCATTTTATTTCAGTACGGTAAAAGGTTTTTAAAGCCACTGCTCTAAGGGTTACGTCATTATACTTCAATAGATGTTGAAAGAACTCAGCGGTGGTAACCCACATACAGGGTCTTTATATTTGCTTGGCTAGGACTTTCTCGCTCCGCCAGTGACGCCTCAGTTGCCGGCTGCCGCGTGCACGTATGTACGGCAGAGTGGTGCTTACAATCAGCATAATGCATTTTTACTCACCATGCTTACAGTAGATACTGAAAATGTTCTCCATCTGCTGCCAAACATAATGGGCATCTACTTATGAAGTTTTCGGTTATTCCGGTTAATTTAGTTTCACTAAGAAAATAACCTTTACGTCTATTTTTATCATTTACTGAACCTGTACGTTTGAACTCAGGGTTACAACTTTTTACCTTGACACCATCAATATATCAGCTGAGAGCCTCACTACCTGGTAAATATTGGTCACACAGCTCAGGACATTATTGAAATCGTGACAGACATGGTGAATATCAGACAGCATCAGGAAACCATTATGGCGGGTGATTTCAATTGCCGCATAGATTGATTGATTACTTGGAAGGAGAAGGATTTATCCTACAAAACGAGCCACAGGACCATACATATAGGCTACTGTATATGTCACAATGGCACGAGTATAATAGACCTAATATTCACCAGTTCTGTTGAAAGATCATCGGACATAGGGTTCTTGCCAAATCTGATGTGGCGCCGTTAAGGAAGCATCTCCTGGTTGTGGCTACGTTTACAGTCAATTCAGAGAAGCCGAAGCGAGAGCAAATGACAGCTAGGGTCCAAAGATCGATATACAGTATATCAGTGATATAGAGGAATTTGCAAAAAACACAGAACACATTTTAGAGGAGATACAAGAAGGTAACATTGAAGCAGCAGCACAGAACCTAGAGAATGCCTCAAGGAGAGCACGGGTGAAGATACCTTGGAGGGAAAGATCACAGCCCTGGTTTGATGCAGAATGCTACGAAAGAAGGAAACAAGTTCTTGAGCTCCTTCACAAAACAAAAAATTATGACACAGATGAACTTCAAATGACATACAGCTTTCAAAGAAATAGCTTTAAGAAACTGATGAAAGAAAGTTGTACAACCTGGGTGGAAGCAGAGAGTAAGAAGCTAGTCAGAAAAGCTTCGGAAAACCATATTGCAGCACTGAAGATAAAAACCCCTAAATTCGCACAATCAATTGTGATGGCAACATGGGAAAATCACTTCTAGAAGCTCTTTAACAAGGAATGCGCACGAAATAGAAGAGTTCCTGAGAATTACCATAGAGGAAGTACGTGAGACGGTCATGAGCCTGAAAAATCACAAAGGGGCCGGGCCAGACGAAATATTCAACAAGCACTTAAGGAAGCGCTTCCCTACATAAAGGAATATGGGCAGCGCTGTTCAACAAATGCCTCGAGACATCTACTGTTCCTTCCAGCTGGCTGTCATCCACGTTGAAAGTATTGTATAAAGGTAAAGGATCCCCTGACCCACCTGATTCCTGTAGGGGAATCTCACTAGAAAATACATCTTTCAAAGTGTAGCAAAATTTTACCCAACAGATTAACAGCAGATGCGGTCTGCATAAAACCAGACCATCAATTTGACTTTAGGAAAGGCAGATTCACCCTACAGGCAATCAGAAATCTGCTTGATGACATCGGAGAAGTACTTAGACTTCAAGGAAGAAACTTCCACGCCGTTTTCATTGACTATAGGAAGGCCTTCGACCTCCTAAATGTCAAATTATCATAGATAACTTTGTAAGCTACTTGGAAATGGCAACTACCTAACAGAGATCGTGTCTGGAATTCTCCAGCATAACACAGTGATCATCAGAGACAACCAGCCATCAACAGCACCAATTGTGCAACAAGGGGAGTCTTGCAGGGAGACCCAGCTAGCCTGCTCCTGTTTAACTTGACAGCTGCGGATATAGTGGAAATTCTTGAAGGCTACGAAGAACCAGTTTCCTTCTATGCATAGGCAGACGACGTGGTGTTTGGGTCATCTAGCCTTGAAGTTCCAAAAGAATGTTGATCTAGACTGACATTATGGGCAGGGAAGAACAAACTGCAACTTAAAAGAGATAAAATGACCCACATGATATTCAGGAAGGGAGGCAGAGAATCAGCCTGTGAGAAGCTTTACCACGAAGAAGAGTCATTGAAAATAGTCAATAAGTTTAACTATCTGGGAATTAAATTACAGATGTCTGGCAACACATTCACGAAACATATAGAAAGTCGAACATGCTGCTTTAATAGCGATGAATGAGGTCAAACTGCTCAGAAGAATGTCCATACATGATGATGATGATCAGGTGCTATCAAGTCGGTGTCGATTCCTAGCGACTGTCTCCATATGATTCGGTTTTCAGCCATATACTTCAGATCCTTCAATGACATATTCATGTTGGATTTGATGGAGTCGATCCATATCAATGCTGGCCACTCTCTTCTCCTAGACCCACCTTTCCAAGCATGATTGTCTTTTCCAACAAATCAGAATGTCTTCATAATGTGTTCAAAATATGACAGCTGTAATCGTGTTATCATTCCTTCAAGAGACATATCTTGTTTGGTTTTTTGAATTACCCATGCATTTGTCTTCTTGGCTGTCCCAAGAGATATGCAGTATCCTTCTCCAACACCAGAGCTCAAAAGCATCGATATACTTCCTATCTAGTTTCCTTATGGTCCAGCTCTCACAACCATATGTAGCAATGGGAAAGACTAGTACCGGTACCTTTACCATTCTGATTTTAATAGGCAAAGATACATCTGAACACTTGAAGATCTTATCCAGGCCTTTAAAAGCTGCTCTTCCTAGGGCAAGTTAATTTACATTGTGTCTTATGGAATTGAATTGTTTTGGGACTATCTCAACAAAAACAACTTCAAGAAAATTGAGCAAGTTAAATCGGCTTTTCTCAAGAGATTTCTCTGCGTTTCTAAATGCACACCTTAAAGACTGACTTATGTGCTTACTGGTGAACCCTTCTTCTTAAAGCAGCTACGAATGATGATGCTCTTGCCAGCTACTGGCGCTGTTAGTGAATTTTTGGACGAGCTACAAGCTAAGGGTGAGGCTATTTGGGAGGACGATTTTGCAACAAAAGCTATGACAAACTCTTGAGTGGAAAGGCCCCTACTAGGAGCTCCGCCACATCTGGACACACTTTGCAGTGCATGGTTTCCACTTTAGAGTGTGTGAGACAAAAGCTTACCATTTTCCAGTCGAAGAGTGCATCTGCTGGTTGTGTGTGTGACACAGATCACGCACTGAATAGTGAGATGTGTGCGGGGGTTGTCGCTGAAGGACTTGTGTGACGATCAGGATTTGTAATCTCGAGAGGATTGATTCAGTTGTATTTTCTGTGTATTGCTATGGCCATTGACTGCATTAAATGTTTACATAAAACCATTGGTCTGGATGAAGATTATTGAGGGATTGGCAATACTGTAATAGTTCTTTGATCCATTTTGCTGAACTATGATTAAATGTTTTATGTAGTGTTATTGCTTTGTACGGGGTCTTTATTTTTGCTTGGCAAGGCGATCCCACTCGACCTTAGCCGGCTGTTACAGGTTGGCAGGTCTCCGGCCGTATTCCCATGCTTTTGCTGCGGTAGACGAGAGAGCTCCGAGTTAATTTGGTGTTTTATAAAGCTACTGTGTACCTTATCGTATTTTATAGTGTTTTATTGTGATTGTGTATAGTACTTTGTGATTATTTTCGTTACGTGAACATGTGTATCTCACAATACGTACATAAAGCGCAGGAAATCATGCACTAGAACAAGATAAAAGTTTTGAGTGAAATTTCTAGGGTTACCCATTCCTATAAATCGGACAATAAAACAACTGGCTAAGAAATTCAAATGTACAGGTTCAGTAGCCTAAACAATAAAAATAAACTTAAAGACCGTTATTTCCTTACTGAAGCTAAATTAACCGGAGTAACCGGAAACTTCATAAGGAGATGCGGATTATGTTTGGCAGCGGATGGGGAACATTTTCAGCATCTACTGTAAACATGGTCAGGAAAAATGCATGATACTGATTTTAAGCACCGTACTCTGCCGTACACATGCACGGGCGGTCGCTGACAACTGAGCGTCATTGGCGGAGCGAGAATGTCCTTGCCAAGAAAATATAAAGACCCTGTATAACTTTTATAAAAGTTCAGTTTTATAAAATATTTTAAAAAATTCTCGGATATTTCTCTGATAGTGTAATAACAAGACTAACACACCAGGTTGTCTCAAAACCTAACTTGGTGCCAACTTCATGCTGTGTCGTTGTGCTGCCTGAAAATGGAAATGTTTTCCAAATGATAGTGATCACAAGAGAAAGAGAATTATGGAGCCATTAGCTTGCAGGTTGCCATAATTATAGGAAGAGGAGGAAAATGAAGATTTTCCATTTGTTATTTAACTTAATAAGTTAAATGTTAGTTTTATGCCCATGATAGATATATAAACCCCGCCCTCGTGTCATCAGCCTACCAAGCGTGACCACTACCCAGCCATTCGGCATACAGATTGTGGAGTGACGCGTGGTCAATGCATCAGGTCCCCCTGCCAGTTAATCTTCTTTCCGCAACCAGCGCGCTGCCTCACTGTCAGACAGCTACTCAGTTGTCCTCACAAGGCTAAGTGCATCCCATTCAAGCCCTCACATAAGTTTCTAAAATCCCTGACGGAGCTGGAAGTCAAACCTGGGGCCTCTGAGTGAGATGCGCTACCCCAATACCATGGGACCAGCCGTAGATAATATATCCACCTGAAAAATGCACCTAGTCAAGCAAAAAAAAAGAAACATTTTCAAAAATTTATTTCTCTGGTAACTTGCTTCCTGCTATATGAAAATTATTCTTTCCAGAGTTTATAATATATTTAGCATATATCAAATATGAAAATATCTGATTATATTCTTTTAAATAGTTTAATTACAACACAGATTTATGTTTCTCCCTGTTCTCGAGTGACACATGACAAAACTAAATAAAATGTGCAGATCACAAAAAGATAGTTCAATTTTGGTCTTAGGGTTTGAACTGAGTACACTCAACCTTGAGAGGATTTAATAGGTCTTAAAATATTATTACCATCATTTGGTATTAACTTATTATTATCTGAGCACATTTTGGGTAATGGAGGTAGAAGGGAAACTATCCTACTGTTGCAAAGAAACAGTGAAGCCATTAACAGAATACTGAACCTCAATAACAGTGGACTTTTGTATTATCAGCTAGAAACCACAATAGCCTACTCAGGAAATGGTGGAGAGGAAAATACATACAGTTACTGTGCTTATCATATGAATGAAGAAAACAGGATTTCAATGGGGTGTATAGGTGAGATGAATTGCACAACCATTGCCCTCAAAATAATCAGCAGGGTTGCCTACTGAAATTTATGGAAAACTGCCAAATTCCTGCAAAAATAGTTTCCTCTGTTATCAACAGGAAACTATATTTCTGTCATACAAGGTTGTTTAATTAAAAACATTTGAACTGGAGGTCGAGGGAGTTTACTAGATAATCTTGGGTCACAGTTCAATAGGCTAATGTAACATGTACTGTATGTTGTGAATTACATGGTTAACACCAGTGTTCAGCCCTATCCAGCTCATTCAATGATGTAACAGGACGCACAGCTAAGTTTCGGATGCACTTGGTGCAGGACCACATGGCTTAGTACACCCACCAGTGAAAATGTGGCAGACAAAGCACATTGCGCTGACCTTATACAGTACAGGGTCATTATGTGTGTGGGTGCCAGTAAACACGGCAAGCTAAGCTGGCTGTGACTAGCACAGATCGTGGCCGTGAACACCCGGTCCCGCCGGTGGTGGGCGCGCACTATCACACTTTTACCAAACATGTTCAATAACGTGTACTTACAATGCTCATAGGCGATGCTGAAAATGTCCTCCCTCCCTTGTAACACACACCTGACATCTTTTATTGTGGGGCGTGGTGGCTCAGCGGTCTAGCTGTATGCCTCTCACCAAGGCGGTCCGGGTTCGATTCCCGGTCAATGCATGTGAGATTTTCGAAGTGAAATGCCATGTCCTGTGGTTCGGATTCCACGTAAAATGGAGGTCCCGTGGCTCATAATCACAAGATTCACGGTCACGTTAAACTACAATCTTCCTTCCTTCCTTCCTTCTTTTATTGTAAGAATGTCTGTCAATTTTTTATTATTATTTATGGAGCCTGTTTCCTTGAATCGCTTAGCGAGTCTACTGGCATTAGGCACAGGTCTTCCTGGAAACTTGATTCAAAATTTTCGTTTTTCAGAACAAGATTTTCTGCTTTTCATATACAAATTATATATATACACACACGTTCGCGCAATGTGAATTGGTGTCTTGGTATGACTAACAATCACAGTAATCACAATACTCACTAAACGTGTAACACTAACGCCTAAGCTTTGCAAATACACGCCCATATGAATGACAAAACACATGTGAACTAACGATATGAGTCAGCGGAGCACACCAACCGCTGGCGGGACCGGTTGCGCGCGGCCGTGATGCACTAGTCACAGCCAGCTTAACTTGCCATGTTTACTGGCGCGCACTCACATAATGACCCTGTAGAATGCTGCTGTAAAAATAATAGAAATCGTATAAACATTTCAAAGTATGTTCATTCCTCACGTAAACTACTACAGGAGTTCATTTATAGCGAAAGGCATCTGATTTAGTGGTTACTGTTGATGCTGGTTTGATTCTCTCATCCTCCATACTTTATTTTTATCTTCTGTTGAATACTCGGGACTACATGGCCGCATTGTCACAGCCCCTAAACTTAAGAACCAACCAATCTGTTGAATACTAGGCCTATTTATAATTAGTACTGGTAAGTTTACTTATTTGATGAAATTTCGGTATTGGTTGAAAATCAATGTATATTTGTTATTTTTAAATGATTGTGTACATTAATTTTCACATATTTATTGTTATATTCATCCCTTCAAAGTAGAACTATTTGATATTTAGGCCTACAAACATAGGAAATGTCTACCAAGTACCTTAGTCACAACAAATTGAAAAAACAATAGCCAGCTATCTTTGGTCAGAGCTTGTAGCTATTACAGAGAGTTTAGTTTGTATGTAACGGAGACCCTCGCTTGCCCGCTCGCCCGTGGCGCGAGCCTGTCTTCCGCCACGCACTTTGCCGTTATGCGGCGTCCGCGCAGCACTGAGTCATTGAGTATAGGAATTTGTACTTGCCTAGTTCACTGCTGGTGCTGAAAATGTTCGCCATTCACTGCTACACATCGCTGGCACCTTCTTATGAAACTGGCATTTACTCTCTGAAGTTCCTCAGCACCGATTGACTTATTTCATCTGTAATATAGTCTTTAAGCTCTTTTATAGTGTGGGGGTTTCTCCCATACATTCTATTTTTAATCGTCCCCCACAAATAAAAGTCACATGGTGATAAGTCTGGGCTTCGTGGGGGCCACACGTTCCAACTTATAATCCTCGTACCGAAAATGCGACGCAATTCTGTCATGGATGCTTCGGCAGTGTGAGCAGTGGCAGAATCTTGTTGAAAGTAATTTGACAATCGCTCTCCGTAAGTCAGTTCGTCAAAAAATTGGTCAAGGATCACACTGAAGTACAAATTTAAGTACAAATTCCTATACTCAATGGGTGGTGTGAATAAAAGTGAGCACACGCTCTTTACTCGCGAATTTAGAGCGGGCACTCTCATTGAGGTGAATAAAATCCGCTGGTCGGTAGCAGTCACTCACAACAGTCCGTTTGTCCTTGAGCGCACGCTCCAGTCACTTGAGTAGCAGAGCGGGCGCTCCAGATTCCTGGTGAATAAAGATCGAGCAGGCACGCCTGTTAGCGCCTGCTCATGTTTACTTGAGCTAGCTCAGTAGGCGACTCCAAACCAGTAGCGTAGCCAAGATGGACCAATGGGAGGGGTTATAGTTAACTGGGGGATAACCGTAGGCTAATTTCGGGTATTGTTGGACATAGTAATATTTAGCAACTCTGCTATCTTACACTCAAGAAATTAACAGTCTCCAAATTAGTGTTAATGCATTTTCTAGGTCCTTATTGAAACATTTTATTTCGAATTAATTTAAACTACATTAATTTATATATAACCTTCCTCTCGCTAAGAAGCGAAGGAAAGCGGATTGCCGCGCTAGGTTGGATTTTAAAAAATATCTATATTCAGCGGGGGAGCTAGATTGGCAACCCTGAAAGGAGGGAGTTATGGGTTTTCATGAAGGCACACTGGACCGAAAACGACAGCAGTACATCTCCAAGCAGTGATACAGACACAAATCACAACCATAACTGTGTTAAGAGGGACAGATGACCTCGTAGTTCCACCCCCTTAAAATAACAACACAACCATAATGATTTCCCACATAGCAGGGGCGTGGTGGCGCAGCGGTCAAGCTGTTGGCCTCTCACCAAGGTGGACCAGGTTCGATTCCCGGTCAATGCATGTGAGGTTTTCAAAGTGAAATGCCATGTCCTGTGGTTCGGATTCCACGTAAAAAGGCGGTCCCGTGGCTCATGATCGCATGATTAACGGTCACGTTAAACTACAAACTTCCTTTCCTTCCTTCCAACATAGCATGAGTTATACACACATCATCAGCAAGTACCATTACCGGTACTTAATTTTAGACATGTTTATTTTGCTTCTTAACTATCAGTCTTTTTGTAAAAATTCCAAGGTGGAGGGAGGGGTTATAACCCCCAGTAATACCCCCCCTGGCTACGCCACTGCTCCAAACAGTGGTGTCAAGTTCAGTAGCACGGCAGAGTTTATGATGGTGGTTAATAGGAAGAGGAAATTATATAATCTTCGCAGAGAATCACTTGAGTAGCAGAGCGGGCGCTCCAGATTCCTGGTGAATAAAGATCAAGCAGGCACTAACTAGTTCAAAATATACCTGGTATAATGTAGCTTAATAGAGCACTACAGTTGGCAGCCCTGGTGACTGAATATGTTTTTAGTTCCATCTCTTAAGGTACAGAATACAAAATTTGGTTGAAGTCCAATGGATAGCATGAACGTTACATGCAGTTAGACATAATTATAATTGGATCTATCAGTGCGCGTAAAATCATGTTGGCAACAATGTCATGCATGTGTTGGTCAGAAATAATTTGAAATATTATTATGATCTCTACAGTAATTGTGCCAATTTGGGATGAAATCCATTTGTTAATATGAAATTTACATGTATTTTAAAATTGGACTTATCAGCAAACTTAGAATCATGTTGGCAGCACTGACTTCTATTAGTTACTCCAAATTAATCTAGAATGGCAGGTACTATACGTGTGCAAAGATTAGAACTGTTGGCTTGCATGCTTTCTGATATATTGATATTAGGGTAAAAAAAATAGAGACGGCATTTATTAATAGCACTGGTGGCTCTTGAGATTACGCCCAGTCATATCTGTTTACGTACACATATTACATACGAAATTTGGTTGAAATCCAATTGAAAGTGTAGAAGTAATATGCATTTAAAAATTTGACCTATCAGCAGGCTTAGAATCATTTTGGCAACACTGCCATGTATGGCCTCCTGGAAATTGAACTAAAATATTATTATCCTCAGTATATGTGGCGCTCTATGGAAGTGAAACTTGGACTATTGGTGCAGCAGAAAAGAGGAGAATTGAAGCATTTGAAATGTGGTGTTACAGGAGAATGATTAAGATCAGATGGGTAGATAGGGTTACAAACGAAGAGGTATTAAGACGAGTGGGAGAGGAGAGATATTTCTGGCGACTGCTAATGAAGAGAAGAGATAGGTTGGTAGGACACATACTAAGACACCCAGGAATAGCAAGCTTAGTTATGGAAGGAAGGGTCGAGGACAAGAACTGTAGGGGTAGACCAAGGTTAGAATATGTTAAACAGATTGCCTCGGATGTAGGGTGTGGTAGCTATGTAGAGATGAAACGATTAGCTCAGGACAGGGAGGCATGGAGAGCTAAATCAAACCAGTCAAAAGACTGAAGACTCAAACAACAACAGTATATGTGTGCCAATTTTGGAATAGCTGCCATGCATACCTCGCAAGAAATCCAACAAAGTAGGCTAAAAATTAAATAACTGTAAATACAATAAATGAAACAGATAAAATAAATCAAACGAATGAAATAAATCAAACGAAATAAATAAAATAATGAAATGAATCATTATCATTTATTGCATGTAACAGGCCATTAAGACCCATAGCAGAAAAACAAGGGCACACAATAATTCTTAATTAGAAATCAAACAAATAAAATAAAAAATAAATTAAATTAACCAAATAAATAAATTAAATAAATCAAACAAATAAAATAAATAGATAAAAGCAAAGTAAATATAGTTTAAGATCACATCTGATGATAGAACTCATCTGATAAGAGTACACTTGCAGCACCTTCACAATCCATCACTTGTTCCTCTCTTTCTCTTTCCCTCTCTCTTCCTGTGTTTATTTCCCTTGCTGTTTCCCGTTCCTTTTTTCTTTCCATATCACATTCTATTAGCTTCAGCTGTTTCTCCTGCAATAACAACACCTATGTTTTTGCTCTAAAACCTTCAATTGCTTTCACAGCACCAACCTTTGCAGTTCACTGTTATTTAGTTTCCTTGTTTGGTCTGTTTCGTCTTCCAGCAATTGCCTATTAGCTACCGGTACGCTCGCTGCTGTTGGTGGTGTGCTAGGATTTACCACTAATGATGTAGAGGGCCCTGCATTAACTTCATAATCATGTGACGAAACTTCTCCATATTCCATAATCGGAGTAGTGACCGCTCCCCCTTAAAAATGATAATATATACAAATTACCATACAATAGAAAAATAGCATTGCATAATATTTTAAATAAATTCTATCTTCCACAACTTATTGGTACTGTATTTATATAATTTCCTTACCATTCAGGTTTTCACTGACGCTTCTGCTGCAAGTCGAAGTAAAGACAGATCTTGCTCGTGAAATATGCATTCAATTGTTTTAATTGTCAATTGTTAATGTATTATTTTCATGATAACTTAATAAAGTTTTGTTATTTACATGATTCCAATTTCCTAAATTTAATAAATTATTATTTATTAATGCTGTAATTTTCAGGTTATTATTTCCTACCTTTCAGACGGCCGATGGTTGGGTTATCCTCCCCCTGCATGAGACTCATCAGCTGTTTCTCCTAATCTTTGAACGTTATGGATTTGTTTCCCGTACGCTTTAAATCTATTTTATATTTTAACCTGGTTTTTAAGTTTTGTAATTTTTTATACCGCTGTTGGACCGAAATATTTAAATTAAATTTTGCAAGTAAATCACACTGAACAGCATTTATTGCCCTTGTTTTCTTGTGCTTTGTATCCGGTAGCTGAGACTTCGAAAACAGAATTGGATGTTCCTTCAAAATTGAGACAAAAGTGGACTTGAATTCAACAGTCTTCTGCCGTGGTGAGCAATGAGCTGACTTTCAAACATCAGGAGTCAGCATCGTATTGCACGACACGTGTACGGCCTTGAGCATTGTCACTGAGTGGCTGCTCCAGACACTTGAGTGTACGCTGTGCTTGCACTCCACATTCTTATTCACCTGAAATGCGGAGTAGAAGCTCATCGGCAGTCAGATACTCAGGCACTCACTGAGCATATGCTCACGAGCTTTGTCTCATTTTTATTCACACCACCCAATGACTCAGTGCCGCGCGAGTGCCACATAACGGCAAAGTGCCTGGTGGGAGACAGGCGCGCAATGCGGGCAAGCGAGGGTCTCCGTTACATACAAACTAAACTCTCTGTATATACAGGGTGCCAGGGAATGTTCTCCGCAGCGGCTACGTGCAACTGCAAGTGGTTGCGTCATCAGTTGAGTTGGCAGCTCAGTGTCCTTGATAGGGTGAAGGGCACATGTGTGGGCTGTGGGCTATCGAAATAGTCAGTGTATATAGTTAAGATTATTGGAAGAGTGCAACAGTATGTTATGAATGGCTGTGGTGAGTATAATGTTTACTGTTTGTTTTAATGCAAGCGACAGCCGTGTTGCCAACGTAACTGGTGATGCTATCTCTTGCAGCAGCGCGTAGCCGCTGCGGACAACATTTCCTGGTGCCCTGTAGAATGATAATGGTTCTCTCAATGTTCATGTGGACGTCAACTGGTGCGATGGCCAAAGACTCTTAATTGAAATACATAAAATGTCTTAAAAGAAAACAGAGCGGTAAAATGCTCATGGTTTGTATAACTTTGAGCTATTCAGCTTGAAATGGGCTGATAGAGATTGAATTCTCCTGCTCTGCTTATTCCTTGCTCCACCTGTAGTACGGCAACCACTCTTGGCACGGACTGGACTGTATTGTTACACTTTTAAAAACCTAATGTTTGAATCCTAGTGCTGAAAGCAGCTATTCTGATTGGTTTTCCCCTGGGCTTTCAGGTAAATGCTGGAATGGTTCTTTGTCATGCTGCACCTATCCCAGTTGTAGATCCAAAAGACACATAATAAGGCATGTTATCAAATAAATTTGGCGGCTTCTGTGGTGTAGTTGGTTGCATGCTGAGCTTCTGTGCTCAAGGTCGCGGGTTCAAACCCGGCCAAAGTCGTCGTCGGATTTTTTTAGAACTTAAAATATCCCTCAGTATGCCGTCCTTCAGAGGGGAAGTAAAGCCGGCGGTCCCATGTCATAGATTTATGGCATGTAAAAGAACTTTCCACTAATTACATTTGTGTGAAGCTAAATTATAGGTTAGATTTGACTAACACTTTTAGGTTCCAACGTTTGTCACCAGGAGCCGACTGCGGTGGCGTTTGGTAGCAAAAGTGAATGTCTGCATTCCTTACTTGAATTTAAAACAGATAACACACACTAATGCAGCCATCACAGTAAACACCGGTTATCAGACAGATCCTACACACACCCAAAGTACATGGGGCTACATGACTGCGTTGTCGCAGCCCCTAAACTCAGGAACCAACCATCAAATAAATTCCACACACACTCAAATGTACAGGAATGATAGTCAAGATGTCACAGACTCCCAAAAGAAGTAATAACCACCAGCCTGCTGCTGCTGCTGCTGTTATTATGAAACGAAATGCATTAATAATCCTTCTTTCTTCAGAGAGACAAAGAAATTCTCAAAGGAAAAGACTTGTAATAATCACTCAATCTGGGGAAACCATGGACTGTGCCTATCTACGTTGCAAAGTCATCTACATTCACAAATTGTTACTGTGTGAACGAGCCCATATCAACAACAACATTTTAAATTGAAGACAGAATCATGCTTTCCAAGGCACTGTTGAATGATTATTTTTTTCTTCAAGAAAAATGTTTTGTGGGAAAATATTTCCCTACATATAATTTTCTGCTCTCTTCTGATTATTCAAGCAAGTCAACTGCCTAGTTCTCCTGAAAAGCTACTGTGCATGAAATGCTGTAGATGCTTTTAGACCTGAAGTTTTCTTTACTTTTCTGTAGAAATGACCCTTTGTCAAAGTCATTGCTGTTTACTGTCCAAATATCCCTTTTATTTTAGTGAATTATATCTTTGTAGCATCTCTTGATAACCACAGATTATTCAAGCAAGTCAACTGCCTAGTTCTCCTGAAAAGCAGATCATAAATACAACTGGGAACAATTTTATAACACCTGTTCTTGCCATAAAGGCTATTACAAAGTTTTTAAAGAAATGCATCAACTAGGTTTTCATATGAGGTGTGTTCAAATGAAACCTGTTCGGGGTTCCTGGGCTTCAAAATAGGACAAAAGTAAAGTTGACACATAAGCCAACTGAAGGAGTAGGCCTAGTACAGTATTTATTTTACACATTACTGCTCTCATTTGTTCAAGATAAGTCACTCATGTTGTTGAGACATGCATCCTATTGTTTGGTTCCAATTAATTTTAGGCGGTGAATGCCGTTCAGAAAGAAAGATTTTGGTTTCTGCGGGAACCAATTCATAACTACATCCTGAACCTCCCGTGTTGGAGTGAAATCTTTGACCCTTTAGAAATTTCTTCAATGGCCCAAACCGATGAAAGTTACTTACTGGTCGGCACTACTGTCCCTGAAGAACCTTGGCCTCCTTTATCACCTGCCTCCATTCATCTCTATCTTCCGCCTTCCTTCTCCAGTTCCAGTCTCCTATGGTTGTCTTCCACATCATCTATCCACCGTCTCCTGGGCCTTCCTCTTCTCCTTCTTCCATCCGGTCTTTGTGTAAACACCTTTTTGACACTACGCAATTCTGGCATTCTCTGTACGTGTCCTGCCCATCTTATCCTCCCCTGCTTAATTTTCACCACAATATCTGCCTGTCCGAAGAGTTCCTGTAGTTCCACATTTGTTCTTATTCTCCGACCTTCCTCCTCTCTCACTGGCCCGTATATTTTCTTCAAGATCTTCCTTTCCCATCTCCGCAGCCAGTCTTCTTCTCTTCTATTCAGAACTCAACCTTCCGATCCATACAAGACTACAGGTCTTAGTATTGTAATGTAAATTTTTACATTATTATTCCTACTAACATTTCTGGATTAACCGATGAAAGTTGCAAGGTGACAAACTTGGACTGTATGGAGGGTGTTCAAGGACCTCCCTCATTTTCTTACGTAGTGAATCAACAATAATATTGTCAACATGCAGGCATGCATTATCATGAAGAATGATGACTCTTAAGACAATTTGCTGGGATGCTGATTTTTCAGAGAGTATGCAGATCATCAATTGTGTTCTTGTTGCCCTCGGCATTGAGGATGACCCTGGTGGCAATAAACTTCATATCAAAAAGTGCAGTTAGCATATCATTCCAGCAGAGACCTGTATTTTGAACATTTTTGTTTGCTTGGGCAAGCTGGTAGGCTCATGTTTCCATTGTATGCTAGCCGACTTCTTTCTAGTTTAATAGTGGTGACATCATGTTTCGTCTCCTGTCACTAAACGCCACAGAAATTGATCATCCTCCTGGACGTAACTTGTCAAATGTTGCAAACCGATAACCATCCACTGATTCTTATGCTGTTTGGTTAGCATGCTGGGTATCCATTGGCTACACACTTTCCATTACCTCAGATTATGGGAGATAATGTTTTGTAGAGCACCAACAGAAACTTCGAACTCGCTTGCCAAAGCAAGAATGCTTTGTGGACTGTCCATCTTGATCATATTGTCGAGAGTTGCAGTTACAACTTCATGTGTCTGAGCCAGACGTGGAAAATCCATAGTTTCCTCGCAGCCATCACACTTTCTTGCCATTCTCAGTAGCCATTCTCTGAAGAATATCCACTGTCTTGCAACCCTATGCTGTCAAAAATTGAAGCGAAGTGCAAGTGCAGTACTAAACACAACGCATGAGCCATGTGCATTCATCTCCACTTACGCATGCGTATTTCCAACCTTAAGCAGCAACGAATCATGTAGCATGTTGTGAATAGGTTTCAACTAAACACATCTCATGTATTGTTAATTTCTTTTGAGGTCAAGTTTAAGGGATAGGTCACCAAGTGCATGTTTGAAATCGCCTGAGAAACAGGATATGAGGAATACAGTGGACTTAATCTAGGTAAGTTTTTGGCAAGAGAAGCAAACCACCTACTATATTCCATGTGATTTTTCTATTATCCTGCTGTAGATCTTATCTTATCTTATTACCTAGGTAAGTCTGCTGCATTCCTCATATCTTCGATCTTGTCATTTCCTTTTGGAATCTTAAACTTGTATGTCTTCTCTACAGATAGCACCAATCAATCCTGAAATTAGTAACCTTTTACTTTAGCACAAGTTCTAATATTATCATGGCATTCATGGCCAAATGTTGGAGGGAGAGGCAGCAATACTTGGATATACTTTATTTTGTGTTTGATAAATTGGGGCTGTCTGTTGTTTATTTTGAAAATCAATATTATACTATTTACATTAGGCTAACTTTGGCATAGTTGGTAGCATGCTGAGCTTTTTTGCCCAAGATCGCGGGTTCAAACCCACCCGAAGTCGTCGGATTTTTAAAGAACGTTAAACATAGTGGCAACAGAGCCTGGAAATCGGGGAAATGTCAGGGAAATTTGTCTCTCTGGAAATTTCAGGGAATTTCGCAAAGGTGTAGAAAAAATCAGGGAAATTTGAAAGGGAAAGAAAATCTAAAATGCAACAAATTTTTGCGTTGAGCGCCTGAGATTTATTTTGCAGCCGTAATCTGGCGCGGCGAAAAACGTAGCACGATTCCCCGATTAATATGGAATTTTGTGGCTACTTCAGGGAAATATCGGGGAAATTTGTCAGGCAAAGTCTGTCGCCACCATGGTTAAAAATCCCTCGGTGTGCCTTCTTTCGGAGGGGAAGTAAAGCCAGCGGGCCTGTGTCATAGATTTATGGCGTATAAAAGAACCTTCCACTAACTACAATTGTGTGAAGCTAAATTTGTAGATTTGATTAACGGTCTATTAGATTCTAACGTTTGGCGCCAGGTGCCGGTTGTGGTGGCAGCTAGTAGCCAAGTTCACTGCTAGGTGTCGTTGATGTAGCATTTGGTAATAAAAGTAGGAATTACTTGAAATTGATTGTCTGCAATCCTTACCTGAATTACAGATAACACACACTAATACAGTCATCACAATAATATTAACATCAGTTATCAGTCAGATTCTACATACACCCAAAGTACATGGAGCCACATGACCACGTCGCAGCCCCTAAACTGAGGAACCAACCAACTACATTAGCTTTATTTATGGTTGTAATTTTTTGTTTTTGATTACATAATTGATGCTTTTTATAAGTCCTATTGATAACTCTGTGCGAAGTCCTACTTTATTATTAGGTTGATTCTTGTGCTTCTGTAGGGTTACAGCATGTTCCTCTCTTTAGTAAATTCAAATGGTGGTGTTTAATGCATGTTCATAAATATTATTTGATTAGTTGATTTTGTAATTAATTGTATGTAAAATGTCAATTTATATATTCTTAGACGAGGTTCACAGATATTATAATGTAAAATAAAAGGATAAGGCATTATTTAACCCTTGAAGCTTGAAGTTTTTTCCCCCCAATTTTCAATACAGTATATATTTATATATATATTTAACTTTTTACAGCTCAAAAACATAGGATTCTTGGGCTCTAATAATTGTTTTGTCGAGTGGCCCAGAAAAATATATCTGTATATTGGAAGTCAGTTTACCTTGTGTCTGTAGATTTCCTGGCCCCCTTCTAGGGCAAAATTGAATTCTTTAAACCCTTAGCATCAAAAGGTATGTTAGACCCATAACAGTTTTCTCCTTCATCTGCATCATTAATTTCTATGTTTAAAAGATGAATTTGAAATTCTAAGGGAAGCCTAGCTCTTTTCAGAGACCTTTCTCAGTGTAATGTATTTATATTGTAGTCCTATACATGGCATCATGACTCATCAGTAATGAAAGAAACCTTTTTCTTTTCAGGCATATCTGGCTGTGTGGCAACATTATTGCATGATGGTATAATGAACCCTGCTGAAGGTAAGGACTTCATTTGCAAATGTACATGTAGCTTGAAATATTCTGATTTTAACCTTTTTTTCTATTTCTTCATATTACTCCTATTACTGGCTGAAGATATTTTGTATAGGGATACCATTTTAAGCTAACTTTTAACATTTGAAAAAAAAAATGTCAATGCAGGATTACGGGATATCAATCAGTTTTTTTTTTTGCTGTGTTCTCCCCGCGCACCTCATAATTTTTTAATGGCTGTACAGATTTCTTCAAAAATTGGTATGCATGAAGTTTAGCTTAGGGTCATCTGATTTTTCATATTTTCAAGTTTGCCATGGCTGCTAACTGCAGTAAAGGCTCTACTTAGCTTTGAAACCATTCACTGTAATGATATTTATTAGGAAAAGTAGTTTTGCAAAATTGGAGATACGTCAATTTGAATATCTCGTGGATTGGCCATCTTGAATATATGAAGTATTGAAATCAGTAATTTAGGTACAATATAGTGAACTTAGCTTGGTAAGAAGGTAAGTATCATGCAGGGGCTTCACTCTGCTGGAGTAGGGCAAATACCTCAACATTCCACTGTCTTAAAACAACAAACATCAACACACCAACACTCTGCTGAAGATACAATTCCTTCAAATTTACACATTCAGTATGGTGGCCATGAATGAATGAAAATCCACAGCCTGCTTCCAGTCTCCGACCGGGTCAGGAATGGAATGAATGAAGCCCCCATCTAGCAGCGAGGATATGAACTGTGCCGGCTGCCGAGGCCTGACACACTCCTCTGGGGCAATGATTAAATGAATGACAAATGAAATGATAGTGGAGAGTGTTGCTGGAATGAAATTTTGACAGGGAAAACCGGAGTACCTACCCGGAGAAATACCTGTCTGCCTCCGTTTTGTCCAACACAGATCTCACATGGAGTGACCGGGATTTCAACCACGGACCCAGCAGTGAGAGGCCGGCTTGCTGCCGCCTAAGCCACGGAGGCATGGTGACCATGCGTAGTTGAAAATAGATACAGTAGAGCAGAATGTAATTGAGCAATGACCATAAGATTTTATAAATGAAGAGTCTTGTATAAGAGACTTCTTGCACAAGTCACATTGCTATTGCACTGAATATTATGCACCTCCACCATCTTGAATGTATAAAATATTTAAATTGACAATTTACAATCCAATCAACTTGCTTACAATCTCAAAACTTGGCTAAAAATAGGTAGCATCGTTCGATAGGTTCAATCTGCTGAAAGTACAGGTCACTCGAATTACATTCGAAATGGCATGCTATTAAAACTTAAAAATAGATATAGCACAACTTATTTGATCAATGAACATCAAACTTTCGTGAAAAAAGTGTCTTTTTGCAAGAGACTTCACTTGCATAATACTATCACTCCGTACTCACAGTGGTCATCTTGCATAAATGAAAGATTAAAATCAATAATTCACAAGTAAACTAGTCAAGGAGGTAGTAGTGTGCAAGAGCTTCACTCTACTGAGGACAGTGGAGTCCTGAGAGGGCTTTGACTGAAGGGGTTGGGGGGGATCAGGATGATGTGGTAGTTGGGTTAGTAATGGAGGGAATTTTGAGTAAAAGATTCTATTAATGATTTACTTTTTATTACACTACTGTAGTGTATGATATGAATGCCAATATTCATTTTTCCAAATTGATAACTTCATTACAAAAATGTAGCATTTCCTGTATGTTAAGATCCAAATTTATAACTGAGTTATCATATCTTATTTTCAATATTGTCTGCAATTTCGATAGTTTATCATCTTACTTCAAAGCTCCATTGCTTGGCTTGATTTTCGTACATATCTCTATTATACTAAAAAGAAATACCCGCAGGTATTTAATAAATCCAACCCACCTTAGTCAATAAAATTTTTAATTATTATTTATTAATTAAATACCAGTTTATGGCCTCCTTCAGGTTTTTAGAAAAAAAAAAATAGTAAACTACGAGCAAAGCTTTTTTGAAAACATTATTTATGTTATTGTATTCGTTGATTTTCATTGGTAGTGTTCATGGAAAGTAATGCTTGCCATGGTGGGTGAGTGGTTATCGTGTCGGTCTACCGACCCCAAGCATGCAGGTTCGCTCCTGGCCATGGTAAGTGATTTTTGAAAGGCGACAAAAAGCACAGTACGCATGTCATACGTTGTTGACATGTCAAAGAAAACATTTGAATTCAGTAGGCCGTGTTCATAATTGCAAAATTATTCTCGGGATTTTCCGCCAACACAAAAGTTCCTCCCTTCTCTACTAGAAAGCGCTATAGTGTCAAGGAGCTTAGATATCTAACCTCCTTGACTTTCATAGCGCTCCAGGGAACAACAAAATTCGACGTGCAAGCTGCCGTCTGGGTGTCAAAATAACAAAGCTTGCACCCGACACCACATGATATTATTATGGAAAGTAATGAGCCAGCCTTGGACCCATGAGATTGATGGAGTCCTCCCATCTGACATTATCAAGGACTTCTTGGAAACTAATAGGCAATCAAACTAGTATTCGGTGAGGTGCTATTAATATCGAGGGTGGTTATGGATGGAAGGAAGAAAGTAGAGCTAGCTGAGTCAGCAAGTAGGATGAGATTGGATATTCTAGGGATTAGTGAAATTCAGATAAAGGGAGATAGGATGAAGTAGGAGATTACAAGGTGTATTATCTACACATCAGGTGAAGTCACTTGAGTTTGAACTGTAGATGCCTTCCCACGTACTGCATACCTCACATTCAAAAAACATCAAGTCTGTCACTGTCAGCTTCATTCATTCACACAATCTTTTTTTCTTTATTTGTGCTTTGTACTCTGCAAATGGGAAAAGTAGGTCTGGAACAAACAGTCGGCCAAGACAATATATATTTTTTATAATAAGCATGGATGTTAACCATATTGGTTAATTAAGAATAATCTCCGTATTCAATTACAAATCATAAAGGATAGTGTATCAGCCAGTAAATATTCAATGAAACAAAACTTTAGTTTTGTGCTCGTTTTGGGCTTATGTTGAACTCATCAGCAAATTATATGCCTATATCTTAAAATAAGTAGCCTAATCCTTACAAACTAAATAGATATAAATCTAATTGTTGTTATTATTATTATTGTTATTATTATTAACTTTATTGACCACATTGGACCACTTGAGTCATCCATGTGCACTTTTTCTTTGAAGGCTTTATTGTTTGATTCTTCTGATCTGCCCAGTACTTCTTCATTCGTTCTGATCACAGTGTTCTTAATTCGTCTGAAATCTCTACAGGCCGTCTGTGCATCATTTCTGCTGACAATTTGTGATTCTTAAGAAGGGTGGTAATTTTATTCTTGTTTTCTGCATCTGTAATTTCGAGTCCAACTGTTTTGAGATTCTATTGAATTTCTTGGATCCAATGTCCTCCAGTCTTCTTTCCCAGATTTCTTATCGCTAGTTGTCGTAAAATCCTGTTTTCTGGTAATTGTAGGATGCGAAAGAAATAAGAGATTTTTTTCTTCTTCATCGTGCTGGTAAATGGGTCTATCTCTCGATAGACTGTTTCATTGGAGAGGATTCTCCAGACTCCTTCAACCTGGTACTTTTTATTTATGCAGGTTCTGATAATTTTCTTTCAGTTTTGAGGAGCTGATCAGTTCTTCTTTCATTTTTAATTTGGAACAAGGTTTCGCATCATAAGTGGCTTCGGTTAAAGTTACAGTTTTGTAGTGTTGGATCTTAGTGCCTATTGACAAGCATTTTGTTGTTATAAGTTGACCAGGTTAGATATTGTGCTATTTTCATTTTGTTGGTTCTATTTATCCATGTTGTTTTTTCGCTTAAGTTATGCATAATGATTTCTCCAAGGTATTTAAATTGTAGAACTATGTTAATTTTTTGATTGATGACTTCCTTTATGTCAAGAGGTTTCATTGACATGATCTCAGTTTTCTCAGAGGATAAACTAATTGTTATAATGTAGGCTACATTTCATAGTCAATTTGGAAATATGATGGAAAGTGTACATAAGGGAAGGTAACCTTGAAATACCAAATACATTTTCTTAAAGAATGAATATGGAAAACGATCACAGAATCCTAAAAGAAATAGAGTTAGTTATTGGAGTTTTAAGGGGCAGAACTACGAGGTCGTCTGCCCCAGAAATACAATGAAGGCCCCCGCTATAGAACGGTGCCTCGCAAAGGCCGTGCGGCTGACAGGTCGCAATGCGTCACCGTCAGATTTATAGCATGTACAGATTACAACAGCGGGTCAAGAAACCCCAGATGCTGTCACAGCATTTATTACATACGCAGCGGGCAAGATACCTTAGTTTAGATAATCAAGACTTCTTGTGAAGTACTGTAGCCTATCCTGTGAACATGGTTAGGTATATAACAAAACATCGAATTTTCCTAGTGGAAACTTATTTTCTCTAAACAAAGTCTTACAGTAAATGTGTTCGTAAGTTTTAGCGCTGTGCGATTTTTGCTTGTGGGGGGGAACCTCAAACTAAAGGTATACCAAAACAATCCGCGTACTCTGGAGGCTCTCGAGAACGAAATAACTGCACTGATACCAAATATCAGTAAGGATGAATTCCAGCGAGTGTACGAAAACTTCCTGCGTTAGTGCTACGTTTGTCTAGAAGATCAAGGATGGCATTTTCAGCAACTACTCTGAAATTCATGTAAGTGATTATGATTATTAAATATGTTAAAACGTGTAAATGTGTTAAATTAGTTGGCACTACGCTTCTGCTAGTGCCAATCCCTTGCTCGACACGCTGCTAGACACCGTGCCCCAGCCGTCACCTAGTGCCTGCGAGGCTCCGTTCTATATAGGGAGGGCTCTCACTGTATTAACCCTTAGCAGACCAATTTTCTTCTTGTGTAGTCCTGCTCTAGTCATATTTTTTCTTTTTCTACCACCTCCCCTTCATCATCATATAATAATAATAAAATTAAGACATTATACCATGGTTTGGACATGTAAAGAGGATGGAGGAAAATAGAATACCAAGACAGATGCTGGAGGCGAAGTGCAAGGGTAAGAGAGCAAGAGGAAGACCTAGAACAAGGTGGATTGATTCAGTGAAGAACAGCGTAAGAAAAAGAAATCTGGACTGGGACAAGATCGTGGAAGAAGAATGGTGGAAGGAAAGTGGAGAAGTGCCATAAATACCCCGACCTGGCAGGAGCTGGATAAGGGGAAATGATGATGATGATAACATAAACAATAGCTCGTTCTTTATTTACTTGTAAAACTCTTGAAACAAAGTTTAAACACATCTAGAAGGCTGTGACTTTGCTAATACTTGTATACAATAACTACAGACAGCAGCACGCTTATTGTCTCCACACACGTATATTCGTATTTACCATGGAAACACCTGGCGGAGTATATCCCGACATACGTCCAGAACAGGAAACTAGGATGTCGGGAAATGCCCGACAATCGTCCGCTAAGGGTATAGAATAATATTGAGCAATCTTTAAAAATAATTCAATGAAAAGTTAATAACAGGTATATTAAATTGTAGGGGGACCTTGAAAAAAATTTTTTTTTTAAATACAGCATAAATGAATATGTAAAACACTTGACAATAAATAGCAGGCAATTTTCTAATTTTCATTTTTATTGCATGCTATCAGCGAAGTACCGGGAACATGGGAAGAACTTGGTAATGGTTTTTATGGACATCGAAAAGGCCTACGACAGTGTCCCCAGGACGAACATCTGGGAATGCCTGGAGAGTATAAATGCGCCAAAATTCCTAATTGATAAAGTAAAGATGCTTTACCAAAAATGCCTTAGCTGTGTTCAAGTGGGGGATGGTAGATCAAATTGGTTTGAAACAAGCAGAGGAGTCCAACAGAAAAATGCCTTGTCAACACTCCTGTTCATCGTCACCATGGATCGGATCATAAAATCTGTCAAAGAACATTACAATGAGCCTAACACACTGGTATTTGCAGATGATGTGTTGATATGGGGAGACACAGCAACTGAAGTGTAGGAGAAACTTATCGTGACAAGTTTAAAGAATTTGGACTAAAGATTAGTCAAACAAAAACAGTAGAAATGACTATCAACAGGAGCGGCTCATGTTCCAACATCTTTCTAGAGGGAACTCAGCTGCAATCTGTTTCTAACTTCAAGTACCTTGTAAGTGTTGTCTCCAAGGACAACTCTATAAAGCAAGAGATCCTTAACAGGACCCAAAGAGCTTCTCTTTCTTATTTTCAAGTGAGAAATCTACTATGGGATGGCAAAAAAAACCAGAAAGCAAATTTAGCATGTTTCATACCTACTTCATTCCAATTCTCATGTATGGACTTGAAACATGTACCCTACTCAACAAGGCTATTAGTAAAATCCAGGCAACAGAAATGAAATTCATCAGAACAATGAACCAGAGGACCAGGAAAGATAAGATTAGGAATGAAATTAACAGGCAGGAAGTTGGTATCAAACTCCTAGGAAGGCGCAGATTACAGTGGTTTGGACAAGTCGTGAGAATGGACAGAAATAGAACACCAAGAAATTATTTCGACAGAGAAGTGAGAGGGAGGAGGCCGGTAGGAAGACCAAGAAATCGATGGACAGACACAGGGAAGTCTGAGGTCAACAAATGGAATGCGAAATGGGAAGATGTAGAAGAACAGCAACTCTACTCCGACTGAAAGAAATGGCGAGTGTTAGCTGGGAAATTATGATGATGATGATTGCATGTTTAAAAATTAATGTTCAAGGTCCTTCTACAATTTAGTATACTTGTTGTTAACTTTTCATTTAATTATTATCAAAGGTTGCTCAATATTATTTTATACAACTTAGATACCGTACTTAATTTCTTATAGCATTCTTTTTATTCTTTTCAAATTTATTCTTAAAGAAAGTGTTTAATGCCTTTTGTTATTTGAATTTATTTTTTCTTATCTTATGTACTCTTTCCATCATATTCCCAAATTTACTATGAATTATATTTTATAACAATAACTTATATATTGTGTCGACCAACTGAAAAGTGCAATATCAATTGATATAGATGTTTATGAAATAAAAGTTGCTTTGAAAGAATTGTGGTATACTGAATATAAGTGCCTCAATAGATAAATATCATTTGCTTTATTCTAGTATCCATCCATAACTAGAGAACTAAACAAGAGGGGAAATAATGTGTAGTTACCCCGAATGTGTTCATTCTTTGTTCGAACAATTGTACACTACAAAATGCATAGATGATATAGCCTCTATATCAACCATGTGCAACAGCCGCCCTCCCGGACTGCAGCCAGCCCGCTGAGTCCTGAACGCCTGATCAGTTATTGAAAATGTATTTCTTGTGTAATCTGTTAAAATGAAGTAAAAAATTTTCAACCCTCGACAGTGCAGTGCCGAAATTTTCTCTCCAGGCTTGGCAATTCTGTAAGACACGCCCTGGCGCCAACGACAGTCCCCCACCCCATCTCCCACTCGACCTTGTGCTGTAAATCATGCCCGAAAATTGGTTAGCGTGTTGCTAAGTTTCCCATTAATATGCAAAATAAATACATACATACTTTTATACTTTAGCAAATCAAAATTTTTGGTTACCGTTATACACACACCGGCAACAACAAAAAACTCAACACTTGTATTTTTAGTTAATAATTTATTGCACTGAAATTATTCTTATGTAAGAATGATGCATAATTTATTGTTTTTTAAACATTTGAAAACCACTTCAAATACAAAAAAAAATCTTCAAATAAAAGATCTGTTTAAATTTCTAGAATAAGAAAAAAAAAGTGAAAATGTCTTAAATTTTGAGTAAATTATAGTCTTTTAAAAATGTTAATCTGAGTTCCAAAATTTATCATTACAGAATTAATTGGGTACTGACACAAGAACTGAACACTTAAAAACGGGTATTTCCACCCCTAGCACGAATCACCTCGCGTAACCTCTCTGCCATACTTGCGATGATTTGTGAACTGATTTCCTGTGGGATGCGTTCCCACTCCTCATGCAGAATCACCCGAAGTTGCTGGAGAGTCTCAGGAGCACGTTGCCGAATATTTCTGGCCAACATATCCCAAACATGTTCAATTGGATTGAGGTCAGGGCTCCTAGCTGGCCAGTCCAGTGCGTACATTCCAACCACATGCAGGTACTGCTGGACACATCGGGCAGTGTGTGCTCTGTCGTGCATCAGGCAAAATTCATCCCCAACAAATGGAGCAAATGGTACAACATGGTTTTCAAGGACTTCCATGATGTACCGGTCAGCTGTGAGAGTCCCATTCTCAATTAGGTAAAGTTCAGTTCTGGCATCCATACTGACCCCAGCCCAGGCCATGACAGAACCCCTGTCGAATGCAGTCCTTAGGAAAAAGTTACAGGAGAAGACCTTTCTCCAACCCTCCTCCACACTCCTTCTCTTCCATCTGGCATTCTGAGACCGAATCTCTTCTCGTCTGTGAAGAAAACGGCTTGCAGGTAATACGTAAGTTTTAATTATAAAATTCAAGTGTTGCGTTTTTTTTTGCCGGTGAGTGTAATACAGTATGTTTGTACTTTTGCGTTGTTAATTTGTGATGAACGAGGTTCGTCATTGAATGTGGCTACTACGTTCTTGTGAAATATTATGCACTATTAAGTAGGGCCCGTAAGAAGGACCTCTTTAAGTCCTCCTGTGGTAGGCCCACCTTCTGTTTCAAGTTGCACATGCCTGCTCTATATACTGTGTTAATATACTAGCAGAATTACCTGTCCTTGGTTTTTAATGGTCGAGAACTATCATATTCACATATTAATTAAATATTACATTTTTAGCTGTTTATTAATTGTCAGCCCTTGGTGTTCGGGTAGCATGCCTGCCTCTCACCCGGAGGCCCTGGGTTCGATTTCCAGCTCCGATCAGGGATTTTAGGAACTGACGTGAGATTTTAGGTAGCTGTCTGACAGTAAGGTAGCACCCTAGGTTAAAAAAAAATAACGGCTGAGGGGACCCGACACGCTGACCACACATCACTCAGCGATCTGTAGTCCAAATAGCTGGGCAGAGGTCGCTCGGTAGACCAAGGCCCTTCATCGGCTGTGGTGCCACGGGGTTTGGTTTTATTCATTAAATGCATAGCTACCTAAATAAATATTAATATATCAAGATGGCTCACTCGGGAGTAGTGATTGGTAGATTTCTCACGAGCAGAGGACAGAAAACCAAGTTAATCTTCAAACAATTTGATCTGACGTATAAATAACAAAGAATTACATTAATTTAAATCAAGACGGAATGACAGATTGTCAGAACTACAACAGCACCAACTTGCACTGCCAGAATGGAAATACGTACTTCATCTGGATCGTGTTAGGCCCATGTTCCACATCTCATGAAGGGCAGGTCTGTCGACATGGCGTTCTGTGGCAAATGTAGCAAGACCCTTACCTTTTTCACATCTAAATCAAGATGAGATGACCCAGGAAAAGGAGGCAAGGGCAATTAAATGATACAAATACAAATAAGAAAACTGGGTAAAAGGAACTAGAAATTTATTAGGACTCGAAACTATGAAAATATAAAATATAACTTAATAAGGACAAACCATGGAGGATCGGCATCACCCAAGCAAAAGAAATGGTACTCGCCAGATATAATTTACTTGCAGATTAGGTGCACACAGAGCTAAAGTCACCTTACGTTGTAACTTTTCTACTATTCGATTTTTTTGGGGGGTGGTAGTTAATACCCTAAGGAAACACAATCTTCTATACTTTTTTTTTATCAAAGCCTCTCTTCATTTACTAAATTCCTAACATAACATGCCCATCTCAATTAACAAAACATATCACTATCTCATCCCAACAAGCAGACATATCACTCTCCATTTATCATCCTTTCCACATCACATAGGGGCGTGGTGGCTCAGCGGTCTAGCTGTATGCCTCTCACCAAGGCGGTTCGGGTTCGATTCCCGGTCAATGCATGTGAGATTTTCGAAGTGAAATGCCATGTCCTGTGGTTCGGATTCCACGTAAAAAGGAGGTCCTGTGGCTCATGATCTCAAGATTAACGGTCACGTTAAACTACAAGCTTCCTTCCTTCACATCACATAACCCAGTCCATCATAAAACATCACCTCGTCCATTCTTAACAAAAAGAATCAGAACAACTGACTATATGTAAAAGGAATATCTGTACAGATATGAAACTCCATAGGGCAAGGCCCCCTACTACCTCACTGCTGGACCGCCACAAAGAATCCCTTAGCTCAAGGGCTATACTCCTTGCAATGGCCCATCAGCAAGAGGTGGCCATGCTTCTAACTATATATATATATATATATATATATATATATATATATATATTCCTTTAATAAAATGAACTGTTTGAATTCGTCCCCTTATATACACAAAAATGTAAAGGAATCATCTACAAGGCCTACTTTGTGCCAATTTTGACATATTATGGTTCAGAAACATGGGTGATGAAGGAAAGGGACAAGAATAAAATACGAGCAGTGGAGATGAAGTTCCAGAGGAGTAGGGTAGGAGTGACAAGAATGGACAGAGTAAGGAATGAGAGAGTCAGAGAGATGGTAAGAGAGGAACCATTGCAAAATAGAATAGAGCGATCTAGGCTACAATGGTATGGACATGTGAGGAGGATGCAAGAGGAGAGGATACCGAAGAAGATGTTTGGAATGGAAATGACGGGAAAGAGGCCAAGGGGAAGACCAAGGGACAGATGGACAAAAGGAGTTAAGAAGAGTGTGGAGGAAAGAGGAGTGTGCTGGGACACAGTGAATGACGAGAGATAGTGGATGGACAGGAAACGATGGAGAGGCTTATGTTCCAAGCAGACCCGTCCAGCGGTTGGAAACTGCTCAAGATGATGATGATGATATACACTGACCGGCAAAAAAAGTGGAACAGTTAAAAAAGTAATATCTCTATATATGTAAAAATGAAAGTTTGTCTGTTTTTTCTGAATTTCTACGGAAATTTGCGATATTTGCACGTTTTAGACTGTTTTATGACGGATGCGCGCAAAAATAAAAATTTTGTCTGTTTGTCTGTGGACAATTTTGTGTCCTTATAACTCGAGAACGGCTGGGTGGATCAACGTAAAATTTGATACAGATATCCATCAGAGGCACGACACTAATCATTGATGTAACACTTCTCCATATCTCTCATAAAAGGGGGTCTACCCCCTTAAAATACATGCTGAAATAGTCGTAGAAGGGTGAGACAAAGCTCATTTTCAGCCCCTCAATGTGAGAAATGAAACTCGGGGGCCCAAATGGACCCCGAAAACCACATTTTAAGGCCCTAAAACCAACAGTTTTTGAGATTCCCAGAAAACTAATTTCATTTATTAAGCTACTGAAAGAATGCAAGGCGGTAACCATGGCAACACAATCTCAAGGGTCCACATATTTTCTGTAAGACTCAATTGAATTCCATTTATTACATCACTGTGAAGGTTTGCAAACGGCTATAAGGTTATAACGGATCCAAATTAAGCTGTAAAATTCATCAATACATATAATGCGCTTAAGGGGGTAAAGGGGTACTCGAGAAATGTTTCACGTGATTTACACGTACGGGTATGGTACAGAAGGTCTATTATATCCCTATCCCTATATTGTTATATTATTAACTTATTATTATTATTATATTATGGTGTGCAACGACGAGACAAAGTGCATTTTCAACCCCTTGGTGTCAGTGACAAACCTCGGGGCCCCTAAAGAGCCGTAAAGGGTCCCCGAAAACTACATTTTAAGGCTCTAAAACCAACAGTTTCTTAGATATTCCCAGAAAACTAATTGCATTTAATAAACTAATGAAGGAATGCAAGCCAGTAACCATGACAACAGTATCTCGAGAGGTGACATCCAACTTTCCATCTATTTCTGCAAGAAGTAATGCCACTCCATTTATTACATTTCTGTGCAAGTTTGCAAATGGCTAGAAGGTTATCACGGACCCAACTAAAACTGTAAAATTCATCAATGCGCTTAAGGGGTTCAAGGAGTACCTGAGATTTTTTTACCCAACTTACTCGTGCGATATGTCGTACAGAAGGTCTATTATATCTCCAAACAGCAACATTATTTTCAAAAACTCCTGATTTAAAATAGTATTTTTTGCTGCTTTTAGGAATTTGGGTCATTGGAGGCTAAAGAACTTGAATTTTCATGCGCCTTCATAATTTATAAAAGGGGTCTTCCTGTGGTTGGTGAGATGACACAACGGTAAGAGTCAGTTTGTATGTGACGTGAATGGCGATTCGTCTACGAGGTTTTCAATTTTATTTTCACATCAGGAAGAAAACTTTAGGTAAATTTAGTTTGAGAGAACATTTTAACTAATCATTTTTCTTTGTCTACAAACAGGTTCCAAGCCTTAACCATTGCAACAGTAGCTCAGTTGATAACGTCTGGTTATTAATACGAAGACCGTTCGAAGAATGGGTACTTCTGCTAGTAAATAGTATAAAATTAGCCATGAAAAAGATGTAATCACATTTTAAAAGCTTTTCATGCATTAGAACAAACATCCGTGAATAGAAATGGTTAATATGACATTTCATAGGGTGGTTTATTACCCCCAATCTTCGACGAGCCTATCTTAATGGTTTTATGGCGGGAAGCGCACTGTAAGCGTTTAAGGTTTATGAGTGTTGCTGCTCGCTTATTGTTGTTCTAGGCATAACAACTGGCATTTGTTACACACCTGTGAACCATTGTCATACATTTTAGTAAGTTATCCATGTACAGTTCACGCTAAAACATGCCTCGTAGCCGTGAAGGAGCTGCACAGGCAGTTGCATTAGTGGAGGATGGCCGCAGCTTCCGATATGTTGCTGAGGTCAATGGATCATCTCTCGGTAGCATTCACCGTGCAGTGCAACATTACAGAGAATCCAAACATACGACAGGAGACGAGGGTCAGGCCGTAGAAGAAGCACAAGTGCCAGGGATGACAGATTTCTCACCCTACAAGTTCTGCGTGATCGCCATACCACAGCAGGCCAGGCACTAAATCAACTGGAAAATGTCAGAAATGTGAGAGTGAGTGAGCGAACAGTAAGAAGAAGGTTTGAAGCAGCTCATCTTTCGTCCAGGAGACCTGCACATGGACCCGCGTCTTCGCTTCGCAAGGCAGCATCTGGGATGGACCCACGAGCAGTGGGCCTCTGTTCTCTTCACTGACGAGAGTCTCTTTAATCCTAGATATCCTGATGGAAGAGAGAGAGTGTGGAGAAGGCGTGGGGAGAGCTACAGCCCTGTTCCTTTCTCCTCCAGGACTCCATTTGGAGGTGGCTCGGTTATGGTGTGGGGTGGCATCAATGTTATGGCCGACACTGAGTTGGTGTGCTTCGATCACGGGACGCTCAATTCCCAAAGGTACATCGAAGAGATCGTGATGAACCTTTGCGCCTTTCATTGGTCAGAATTTCATGCTGATGCAGGATAATGCCCGCCCTCATACTGCTCGCTGTGTTGTACAATATATGCTGGAAGTGGGGATTCAAACCCTGGACTGGCCAGCTCGTAGTCCTGACTTGAATCCCATCAAACATGTTTGTGATATGCTTGGAAGGAATGTTGTCTTTCTCCTCTATCTTGTCCTCCACACTTTCCTTCACTTTGTCCTCTGTCTCATCCTCTTCCTTGTCTTCAGTGTTATTCTCCTCCTCCATTTGACCATGTTTTCCTTCACCTTGTTCTCCCTCTTGTCCATCCTTTTCCTCTTCTCCATTTTCTTCTTCTTGTACATTGTCTTCCTCCTCCTCTTCAGTTTCTTCCATATCACCTGCTTCCTTACTCCCCCCACCCATCTGATAATTGTCCTGCTTCTTTTCAAATAAATCACTTATTGAGCCAAGCTTCTCCTCTATATGTACTTTCATAGATTCAGTCTGTTCACTTATATTTTCACCCATCTTAGGCAACTGCTCCATGAGCATTTGAACCAAAATATACTCCATATTCTCCCCCATTCCTTCTTCTACTTGCACTGTACTCACGTTATGTTTCTCATATTTCTTCCTTTCCTTCTTCATGCGCCACGTTGGGTTGCCATTTGTAACTGTACTACTTTTCGGGCGTGGTGGTTGTTAATACCATAAGGAAACACGATCATCTTTTTTTTTTTTTAAATCAAAGCCTCTCTTCATTTACAAAATTCCAAACATAACATATCCCACTCCAATTAACAAAACATATCACTATCTCATCCCAACGAGCAGACATATCACTTTCCATTTATCATCCTTTCCACATGACATAATCCAATCCATCATAAAACATAATCCCTTCCATTCTTAACAAAAAGAATCAGAACAACTGACTACATGAAAAGAATATCTATACAGATATGAAACTCCATAGGGCAAGGCCCCCTACTACCTCACTGCTGGACCACCACAAAGAATCCCTTAGCTCAAGCGCTAGACTCCTTGCAATGGCCCATCAGCAAGAGGTGTGGCCATGCTTCGAACTGCACTGGTCAAAACAATTAGAGGATCAGGTGAGATATCATACACAAGATACATATGGTAACGTCTTTTATTCAGAATTGGGTTACAATTGTAATTTGTGTGTGCTACAGTACGACATTGTGCTGTCTCAACTCTTTACTGGAGGTTTACATGGCGTTTACTTAGAGCGAGGCACCATGGGGCTACCATAATAGTGAAAAAGCCATTCTCGTTGCCCTCTAATATGTTATTTGATCACCTCGGACGGCCAGGACAGTTGCACACCTGCGTGGCATGGACAGCATGAGGTTAGCAATCAGCTCTTGAGGGATCTTTGGCCATTCTTCCATCAGTCCAATATTCAGCTCGGACACCGTTGTGGGAGGTGCTGGTCTGGCTGCAATGCTTCTGCCAAGTGCATCTCAGACATGCTCATTCGGGTTTAAGTCCGGTGAACAAGCTAGCCACTCCATTTGATCAATGCCCTCGTCGTCAAGCATGTTGTCTACCAGTGCAGCTCTGTGGGGACGTGCGTTATCGTCCACCAGAATGAACCAATCGCCTATGGCACCAGCGTAGGATACAACAAACGGTCGAAGGATCTCGTCTCGATACCTCTGAGCAGTCAAAGCTCCATTCTGAACGACATAGAGGTCCGTAACTCCTCCAATACTGACTCCAGCCCACACCATTCGTCCACCACTATGATATGGTGCTGTTTACTGCACATAAGCGGGATTGTTCCGAGTTCCATGTTCTCTCCAGATGAGGGAATGAAGATTTTCCGGCTGAACACAGAATCTTGACTTATCTCTGAACAGAACCTGGCGCCATTCTTTATGACGCCAATCCTGATGTTTCTCCACCCAGTTTCTGCAGGCTAAACGGTGGCGTGGTTTTAATGGGACACACACCGTAGGCCTCCGTGTGTAGAGGCCACTTTCCCGAAGGCGATTTCGGACTGTTTGTGTTGATATTGCGCGTCCTGTTGCCGCCTAGAGGATGCGCTGCAGCCGAGTTGCATTCAGCCTCCTGTCTCGACGGGCTGTTAACCGGAGATAACGGTCATCTCTTGCTGATGTTACCCATGGATGACCTTGGCCTGGCCTTCTTTTAACGGTTCCTGTTGTCTGAAATCGCGTCCAGGTCCTGGAAATTACACTTTGGGACACTCCAATAGCTGCAGCCACCTCCCTCTGTGTCTTTCCCGTTTCCAACCTTCCTATGGCTCTCCATACCATACCTTCGGGAAGTCACGTTGTTGTTGCATTGCACTACCTGCTCACTACACCATCTGAACCCAACTGCTTGTGTCATTCGTTTGGTAGAGTAAACAAACGTCCACACCAACCCCGTCTGCAACAACTTTCTGTTATTACCACTATCTCGGTTGCCGTAATGTTGTTGCCTCCACTCCGTAGAACCAACAGAAAGACGTCAAACCATTTTAGGTCATTCTGCCGATGACAATACGTCAGAACCTAGATATCTCAACTGATCCCCTAATTGTTTTGACCAGTGTATATATACACACATCAAAAAAAGTTTTGCATCACCTCGGTTCCCAGATCTCCGGCATATAGACGTTGACTGTGTATATTGTATCCAAGATACAGTCCCTTTGACTGTTCATAGATGTCACTAAAACTGCTCAAAGATGTAAACAACCATGCATGAGCAGGGCCTATTAGACGGAGGGGGTACGACAGCCGATCAGTTCCAGTCATTCCACCAGGACGAAGGTACGCTGCTCATGTTGTCTGTAGTTCTACCATGCCTAGAAGGTCAATACCGCAGTTCGATCACGTCCGCATTGTTACTTTGTGTCAAGAAGGGCTCTCAACAAGGGAAGTTTCCAGGCGTCTCAGAGTGAACCAAAGCGATGTTGTTCGGACATGGAGGAGGTACAGAGATACAGGAACTGTCGATGACAGGCCTCGCTCAGGCCGCCCAAGGGCTACTACTGTAGTGGATGACCGCTACTTACGGATTGCCGCTCGGAGGAACCCTGACAGCAATGCCACCATGTTGAATAATGCGTTTCGTTCAGCCACAGGATGTCGTGTTTCAACTCAAACTGTGCGCAATAGGCTGCATGATGCGCAACTTCACTCCCGACGTCCATGGCGAGGTCCAGCTTTGCAACCCCGACACCATGCAACGCGGTACAGATGGGCCCAACAACATGCTGAATGGACCCCACGGAATTGGCATCACGTTCTCTTCACCGATGAGTGTCGCATATGCCTTCAACCAGACAATCGTCGGAGACGTGTTTGGAGGCACCCTGGTCAGGCTGAACGTCTTAGACACACTGTCCAGCGAGTGCAGCAAGGTGGTGGTTCCCTGATGTTTTGGGGTGGCATTATGTGGGGCCGACGTACGCCACTGGTGGTCATGGAAGGCTCCGAAACGGCTTTACGATACCTGAATGACATCCTCCGACCCATAGTGCAACCATATCGGCAGAATATTGGAGAGGCATTTGTCTTCATGGACGACAATTCTCGACCTCATCGTGCACATCTTGTGAATGCGTTCCTTCAAGATAACGACATCGCTCGACTACAGTGGCCAGCATGTTCGCCAGACATGAACCCTATCGAACATGCCTGGGATATGTTGAAAAGGGCTGTTTATGGACGTCTTGACCCACCAACCACTCTGAGAGATTTACGCCGAATTGTCGTTGAGGAGTGGGACAATTTGGACCAACAGTGTCTTGATGAACTTGTGGATAGTATGCCACGACGAATACAGGCATGCATCAATGCAAGAGGACGTGCTACTGGGTATTAGAGGTAGTGGTGTGTACTGCAATCTGGACCACAAATGCTGAAAGTCTAGCTGTATGATGGTACAACATGCAATGTGTGGGTCTCATGAGCAATAAAACGAGCTGAAATGTTGTTTGTGTTGATCTCTATTCCCTTTGTATTTAAAGGTTCCGGAACTCTTGGAACCGAGGTGATGCAAAACTTTTTTTGATGTGTGTATATTCCTTTAATAATAAAATGAACTGTTTCAATGTAAAGGCAAGCCAGCTTTAACACTCGCATGCCCAATGGTACACTGGGGTCAAATGCTGCCTAAATAGATTGAATTGATATTGAAGATATTGCATTTTGAAATGGCAGTAGTCCAATGTTCTTTCCAGGCATTAAAAAAATAACTATGTTCATGCTTGTTCTGGCGAATGCCATTTCTTTTGATTTAGTGATGTCGACCCCACTTTGTTTGTCCTATACAAAATTTCAGTAGCTTTCGTGTAAGAGGATGACAGACCTGCGCCACTAGATTTTTAGCCTACTTTTCACATTTTGCAAAAAAGAGGAAAAAGTAGACTTATGAGATCGGGCAAATGTGTGTCTGTCTGTCTGTATGTCCTGTCTGTCTGTCCTGTCTGGCTGTCTGGCTGTGTGTGTGGTCCCCCCCCTATCAACTCCTAAACGGCTGCAGCAATCGAAACAAAATTTGGTAGGAGTAAAGATCTATACCTGAATATCTCACGGCCATATTTGAAAATGTCAGTGCTACCAACTGCTGAAAAATCGCAATTGAAATTTGAGCTCCTTGTTGGATATCTTGGAAGGTATGAATGGGAGCTATTTCAAAATTGGCACACGTATAGATAATAATATTGCAGTTTAATTTCCAGGAGGCCATACATGGCAGTGTTGCCAAAATGATTCTGGTGATAGATTTCGTATGTGCTATGTGTACATAAACAGATATGACTGAGCGTATTCTTAAGAGCCACCAGGGCTCCAACTGTTAATAAATGCTCTCATTTTTTTAAAATCCAAATATCCATACATCAGAAAGTATGCAAGCCTACAGCTTTAAATTATGCACACGTATAGTACCTGACATTCTATATTAATTTGGAGTAATTCATATACGTCAGTGCTACCAACATGATTCTAAGCCTGCTGAGAGGTCCAACTTTAAATACATGTAACTTCTATACTATCATTTGGATTTCAACCAAATTTCGTGTGTGCTATATGTACCATAACAGATATGACTATGCCGATTCTTAAGAGTATCCAGGGCTGCCAACTGTTAATAAATACTGTCTATTTCTGTTACCCTAATATCAATATATCTGAAAGTATGCAAGCCAATAGCTCTAAATTTTGCACACGTCTAGTACCTGGCATTCTAGATTAATTTGTAGTAACTAATATACGTCAGTGTTGCCAAATTGATTCTAAGCCTGCTGATAGGTCCAATTTTAAAATGCATCATGTAACTTCCATACTAACTAATGGATTTCATTCAAAATTGGCACAACAATAGATCATAATATTTCAGATTATTTCTGACCAATACATGCATGACATTGTTGCCAACATGATTTTGCGCGCGCTCTTAGATCCAATGTTTAACTGCATGTAACGTCCATGCTATCCATTGGATTTCAACCAAATGTTGTAATCTGTACCCTAAGAGATGGAACTAAGAATATATTCAGTCACCAGGGCTGCCAACTTTAGTGCTCTATTAGGCTACATTATGCCAAGTATACAGTATTTCGAACTAATTAGAAATTTTAATATTACCAACTTAATTTCGTCATTATTCTAGATAGATCCATATACAGTAGATTAATCATTGATATGAATTTTAAATTTTAAGAAAAGTAGGCTCTTTAGTTGGTCACGGAACTTCTTCTTGTTACTGTATACTATTGGAGATACAAAATTATGGTTGGTTGCTTCCTCAGTTTAGGGGCTGCGACAACACGGTCATGTAGCCCCGTGTACTTTGGGTGTGTGTAGAATCTGTCTGATAACCGGTGTTAATTGTGATGACTGTATTAGTGTGTATTATCTGTTTTTAATTCAAGTAAGGACTGCAGACATTGAATTTCAAGTAGTTCCTACTTTTGTCGCCAAATACCACCATCAACGACTACTAGTTCAGAACTTGGCTACTAGACGCCACCGCAGTCGGCTCCTGGCGACGAACGAAGAGTGTTATTTAACCTCTAATTCAGCTTCACACAGGTGTAATTAGTGGAAGGTACTTTAACATGCCATAAATCTATGATGTGGGACCGCCGGCTTTACTTCCCCTCCAATGTCCTATGTTCTTGAGGTAGTCCTTTGAGTCAAGTGTCACATTAACAAAATCTTCAGGGTAGCTTGAGGTAAGCCCTCGAAGGACATTTGTATACAGCACCAGACCACAATCACATCCAGGATATGGTACAATCCGGACATTTGTTTTAAAAGATTGACCTTGAAGCTTGCGGGAGAGCCTGTACTCGATCACTCTCTCGCCCTGTCGCTTCACAGTTGTCACCACCGGTCTGATGTAATGGAATTCCAGACTTGAGCACGTGACTACACCACCGTGCAGACAGTACTGTCCTCATCAAAGTATTGTGGTGACCACGGGACCCCAGCTGAGTCCGGCATTGCTTCCACTTACTTGTGCCGGGCTCCTCTCCGTCTTCTTTCCTGTCGACCTTCCTTGGTCAACTCTTGTTCTCTTCCGACCCCGACGGTATTAGGTTATCCGAGGCCTAGGGAGTCTTTCACTTTCCTGCCTTAATTGGCCCTTTTCTCATCTTTCCTGATACCCTCCTTCTGTGAGGGGTCAGCCTTCTTTTTCTTTTCCTTTTACCTCCTGCCTTGTGCTCAAGGCCCTTAAGGAGGCAGGGTATATGTAGCCCCACCACTTCTGGTGCACCCTAGATAATGCTACACCCTCAGGGGCTCACGGCTCGTGAGTACGGGAGTTGGCGATCCCGCGGGATTCCTGAGCTGGGTCCGTTTTCCACTTTTGTCCCTTATCTTTGGGGCGGACCCTCTCCTCTTTCCTCTCCTCTTTTCTTTATATTTCCTTTTCTCTTTAAGATTCCCGCACTGTTTTTGTTACTTGGTTCACCGTGTGTCTAAATTCCCTTTTAGCGATTTTTTAAGGCATTTTTGATCTAGGTTGCATTTTGTGAGTTTTTTCGATCTAAATTACATCTCGCGATTGTTTTCAACCTCAATTGCATTTTGTAAAGATTGACAATCTAAATTGCTTTTTAGTAAGTCTTTCAATGCAGGTAGAGGGGCCTTTTAGTGAGTATTTTGAATTTCAATTGCATTTTGTAAGCATTTTCAACCAAAATCGCATTTTGCACGAATTTTGAATCTAAATTGCATTTTGTTTGGTGGGCATTTTGCACATATTTTGATTCTCAAATTGCATTTTGTGGGTATTTTGAATCTAAATTACATTTTGTCAAGTATTTTCAATCTAAATTGCATTTTGTAAGTATTGTCAATCCACATGACTTGTTTGAATCCACCGTACATTTTGTTAGCATTTTCAATTTCAATTGCATTTTGTAAGTATTTTGAATTTCAATTGCACTTTGTGAATAATTTGGATTGGAACTGGGATGGGGCCTATTTCAATCTGAATTGCATTGTGTATTTTCAATTTCAATTGCATTTTGTACGTATTTTCGATCTCGTTTGCATTTTGTAATTATTTTGAATTTCAGTTGCATTTTGTAAGTATTTCGACGCTGCATTGCATTTTGTACGTATTTTGAATCTAGCCTACGTTTTGTGGGTCTTTTTCAATCTATTCTTTTTGTGAATCTTTTCGTTCTAAATTCCCTTTTGTAAGACCATATTGTGAGTTGTTTCCATTTGAGTTTCTCTTTGTACGTATTTTCCGTCTCACATAATTTCCGTTCTGGTTTCCATTTCATTCTCATTTTCGCTATCACCCAGATCATTAGGGGCCGATAACCTATATGTTAGGCCCCTTAAAACAACAATTATCATCATCAACATCAAAGTTTTGTGTGACGTGGAAGTATAGGTTACATAGTTATGAACAGAACGCCATTATATTTGCCAATGACTGTACTTCAGCAGTAGTGTGAAATAGCTTAGTCAATCTTCTGACCGCATGAGGCAGCTGACAACAATGCAGGTACTGTAGCAACTCACTTCCAGGCTTTCATTAAGATTTTTCACTCTTCTAAAATAAACGTCTGGCTTGTAACTTGTTCACTTGTGAAGTGTATCAGCACTTATACTATGGCAGGTCCAAATTCTATTCAGCCTACCCCACATCTTTCTGGGTAGAATAAAACAAGGTGTTTGATGGTGATAGGTTGGGCTTGTTGTTTTAAAGGGGGGGGGGGGACATTAAGGTCATTGCCCCTATAGTGATAGATGCATATCATGAAGTAGTAGAGTTAATGAGATTAAATGTCCTCCACTGTAATTCTCCGAACAGTACATTGAGCTTACCTCCTGTAGTTTTTATGTGATTTAACTCTGCTTGACGTAGGCTGATGATCTTGCAGCAAACATTGGAAGGCATTGTTTTGTTTGTTCATTCTTTGTCTGCAGCCACTATATGACATTGCTAGGAGAAGCTGTTCCAAGCAAAGGGTAGATCCCATGACACCCCACGGCATAACCGTGCATGTTAAATGGGATATGGGGAGCTGTAGCACGTCCAGAGATCAGAGGCTCGAATCCCAGTGTTGACCGATATTATCCTGAGTGTGGTTTCTCCCTGGGTTTCTCCACACTCCCTCCAGGAAACTGCTGGTATAATAAATTATTTCAAGTCTTGGGCACCTACTCCATTCTCAACCATAATAATAAATTACTGCTACACAAACTACTACAGTCGTCATATAAATACAGGTTATCAGACAAATTCAACACACATAACTACACAGGGCTGATGGCCAAGATGTCCCAAGCCCCTAAATTGAATTCACACAACAACCTTTAGCAAGGACTTTATATTAAATGTAGCCAATGTTTCTTTTATTCTTCCGTTAGTGTGCTTAGAGACATGATTGGTAGAGAACATGAATTAACAGGTCCCCCAGGGTCTGTTGACCTGCATACCCCACCAAAAGTGGGGGATGGATTGGTTACTTCCTGGGGTATTATCTCTCTTAATATTAATTCTCATTTCATGTTCCATCATAATGGGTGATGGGTTGCTAACTCTCAAGGTTGTTAGTCCTGAAATTTAGAGTAAGCATTTTGTTGGAGCCAGCCAGCCAGGCTTCAGCCAACCCAGCTCGAGTCGTTCATGGCACAAAATTAGAATCAGTGACAGGATATGTTCATTAGCGGTAAATTCTCCAGCAATTTATCATTAAAGAACTTACCTTTTTGCAAAAGATGCTGGAAATGTTCTCCATTAGTTGACAGGCGTTGTCTATATATATAAGAATGAATGTTGTGTGATAGTCTGTCTGTGTGTCCTTTATGCGTTCATATACCATTCATCCGATTGTGATGAATAGGTGGCGGATTTCTATGACCTAAAAATTGTATGAATTATGTATGCATTTATGACCTAAAAAACATAAAAATATGACGTATAAAATTCAAAATATGACTTTAACCTCACACAATTTACAGAATAATATCACTCCATCCGTACTGAATATATTTTCACCGAACTCGCGAACAAAACTTCGTAACTTTCCACAAATTGAGACTTTTGTTTTAGGCATATTGAAAAGAACTGAATGACTGAAGCTCCCTAATGAGTGACCAAGGTCATTCAGTGTGTTGAAGGTGGAAGAGGGTAGGGCGAAGGAGGGAGATAAGAACGATGACAAATAACTGCGGAATTACCTCTGCTTCCGTGTAAACAATAGCCCGGTTTCCAGGAATTTACCCAGCTAGCAAACAATAGCTCTTACCTGTTAGAAACACTCCATACACTTCTTTAGAATGGTTCTTCAGTAGTATATTCCAGTCCATCCTGAACAATAATTTCTAGAGCTTATTCTGATTTTTATAAATCGAAATTTAAATGAAAATTATCAAATTATGGTATTTATAATGATATTTTGTTCAAAATATGCCATAAAACATAAGAAAGCCTAAATATGCATTTATATGCCCAATAAAACCTCTTTAATTTTGATTATCCTGCTTGGAAACGTGTTGAAAATACAAGACTATAAGATATAAGGAAAAAATATGACTTGTCATAGAAATCCACCCCCTAGTGATGAAACTTGAGTGTGTTGTTAGTGTACATTCCCGTGATGGTTTCTGACTTAGTAAATCAATTTTACAATAGGTAGCGCACGAGTAGTTTCAACAAATGAGTGACGTCGTGCAAATTGTTTCAACAAACAACTTCCGTCTGCATTCATATACCGTTCATCCGATTTCTATGGAACTTAGGTGAGTTGTTGTGTACACTCCAGGGAAGATTTCTGACTTAGTAAATCCATTTTATAATAGGTAGCGCAGGAGTAGTTTCAACAAATTAGTGACTGTGCACGAATCGTTTCAACAAAGTTCTGTCTGCATTCATATACCATCCGATTGCGATAGAATTTGGGCGAGTTGTGTACACTCCAGGGAAGGTTTCTGACTTAGTAAATCCATTCTACAATAGGTAGCGCACGAGTAGTTTCAACAAATGAGTGACGGCGCGCGAATCGTTTCAACAAAATCCCGTATGCGTTCATATACCATTCATCCAATTACGATGAAACTTGGTGAGTTATTTTGCACACTCCCACGAATGTTTCTGAATTATTAAATCCATTTTACAATACTTTAGTGGCAGTTAACGGAAAAAGAAAAAAAATATTGTATACCCAAAAGCACTTCAACAAACAAAATTGCAATGCCAACATTTTTTTTATTAGCATTGCAACGCATGCCGGGGACAGCTTGTGCCTTATGAATAAATTGGCATTGACGTGTTGTAATTCTTCTTCCATTATGAGGTACAGTGAAACCTCTCTATAACGGACATCCTTGGGACTGTAAATACTGCCCGCTAAAGAGGAGTGTCCACTATAGAGAGGGTTAGAGAAAATGATTGCAATTTGGTACATATACTTGTGCAGTATGTGTACTTACATGAAAACATAGGCGACAGCTACAGGGTACAGAGAAGAAAAACCACTAAATACATAATGTATGCAGCACTGTAAATGTATTTTGCATTCACTGTACAGCACTACACACAGCACGTAATAAATATGAAAGTTAGTATGTTTTTGTTTTGTGAACTACAGTATATTTAAAGTTGTGAATCACTCCTTGGTCAAATGTCTTAGGGACTCATGTTATGTTTAGTGGAACAAGCAGTATCTTGATGTTTTGAAGCTGAATGTCTGGATGCGTTATCAGGGATTAAAAGCACTTGTCTTGACTAGCATATCATTTATTTTTGCGTTTGACTCAATGATCCAATCGATCATGGATTAACATTTGAAAAAATCCCTAATGTTCGTTTGAATTGTGCACTTTGGTTTTGTGATGATGTCTTCACTGTGTACAACCAAGTCTTGTGTCAAACTTACACCTCTTTCATCTTTTCTTGCACTATAGAAAGCTTTCAATCTCTTAACAATGTCTACTTCACAGTACGATGCTATTGGTGGCACATCAGTTGTACTAATTGCTTCAACACCGGCATTCATGTCATCACGATTATCATTATCATCCTTGTCTTGGATTGATTGGAGAATCATCCTTGTATCCTGACTCTCACACTCTGTAGGCATGTCTAAATCAATGTCAACATATGTGTTTACATCAATAGTGTAACCCGCTGCATGTATTAATTCTTTAGTGTCCTCCACGCTGTCTGAAATATCATTTTACATTTGCCACTGCTGTCAGGACACCCAGCTTTCAGGAAGCAGTCGTGAATTGTCGATACTGTCACCTGCTTCCATGCACTGGTTATACAGGATACTTCCTTCGTCAGAGTTTGGAGGGACCCTTAGCGCCTACCAAGTTCTGTCACAATTATCTTCAACACCAATATCCTTCAACATATCAAGCCGAATGTCTGGATGCAATGCCGCGTTATCTAGGAATAACAGCACTTTTCTCGACTGGCGTATCATTTGTCTAGTTGACCCAACTACTCCGTCATAATTTCCCTGGTCATCCGTGCCTTCCTGTTCGATTTCCAGTCAATGCCGAACTTTGCTATATCCATGTTCTTGAAACATCTTGGTTTCGCGGCTTTGCCTTTTCTGACTCTCCACTCATACTAGCACATAATATCACAGTAAGACGTTCTTTAGCAACTTTTCCTCCAGCACAAGCATTTCCTTTAAAACATAAAGTTTTGTCAGATAACATGCGGTAAACCAGTCCAGTTTCGCGTTTAAAATGTTTTCCAGCAAATAGCCATCAGTAATGGAAGGCAATATTTCTTCCCAGCTTGAAACAATATCCATATCAACAGTGGAGGATTCTCCACAAATTGCTCTAAATTTTATATCGTGGAGCTTTCTGAATCTCTCGAGCCAGCCGTTCGAAATCTCCGATACCTAATTCTGTCGCGAAATCCAATGCTTTGACTTGTATCAATGGTTTGGACACAGGGACGTTCTGACTTCATACTTTGCTGAACCACTCTTATCACTGCCTTATCAATAACTGCACCATTACCACTTTGAAACTGTCTAATTTGCAGCTCATTACCATTAAGACGCCATACCTTAATTATCTCTTCTTGTTTTTTCACAATTTCCGCTGCCTGTGTCTTTCCAATCCTAAACACTTCAGATAGTTTCCGTACACCACATTTCTCACGCTTGTGATAATCTACGATGTCTACATTCTCTTTTAAAGTTATACTTTTACGAGGAGCCATTTCAGATGCACTCGCTTGATACTGCAATGCACAGGTCCTACAATAGACGTTTCACGGTAAAACTGACCAGATAGTGAAAGTATGAATTTCCTTTCAACTTCAAGAGAACAATTAAAGCGATACCGTTAGGCCTAGGTTTATTTTTGGTGCAGTGCAGGAGATGGGGATGGGAAGGTTAGCAGTAACTGGCTTCCAGGAAGCACAGGCTGTGTCGAAAGTACATTAACACAACAGTGTGTTCATACAAGACTAATAGACCTACCAAGATATGATTTCTTTTCAAAACAAGTGTCTGCTAAGAGAGGTTGGTTTGCATTTCTTTAATGCGGTCGGTGTGTCCATGTCCGTAATAGCGAGTGACCACATAAGAGAGATTAATCACTAATATACTTAATAGGTGTTTGGTCACAGGCCTAGAAAATCGTCCATTAAGAAGAGGTGTCTGCCTTAGAGGAGTGTCCGTTAAGAGAGTGTCATTGTATATCTGTCTTCTTCTTTCCTAGCGTATTTCCTGCGTTGGTGCAGGGTCCACTTGCTTAGTTGTTGTTCGCCACTTCTTCCTGTCAAGGGCATCTTCAGGTTTGAGACCGCACACCAGTAGGTCTTCACTGATTCTATCGATCCATCGTTTCTTTGGGCGCCCACGGGGTATATTGTTCTCCGGCTCCACTAGAATACAGAGATTTGATCTGTACACTTTCTTATAAACTATCCTACAAATAAATATCAAGTGAGCTTAGATTAATTGCAAGAACTGTAAATATGCAGGGTGGTAGAGCGGTAGCTACCCCCATGTAACGATGTAACTAAAGAATTTAAAATTTATGCAATGAAGAATTTCTGCTATTGCCATTCGTCAGCTGATAGTCTATGTCTTAGTTTTTATTTTGTGCATTTTGTTTGATTACACCCCAGTAAGTCCGGCCGCCTGGACTGGCAAGCGACGACGATACAGCCCAGTAGGTTTGTTTGCTCCAACAGATGGTAATCAATCGTTTGTTGCTATCCAGTCACATACAGCAATGGCTGTGAGGTTTACCATAGAACAAAGAATTTTCATTTGTTGTAGTTTTATTAAGAACAAGTCTGTTAATGTTATTTGCAACGCATTTCAACAGGAATTTTCAGATGTTAAGGTGCCTTCGAAGACCGTAGTTCGCAAGGTTGTCATTCAGTTCAAGACTACGATTTTAGTTTTAAATAAAAAAATAAAAATATACTGAGATGTCGCATTTTGACGGAAAAAAAGTTAGTGGATTATTGCTTGATTATTAGTTGCCAAGAAAGTCTTTGAAAAATCTTCCTCAGCAAGCTGGCGTTTCATATTCAACAGCTCGGAAGGCCACTAAACTACTTAGGTTCAAACCCGAAGACCCAATGGCAAGAACCAGCTACTGTAATAGTTTTTTTCCAGTCCATGCATGATGAAATTTTAGATCTACAGTAAGTGATTTTTATTGATGGTTTCGTTTATGTGACTTCACAAAACAATCATACTGGTAATCTTTGAACCCTAGACATCTTTGAACCTAAAATCGATGTGTGGTGCGCAGTAACCATGAAAAGAATTATGGGCCCAATTTTTAAATATATTTTGCTTATTTTGAATAACTTCTTTTCCTAACTAACAGACAGGGAAAGATTGTATGTTTATTCCAGCAAGATGTTGCAACTTTGTGCAATTCATTAGATGCAATACCGTAAGTGCTGTGGTTTGTGATAGGATGAAAAGTGCAGAATTGTTGCTGCCTGGAAGTCTGGACTCGGTGTGATTTTTATTTGTGGGCTAGTTTTAAAAGACAAAGTGTACAAATCTAATAACCGTACTCTAAAGGAGCTGGGGAACAATATACAGGAGCAGATATCCCTCATAACGAAAGGAGAGTTGTATGTCAGAGCCAATTTATTTACATGGTGCAACGCCTGTCTGTCAGCTGGAGAACATTTCCAGCCTCTTCTGAGGGAAAGTGAGTTCTTTAAAGATGAATATTCCATTCATTACCGAATCCTGCCTTTGTGAAAGCAGAGGCCCGAGGTGGGTTGGATAGGTGTCTGCACGCCTGGCTGGTGGTCCTGATCCAACAAAATGCTCACACTGTATTATTGCCCAACATTTACATATGGAACAAGCACTGTCAGGGTACCGTCACTAACATGTGGAACTGTCATGGCCTTGAAACTGATATAAGGCTACCATATACCTTTAACTCCCATCCACCCAAGCACAATGTCGTCCCTTCGCTATCTATGCTGTTCCGAAGTCCACCTTCTCCACTGTATATGCCATTGAGGTCTTCACTGTAACCCAGGCAAGGGATCCTTACAAGGCACTTCCAGCTGAGCCAGCTGGTCCATGGCTCCTCCATCACTCGCCCTTTGTCCCGACTTTGACAAGCAGAACCTGGCCTTCCAAACAATGGGTCCAGGTTTATGAAGAAATTTGCTCTTATATATTTTGTACTTCCAATTTTCCATTTTCTCTCCTTCCTTGTATTGTTATTTTCAGGATGGCTTAAATCATTCAATATTCTATGTAACTTGACAGTTTCAATTTAAATTTCCATGATACTGCCCATTTCTGAATAAAACAATTGCAATTGAAAACTCATGAACTACAGTCGACTTTAAAAGCAGCATCAGAATGCTAATTTGCCAGACAATTGAGGGATCACGGTCAACCCATCCTGGGGTATTTACACAGGTGTTCCTGTGTCATGGTTGAAGCATGAATACATTGCCCAGACAGGTGGAGATTTGAATCGTGATTGCGGCCACATTTCCAAGTCTTACTCAATCAAAGTAAAATCATTGTCACAGAAGATGTTGGAAAATGTCCTCCACCTGCATCTACACATTTCTGGCATCTTCTAAGGAAATTTTCATTCGCACGCATTAGTTCGTCTATCGAGATAGCCTCAATATCTCTCGTGATATTTAGTTTGAGTTCATCTAGAGTGTGGGGGTTTGTTGCATAAACCTTATTTTTCAATTTTTCTCATAAATAAAAATTGAAGCAATAGGCTTTATCACTTAGCAATAACCAATAACATATTATATAATTATGAAACACAATAACAATAAAACAATTATATGCAAAATTCTTGGTCCATTAAGAACTAGAGAGTTTTGGAAATGAAGAAGTAACGAAGAAATATACAGGAACATTGAAAACATAACGGAGACAATAAAGAAGAGGCGATTGTTATTTTTCGGACATTTATTTAGAATGAATGATAGCAGGTTAATCAAACGGATTTTTAAATATATTTGGAAAAAGAAATCGACAACAGCCTGGTTTCAAGAAGTAAAGAAAGATTTAGAAAGAAACAATGTAAGAGAAGAAGATGCACCAGAGAGAGAAATTTTCAACAAGAAAAGGTATTGGGAATGGATGGACTCCAAGGAAGGCAATACAAGAAAACAGGCTCAAAATGGTCGGAAGAGAGAAAGAAGACACACAGCGAAAAGATGAAGGAGCACTGGAGGAAGAAGAAAGAACAACAAAGGACTAAACATTGAAATTGGTTCTTGGTCCTCAGAAGACCCTAACGGAGAAAGAAAGAAGAAAACAATACCCACGGACACACGTTATAAACTTCTGAACAGTGTGTGTGGATCATTCTGATCATAAGAAAACTTAAACTGAAAGAAACACTCTTTTTCATATAAGTCGACAGCGAGTCATTATCCACTTAAAAGAAAATGCAACAATATTACAGTCAAACTTGATTAATTCAAGCGTTTTTAATTTGAAACCATGAATAATTTGAACATTTCACAGTTTTTTGATATTCCTGTACAACACAATCAAATCTTCAATAAATTAAGTTTTTTTTTTTTTTTTTTTTTTTCAACCTTTAATCAACCAAGCTTATCTGTACTATGATGCTATCCTCTAAATTTTAAATTCCTTTTATATATTTCAGAAGAACTGTATTTTAGGGGCATATAACCTCTATGTGCTGCCCTTTGAAACAACAAACCCACCACCTCTATGCTTTTGGTTTCCAACCCCCCTTCACTTGCATCAACCCCTAGATATCATATGGGATGAGTTAACAATTCTATTTAAAAAGGAAAAGAATTTTTTACATTTTAAAAGTTGATAGGTATTTAAAGATTTTGTGAATATTTGACCCTTTCCCTATACTCTCATCCTGAGAAAAGACACTGCTAAAGTATTTAAAATGGTCCACCTGCACCAATGTAGTTCCCCGTAACTTTTCTTGTGTATCTCTTTTGTTTTTGAAATGTAGATTTTCATACCATACTTCCGACATTTCTGTTCCAAGTTCTAGCATATTGCCTTGTAAACATTCAACAGAATCTGTAATATCAAATAATGTGATAAAATGGTCCGGTTAGCTCAAATTATAATTGCCAGCATTTTGCCTCAGTGTACCGTTGGGCTCGTCAGTTGGTGTGGTACACCTCACCAAGACTCGTGGCTAGCACATACTGAGAAGCCATTACAAGACACAAAATATGTGTTGTATGGATGTCACGAGTAATGCCAATGTGCTACAGGAGTCAAACTTCGTTTCACAAAACAATAAAACTACCTTGGTAATCCAATTTGGTTTTCAAATATTCCCGAAGGAAATATGATGTTAGTTTCCATTTGATTACCAAGATAGGTTAATTGTTTTTGTGAAAGGGAGTTTGACTCCTGTAGCACATTGGCATTACTTGTAACGTCAATACTACATTTATTTTGTGTCTTGTAATGGCCTTCTCAGTATGTGCTAGCCACGAGTTTTGGTGAGGTGTACCACACCAACTGACGAGCCCAATGGTACATTGGGGCGAAACGCTGGCAATTGTAATTTGAGCTAACCGGATCATTTTGTTAATATATTATTTGATAATACATCTGCTCAAATGGAAACTAACATCATATTTCCTTAGAGAATATTTGAAAACCAAAAAGTCTGTAATTTCAACCAGGTCATCAGGTAACTCCTGACTGCTTACCTGGTTTCCACTTAGTTGATTCCCTCCTAACCAGCTTATGCCGTACAGCAAATGGCCCATATATAAAATAAACAGTACCAGTGAACGATTGCAGCCTTGCCTCACCCCTGTAACAATTTAAAACCAAGAACTCCTCCTACCACCAACTCACACTACAACCTGATTATCAATATACATACTTTTGATGGACTGTAGCAGCCGTCCCTTGACACCATAAACCCTCAGGATGCTCAGCATCATTTCCTTTGGTACCCTGTCATACACCTTCTATAGATCTACAAAACAGAAACACAACAGTCTATTCTCTCGTAGCATTTCTCAGCAACTTGACATGCACTATAAATTTGATCCTGACATCCTCACTGGGGTCTAAGCCATGTTTTCATCCATCTTTTACTCTCTGCCAATGTATAATTACATCCTTAAATGAGACTGAGGATTTGGCAAAAAGGGCACATTTCGCTCTTTCTTTTCTACAATGCCAAAGTACACTTTGCCCAGGACACTTGTCAAAGAAAAACTTCTATTCTTGCAGTCTTTCCTGTGTTACCTTGCTTATAAATTGAGGTGATTGATTACTGCTTTTGTTCAGTACAAGTGTACCTTTCCTAAATCACATGCTAAATCCAATAGCTGATGTAAACATTTCATCCCTAATTTCAACCACAATTTACCATTTCTAGCCGAATTTCATCAACCCATGCAGCTTTCTGACATTGTAGTTTATTTACCACCCTCTTTACTTCCTCAACTATGATCCTGTTCCCGTCCCCATTCTCCTGTATAATTTCAAAATCTGCCACAAGTACTGACACCACAATAACACAGGGTATCATAGTTTTACATATATATACTCGCACCCAAGTACATGGGACTAAATGACCACAATGTGCAAGCCCCTCATATGAAACAACTAGCAGTTGCATTCACACCACATACTGACTGTGTCCCGAATTCCATTATTAGGCACCACCCATACCTCAGTAACTTCTGTATAATTACATCCAGTGCTTGATTTGTAAGAAAAAGAGGTTCCGGTACTGTGGACTACCGGGTGGTGGTGGTGGTGGTGGTGGTGGCTGAAGGGGGGTGAGGTGGGGCCTTATGGAGTATTGAAACATAGAGTTCTAAAAACGATAACTTTACGCTTTTCTGAACACCTTTAAAAATTTATCAGTGGACAAAATAGCAATCTAATTTTGATTGCAATTTTAAATTAAATTGAGTCTGCTGTAGCAACATTTTACTTACCATAGCCATTAGCCTATATTAAATTTTAATGTATGCCAACTAGGCTACCATTCAAACAATATACACTATTTCATTATTTTTTTTTACGAAATTTAAAATATTAAATACATTAAATAAATAATGTGAAGTTCAACTGTTTCCGATTCTCCATAGAAGATCTTCTAATTGGATTTCCAGGCCTGGGTGCATTAAAAAGCCACTGAATCAGGCTGGTGTTGTGAGTCGATATTTGGTTGCGTCATCGTTTTCCGAACTAGTGTCTGTGCTGCCCTTGGAGAACATCATGGCAAAGAAACCATAGAATCCCTGCAGCAGTGCCATGCCCCGCCGTATGTAGTGTGTTTGGGCGTGAACAACAGCTGATCAGTTCATACACAGATTTATCTTATCAAAACATACAGTTGAGATTAGTTTGTACCGAGTTCAGGGGGATCAGATTTAACATGTACAGGGTCCTGCATATAAAATAAGAGCGCCAAGTGGCGGCTTTCTTAACCGCAGCTGCGGTCACCTTGGCCGAGCTTGTGACGCGCCACAGCCCCTTGCTGTAGTATTGAAAGCACGCGCATAGTACATACGAGGGTTTTTTTTTTTCCCAAGTTCCGATGGACTGTATAAAAATAACAGATTGACATTACGAAACTTGACCTTGCAATAAGTGTGCAGGTGCTCAGTCACCAGTCTAAACCTCAAGTGCTAACATGGTGAGACAGTTATCATTGCAACATCGTATTTTTTTTATGTTAAACTTATTTTGAGTCGGCTCGGCGGGTACGTGATGCATTTGTTCAGCAATTTCCTAACAGAGGATGAGCTAGATGACATTGGCGAGAATCTTGAACGATCTCTGAATAAATCACTCACAAAATTAGCACAAGTAGGGGTTTCTGTTTCATCAACAATAACTAACTAAAGTAAGATTTCAGCATTGTACACACGCTAGCAAGGCCGCTGCATCATATAGGATTGTACACACGCTTAAAGCAGGGGGCCTTGGAGCGCCAAAAGCTCGGCCAAGGTGACCGCAGCCGCGGTTAACAAAGCCGCCGCTTGGCGCTCTTATTTTATATGAAAGACCCTGTATAACCCAGAATTACTCGCAAACCAGATCTAAATTTAAGACTGTCTGGCTGTGTGGCTCAGCGGGAACGTTCTAGCTTGCTAGGCCCAAGGTTGCAGGTTTGTATCCTGGCGCTGTCAGCTGGCATTTGAGGGTGCACAAATGCGATGGAGCCGTGTCAGTAGATTTACTGGCGTGTTAAAGATCCCCTTCCGGGCAAAATTCCGCAACCCTGGCATCTCTAAAAGCCAGAGTAGTTAATAGGGACGTAAAACCAATAACATTATTATTAAATTTTAAGAGGTTATTTTAATCGAATCTAAATTTGGTAATCGCTCATATAATTTATGCTTTCGCTGCTACAGTGTATTTTGAGTTAAAACTATTGTATGCAATTGTGTTAATGTATTGTAATCTTTGTGAGCCGCAGGATAAGGCTCAGAGATCATAGTGTGTGGGTCTCGTCCTGGCAAGCTGAGATCCACCCTAAACAAATTCACGCCAGTGGCATTTCTTCCGAACGTCACTTTTCAAAGTCCAACGGCGATGGGATATGGACGGTGAGGGCAGGTTATGGGTGTAACTGGAAGTCCCTAGTTCGGACCTGCACGTTGGCAGCAGATGTGGGATGGTCGTCTTCCGGAGACTCTGTGACTACTCAGGAATTCGGTCCTGCATCTGTGTTTGGGCAGGCCTATTTAGGATCACCGCTGCCCACCCCACATGGGGAAGGCCCTAGAAAAGGTGGGCTAAACATCGGAAGTCACAATCTTGGTCCGGCTGGGCAACCACACTCGGCAGGTCACCCCTCATGCGGTCGAAACTCAAAAACAGTAAAGAATCACAAATTGGTTATTGGATCATGGAACATCAGAACCTTGCTTGAATTGGACAATAACATTAGACCTAAGAGAAGGTCAGCTCTCGTAACCCATGAGTTATCAAGACTCAACATTGACATTGCTGCTCTCAGTGAAACTAGGCTGTCTTCTGAAGGCAAGATTACTGAATCTGGAACAGGATATACCATCTTCTGGAAAGGAAAGGAGGAGGGTGAATGTCGTATTCATGGTGTGGGCTTCGCTGTGAAGACCAAACTGGTAAATTATCACCAACTTACGCCCATTGCAATCAGCGAAAGGCTCATGACTCTCCGCATACCACTCTCAGGAGGTTCCTTTATGACACTCATCTCTGCCTATGCTACCTTAGATTCTGATGGTGAAGTAAAGGCTCAGTTCTATAATCAGCTAAGTGAAATCATCTCCAGATCTGCAGATAAACTCTTGCTCCTCGGTGACTTCAATGCCAGAGTTGGGAAAGATCACAGGCTATGGAATAATGTGATGGGCAAACAGGGACTTGGAAAATGTAATCCCAATGGACTGTTGCTTCTTGGTCTTTGTGCAGAACACGAACTTTTCATTACCAACACACAGTTCCGGCTACCTGACCGCTTCAAAACCCTGTGGATGCATCCTCCTCCTCCAGCAATACTATGTGACTTGTGTGGTCGCTTGTTCCATGCCAGGATTGGACTCTTTAGTCACCGTAAACACATCCACAAACTGGACTGAAGGAAGAAGATTTATACAAGGATTCGAGTTAAAGCCGATGATGATGAAAGTAATCTTACAGATTAATTTATTAAATTTCTTGAAATTACTGTATTCTACTAAAAATTGATTTTCCCATTATGCAGTTAGAACGATTCATTTCAATAGGTTGGTTGGTTGGTTCCTCAGTTTAGGGGCTGCGACAACGCGGTCATGTAGCCCCGTGTACTTTGGGTGTATGTAGAATCTCTCTCATAACCGGTGTTAATTGTGATGGCTGTATTAGTGTGTGTATCTGTTTTTTTAATTTAAGTACAGACTGCAACTTAGAATTTTTCAAATAGTTCCTACTTTTGCCGCCAAACGCCACCGTCAACGACTACTAGGCCTAGTTCAGAACTTAGCTACTAGATGCCACCGCAGTCGGCTCTTGGCAACGAACGTAGAAACCTAAGAGCGTTGTTTACATTCTTAACGTATCCAATTTAGCTTCACACAGGTGTAATTAGTGGAAGGTTCTTTAACATGCCATAAATCTATGACATGGGACCGCCGGCTTTACGTCCCCTCCAAAGGAAGGCATACTGAGGGATTTTTAACGCTCTTAAAAAATCCCACGGCTTCAGCCAGGTTTGAACCCGCTATCTTGGGCATAGAAGCTCAGTATGCTACCAACTACGCCACCGAAGCCGCCTTTCATTTGAATACTTGGCAATACTGAGATGAATTAAAGGATCACCAAATTTTTGTTTGCTCACAACCTGTAGGTTTTGTATTAGTAGTTCTGCAGGACCGTATATTCTCTGACTTTCCTATAACAATAGGTAGAAGTTTATGCAAATGATCAAAATTTGAAGCCAGCAGAATAGTTGCCTGAACTTCACCTTACGTTGGTGATCTCCGATTCTCTATCAATGCATTTTTGTGGTTTGTGTGGATGATAGTAAAAATAGTAAAAGCCAAATGCAAGTATGCACAGCTTAATCACACTTTCAAAAATTAATTAAGTATAAAGAAGAATTATGTGCAAGTCAGTCACCCATAACTTGGAGAGATTTAGATGTACTTAAATTCTGGGATTACTCGAATCCATTTCTTGGTCCGTATTGACGATATTAATTGCTGAAATATATATGTGACTTTTCCGTCAATCAATGCATTAATGAATTCATTGATTGATGGAAAAGTCGCATATACATGGTGGCCACTACTCCTGGAAATCCTGGAAAAATTCTGGATTTTTATTAGGTCTGGAAAATGATGAAAAATTTGAAAACTCCTGGAAAATAGCCACTGTTAATTAATTATAAACATCTTTCAATCTTAAATCATACTCCCGCTGCAGTTTTGGGTGAGCACTCTATTGTTAATGAAAGAAATTTCCTCAGGCTACCTGTTTCTGTGTGTGAGAACACGCGATAGTATTTTTGTAAAATATATTGAGTATAGACAATTTCACCGCAATAAAATTTCAGGCGGCATTCTTTTCTCTTTTTTTTTAAAGCGGATATTTGAGTCACAAAGGCTTTTTTAAAACAACAATTAAATAATTTGTGTGTTGGCTAGCGTATCAATAACGCAATCACCACTAACTTTTGTCAACATCTGTTTAAGTAAACCAAACATTACTGCTTTATTTTGGTCTTGAAGTAGGCAACCGATAAAGCCGCCACCCCTCCCCCGCACTCGCGCTTATTTTTTAAATCTGGAAAAATGAGAATTACTCCTGGAAAATCGTTGACCGATTTGAGTGGCCACCATGCATATATATTTCAACAATGTACTTAAATGACATATTTGGTGGGACTAAGGTAAATATAGTACCAAACAGAAATATTTAGTTTAAAGTATAAACATTGATTCAAGAGGCAAGGAAAAATATTTTTGCAAAATTTCAGTGATTCAGTATTACCAACATTGAGCATTGCATGAATATTCTATAGTTAAATTATTGCATCTTCCAAGCCTTTCGATGGATCAAAATTTGAAGTGTATAAATGGTATATCATTTTGAGTAAAGTATTTTAATTATGAGGTGTAAGGTTGAAAATTATGCATAACCACCATCTTAATATTTAAAGCATTTGCTGTTGTACCCATCATTGGCGGGTTAGTTCGTGTACGAGTATATTTGCACAGAATATATTAATAACTGCTTCAGCCAGGTGCTCCTTTTAGACAACATTGGCAGTCTTTCTCTTCACCCAGAACAAACATAAAACAGGTCCGTCTCATTGCGTACTGGCTAACACTGCAGAGGCCTGGGTCCGTTTCCTGGCTCTGCTAAGAAGTTTAGTTCTGGTCTGTTGGCTGGAATGGGGTACACTAAGCCTCATGAGGCTAAACTGAGAAGAGGCAGGTTCGATTCTACCTCAACCATCCTGGAAGTGGTATTCCGTGGTTTCCCACTTCTACTCTAGGAAAATGCCAGGATAGTACTAAGTTAGTCACAGTCATTCTTACCTAAATCCTACCTCAATTACAAATACACACCCAAGTACAGCATTGCAATGACACAGGTTATCGGACTAATTCTACGCACACCCATGTACATGGGGCTACGTGACCAAGATGTCTCAAAACCCGTAAAAGAATCAACGATAAACTTAAAACAGTTCTGAAGACATTTGATCACCTCTACTCACGTCTGGAAAAACTCGATTTGTATACTATGTGAAGAGAATGTTATCCATGGCTTGGTTTAAACATATCTGCTTAATGACATGTGGCATGAAGGCAAAGATGTGTTGTCACCTCTCATTACATCATTTAAACCCACGTCAGGTCCAAGGGAAATGAATGTGGGTTGCATGCTGTAGGTTTTTAATTACATAGAAGTAAGAGGCCATTGCCATTTCTTCCTGCTGTGAGCAAAAATGCAAAATTAAATTTCCAATTTATTTTGTTCTAGACATGTTCTTGTTTAAACCAACTGTTTTGAAGAAAAGAATGAAATACAGTGGGACTGGATAATGCAAAGCTGAAGGGACCAACAAATCAAAAGTATTAAACATACTATTTCAGAATTCCATTCACACAAATTTAGAACTGCAATGTCACATGATCATATAGTATTTTTTTTTTTTAAGTCAGTTTCTTGGTATTCATGAGCAGCTATCAATAAATAGCTGCATAATGATGAGAGGATATACTGTAGTCTACATGTAAAACTATTCCTAGGAGCAGCGGGGAACAGTGCATTTATTGGCGGACACCAATCTGGAGATTGCACTGCCACATAGAATGCTGGTGCCATGTACAGGGTCTTTATATTTGCTTGGCAAGGACATTCTCGCTCCGCCAGTGATGGCTCAGTTGCCGGCTATTGCGTTCGCATATGTACGGCAGAATACGGAGCTTAAAATCAGTATCCTGCATTTTTACTCACCATGTTTACATTAGATGCTGAAAATGTTCCCCATCCGCTGCCAAACATAATCGGTATCTCCTTATGAAGATTCCGGATACTCCGGTTAATTTAGCTTCAGCAAGGAAATAGCGACCTTTACGTCTATTTTTATTGTTTACTGAACCTGCACGTTTGAATCTCTTAGCCAGTTGTTTTATTGTCCGATTTATAGGAATGGGTCTCCCTGGAAATTTCACTCAAAACTTTTGTCTTGTTCTAGTGCACGATTGCCTGCACTTCATGTACGTATTGTGCAGATATACAGGTTCACGTAACGAATATTTCACATAAGGCATTACAGCACTATACTCAATCACAATAAAATACTATATAATACGATATACAGTACACAGTAACTTTATAAAATACCCAATCAGCTCGGAGCTCACACGTCTACCTCAGCAAGAGCGTGGGAATACGGCCGGGGACAGCGGGCATCAACCTGTAACAGCAGGCTATTGACCGGGAACCACTGGCCAAGGTCGAGCGGAATCTCCTTGCCAAGCAAAAGTAAACACCCTGTAGTTGTGATCACATGATTTATAATTGGATTTGCTGATGCAGTTATTACATTAATGGAATAAGAATTATATACCATAGTAATATGATTGATCGAAATAACCTCATTTAATTGTATATTTTTTTTTTATAAAAAGTAAAAATTCGTAATTAAGAAATTTGTATTCTGATCATTGCATATCAAATGGGATAACATAAAGATACTCTAAATAAATGAACATTCCAGAAGGCAAATGGAAGGTGTACTATGAAACTGTCAGACCTCGACAACCCGTTGCGTATTAGTGATGGAGAAGGTGGTGGATGAAACATAACCAGTAATAGTGACTTATATAAACTTGTGTGGGTTTTCCTCTTCTTCAAGTGCTGTGTCCTCTCAGGACGTCGGCGACCAGTAGCATGATCTGTTTTTTGTCCATTGCTCTTCTGAACAGTTCGAATCTTGTCACCCCAAACAACTGGCTTAAGTTGTCAAGCCACGATATCTTTCTTCGCCCCAGACCATGCCTTCCATTAATTTACTCTTGGAGTATTTATTGAAGGAGTTGGTATTTACTGTTTCGCATCATATGACCAAAGTATTCTAGCTTTCTTTTTTTGATGGTATTGAGAATTTCAGGTTTTTGTCATATGCTGCAAAACCTCTACATTGGTAATTTTGGCTGTCCAAGGTATCTTCATCATCCTTCGGTATGTCCACATTTCAAATTCTTGTAGCTTGTTGCACATGGTTTCGGTTAATGTCCATGCTTCGACGCCGTAAAGTAGAATGCTGAAAATGTAACATCTGAGGAGTCGTGTCCGTAGTGCAATGATTATTAAAACTTTCCTGACTTTTTGAAAAGAAGTTCTAGTTTGTTCAATTCTGCATCGGATCTCTATACCAATGTCCCATTTATCATTAATGTGGCATCCTAGGTATGAATGATGTCACTTTGTCAATCCAGTCATTTCCAACTTTGAGGCTGTCATGAATGGCATCTTCTTTCCTACGTATAACCGTTCACTTGGTCTTCTTCACATTCAGCCTTATGCCCATGGTGTTACTGGCCTCATTTACAGCATCGAGCAGTTCTTGTAAATCTTTAAGACTGGTTGCAAGTATGACAGTTTCATCTGCATACCTGATATTATTTATTGCGACTCCATTAACTATCACTCCTGGAGTCTTTCCATAAAGAGCATCACAAAAAATCCTTTCCGAGTAGAGGTTGAAAAGCATTGGGGAAAGAATACTCCTTTCATAATTGACACTTCTTCTGATACCTGACCATCTACTCTTACACCAGCACTCTGGTTCCAGTAGAAATTACCAATAATACGGATGTCCTGTCCGTCGAGCCCTAGTTCTTGTGTGGGTATGTAGGCTAATTGATTTTATGCCTTTATTCAACTGAAAGTAGCCAGACTATATTATTTCTTACCTTTGCTCTCGGAAACACATTAAACTATGTTATATGATTATGAAGAATTCTACTACCCTGTTGAACAACCTTTGGCTTCCATATTCTTTTGAGTGTAAATGTATGCCCTCAGTGCACTTCATTGTGCAATGATCAGAATTTAAGTCCCACGAAAGAACATGACATGTTTCTTGGGGTGAGGGGGGGAAGAAAACTTGAGAGAGGAGCATGTTCCAATATTAAGGCACTCACTGGTGGACACTAATAGAATTATAAGTAAATTCTCCAAGCCTTGGAAGGTGAATGAGACCACCTCTTGTAGTAAACAGGCGAATTGTCTGAATATTCTCGTGAAAAAGGGGAATCTGGCTCACTAATTTGGCCCGGCTATATTGCAACATGTTTGCTGCTATATTAACTAAAACAATTTCCTGACAAAGTTCGTATATTTTCACGTAATTAAATAAATTAGTGGGTAAGAATTCATAAACGGAAGAATTTTGCCTCAGTTTCCACAAGATGTATACAAACAATATAAGAAGCACTCCAAACTAACAGTTTCTGGGAGTAAGCTGTAACATGAGAAATGTCCCCATTGATAGAATACGTATTTCATCTAAAATCTGAAGAATTGTTTTTAAAAAGCATGGCATTTACCCTCAGTTAAGGGCATTGGCCTACCAAGCGACTGCTGTCCAGCCTTGTTTCCTACAGTTTGTGGGGTGACACTTGGTCAGCACATCGGGTCCCCTGATCTGTTAAACTTGGTTTTCTTGCCTGTGATCAGACAGTTACTCAATTGTCTTCACAATGCTGAGTGCACCCTATTCCAGCCTTCATGCTACTTTCTAAAATCCCTGATGAAGCTGAGAATCGAACTTCAAGTTTGCAGTTGAGAAGCAAGCACACTTCCCAAACACCATGGGGTAAATAATTGGGAAAAAATAATAAGAATGTCTCCTTCAAATAGGTGGATGTCATCCGATCTTGCCCCTTTTCGTCCAGGTGAGCAGGATCTGATGATGTTCGCTTGACAAATGAAACTAGTTATCAGTTACCCCCCCCCCCCCCCCCCCAATTGTGTGAGAATTGTTTAATTAAGTGTATAAGGTGCTCCAGGGTAACGGGGCCATGATTTTACAACATGACCTCCATTTACCTTCATAAAACTGTAATTTGGAACAAGTAACAAGCAATTGTTTACTGCAAAATATTGTATGATTATTTAGCAATAAACAAACCAACATATTACATATCAATTAAGGCATGTTTTTAACATTTTTATATTTTTTCTCTCTATATATTTTGTTACCCTAGTGGCCCAGTTTCCCCTTGAAGTTGGGGTAACTGGACCACCCCAGGCTATATTCTATAAAACCACTGCAGCAAATGCCTGGGGTAAGTGGATCTATTGTTATAAATTCAATTGATTTAGAAAAATTATTCATCATCATCATCTTGCACAGTTTCCAGCCACTGGCCGGGTCTGTTTGGAACACAAGCCTCTCCAACGTCTTCTGTCTTCCCACCATCTCTCAGCCTCCACCCTTGTCCAGTCTTCTCCTCTCTTCTTCACGCTTTCTTCCACCCCCTTCAGCCACCTGTCTCTCGGTCTTCCCCTCGGTCTCTTTCCTTCCCACTTCGTCTCATGTACTCTCCTGGGTAACCTCTTCTCCTCCATTCGTTTTACATGTCCATACCATCTAAGTCTAGATTTCTCTATACCATCCTGTAATGGTTCCTCCTTCATTAATTCTCTAGTCCTCTCATTTCTTATTCTGTCCATCTTTGTAGCTCCAATACTGCTTCTCAAGAACCTCATCTCACTGGCCTGTATTTTGCTCTTCTCCCTTCCTTTCATAACTCAGGTCTCCGAGGCATACGTCAGGATAGGGACATAGTACGTCCGATATATGATCTTTTTGCTGTTCTGAGGGACATCCTTGCTCCATAACATGCTTCTCACACTCCTCCGAAATGCTTCTGCCTGCCTCCCCCGCTCATTTATTTCTCTATCGTTTCTTCCATTATCTTGTATCAGGCTTCCCAGATACTTGAAACTCTCCACTTTCTTCAGCTGTTTCCCACCAATTGTTATTCCCGTTGTGGTTCTTTCCTTCTTCCTTGTTGTGATCACCATCTCACTCTTATTTATGCTAAATTTCATCCCATATCCTTGTATTATTCCTTCCCACACGTCCAACTGTTCCTGTACCTCCTCCTCCTTGTTTCCCCAAATCATCTGCAAACACCATTGCTTTCATCCTTCCGTCCCCAATTACTTGTGCCACTCGGGTCATTATGTCATCCATCACCACAATGAAAAGTAACGGTGACAGTGCACTTCCTTGTTTCAGGCCGTTTCTCTGTTCCAACCAGTCTGATCTCTCTCCTCCCACTTTCACACAGCTCACGCTTCCCTTGTACATCTCCTTTATCCTCTTTATAGTCCATTTCTCTACTCCTCTATCCTCCAGGGACTTCCATACTTTGTTTCTGCATACACTGTCATATGCTTTCTCAATGTCCAGGAAGGCCATCAGTAGATCTGTTCCATACTCATAGTGCTGTTCTTGTAACTGCCTTACAGCAAAAATCAAATCCACTGTGGACCTTCCTGCTCTGAAGCCATGTTGTTCTTCCCTCATCCCTCCTTCTATCCTTGTCCTAATTCTCTTTTCCAAAACTTTCTCGAAGATCTTTGCACAATGACTCATCAGTGTTATTCCCCGATAGTTTCTGCAATCTGTTCTACTACCTTTCTTGAAGATCGGGACAATGATTCCTTTTTTCCAGTCCTCTGGGGTCTTCCTTTCCTTCCATGCTGTCCTCATCACTCGGTACAGCCACTGTATCCCCACCTCTCCTGCTGCTCTCACCATCTCCACACTCAACTCATCCACACCCGGTGCCTTCCCTCCTTTCATCTTGTTCACTGCATCTTCCACTTCTTTCCATGTTAAGTCCTTTTCTGTTTGCAGTTCATCTTCCTCTTCCCCGATTTCTTCCTCCTCACCATCTTTTCCATTTGGGTTCAGAAGTTCTTCAAAATATTCTTTCCACATTTTCTTCAGTTCTTACCTATTTTCTATCTCTTGTCCCCTTTTGTTCACCATTCTAACATAATCCGTAGGATCCTTCCGCCTCTTATTTTTTACCATCCCATACAGGACCTTTTTTGTACCTTCACTATCCTCCTCCATCATCGTTGTCCACTCTTCCATCCACTTCCTTCTCTCCTCAGCCACCACTCTCTTCGCCTCCTTCTTTCTTTCCTGGTACTCTTCCCTTGTCTCTACCGTCCTATTTTGATACCACCTCCTAAAGGCTCTATTCTTTTCCCTTACTATATCTTTTGTCTTCTCCTTCCACCATGGTGTTTCCTTCCACCTCTTCTTACTACTTGTCCTCCCTCATACTGCTTCTGCTGCACCTACTAGTGTCTTCTTAAATCTAGCCCATTCCTCTTCCACCCCTCTTTCTTCATCTGTTGGAATTCCTTCCTTTACCATTTTGAGGTACTCGACCCTTCTATCCCCTTCTTTCAGTTTCCATATCCTTATACGTCTTTCCTGGTTCTCAGTCCCTTTCTTCTCCTTACTCCCTCTCAGGTTCATTACCAGCAATCGATGGTCGCTATCCAGGTTCTCCGATGGTATAACCTTGATGTCCGTGATGTTCTTATTTAGTTCTTTCTCATACAGTATATAGTCGACCACCGACTTCCTGGTCAAGTCATCACTGTACCATGTGATTGTGTGGCTCTCTCTTTTCTTAAACCAGGAGTTCCCAACTAGCAGGCTGTTCCTCTGGCAGAAGTCCAACAGTCTCTTTCCTTCCTCAGTTCTTCCGCCCCAACCCTCTGGTCCTAGAACACTCTCATAACCTTGTCTTTCTCTTCCTACATGGGCATTGAGGTCCACCATAACAATCATATTTCTTCCTACCAGCTGCTTCTGCAATTCCTCTTCAAACTCCTCCTTCTCGTCAGAGGCGCAGCCTACTTGTGGAGCATACACTTGCACTATTTCTACGGTCTCTCCCCTCAGTGCTACTTTCACTTTCATCATCCTATCACTTATTCTCCTCACTTCTTCTTTTAAACCATCTCGTACTACTACTCCCACTCCATTCCTCTTTCCCTCTTCGTTCCCACTCCAGTACAGTCTATAGCCTTTTCTCAGTTCTCTCCTTCCTTCCCCTTTTCACTTTGTTTCTGCCAATCCCAATAAATCCAACTTCCTTCTTTCCATCATATCCACTATCTCCTCCACCTTCCCCGTCAGCGTTCTTAGGTTTAAAGTTCCAAATCTTAGTCCGTGAGTACAGCCGTGTCGTCGTCTATTAAATCCATCATGTCCGAGGCTCATTCCATTTTTGAAAGCATTTGGTTTCATCCACTACTGGCTTGCTGGGCCTATCGTAGTTTCACCCGAGCCCCGTTAGCCGTCACTTTTCAGGGTTCCTGTAGGACCTTCACAGCTACCGTAACGGTCCCGGGGCACACGAAGTCCCCACTGTACTTCGCCCCTACAGGCAATCCCCTACTTTGTGCCGTTGCCCGTCTCCCACGACGTGGACAAGGGATTGGACGTATGGGAGACTAGAAAAATTATTAGTATGATTAATTGTTTGATATAGGCTAAGTACACATTCCGGACGTTGTATCGGGACCCTAATAAAAAGAAGGCAAATAATAAGAAAAAGTAATATATTTATAACTTATGTATTTAATTAAACCTGTTTCTTGCAAAGAAATTACCATAATTTCTTACCATGAAATTCCAAAATATGACACAAAAAAGGGAAAAGAAAATCAAATTTAATTTTTGAGTTTAAACACTTAGTATATGAGTCCTTACACATTAAGGAAAACTTAGTAGATGGTAGTTAGATACCTCAGGTCTGTTGCAAAACCAATCATATTATTAAATTATTACTTGTTACCGGTTGTGGAGGTTTCCGTACGATGTCAAACGCTCTAATGTAGAATTCTTCATCGGTTTCTTTGAATTTCATCGTCTGAAAATGCCGTTTGTAAAAAAGAACCATGTAGCCTTCAACCTCTTTTCGTAAAACCTTATAATTATATCATTGGGGTAACTGGACCCCCTGGATCCACTTACCCCAATAGGATGGCCCATTTACCCCCCATCTTTGAAACTTTTTCGGGGTAACTGGGCCACCCCTACCAGGCAATTAACAATAAGCCTAGGGGTGGTAATTAGCATATTTATATAAAAAATCATTCATTAGGTTTATGCCTGACTAGTAATAAGGAAACTGGTACTTATCAAGCAACGACGGAAGCCCGATAAACATGTGAAAACACGACGTTTGAAAATATTTCTTCTTACAAATTATTGAACCTCTCACAACTACACAAAATGGCTCCAAATGAAGTAATGCCTGTTGTTCTAGAGAGAAACAAGGAAGATGAAGGTTTGCCAACCAAATAACATTGTAATTCCCACAAATATGGATATGAATAACCCATGGCCCAGTTACCCCATGGGCCCAGAAACCCCGGAGCACCTTAAATATACTATAATTCATGATTTATTTCAGACACTAGGAAATTCATTGTTCCTTCCCACCCAGTCTAATTTAGTACACTCGTGTTACTATTATTATTAGCGTATGTCACAACACAAAACAATCATCATAAAATTTGTACATACAGTATATACAATAGGTAACACAATACAACTGTAACAATCATGAAAGGGAAAGGGTGTTCAAATATTAATGTCTAAATTTTCTAGCCATCTTATTGCTTCAGTAGAGGCTATTACAAAGTCCTGTGTCGATCCAGTGAATGCCCTACTAATACACTCGTGTTGACCGACTGAAAAAGCTTCTAGTAATGGATTACTTAAGTTAACCCTTTATAGGTTAGTGGTCTCTAAATTTACCACCTATTATATGGGCAAAGTTCAGGATCTTATCAAAGATGCAGATGGTTGAATCTTTTAGCCTTATATCAACGAATTTTGTTTTGGAAGTGTTAATACAGGGTGTCTATAAAAAATGTACTAACACTTTGAATGACTTTAAAATAATTATTTATGAACATAGAGACAAGTTTAAGGGCTTCAATTATAGAGGAGACATGTTATTCAAGACTCGTGTTCGCAAATGTTCAAATTGATGACCGTCAGTGTCCAGACAAAGCTGATAACACGAAGCAATGGATTCGCAAACGTTATGACAAAGTTCATTTGAAATTTCTTGACATTGTCTGTCAATTTCCAATTTCGTGTTGGAATGTAGGATTTCCAGTGCAGACGCTTCATGATGCGATGGACGCTATCTTTTGAGATGTGTGTCTCTCGAGCCGTTTGTCGTAGTGATTTCGGTGGGGATCGAGTGAGGGCTTCCTGCGCCTGTTCTTCTTTTGTAGGACTGGTGGATGTCCGTGGTCATCCAGAACGTTTCTTGCTGACGTTGTGAACGGTTCCCATCCGCTTCAAATTTTTCTCTGATGAGAGCAATGGTCCAGTGCGATGGTGGCGGTTTGTCGAACTCCTGGACACTGACGGCGATCAATTTGAACATTTGCGAACATGAGTCTTTAATTACATGTCTTTTCTATAATTGAAGCCCTTAAACGAGTCTCTATGTTCATAAATAATCATTTTATAGTCATTCAGAGTGTTAGTACATGTTTTTGAGACACCGTGTCAGTTATTTCTGAAAACCAAATATGTTTTTATCTCCTTGGACTAAAGTTAAAGTGCTTGATAGTTGTTTTTAATTGAAAAAATAAAGAATAAAATATGATAATAAAAATGTTAATTAGATACAAATATGCTTGTAGAATTATAAATAAATTGGCTTATAAAAATCAAAATAATCATTCCATCAGTCGACCCACATGATTTCTCGATTTATGCACACAATAAAAATAAATAAGCGTATAAAATTTAAAATTATAACAATTTTATTATCTTAATTTTAAGATAATACAAATAACAATTATAAAAATAAATATGAAAATGAAAAAGAAAACAAAACAAAACAAAATTAAAATTTGTCTAAAATATTTGAAATTAGCTTAAATAAATACAAATAATATACCGGTAAGAAGATTCTGGCCTATAAAGGGTTAAACTGGAAAATGGCATCTAATATTTCAATACTCCTGTACATGCCTGCATGCGAATCATTGTATTATCTCCGTCCTTGCCTCCTTGATGCATGCTGAATGCGAAGTGGGGCTTCGCTCTTTTCAGAGACTCCCTTCAGTGTACTGTAAATATAATGTAAGGCACTGATAAATAAAAATGAAATGAAACCCAGCCTACCATTATGGAACCTTGATTAAGTACTATCCTATCCAACATTGTGCTTGTGAAAATCGTGTTCCTATGTTGCCCTCCCCCTAAATGATCTCCATTTCATCTATTTTAAGCTGGATATTTTAATATATTTTGGAGAAATACAGCATCTTTGTCTATCCAGCATGTTGATGCCCAAATGGTGGTTGAGCGATGTCGTGTTGTCTGGCTTATTGGAGACCTATAGCCAGTTCTCAAGCCTCCAAATTTGATTCCTATAACCTTCATCGTACTGTTTGCGGCTTAGGTTAACATTCCTCGGTGATGATTTTACCATTCATTGCAGAGTAGGTAGCCAAATGACTCTATCCTCCGCCATTATGCTGAACGATTACCTAAAAGTGGTCTTCTGCAGCAGATTTGGCATTCCAAAACCATTGTAGAAATTGGACCTATTCATACACCAAGTTTAGGACCAACATATCGAAAGCTCTATTCATCCACCACACTTTAAAATTACTATATATAGGGCAAAGTTACTAGAAATCATTGTAAGTCAATATGGAACCAAGACCATGACTAACAAGGGGAGGATACGAAGCATGGGTCTCCGATTCGAACGATCTTTAGTACATGTGTAGGACATGACCAGGAGTATATCAGGTGCAAGTAGTAAGGTGCGCCTCTCAGCCGTTTCCGAGAAATTAATTGCAATAAATGTGGTGCGGCGTCTACTGTGTACGCGTTGTATGCTACCAAGAATCCAACGAACGCATGGTGCAGGGATAAGAGCCCTGCTTCGTAAGCGTGGGATCGCTCGATCAAATCCCACTGGTGAGCCTTTGCGTTGATTCTTTTTGTGTAAACATTGGCAATTCGTACAACTGTAGGTGTAGTGAATACTGTTTAGTTTGCAGTCAATTGTAATAATGTGTTATGTGAGCCGGAAAAGGGATTCTGAAATCATCGTATCCGGGTCAATGTTTGTGACATTACATAATGTATAGTATTGGCATTGCAAATACATTGGTATTATACACGGTCAGGTGTATTCTAGTATATGTATACATTTATACATTGAAGGCCCAGTCTGTTCCGTTAATTGCATGTCTGTCAACCATCAGACCACCCTGTACCCCGCAAGCAGTGACTCATGCTATGGGTAGTGGTTGGAAATAGCCAATGGTTACAAAAAAAAAAAAAAAAAAAACAGAAACAACACACTGCAAAGGTTCACCGGTGGAATTCGATCCAGTGATCCCGTGCTTGCGAAGCAGGGCTCTTACCGCTGCACTACGCGCTCGTTGGGTTCTTGCTAGCGTACAACGCACATGGACGCCGCATTGTAATTGTAATTAATTAATTTATCGAAAGGAATTCCAGGAAAACGAGTTATGAAAAATTGTCCACAATTTGGTAACGGATTCTTAATAGATTTCAGAATCATTGACTCGATAACAGAATTTAAATCTCAATCCTCCAGACTTACGACCCTAACTTTGAAATCGGCAAATAAAACATATACAATTATTAATGCACATGCTCCTACTAATCAAAAAAACAACACCATTAAGGACAGAGAAGAAGTACAAAAATTCTGGGATCTTTTGGATCAAACTTTAATAAACATCCCTTCATCAAACATCAAAATTCTCCTTGGTGATTTCAATGCGCAACTCGGACAAGAAAGAAGATATAGAGATATCATTGGAAAATGGACAGCGCATAAACGAACCAATAAAAATGGTCAAAGATTAGTCGAAATTTGTAGAAACCACAAATTAATCTCTAAATCAACATGTTTTAAAAGACAGCCCCATAAATTGAAAACTTGGAAACATCCTGACTTCAGAAGGGGTGAGAATGGCAGTTGGATCATGTCTGCATGGATAAATTTCACCATCGCGAAATTCACAATGTCAAGGTTCTAAGGGGAGTTGACTCAGGATCAGACCACTATGTGGTAAAGATAAAAATAAAATTAACTCCAATGGCCAAGAAAAAAAACTAATAATAACAATAGGAGGAAATTTGATCCATCTACCTTAATAAAAAATATAGAGTACTGTGAAAGAACAGGAGAAGAATCTCTCAACACTAAAACATTGGACGAATTAATCACTAAATTAAAATCAATAGCAGAGGAGTTAGCACCAATAAATCCAAGGAAAAAACATGAATGGTGGAATGTAGATTGTGATCAAGCAATAGAGAAAAGACACCAAGCATGGATAAAACATCAAGCTCTAAAGTCAGAAGAATCAAATTTAGAACTAACTATACAAAGAAAATTAACCCATAAAATCATCAGACAAACGAAACATAATCATCTTAAGAATACACTGGAAAAGTTAGAAGACGATTTCAAAAAAAAGCAATCTCGAGATTATTACAAAACATTTGGTAAATATCTTAAAAAATTTGAAGCTCCAACATTAATGTTGAAAAATCAAACGGGAAAGTTAGCACATTCTAACCAAGAAAATACAGAGATCCTTGCAGAAGCATTCGAGAAACTGTTAAATTGTGATGATCCACTGGAAACCCTGCAAGTAAACACTGATACACCTATTTTAACTTCACCTGATTTAATAAATCCTCCAAACATTAATGAAGTAGAACTCGCAATTAAAGAACAAAAAAATTACAAAACTTGTGGCGAAGACTTTGTCTTTGCTGAAATCTGGAAAAATGCTGGTAAACCTGCGATTATAAATCTTCATCAACATCTAGTTAAAATGTGGATTACTGAAGAAATTCCTGCACACTGGACCATAGGAATAATCCATCCATTATTTAAGAAAGGAGACAAAACGAACCCAGATAACTACAGAGGAATTACCCTTCTGGACTGCACATATAAAATTTTCTCTCGCATAATTTACAACAGGATCAAAAACATTCTGGAACCACAACTTTGAGAATATCAAGGAGGATTTCACCCTTACAGAAGTTGTCCAGACCAAATCCTTAGCCTGAAATTAATAATGGAATATTACAAAAACAGAAATAAGCAACTCTTTATCTCTTTTATAGATTTCAAAAAAGCCTATGATAGTATTCATAGACTGACACTGCTAAAAATCCTCAGATCATATGGTCTCCATCCTAAATTGATAAGTCATTCAATTAACATTAACAAACACAAATTCGAAAGTTAAATTTAGGGGAGAAATATCAACAGCTTTCTCAGTAAAAACTGGTCTCAGACAAGGTGATGGATTATCCCCTCTGCTTTTCAATATGGCTCTTGATTATATCATGAAGGTTTGGCAAAAGGAAAACCCTCCTAACATCAAAATTGGAACAAAACCATCAATAAAAATAAACTGCTTAGGATTTGCAGATGATTTGGCTCTTTTAACACTAGACAAGGAAGAGGTTTGTACTCAGATCACTAGTCTCCAAGAAATTGCTCAAGGGATAGGATTACAGATATCCTTTGAAAAAACTGAGATCATGCCTATGAAACCCTTAGATATAAATGAAGTCTATATAAATGATCATAAAATTAACCTAGTTCCTCAATTTAAGTATCCTGGAGAAATTATAACACATAACTTTAACGAAAAAGTAACTTGGTTAAATAGAACAAATAAAATGAAAAAGGCACAATCTCTAACCTGGTCAACATATAATAAAAAATGCCTATCAATAGCTACTAAGATCCAATATTATAAAACTGTAACTCTCCCAGAAGCCACTTATGCTTGTGAAACACTGTTCCAAATTAAAAATGAACAAAGAACTGATCAGCTCCTCAAAACGGAAAGAAGAATCATTAGAACGTGCATAAATAAAAAGTATCAGGTTGAGGGAGTCTGGAGGATTCCCCCAAATGAAACTGTCTATCGTGAGATTGATCCAATCACCAGCACAATGAAGAAGAAAAGAATTTCATATTTTTTTCACATCTTACGGCTTCCAGAAAACATAATTGTACGCCAACTGGTGATGAGAAATCTAGGAAAGAAAACTGGAGGAAAATGGATCCAAGAAATCCAACAAGATCTCAAAGCAGTTGGACTTAAGATAACAGATGCCGAGGAGAAAAATAAAATTAACACCATTCTTAAAACTCACAAATTTTCTGCAGAAATGACACATAGAAAGCCTATGGAGATTTCAGATGAGTTGAGAAAATCCCGATCTGAAAGAATGAAAAAGTACTGGAAAGAGCGCAAGAACCAAGCAGTACTACCTTCAAAGAAGAAGTGATTGTGGAACGACTCAAGTGGTCCAATGTGACCAATCAAGATAATAATAATAATAATTTATCGAAAACGGCTGAGAAGCGCACCTTACTACTTGCATCTGGTGTACGCCTGGCCATATCCTACACGTGTACTAAAGATCGTTCGAATCGGTGACCCATGCATCGTATCCTCCCCTTGTAAGTTCACATTTTTTAAAATAAAATGCATGGGAAAATAGATAACCCAATTGTGGATGTTTAATTTTAGAAATAGACTCCTGTTGCCTATGTTGTTGAACAACAAGAAAATGAGAATGGTAATTATTTTGATGTGTTCCATTGTATTTGCCAGTGTATGTACATTGCTATATGATTTAAAGTTATTTTCTATTTATTTATTATGGTACTTAATTCTGTTTCATGTCCTGCCTGCTCACCTTCTTCATATGACAACTTGTGTGATGTCCTGTCAACCGACCACTGATGGCTCAAAAAAAAATTGAACGAATTGTATGCTGTTTAAAATAACATACTACCAGTGGTTAAACAGCGTATCCAGATGTATAACTCGCCATACAAGTCTTGCTTGGATTGTTTTGTGAAAGTGTTTCATAATGAAGGTGGTAGGGCTTTCTATAGATCATACACAACTCAACTGACAATGAATGTTCCGTTCCAAAGTATTCACTTCATGACCTACGAGTTTGTGCAGGGAGTTACAAATCCTGATCGACAATATAATCCACAAGCACATATGGTTTCTGGAGCTATCGCTGGTGCATTCGCAGCTGCTGTGACCACTCCACTGGATGTATGCAAGACATTACTCAACACCCAACCTGACACAGGTTCTTCAGGTTTAATGCATGCCCTTCGGACGGTTTACAAGCTCGGTGGAGCTTCAGGATTTTTCCGTGGTATGCAGGCTAGAGTTTTATATCAGATGCCATCCACGGCAATTTGCTGGTCTATGTACGAGTTCTTCAAGTATCTTTTGATTCAGCCCAGTAAAGAGGTAGGGAAGAATGCAGAATCGAGTGGAACCGTTGTTGCCAGCTTGCCTCTTCTGTTAGTCGTTCCACAAGCATCACTTGCAGCCGAGGAATCTGACCTTCAGGAGTCTCAGTTAAGGACATGTGACGAGAAGGTAAATGGGAGCATAGATGCGTGGGACACAAGGGGACCTGGAGTTTCCACTGTCACCATGAAGACGAGAGAGTTGCCTTCCGTGTCCGGAGCAGGGCTCTATGGAGCTTTGTCCTTCAATACTGTGCACAGCGCAGATGCTACCATCACCCAGAGCAATGCACTGCTCGACATCACCCACAGTTGAGCAGTGTGTGCTGCATTCTGAAGTGTTTAGCAGTGGTCATGAAGAAGTCTGTAGTGGACTGTTCTTGTGAGGATGTTTGTTACTTGCAGTTTATTACTTTCAGCTCAAGACTCATTGTCGAAATGCAATAGTCAAGTATTAAGAAAGTACTAACTGCATTGTTCTAGCGACTGTTGGTTGTTCTCTCTCAAGCATTTCAGGACAAAGTATCTTACTTGCCTTTGAGATGAGAATGAATTGAAAAAAGACTGATTTCTCCATGTTCACTGCTTGGGGTGAAATGACCAGGCATTCATTGTTGTTGTCCCTCTTCACATTAACCACCACATTATAGAGTTTAGTGTAGACCAGAATGAGAAAGTCGACACGAACTTGAGTCGCACGAAAATTACGAAACGAATACAATTGTAATATGTGTGCACTAGCTTTCTCAAAGCTGACAATATTACATATTGTATAAAATGATGAAATCCTTAAATGGTACAAAAATCTAACTAAGTGGCAGTAGTCTTTAAGAATCTGACTGCTGAGTCTAAATTATTGATATTATGTTCCAATTGTATATCAAGACAAATATTATATTATACAAAGTTATATATATATTACTTGTTTTAAGCATAAAAATAAATGTATATTTCCCAGTTAATGCCTGATCATCTCGATTTGATGAGATTATTGTATAAAGAAAATGTACAGAACAAGTTATTTATGATGAGGGACATGTGTGTATGTGGTGTTGCTATTTTGAGACAGAGAATGAAAGGAAAACATACTGGAATGTGCCGGTGATCTTAGGAAGCTTTTGAGTAATACCCAGTGAATTCTCATACACTAGTGTTAACAGCATTATATATTTTTATTGAACATTGGCCATTTCTTCAGTTTCCCCTCATTGTCAGTTCATGCTCATTTTTTTTAATTAATCATTGGTGATATAATTTTATTAGCTCAGCCATTATATTGTTAAATAGAAATATTAATATATTCTCACAACAGTATTGACTGAAACTAATTGAATACTTTCTGTAGCAATCGGTTCATTGAGAACGGTTCTTTTTATATTTTTTTATTAAAGGCTAAAGGTCTGTAACTTTATAACTGATTTTCTGGGAAAGAAAATAATTTCAAATAAACTGTGGCTCTCTTAATTATATCACTCAAAAACATCAATATCACCCAGATCAATGGAAATTGCATCGTCTTTGGTTTTGCATACCCATACATAAAATTCATACATAAATTAACAAATTATCTTTAATATAGAATATCTCAAATTATATTAAAAATTCAAAACAATAAAATCTTCTAAGTGCTGTTCGTTCATTCTGCAAGGTTCTTTTAAGATTTACAGTGCACTAATTATGTTAAATTTTCCTTTGCCCATATCATTTGTAAATACTTGGTTCATAAGAAGCCATTTATTATTGCACAAGAAACAGTTCACTGAAGACAGGATTGCCAAAATTAACCTATGTACGTTTCTTTAGCAAAGAATAGTGAAACGCTGAAGTGGGTGATACTGATGAGACAATATATTCTTTAGCTCTTGTAATGCATTAAGTAAGGCATTCTATTTGGAACCATTCTCCTTCCTCGTAAATCATTTGATAAAAGGTGTATGTTCTCAAAACAAAACCTTTGTTCTGACCGCTATAGAAATTGAAGGTATCACAATAGCAGTTGCTGTTAAAGTCAAGTTTTAAAATTATGGATTTTATTGAATAATTACTTTAGATCATTGCCTCTACTAAAGTAAATTTCAGTATATGGTGTGAAGATGGTCATGGATGGTATTTTTCTGCTGTTTTGTCTGAGTAGAAGGCACTTGATTTTTAAGAATGCCTGGTTGTTAAAAATTGAAATTAAGTAAGAATGTGTAACTAGTTTTATTATTCTTGCCTTTCCACTTGACCATGGTTTTATTCATTCATGTTATATTGCAATTGGTAGAAGGGCATTCATTTCTTCACTGAGCTGTTTTTAGCTTAAGAGAACTGAAATTTGAGCTTTCAGTGTTGTATCCTATATTCTGTTGCCTGCCTGTAGCTTACCGCCATATTCCTTGGCCTTCAGACTTTTATTTTCCTCACTCTTTTGTATGCAAGTACAAAATAAACCTACTAACATAAATTTTGGTATCCTCTTTCTGTCTTGTTTAGCCTATGATTTTGAGTTATGTCTTATTGCATTATGTAACACATTCTTCTATGTAGAAAAAATGCATTATGTAAATTATAATTCGTTAGGAACACTAAACAATATGAGAGGTAGGAAATATGTGAACTCCTAACCCCCATTTTGTAACATTTTTTAAAAATATGAAAAATAGCATTGAATTAGCAAATGTGAAAAATCATAGATCCTATACATATATCATGTGGTGTGAATTTTGTTATACATTATACTGGTTGAAAAATGTTTTGATGATTGTACAAGAGTCTACCTGTTTACAGGCCATACATTTAAAAGAATAATTTAACCTCAAATTGATCTTTGCCACAGCATATGGTGATGAACTTACTGTAAGGTCATATGCAAGGTCAAGGTAGGTATATAGAAAAGAGCTAATACGCACAGGTTTGTTAAAGTTGAGGATCACTGTACGGATAAATGGAGGGCTTAAGTGTGCCAGTAGGCTACTTCAAAATTTTATAGTTATCTGGACCTTAAATTTTGGAAGTGAAAAAATAGGTTTGAAAAATGATTGCTGATTTGTGAGTGTGAGCAACAACATTTTTATATAATACTGTATTTTTTAAATATTTTTTTGTTTTATTAAGAAACATCATCATTGACTTGTTCTATAACATTTATTTTCAAAGAAAACTTATATATTTCAAAAATATTGCATAGAATTATGTGGGCTTACTTCTTTTTGTTTTCTCCCTCTCTCTCCAAATTTAGCTTCATTGCTCTTTCAGTTAAAATTGGCAGTGTCTTCTAGTCAAATTATGATTCTAAATCAGGTTTACATGGGGTAAAGAGGATAAGCCTAACATGCATCTCTGGTTGGGGTTTATTGGGATAACAGAAAGTGGAAAAGGGTAGGCAATATATGGAAAACGAATAAAGCTCTGAGAAATAACCCCAGAGAATCATTTCTAGGCTGATTGGCTGTGAGATATGAAACCACCAGTCACCTGAATCCAGAACATGATTACTGCATATTTTCAAGTTACAGAATAGCATTTAATCATTATTAAATCCAAAAGCATTGTATATTATATATTATTTTTGAAATATTTTTATAGGCAAGTATCAAAATTAGAATATTTTTATAAAGATAAATATCTACATCGTGTTAATAAATTCATCTTTCAAGTACAGCCAATAGCGGGATGCAAGCCTACACGAAGAATGTTCAGAGTGCTTACACTGGTCAGTGTGCTAAACTAGTCATCCAATAATTCTCGCAATCAAACATTTTTTAATGCCTATTTATTCTTCAAAACTAGGGCCCAGCTAGCTATTACTGAATTTTTAGAATACTGTATACTCTAGTGATTAACTAAGTGGCTTTTTGAAATACCAGCCCCCTTCATAAAATGGATCAAAATTCATATACTCTCCTCCAAATTCCATGTGATCAAACACTTCCTGTACTTGGGTGTGTAGTCCACTTAGCACTGCTTAGGATGCAGCAAGTGGTGCTCATCTTATAATTATGTTTTACAGTTTGAGGAACTCTTGTGCAAGAGCATAGGGGAGAATGTAGACTATTTATTTGTCAAATACTGTACGGTATATGGAGAATGATATGCTGGATGAATCTCAATTGACTAATTTATTCATTAATTGTTACATTGTCACATTTACTGTGTATTTTGGTAAACTCTTCAATAATGAATTTGTAAAATTTTAGGTGGAAGTATTTTTCAGTCTGTTTATACATAATAGGCTATTGTCATTGCACATCCTAACCTCCAGTGGTTGTCAGAGTAAGGTCAGTGACAGTGTTTTTGGGGAACCACATTTTTAATAATGGAATCTACTGTCATTTTCTTCATATGAAATTTAGAATCTAAAGCAATTACAGTAGAACGTCGTTTATCCGGACGTCGAACAACCGGAACGTCAATTATCTGGACGAGCAAAAGAAAAATATATTAAGCAGCGCGCGCTATGCAATAGTGAGTCCTTTCTCGTTTACCATTGTTGTCTCTGTCGTCTCCTACCATTTGGTTACTAAATAATGTTCCAACTTGTTATGCGAGTGTGTGTACTGTATTCCAGCGGCTTTGGTGGCGTAGTTGGTAGCATGCTGAGCTTCTATGCCCAAGATAGCGGGTTCATACCCGGCCGAAGCCGTCGGATTTTTTAAGAGCGTTAAAAATCCCTCTGTATGCCTTCCTTCGGAGGGGAAGTAAAGCTGGCGGTCCCATTTCATAGATTTATGGCATTTTAAAGAACCTTCCACTAATTACACTTGTGTGAAGCTAAATTTTATAGGCTAAGAATGTAAACAAAGCTCTTAGGTGCCAAGAGCCGACTGCGGTGGCGTCTAGTAGCTAAGTTCTGAAGTAGGCATAGTAGTCGTTGACGGTGGCATTTGGCGGCAAAAGTAGGAACTATTTGATAAATTCAAAGTTGCAGTCCTTCCTTGAATTAAAAAACAGATACACACACTAATACAGCCATCACAATTAACACCGGTTATCAGACAGATTCTACACACACCCAAAGTACACGGGGCTACATGACCGCATTGTCGCAGCCCCTAAACTGAGGAACCAACCGTACTGTATTCCGTTGTGAAAATGGCTTCTAAAAGTGGAAAAAGGGACAAACGGAATCTCAATGTTTTATCGATTGAGAAGAAGGTGGAGATAATTAATAAATTGGATAAAGATGAGAGTGTACAGTCTTTAATGAAAACTTATTGGAAAATCCACAATTTATGATTTGAAGAACCGAAAAGGTGAAGTTCTGAATTATGCATCGAAGTTAGATAGTGAAGAAGGGTCTAGAAAGAGAAAAACCATGAGATCAGCTGCGGATAAACAATTGGAAGAAGCGGCGTACTTATGGTTTATTCAGAGGAGGAGTAAGGGAGATCCCATTTTTGGACCTTTGTTGTGTGAAAAAGTGTTGCAGCTAAATGAGAAGCTTGGTGGTTCTCCGGATATTAAGGCTAGCACTGGTTGGTTGAAGAATTTCAAATCTCGCCATGGCATTCGTGAGTTGGAGATTGAAGGAGAACGTTTATCTATTGATACAACTGCTGCTGAGGAATTCAAAAATAATTTCTTAGAACTTTTGATTAAAGAAGACTATTCTTTAGATGACGTGTATAATGCTGATGAAACGGGATTGAATTGGAGGTCACTACCGCGCAAGTCGCTTGCGTCAAAGAGAGAAATGACAGCTCCTGGCTTCAAGGTCAGTAAAGAACGAGTAACAATGGTGTGCACAAATGCTAGTGGTTGTTGTTGTTTGAGTCTTCAGTCTTTTGACTGGTTTGATGCAGCCCTCCATGCCTCCCTGTCCTGTGCTAATAGTTTCATCTCTACATAGCTACCACACCCTACATCCGAGACAATCTGTTTAACATATTCTAATCTTGGTCTACCCCTACAATTCTTGTCCTCAACCCTTCCTTCCATCACTAAGCTTGCTATTCCTTAGTATGTGTCCTACTAACCTATCTCTTCTCTTCATTAGCAGTCGCCAGAAATATCTCTCCTCTCCCAATACTCTTAATACCTCTTCGTTTGTAACCCTATCTACCCATCTGATCTTCATCATTCTCCTGTAACACCACATTTCAAATGCTTCAATTCTCCTCTTTTCTGCTGCACCAATAGCCCGAGTTTCACTTCCATAGAGTGCTACGCTCCAGACAAAGGCTTTCAAAAATGACGTCCTAATACCTAAATCTATGTTCAATGTCAACAGATTCCTGTTATGTAGAAATGCTTTCCTTGCCTGAGCCAACCTACTTTTTATATCCTCTTTGCTTCGTCCATCACTGGTTATTTTACTTCCTAAGTAAGATAAGTCTCCTACTTCCTTCAGCTTTTCACCTGCCAATTTGATGTCCTTAGAGGTTTCTGATTTATTTCGACTGCATTCCAGTATTTTTGTTTTGCATTTATTAATTTTCATCATGTATTCTTTTAAAACGGAGTCCATACCATTCAAAAACTCATTCAAATCCTCAGGCGTATCGGCCAAGATAACGATGTCATCAGCAAATCTGAGTTGAAATTATTTCTCCTTGAATCTTCACTCCCACTTTAAATTTTTCTACAATTTCCTTCATTGCTTGTTCAATGTAAAGATTGAAAAGTATGGATGATAAGTTGCAGCCCTGCCTTACACCTTTCTGAATACCAGCTTCTCGCTCCTGTCCTTCAGCTCAAATGACTGCTGTCTGGTTTCTGTATAGATTGTATATTACCCTCCTATCCCTGTACTTTATTCCAATCGTTTTCAAAATGTCAAACAATTTAGTCCAATCAACATTATCAAAAGCCTTTTCTAAGTCTACAAATGCCATAAACTTTCTGTTATCTTTCCTTATTCTACCTTCCAAAATCAGCCTAAGACTTAGTACAGCTTCCCTTGTTCCTACATTTCTCCTGAAACCAAACTGATCTTCACCCAACTCTGTTTCTATCTGGCTTTCCATCCTCTTGTAAATTATTCTAGACAGGATCTTTGAAGCATGCTAGTGGTACTCATCGTCTACCTCTCCTCATGATAGAAAAATCAGAAAAACTGCATTGCTTTAAGAATGTAAAATGCCTTCCTGTATGCTACAAGGCCCAAAGAAATGCTTGGATGAATGCCAAGATGTTTTATGACTGGTACCAAAATAAATGTATCCCGGATGTGAAGAGATTCAGAGAAGAGAAAAGAAAACATGGTAAAGTGCTCCTTTTACTTGATAAGGCATCATCTCATCTCAGTTGAATGCGATAGACGAGGATTTTGAAGTGAGATATTTTCCCCCTAATGTAACGTCTTTTTACAGCCAATGGATCAAGGGGTGATAGAAAAGCTTTAGCGGATGTACAAGAAGGAAATTTTACGTAGTTTACTATTGGCAGAAGATGAAGAGTGCATGATATAATTTTCAAAAAATATTTCTCTTAAGGACTGCTGTTACATGATAGCTGCTGGATGGAACACTTAACACCACAGAATCTTCGAAATGCATGGAATAAATTGGTAGGAGAAGAAGAGATCGTTAAGACAACCGACAGTGTTGATGAAGATTTGGATGAAATGAGTTATTCCCAAAAATTGCTGGATTTTCCAACTGTGATAGAGAAGATGTGCAAGCTTGGTTGGAAAGTGACAATGATCCGGGCTTTCAAATCTTAGATGATAATGAAATTGTTTCTCGGGTGCAAGAAGTAAATGGTGATGAAGAAAAAGATGAAAACATAGATGAGGAAGATGAAGAAGGACCAAGTCATGGGGAAGCTTTTACTGCATTAGAAACTGCGTTATTGTGGTATGAGAAACGGAAGAAAGTAGCTCAACTCCACTTCTTTTATTGAAGGGAATGCGTGATTTAGTTGCTAACAAAAGACTAGGAAATCTTGTACAAAAAGCAATTTCAGATTATTTTGTCAGCAATGTAGAGTAGACCTTTCTCTTTCATGTAATGTACAGTACCATAAATGTTTTGTTATTGTTATTCATTCAATAAATAAGAATTTTAAAATATGTAGAACCACAATGTACTGTACATGTTCTTTCCTATGAAATAAACGCATATTCGATTATCCGGAAAAATCGTTATCCGAAACACTTTTGGTCCCAATTAGTCCAGATAAACTACGTTCTACTGTAGTAGGAGAATAAAATATTTTATTTCATCCAGTTGAGAAAATGTTCCAAAGAAGATCCTCAATGTTGTTTAATCACATTTGGAGCAGCAACTGCACTTACAACTGAGGGAGTATTTCAAAGTGATAAGTATTTTCATTTGCTGATGGGTTAGCAACCAACTGCTCTCTAATGCCACAAGTTCTTTGGTAGAACTTTCAAGTGACATTTTATTAAAATGAAAGTTCTTACAATTACAACTGGCTGAATTTTGGTTTTACAGTATATCATGACTGACAATTCTTAACTCGAGGAAAACTTCGAAGTGTATGACTGTGTTTCCCACTTGTTATTGGATAAAAACACTTTTTCTTGCCCCATATACTTAAAATAACTTAATATTGAAATAATCAGACATTAAATTCAACATTGCAGAGTTAATTGTTGAAAAGAAGCTTCATTCTTCTCAATACACTATAATTTAAATCACAATTTTGCAAGTTAAGAATGTTTTGCATTTTATACATTTAAAATGTTCTCTTTCTTTTCTTTCTTCAGATATCAGTTTTTTCAGATTGTCCCAATTGGAAGTCAAGGTAAATATTCCTGGATTTCCAACAACTGATAGTGCAGTAATTTATTCAGACTTGTGTAAAGACTACAGCAGTTAAAAGCTAAGGGACGTATTAATTTGACCTCAGATAATATTTCTTTGTCTAGTGCTGCATTCCTACGTTTAAAGTTGGCATTTGCTGGTGCTGGTATAGTTTTTGTCAATTGAAACCCATCTGCTCCCCTACTGTGAGCGGCTTCGGTGGCGTAGTCGGTAGCATGCTGAGCTTCTATGCCCAAGATAACGGGTTCAAACCCGGCCGAAGCCGTCGGATTTTTTAAGATCGTTAAAAATCCCTCAGTATGTCTTCCTTCGGAGGGGAAGTAAAGCCGGTGGTCCCATGTCATAAATGTATGGCATGTTGAAGAACCTTCCACTTATTGCACCCGTGTGAAGCTAAATTGGATAGGTTAAGAATGTAAACAATGCTCTTAGGTTTCTACATTCGTTGCCAAGGGCCAACTGCGGTGGCGTCTAGTAGCTAAGTTCTGAACTTGGCCTAGTAGTCGTTGTCGGTGGCCCTTGGCGGCAAAAGTAGGAACTATTTGAAAAATTATAAGTTGCAGTACTTACATTAAAAAACAGATAACATACACTATTACAGTCATCACAATTAACACCGGTTATGAGACAGATTCTACACACACCCAAAGTACACGGGGCTACATGACCGCGTTGTCGCAGCCCCTAAACTTAAGAATCAACCAACCCCTACTGTGTATAACTGTGTTTCCCACTACTTAATGAAAACACATTATTTTGCCCCATGAACTTGAAATAACTTAATATTGAAATCATCAGACAAGACTTTTAGGAAAATCTAGAAGAATCCATGCACAGAGGAAATGGACTGATTAATTTAGTCATGCAGTACAATATACAGATCTAGTAACCTATACAACATGAAATAAGTTGCTTAAGATGCATTGAATATTCCAAATTATTCATCTTTACAATAACAATGAAAATGCTGTTTTAAGCAGTCAACTTCTACAGTTATCAGTCCTTCAGCTCCTCAAAATTTGCTTTACACAATGATTGGAATCTAAATACAATTTGCAATTTATACTAAACTAGCAGGTACCCGCGGCTTCGCTCGCGTCATAGTCGTGTCATATTGTTCTTCAATGAAATGCAGGTTTAACCCCGTTCACACCCCTTTAGAACTTGAATATCCAAAAATCCCTCCTTAGTAGACGTTTTCGACACACAACAAACATAATCCCAAAATATCATTCTTCTAACTTTAATAGTTTTGGTTGGTCGATGAGAGTGAATATCCAAAATTCCTTCCTTAGTGGACGTTTTTCTTCCAGAATTTCACCCCTCCCCATGAGCCCCTTAAATTGGATTTATGAAAATACGGTCGAACACCTATTTATTAAATTATTTATTTATGTATTTATTTATTTATTATTATTAAGCTGATTGTTTTCCTCTGAGTTTCAAACTCCTCGCCTATGTCGTTTAGGAGATGCATGCTCCGTTAGGAATCCTTCAACCCCCACTTTTCACCCCTTTGCTCTTAATATACATTACATCGACAAATCATTAGACATGTGTCAGCTTATTTTTAATGATTGGTTTATATGCCAAGTATCACATCCCCAAATGAAACCACTCGTGAGATATTGTTATTCAATTAAATGCAGGTTTACCCCCTTAACACCCATTTAGAAGCTGAATATCCAAAAATCTTTCCTTAGTGGACGTTTTCGACATACAATGAACATATCCCCAAAATTTCATGTTTCTAACTTCTATAATTTTGGCTGGGCGATGATGAGTGAGTGAGTCAATCAGGTCATTTTCTTTCAATTATTTTTACCAGAATTTTACCCCTCCCCATGGGCCCCTTAAATTGAATTTATGAAGAAACGCTCGAACACCTATTAACTTATTTTTTAAGCTGTCTTTTTCCCCTGAGTTTGATGAGTGAGTTAGTCAGTCAGTTAGGACACTTTCTCTCCTTTTTTCGCAGAATTTCACCCCACACCATCGGCCCCTTAAGTTGAATTTATGAAAAAACATTCGAACACCGATTTACTTAATTTTTAAGCTGATTTTTTCCGCTGAGTTTCAAACTTCTCACCTATGTCTTTTAAGAGATACACGCTCCGTTAGGAAACCTTCAACCCCCACTTTTCACCCCTTTCACCTTATAATATACACCACATCGAAAAACCCTTAGACACATGTCTGCTTATTTTTAATGATTAGTTTATGTGCCGAGTATCACATCCACAAATGAAACCACTCGTGATATATTGTTATTCAATAAAATGCAGGTTCAACCCCCTTAAGACCCCTCTAGAACCTGAATATCCGAAAATCCTCCCTTAGTGTACGGTTTTGACATACAACGAACATATTCCCAAAAATGTCATGTTTCTAACTTCATTAATTTTGGCTGGGCGATGATGAGTGAGTGAGTGAGTCAGGACATTTTCTTTCATTTCATTTTCTCCAGAATTTCACCCCTCCCCATGAACCCCTTAGATTTGATTTATGAAAAAGAAACTGTTGAACACTTATTTACTTATTTTTAAGCAGCTTTCACTTCCTGAGATTGAAGAGTGAGTGAGTCAGTCAATCAGTTAGGACACTTTCTTTCCTGTCCCCCCCCCCCCCGAATTTCACCCCTTCCCATGGGCCCCTTAAATTGGATTTATGAAAAAAATAACGGTCAACACCTATTTACTTATCTTTTAGGCTGATGTTTTTCCGCTGAGTTCAAACTCCTCGCCTATGTCGTTTAGGAGATACACGCTCCGTTAGGAATTCTTCAACCCCCACTTTTCACCCCTTTCACCTCATAATATACACCACATCGAAAAACCCTCAGACACGTGTCTTCTTATTTTTAATGATCAGTTTATATGCCGAGTATCACATCCACAAATGAAACCAATCCGGAGTTATTGTTATTCAATGAAATTCAGGTCTTACCCCCTTAACACCCCTTTAGAACCTGAATATCCGAAAAACCTCCTGGACGGTTTGGACATATAATGATCATATCCCCAAAATGTCTCGTTTCTAACTTCAATAATTTAGGCTGGGCGATGATGAGTGTGTCAGGACTTTGTATCTTTCAATTATCTTTTTTCAGAATTTCACCCCTCCCCATGGGCCCCTTAAATTCGATTTATGAAAAAACGGTCAAACACCTATTTACTTATTTTTTAAGCTGAGTTTTTCCCGCTGAGTTTCAAACTCCTCGCCTATGTCGTTTAAGAGATACATGCTCCGTTAGGAACCCTTCAACCCCCACTTTTCACCCCTTTCACCTCATAATATACACCACATCGAAAAACCCTCAGACACGTTTCTTCTTATTTTTAATGATACGTTTATATGCCGAGTATCACGTCCCTCAATGAAACCAAGCCGGAGATATTGCTATTCAATGAAATGCATGTGTACCCCCTTAAGACACCTTTAGAACCTGAATATCCAAAAATCCTTTCTTAGTGCGCATTTTCGACTTACCACGAACATATCCCCAAAATTTCATGTTTCTAACTTTAATAGTTTTGGCTGGGCGATGATGAGTCAGTCAGTCAGTCAGGACACTTGTTTTTATATAAGAGATTTATGCGCTTTGTCCTGATTTCAAGTTTTATGATTATGGCAATCCTGTTAACAAGAATTTTTCTATAGGCCTGCAAAGTTTTACAGAACTCTCTTAGTATTTAGTTTTTGTTTCTTGGGTATAGCTGTGACAGAAAATGTTAGATTGGTAAGTTTTTTACTTTGTAGAAAGTGTATTGTTTTGCCACTCTTCTTGAAGGAGAAACCATCCCTCACTCCCCAACCCCACTTTTATTTATAGATATATAAATAAATAATTTTGCAGTCCTTGGTTTTATTTGAATATTTTCATTAAAAGAACTACTTCTGAAACTCATGAATTTGGATAAGAAACTTATGGACATTAGTAAAATAAAATCATTAATGTTATTATTAAATTAATCTTCCCACTTCAAAGTGACCTCATTCTAGTTTTATGGGATGGTATTGTATTGAAAATTGGCTGTCATAGTCAACACACAAGGGAAGGTTACAGAGAGAGAATAATAACCCCTGGCTGTACAGCCCATGAAGGGCCTAGGCCTACCAAGCGACCGCTGCCCAGCGCATCGGGTCCCCTCGGCCCTTAATCTTGGGTTTTGTGACCGGGGCTCTGCCTCACTGTCAGACAGCTACTCCGTTGTCCTCAAGAGGCTGAGTGCACCCTATTCCAGCCCTCGTGTCAGTTTCTGAAATCCCTGACGGAGCCGGGAATCGAACCCGGGGCCTCCGGATGAGAGTCAGGCACGCTACCCCAACACAACAGGGCCAGCACAGAGAGAGAAGGCTTCAGGAATAGAATCCAAAACTTCTAATGTGCAGGTGCGGATAAACCCGCGGATATCCGCAAAATTTTTCGCCATGCGGATATACAGTAGAGCGTCATTTATCCGGACTAATTGGGTCCAAAAGTGGTCCGGATAACGATTTTTCCGGATAATCAAACATCATAGGTAAAAACTTGCACAGTAGATTATCGTAATAACCACCAAGCTTCTCATTTAACTGCAACGGTTTCTCACATAACAAAGTTCCAGAAATGGGATCTCCCTTACTGCTTGTCTGAATAAACCATAAGTACACCGCTTCTTCCAATGTTTATCCCTAGCTGATCTCATGGTTCTACTCTTTTTAGACCCTTCTTCACTATCTAACTTCGATGCATAATTCAGAATTTCAACTTTCCTTTCTTCAAATCATAAGTTGTGGATTTTCTAACACTAAGTTTTCATTAGACACTGCACACTCGCACCTTTATCCAGTTTATTAATGATCTCCACCTTCTTCTCAATGGATACAACATTGCGATTTCGTTTTTCTTTTTTGTCACTCGTAGAAGCCATTTTCACAACGTAATACAGTACAGTACACACACTCGCATACTGTAACACATTGAAACATTATAGAGTAAAAAACTGAAGGTGGCATAAGAGGCAACAATTGAAAACGAGAACCGACTCGCTACTTTAGGCAGCGCGCGCTACTCCATCTTTTTTTTTTCTCGTCCGGATAAACGACGTTCTACTGTAGTTTGCATGGCTGTGCGTGTAGCGGATAATGTTTGGAGTAAATTTGTGGATAGTGTGTAGATTACAATCTGAATTTGTTCAATATCATTACTAGGACCCGGATATTATGGCACATATTTTTCCGTGTTTCTTTTTTTTTTTTTCTTCATGACAATTGTAAAATGATGATTTGAGCTAATATCATTCAAATTATGTCATTAAGTATATTTAACACTCCGAACTGGAAAGGGTTGATGGCTTTAATAACATTCATTTTAAACATGGCACTTCACATACGTAGCCTAAGGGATCGACTTTCTCCTCAGATGTCTAAATGTGTTGCTTTACGCTTTATCTAATTAAAAACATTATTCTAATGCCAGTAGATTCGGATGACAAACATGTGGATGCAGATAAAAGTCGTGCGGATGTGGATAAAGTTTTGTTTATCTGCACAGGGCTCTACTAGGTGTAGATGGTCAACCTTATTTCCAAAATATGGATTACTTTCAAGTTATCAGCCCAGAGGCTGGTTGGATCCTCCCAAAGCACCACCAAAAGTTGAATCTTGTCACTTTCTGTTGCTAATGGAGTTTCCTATTCGTATTTCCGACAGTGGCATCTGGTAGCCAATGTTGGAACTACTTGAAATTGAACTTGCGGGAGCCTACAGGCGTTCAATTAAAATACCCTGCTATAGCCATTCATCTGTCTGTCTGTCTGTCTGTCTATTAGGTAGTCAGCCTAGAGGCTGGTTGGATCCTCAAAAAAGCACCACTATAGGTTATGTGGTAGAAACCCACTAAACCGAAGCAACACTACAATGAGGTGTACTAGGCAAGGTGAGGAATTGGGTATAGTTTATCTACTGTAAGTTTGCACTTTTTTGACAGTTCTCGCGGGAACGATACTCGTGCAGAACATATCAATCCGCCTCTACCACGCGCATTCCAGCCAATGAGCTATCACCCACATGGAAGCCAGCAATGGCCACTGTATTCCGTCAAGGTGTCAACAGCTGTTATGAGTTGCCTAAACCTACATTCATCTCGCAATATCAATTCATTGCCCTTTTTTAAAAGGAAACTTTTATTTCTTTGTGACATTTATTCAAATAATCGTTCTATGACAGAATGTTACATCATTGGACGCGCTATGAGCAAAACCTTGGCTATGACACAGCAACTGATAACTTAAATGTGAGAGTGGATTTATTTTAGGCCCATCATTTCACAGCTCGAGGAAAATGCTTACTAAGGTATGGTGTAAGATATCCTTAAGACGATACGATCATTACTTGACCTGTTGGATTGATATTAAAATAAAACGTACGAAACATTTCACCGTGTAAGTTAACTTTTAGGCCTAGGCCCTACACAACTACTCATATTTTAGGCCTACTTTTTTGCACAAATCATGCCATATGAAAATTATTCACCAGGCCAATGTTCTTTGGGAAATCATTAGTTATGTTGCCTTTTCTTTTACCTTCAAAAAGAGAGAAATAAAATAAATTTCTTGAACAAGAAATTCCGTATCTGTTTCCGACTTGATAATCAAAACAAAGATGTCCGACCTGGAGACATCTCAGGCTACATAATTATTTACTCAACATTTAAGATAACCACTACATATTTATCTGAACAGTGAGCACTCGTTCAAATGGAAATAATACTTTCAGACGACTTTGCGCAATATTATCAATTATAATTATTATTATTTAATATAATTAACTCGTTATTTTCTCAGTCGGATGAACACAGTAAAGCGTCCATTACCAACCGCACGCTCATCCCACGAGCACGTGGTAGTTCAGTTTGATGATGCAACTTTTCAGTCTGGTCGACAGAATATGTTACCAATATATTCACAATTACTGGGACAAGCGAAAAAATAACCTGAAAAAACTTACATGTGATTAAAACGTGTATATATTTGTTATGGACTACAGGTTATAAATTGAGTCTTTCCTAATGAAGGTTGGCAACCCTTGCTGTCAAAAAAAAGTGTAAACTTACAGTAGATGGACTATAGTTTGTACAGCAGTACTAACCCTATGAGCAGAACCTTTCACAAAAGGCACTAGCTATGTACCCTGAATACCATTACTCAGCACCACCCATACCTCAGTAGCTTCCATATAATCACAGCCATGAGTGAGACTGAGACATCGGTGGAAAGCCACATTTTACTCTAGCCTGTGCCAACAGACAAATGCAAATGTACTGCATTTATCAAGAGATGTAAACAGGCAGGTCATCTATCTATATACAGTAGATATAAATATATACATACATATATATAAAAATCAATGTTACGTGATAGTTTGTCTGCTATGCGTTCATATACCATTCATCCGATTGCTATGACATTTGGGTGAGTTGTTGTGTCACTCCAGAGAATGTTTCTGGCTAAAAGTTATTTATGTAAAACGAAAGGGTGGGGGACTAAACAGGAACCCTTAAATCCCACAGTAACCCAATTGCACAATCTGTGTATTTATGACACCACAATGCAAGGTGTGAGAATGGCTTGTTGATTCATTGCGAGGTGACATGCTGCCTCACTATGGCCTTTTTCAGGTTTTTCAAAGAAAAAAATGGAAAATTACAAGCAAAGCTTTTTAAAACAACATTTTAACTTGGTCTTTCCTATTTAAAAAAATGTTGAAAAAAAAAATTTCAAAACCAGATCTGTCATAAATGTGAGCTTTAATTTGATAATACAAGGTCTTTATATTTGCTTGGCAAGGACATTCTCGCTCACGCACTCCACCAGTGATGGCTCAGTTGCCGACGACCTCGCGCTCATATGGACGGCAGAGTACGGTGCTTAAAATCCGTATCATGCATTTTTACTCATCATGTCACAGTAGGTGCTGAAAATGTTTCCCATCCGCCGCCAAACATAATCGGCATCTTCTTATGAAGTTTCCGGTTACTCCGGTTAATTTAGCTTCAGTAAGGTAATAACGACCTTTACGTCAATTTTTATTGTTTACTAAACCTGTACGTTTGAATCTCTTGGCCAGTTGTTTTATTGTCAGATTTATAGGAATGGGTCTCCCTGGAAATTTAAGTCGAAACTTTTCTCTTGTTCTAGCGCACTATTTCCTGCAAGTTATGTACGTATTGTGCAGATATACACGTTCACATAACGAGTATTTCACATAAGGCATTACAGCACTACACACAATCACAATAAAACACTGTCTGTCTGTCTGTTAGGTAGTCAGCCCGAAGGCTGGTTGGATCCTCAAAAAGTACTGCCGTTACGTTATGTGAGTAGATACCCACAAAAACCCAAGGCAGCGCTATTTTGAGGCGTTCTAGGCAAGAAGAGGAGTGAGGTAGTTTGCCATTGCTTTCCTCACTGAGTCAGAACAGTAGTCCTAACCCTATGAGTTGAACCTTTCACAGCATTCACAGGCACTGACTGTGCCCCGAATGCCATTACTAAGCACCACCCATACCTCAGTAGCATCCATATAATCACTGCCATGAGTGAGACTGAGACATCGGTGAAAAGCCACCTTTTACTCTAGCCTGTGCCAACTGACAAATGCAAAAGTACTGTATTCATCAAGAGATGGCGAACAGGCCACTGTACAATACGATATACAGTAGCTTTATAAAACACCCAATTAGCTCTGAGCTCACACGTCTACTGCAGCAAGAGTGTGGGAATATGGCCGGAGACTTAACCCACCATCCTGTAACAGCCGGCTATTGGCCGGGGACCGCCGGCCGAGGTCGAGCGGAATCAACTTGCCAAGCAAAAATAAAGACCATGTATGAAATAATTTTGTGAAAAATGACATTGAATTTTAAAAAATGTGTTTATTCCCATAAATAGACAAAAATTTGTTCTTGAAAAAATCTTGATATGGTCTTTGTATGAAAAGGAGAAATTCTTTGCTGAGCGGAGCCTGTAAACAAATGAGTGGGTATAAAGAAAAATGTAAAACTCAGGAGTCCATTCTTATAAGGAATGAAGAGTATTAAACAGTTTGTTTAAAAAGAATAAAATATAAGAATGCATACAATTGGTTATGACTTATTCTACATAGGTTGGAATGTTTATTGTATTTATCCTCTGCTCCAATAAAAATGTTGATGCTATTTGGAAAATGTTGATGGTCCTTGACTTGATCGACTTTTATCTTCATAATGATAGCTTTGAAAACTGTTGTGTTTTAATCTATGGTTGATTTTGACATCTGTTAGTGAATAAAGAGAATATTATGGTAATGTCATTATTAGATGCAAAGTCAAATGTAAATTTATAAAGAAAATATGAATACAATATTGAAATTATTATATTTTAATGTTCCACAGAAATGTGTACAGTATTGGTTTAAAGAGACATAATAGCTATTATTGAGTTTCTGTGATAATGCTGCACGTGATACAAACTTGGTATCAGCTTGAGGAGGTTTAATACTACTAAAAAGTTTGAGATAAGAGAGCTGATGACTAAAGTGTCCATAGTTGCTAAATGAACTGGCAAAGTGAGTTATATCCATTCTTTATACAGGGTCATTATCTATGTGCGCCCCGATAAACACGCAAGCTAAGCCGGCTACGACTGGCGCAGATCCTGGGCGCATACACGGTTCAGCTGGTGGTTGGCGTGCACTTTTACCAAACATGTCCAATAATGTGTATGTACAGTGCTCATAGCCGATGCTGAAAATGTCCTCCCTCTCTTGTAACAGACACATGAAATCTTTTGATGTAAGAATGGACAACAATCTCATCTAATTGTTGTTCTCGTTCTCTAAGAACACAATGTTGTCTGTTCAACTTTTTTATTGTTTACGGAGCCTCCTAATTGTACTGGCATTAGGCACAGGTCTTCCTGAAAACTTTATTTGAAATTTGTCTTATTTCAGAACAAGACTTACTGCTATTCATATACAAATTATGGATATATTCATATACAAATTATGGATATATTCATATACAAATTATGGATATACAAGTTTGTGCAATGTAAATTGGTGTCTAGGCATGACCAACAATCTCAGTAATCACAATACTCGCTAAACGTGCAACACTAACGTCTAAGCTTTGCAGATACACGTCCATATGAATGACAAAACAGGAGTGAACTAACGATATGAGTCAGCGGAGCACACCAACCGCCGACTGAACCGTGTAAGCGCGCCCGCAATCTGCGCCAGTTAAAGCCGGTTTAGCTTGCCGTGTTTATCGAGGCGCACATAATGACCTTGTATAATAAAGATAATATTCATCAATCTCTGCTTCTAAAATAAGGAAATTTTCAATCAAACTTATCTGCTTAAATTTGGAAACCATGTTTCTCGACATAAACAACTTTATAAGAGCTGTCTGAAATAATATGAGGCTCCTCAATGGTAACATATCAACTAATACTGTACAGTAGACACTATAGCAGTCATATGCTCTAACTCCCAGAGATACGGTATCCATGATAAAATTAATGATGACTTGTATCTTCATAATGATAGCTTTGAAGCCATTTTTTCAGTGTTGCCTTATTAAGAATTCATATTGGTGTAGTTTTCAGTTGGTCAACCAAAAATCATTCCAATTACTGGAATATGTGGAAATAACGAGCAAAACATGTCGTCCCTTCGTTTTCTTATCCCGAGAATAGCCGCGTGGGGACCATTGGGCCCCATGCAAAATATTTTTGTCCTTAATTCTTGCGTAAATTGAAGTCAAGAGTGCCTTCTCCCAGTAGCTGCCTGAAGTTCATTCTAGTGCAGTGCGGCTCTATTACTCGTCAGTTACGCTTAGTCATTCACAGTGTTACTGGGGTTCACTGGGCCCTGTGCGACTAGATACGTAACCTAACATTTTCTGACATCTTTGTTACTGCCGTTCTTCTTTGCTCGAACACTAGAAAGTTTAGTTTCATTTACTATTGCTTCTGTTAAAACTTCACGTATTTGTGCTTGAGAAGTGATTTCAATGTTTTCTTGTACTGACAATGAAGACAAGGTCCGCGTGCTCCCAATGTAGAAAACATGCTTGTGGTGAACATGGAAAATTTGTTTGTGTTCAGTGTTTTACAGAGTAAACATTGCATTAAAAGCATTTTAAAAATGGTCAGCATGAATGTTTGACAATCTTTTGCTGCATTATACTTGAAAACCTGTTTCTCTACTATCAGTTACCACAATGCAACATTTTTTTCAAGTTTATGTATTATACTTGAACATTGCCATTATTATCGTTTAAGAGTGAGTGATTACTAGTTTCTAAATAAAGTTTGAACATGACTTTCTATGCTCATAGTAATAAGAATTAATTTAAGCGACATAGGTTTGAGAATTTTTAATATTCACACATGTAGCCTAATGGGGCCCCCTGCAACTTAACGTTGGTCAGTTGTGTGCGACTACTCCCGGGTTATTCTTCAATAGTCTGCAACAAAGTCCTCTAAGTCCAACTCATCCAGTCGTGGGAAAAAAATCCTGTAACATGCTTACATACCGGTCCAAATTCACTGTAACTGTGACTGCATTTTCCTCAAAGAACCAGGGACCAATAATTCCAGCTGAGGACAGTGCACACCACACTGTGACTTAGGTGAATGCAGAGGAATTTGGTGCAGTTCTTGAGGATTGGTGGCAGCCCATGTTTTGTTGTTAACGGATCCACACAAATGGATATGGGCTTCATCACTAAATAAAAATAGCGTCCTCAGGAGCGACATCGAGAAGAACCTCACATGCGTTCCGCTGACAATTGAAGTCACGTTCAGAAAGTTCCTACGCACTCGCCTTCTTGTACGGATGGAAATGAAGATCAGCACAAAGATTCCTCTTCGTAGACCGATCGGAAAGTCCAAGGTCAGACGCATGTTTGCGTACAGAAGACCGTGGTGATTGCAACACTGAAGCTCTCACTGCCTCGATGTTCTCAGGCGATCGAATAGGCCGAGGGACTCCAGTTCTTCGTCCTGTCACACTTCCCGTTCGTCTGAACGTAGTGACCCACGTAACAATTGATTTCCAGTCCGGGACAGGGGCCAATGGGTCTAAATTAAAGCGCATACGAAAGGCGCGCTGAGTTGCGATCACAGAACATCCGCTCGAAATGTAGGCCTCAACGGCAAAAGCACACTCCTCCCTGTTCCAACGCATGATGGCGATTGAACTGTGTCGGGACAAAACTTCATAGTTTCACCTCACGAACGAGATCACTAGTGCTCGGCTACCACATCAACCAACTGAATGGCGTCCATTTAAAAAAAGGAAGTTATGCTGCCGGACCCTGTATACATTTTAATCACATGTAATTTATTTCAGGTTATTTTCACATACCGTATTCCAGTAACTGGAATGATTCTTCTGTTGACTGACTAAATGCTACAATAAGTAACCTGTAAAAGTGAGGTTTTCAAATTACCATATCCAGAAAACAGTGTAATTTTGGTAAGAGGTTGCATCACCTATTTTTGGCAATATTAGCCTCCTGTTTTTGGATAGTAATTTAAGTTGCTTATTTGTAGAAATTGTCTGAAATGCCTAATGTCATTATAGGCTACTAAGTTAAAGGGTTAATGGAAGTGTTTTTCTGATCTGGTTTTTCACATACTTGCTAAGATGAAATGCTGATTTCCATCTCTTGAAAGTTCTTGCTTGATGGAAATCATTTTAAAATATAATTTGATTCTTATGATCGGTTTGATCCCTGTATGGTAGGATTTGTTCTGCAATTCTGACTAGAATAAATTAATTTTTTTATGACATCCAAGATCACATGATTGGTGCTAGGGTTTTAAAATTTTGAACTGAAAGGACAATATGATACTAAAGGAGTGGGAAGAAATAAAAATGTGAAATATTTTGAACTGCACATTCTCTGAGAATAATTCAATCCTGTTTCATGTTAAGGTTGGTTCACACCTATCTACTTGTCTGCTTTGCTGTGATTAATTTCCGAGTTGTTTGTATATATGTGAAGTTGTAAAGTAAATAACCTGTAAAAATGAGGTTTTCAAATTACCATATCCAGAAAACAGTGTAATTTTGGTAAGAGGTCGCATCACCTATTTTTGGCAATATTAGCCTCCTGTTTTTGGATAGTAATTTAAGTTGCTTATTTGTAGAAATTGTTCATTTACTTCCTGTACCAGGAATAGCAGATGTTTTTAAACTGTATATACATCCCTGTAAAAAATATAAGAAATTAATACAAATCCCCACATGAAATGCATTTTGCTATTCTGATATTGAAAGGTATCGGATGTATGTGAATATATCTATGGCATATTGCATGATGATTTGTTATTATGTGAAAGTTACAAGAAAGTACAAAGTAGTAGCTAGTAGTGATGTTATTGTACTGTTGTGTCATGGATTAGGTAGCAATTTATTGGATGATCGATGAGTCGATGACATATATTTTTGTAGTTACACAATACTTCATTTCTTGTTGTGTTCCAAAATAATAGCAAACTGGCTGTGATACTTGATAATCAGCTCCTCTGACATCTGGATTTTAGTTTACAGGTAAGGTAAGGTAACGTTATTTAAATGACTCAAAAAAATAGACAAATCATTTTCTGAATGTAACATTGTCCTAACCTCATACACCTTATGCTTCCAACTAACCTCTCTTTGCCAAGAGATCACATTCCATCACGTCGATTTTCTTGAAGCCACTTAGTTTTGGAAAGGCTAAAATTGTATACAGGCTCTTCATTTATTATAGATCTACACGGATTGGTGAAGTATTGGTGTTCCATATCTACCGTTTCAAGCTTCAATACGGAACGATTATTTGTCACAAGCACCTGCAAGCTGATCACAGTCACCTTCTATTTCATTTCATTTTATTCTCTTCTTATAACTTAAATTTTATGGTGCACCATATTAGATTTAAATAGGTATCTTATTACTGTGCTACGCTTTCATTTGTGTTTTTCAATAGCTGGTGAAGGGGATAAAATGTAATTAATCCTCGAAACATGTACTGAAAACAAGTTTAATAATTATTTTTTTCTTTATAGTATTGATTCAGGCGGATGTATTTTTCTTGTTAATAACTATTTAAGGTAATAGGTTATGAACATATTAATTGATTATTTAAGGTAAGGTAAGGAGTTCTGTTTTTTCTTCCCGGAAAGGCTGGCTGCGTGGCTCAGCGGTAACGTTCTCTCTTACTGTGCCCGAGGTTGCAGGATCGAATCCTGGCGCAGTCAGCTGGCATTTGAGGGTACGCAAATGCAAGGGAGCCATGTCAGTAATTTAGTGGCACGTTAAAGATCCCCTTTGGGGCAAAATTCCGGCACCCCGGGGTCTCTAAAAGCCGCAGATGTTAAAGGGGACGTATTACGGCGATTGGGAAAGGAGAGTTTTTGTGCTACATAGCTTCCACATCTGAGGCAAACTGTTTAACATATTTTAACCTTGGTCTACCCCTACAGTTCTTATTCTCGACCCTTCCTTCCATAACTACGTTTGCTATTCCTGGGTGTCTTACTATGTGTCCTAACAACCTGTCTCTTCTCTTCATTAGCAGTGTTTCCTTATCAACAAGTAATATTGTAGCTTCCAGTTCTGTTGTCGGTGCTTAATGCCTTAATATAAGGTGCGTTCAAAAAGTACCGAGCTGGAGGCTGGAATGCGCAAACCGGTGATGACATCGTCTAATCGTGGCGTGTGTAACGAGGTGTGGTTCTGCCCAGAGCGTGGAAGGTCACAGCCCGTCGCTAGAGGGCACGCGTGCACGTCACGTGACGATACAAAGCGAGCAGCAGCCTGCATCAATCGTCCAACGCTGCCGATGGCCCCCTTCTGATACACCTCATGCCGCACGGTACAACAGTGAATCCCCCAGTGTTACTCGCAAACCTTGACCACCCTTCGCCAAGCAATCAAAACAAAACGACTAGGCAATCTCACCCGTGGGGTAATTCTGCTCCACGACAATGCACGACCTCATACGGCCAACATAGTTGCAGCACTCCTGCAGAAACTCAAATGGGAAGTTCTCGGCCACCCTCCATACAGTTCAGACCTCTCTCCCTGTGAATACGCCATGTTTGGTTCCCTGAAAAGGGCTCCGCGGGGCCAACGATTCACCTCGGACGCCGACGTCCAGTTGTACGTGCGGAACTGGTTCACATCGCAGTCCAGGGAATTTTATGAGGCAGCCATTCACCGCCTCGTGTCACAGTGGGACAAGTGCCTCAACAGCCAGGGCCAATACTTTCAACATACAGGTACTGGTTTCTGTAATTATGCCTCCGGCTCGTTACTTTTTGAACGCACCTTATATTTATCAGTAATAATTTTGGAGGGCAGAGACTGCCTGTGGTAGAGGCAGATAACCTCGTAGTTCTGTGTCTAGCATATTTGGATCTGATGATGCTTCCTTGACGAGCGAAACTTGTAATCCCTTTGTCTTCTTTTTCAATAGTCAGTAACAATATATACATCTTGATTACATATACAGTAGAACTCCAACTATCAGAATCAATTGGACTGGACACCATTCGAATAATTGGATTTACATACATGGTATACATATGTATTAAAGAAAAGGAGCTTATTTTCGGTATTGTATGCATTTTTAATTATGTAATTAAATGAAAAGGCAACACATTTACATGTAATATAGCGCACATACTAACAAGTGCTGTACAATAGTAAATGAAAGTCATTGTCTGCTGAACATCTCGATCAAAGTAAGCGCTTCATCCCAATAATGTTCGCACTGCGCCTACACTAGCTTCGTGGAGGGAAGGACAATAGCGCGTGTAGATAGAATCATTGTTTAGCGAATCTCGGTATGTTTCAGTCTTAAATTCTTTTTTCTGAAAGCGATTCCCGATAGTCAAGTTCTACATTAATTTATTTCAGGTTATTTTTTTTTTTACTTATTCCAGTAATTGGAATAATTTTTGTGTCGACTGCTCTTCTTCTGCCTGGCGTTATTCCCAATTATTTTTTGGGGTCCGCCACGCTGCACCTCTCTCTCCATTATTTTACGGTTTGCTGCATCTATAAGACGAAGACCTACGATACGCATAGCGTCGTATAGGATATCCATCCAACAACTTTTTGGTCGTCCTGGAGGTTTTTGTCCATGTGGTTTGAGAGCAAGTGACTTCCTTACATTGGAATCTGTATTTGCTCGGGCTACATGCCCGTACCAACGCAACCGAGTCTCCCTCATTTTGGCTGAAATAGAGGCAATTCCAAGAGTATTGCGGACATCTTTGTTCTTAATATGATTCAGCCGTGTAATTCCCAAGGACCATCCTAGCATCCGCATCCGCATCTCCATTGAGTGCAAGGCTTATTCATGTTTCTTTGTATTAGGCCAGTATTCGGCTCCATATTACCCTTTTAACATTTTATTGCCGCTGAGCCTGGCTGCGCCAGTGTTTGTTTTGATTGTAGCAGCTGCCTCACGGGTCGTTGCGGGGAACACAGCGATGACAAGAGTTCGTTCTGCACATTAGATAAGCAGCAGTGCGTCACCGGAGCTCATGTCACCACGGACAGTCAAACGATAACTGAGGCTATTAGAGGTGAGTCATATCCTACTCACGCAACTGTACCTGTCAATGAAGCAGGCTGACGTGTGACACAGTAAACAAGGAATAGTTCCCATCTCGACCGCCGGCAATCAATTCGTGAAAGGGTAATACAAAGCAACAGGGCAGACGACTGTTTGATAGATCTTAGTTTTGATGCGCAAAGGGATCTTGCGGTCACAGAGAACGCCTGTGACCTGGCACCACTTCATCCACACAGCATTCACTCCTGCACGGGCATTCGAGACTGTGTCATCATCAGGTCTCACAACGGAGACAAGGTATCGGAGATGTGAATCCTTTGGTAGTGGGATGCCATCTACTATAATGGCCCCATCTGTCTGGGAAACACATTCAAGGTACTCGGTCTTAGTAAGGTTGAGCCGTAGTCCAAGTTCACAGGGCCTCGCATTCTAGAGGTTGACCAATTGTTCTAGATCATTACGGATCTTGCTTGCTAGCATGACATCATCGGCGTACAGTAATGTCCATGCTGGTTGCCTCTGCAAGTCTGCAGTCACTTTATCCATACATAGGATAAACAGGAGTGGAGATAGTGCAGATCCCTGGTGAACCCAACTCAAATATCGAACTGTTTTGTGAGGCCAGCGGCACTGCGTACAGAGTTAGTTGTATTACTGTAGAGGAGTTGGACCCAACGCACATAAGCTTCTGGTACGCCATGAGATTGAAGAGAATACCATATAAGCTGATGTGGAACCCGGTCGAATGCTTTCTCCAGATCCAGGAAAGCCATGTGAATTGTCCTTTGCTCCATATACTTTTCTATCAGAAGCCGCATTGCATGGCTAGCATCAGTTGTTCCGCAACCTTTCATGAACCCACACTGGTTAGGCGAGACGGTAACAATGCTATGTAAGTGAGTGCCAATCACATGTTCTAGAATCTTCATTATATGGCATAGGAGACGAATAGGGCTGTAATTGGCACAGATAGTTACATAGCCCTTGCCTTTCCATATTGGTACTGTGACGCTAGTTTGCCAAGCTGACGGAATCTGGTGGCTCGCAAGGCATTTGTTAAAGAACTCTGCACATTCCATAGCTCCGCAGGGATATCATCAGGGCCTGTTGCTTTGCCATTTTTCATGGAGTGGATCTCGGTATTGACCTCAGCAGGTGTGATAGGTAACTGCACCCTGTACAGGTTCGGCTGATGGAATTGGTGGGTGCAGAACTCCACATTACAGATAGTATTGAAGTTTTATGCCATCGTTGAAGGATCTCTGTTGGTTTTGTTAGAAGATGCCCATGCTTATTCTTGATATGCATGACATGTTCTATGTCAACTGTGGTATGATGACAAGATCTGGCCCCAGTAGATTCTTCTAACTGTTCATATACTGTATTTAGTTCCTTGGATTTAGAAAGTGCAACGGTGTGTTTAGCATCAGATTTGAGCTGACGATATTGAGTTAGATCAGCATCGATTGACCAACTGAAAGCTACATTATTGACACCCTTATATGCCATCAGATTAAGCCTGGATTGAACCCACAATCTTGTCTTTATGCACAACGTTATCAGATCCGTCACACAGCCCAGCTAAGAAATGATGTTGAAAAGCAGGAAAGCCACTTCTAAGATGAATGAGATGGGAACCCATCTCTTCTCAATCATTCTCACTCGGAGCGCTTCCCATCCAGATGGCCGGATGTCGCGTTAAAATCCTTGGAATGGTCATCAGTCCCGTGTATTATTAAGTTTTTGGTGGGCATAGATATTAATGAATGGGCGAACACAACTATTTTCTTTTTATTAAAGTGTTTCAACGTATTTAGTGAAGGAATATGTCTTTTCCTTATTTTTAGGTCTATACTTCTGAATGTGAAGAGATTCATAATTCTACTCCGAATTTCTTGTTTGCTGGTTCCATCATAACGTTATCAAGCTTCCCAGATACTTATTCTCCTGTAACACCACATTTCAAACTCTTCAATTCTCCTCTTTTCACTTCCATAGAGTGCCACGCTCCAAATAAAGGCTTACAAAAATTTGCGAACACCTAAATCTATATTCGATGTTAACAGATTCATTTTCTGTAGAAATGCTTTCCTTTCCTGTAACATTTAGCACAATTTGTGTTTAAATATATAATGGCTCAACGGACAATACATATTTTTCTTTTGAAAATTATATATTCAATGCCAAGGTAAGGTTATATTTGCTTTGGAGTGGAGTTTCGACTCCCATAGTGCACTGGCTTTGCTCGTGACGTGGATACACATGTATCAAATACGTCTTGCAATGGCCTTCCCAGTGTGTACTAGACAGTGTCTTGGTGAGGTGTGCTTTAACCAACTGAAGAGCCCAATTGCACACCGGGGCGAAACACTGTCATTTTGTTGAGTTATTTCCTGTATTAACTTACTTTTTATATCCTCTTTGCTCCATCCATCACTGGTAAGTAACAGAAGTCTCCTACTTCCTTTAGCTTTTCAGAAAGACGGATGCTGCACATAGGTGGTGGTTTTTTGGTCCTATAGTTCAGATATAATTTCAGTGTAACAGATGAGCAAAAGTATGCCCAAATTGGAAACAGTAGGAAGGGGGGCATCTTGGACTGAATCTCGTCCACCACCAGGGACGCCCGTGAAGTATATACTTTAAGGTAAAAAGTAGTTGGTCATCTGCCCCTAGTAGGCAGGAAGTAGCTGGTTTCAGGATTTTTTGGTACAGATTGCACTGCGGAGACCAATGAAGGTTTATAGGGATCCAAGGACTGGTAAATGTATGTTCCACATCATCTTGTTCTTTCGTTGATTACAAAGAAGGTTCAAATATGTCATGTTGCTGCGTTGCCGACAATGTCTTTCAATGCGCCGGTAATTGCAGGGTTTTTATACGCTGACCGGCACGAAAAACGCAACACTTCAATTTCTTACAAAAACTTAAATTTATGACACTAATCTATTATATGATGATGAATATTGTAGTCCGGTCCTATGTAGTTGTATAACAAAAAGACAATAATAAACAAATTGAACAAATTAAGCCAGAGATGCACACTTCAAGGAAAGAGCGTTATAAGTGCGGGAAAGTTTGAGTAAGCTCCTAAAGGTAATGCACTTCTGTTTTGATTTTATACACTTTACTTCACAAACCTCGGAGATGATCTCGGAGACCTCTGTTCGCATCTTCAAAAGCGTATATTGCCACCTCTTGCACCAATGACGGCATTCAACCTTTCAGGGATGCTCCTGATTAATGCTGTAATGTCCTGTTGGGGAATCGTCTCCCATTCTTCCAGGAGGGCATTCCGCAGGTCCTGTATGGTCTCTGGATAGCGCTGACGGGCTCCTCTCCCCACCCGGTCCCAAACGTGCTCAAAAGGATTCAAATCAGGGCTTCGAGCAGGCCAAGCCATAGCATGAATCCCTGCTTCATCCAAGAACTCTCACAACATGTGGGCGTGCATTGTCTTGCATTAGGGTGAAATCATGACCAATAAATGGAGCGATAGGCACAACATGATCCAGAAGGATTTCCTCCACGTGCCGATGTGCGGTAAAGCTCCTATTCTCCACGAAGACCAAATCCTTCCTTGCAGCCATACTGATTTCTGCCCACACCATCACAGAACCACCCTGAAAAGGCGTCCTGGATGAGAATGTGCAAGGGGAATACCTTTCCCCTGGCCTTCTTCAGACCCTCTCTCTTCCGTCAGGTGATCGGAGGCCAAATCGTGACTCATCGGTGAACAACACTTGTTCCCATTGTTGTACTGTCCAGCCATGATGTACCCTTGCGATACTTAGTCGAGCTGCGCATTGTTCTCTGGTAGGTTCTAGGTCTGTAACTGGTCTTCTGGATCTTCCAATCTTCTTTGGTCGGTTCTCTCACTAACATCGACCCCTTGAACTTGGTGGAGTCGATTTTGTGCTTCAATTGCGGTGGTGTAACGGTCGTGGAGCACTTGAAGTTGTAAAAAGCGGTCATCTCTCACCGATGTTGCTCTTCTCGGGCCTGTTCCTGGTCTCCTTGCAAAGCCTCCAGTTTCCCTGTACCTTCGTACGGTTCTGGAAATCGTGGAAGGTATAGTCCTCAACACTTCTGCATCGTAATGCATACTGCGATAATCTTCCACCAAAGCAGCGGCTTATTCAGGGCTTATGGGCATGTTTGCTCCAGAATGCCAATTACGACAATCACAGAAATGTCCTACAAACACATGTGATTGAAAAGGGAACAATTCAAAGTACAACAATAAGAGCGGGAACACATTATTGGCTCGCATTCAGTGATGTGCTTTCCAGATTGCGCGGGAAAAAAACAATTAAGGCTGGTGCAATCAACAATCGACACTTCATTGTTTGCTCGCAAAGCAACGCCAATAACATACCCCGTCTAAAAAAATAGGTTTAAGTGCTTCACTTCGATTAAATAGATACTTACACAATAATTACACATCATTTATTGTGTGTTGCGTTTTTCGTGCCGGTCAGTGTATTTGTGTCCTTATTTTTGTATTGATTACTCTATTTAAAGATATTGCTGCTGGAGCTTGAGGGGTCTGTCCCTTCTTTCAGGGAGGGACGCGTCCCCTCCATCCCATAGGAAATTACACCCTTGGGCCTCAGAAAATGTATATTGAAGGATTTATTTTTATAAAAATGATAATTTTTTGAGAAAACTAAACATTTCATTACACCAACAACTGGAAATATCTCACAGGTTGGGAAGCATGAGTGGCACAGACAGGGAAGATTTGTCTTGAAATTGTATGGTTGTGTACTTTCAGATGCTGGGTGGTTTTTAATAATAATATTTTTTTCATTTTTCCTCACAAAAACTAGCCATTTTCAACCTTAATGTGTAGTTGCACAGGCAAGAAGTATTCTTGGAAAAGAAGTTAATAATATTTGTATGTAGTTTTTCTCCTTACTTGCTCACATGTGTTCTAGCAAAATTTTGTTTTAAATTGTTGAAAGTTGCATAAAAACTGGCAGAGCATACATTCTTTTCTACATCTTGCACTATGAATATAAGTCACACTTACTGTTCGATCTTCCTTTATAGCAAATACAGTATAAGACAATACAGGACACTTCCCAATTTAACATTGTTAATATGCGAGACAATTGCTAGTAGCACTCCTAGTGGTGTGACCTCCAAATTCATTTATATTTGGAAATGAATAAATTAATTATGTCTGAAAGAAAGTATTATTAGCATTTACACCTCAGGGTTGCTGAAGCTATTCGAGATAGATAAAAAGTTTTTTTTAACCATAGACTTGAGCCTCTATGGACTGCGTGTTAACAACCTCGCTCATTTCAGTGCTGCCGGCTTTGACATCTTGCCAGTATCTCTTGGACCCATCTAACAGCTTATTCTTCCACTCCTCTGTTAAAGGGCCTTTCTAGTGGAAGATGTGCCCATCAAAAACAGCAGTCTTCTGGGTTCTGCCTCCATCATAAAACCCTGATTGCTTTTTACCATCCTTCTAAAACTATTAGTCTTTGATTTTCTCCTCCTTAATGCCCACCTGTCTCACATCTTTCTCACTCTTGGAACCATTTCAACTTGGAGATCTTCGGTTTAAGAAAATTCCAGATTTTCTTTGTGAGCCGGTCATTATTCATATGGAAGATGTGCCCATAAAACAGCAATCTTCGCTTTCTAATTGTTGTTATTGGATCCATCTTGCTGTATACTTCTTAATTTGATTTCAGTTGAACCTTTCCGTCAACCCATCTGTTGCCCAAGATCTTCCATAGTAGTCTGCGTTCTCTTTTAAGTAGCTGATTGACTTTTCCTGTTCGATTCATACACAGGGTCTCCAAAGCATATAAACCTTCTAGTCTGACAACAGTGCTGTAATGCCTTAGTTTGGCTCCTATACTCAGCATCTTCTTATTGTAGATGTTTTTAGTCAGTTGGAATGCTCGCTCTAATTCCAAGAATAGTTTAATCAGTTAAAACTTTCCGTCAAATCAATACAATCTATTTTATATTTTGTATTGATTTGACGGAAAGTTTTAACTGATTAAACTATTTATATACGTCAATACGGACCAGAAATGGCAACTAGTATTCCCATTACTAATTCCAAGATGCGGATATTGGTCGCTTCTTGTTCTAGCCCATTCTCTTGGATTACTTCACCCAGGTATTTAAACTTCTTGACTCTTCGAATCTTTCCATGGTCTGTGAACAACCAAAATTTGTAGTCCTACTTTCTCTACTGTTTCTTTAAGATGGTTTATCTTCCTGATTACTGAACTGCTGTTGTTGGCAAATATGGCTACGTCGTCCGCGAACGCCAGACAGTCAACATACACTCCTTTGTGTTTGGGGCCTAATCGAATCTCATCTTCATTGCCTTATTCTTTGTTCAGTGATTTTCGCCATTCTCGAATTACCTTTTCTAAGACACAATTGAAAAGAAATGGAGAAAGTCCATCTTCTTGTCCGACCCCAGTTTTTTATCTCGAAGGGCTCTGAAATGTCATTCTTGAATTTTACCTTAGATATACTGTATTGTGTTGGTGAGAGTCTGTTTAATCAAGTTTCTGGATAAACCATCCACCCCAAACTCTTCCAGAACATTCAATAATGACTCTCGACCAATCGAATCGTATGCTTTTCTGAAATCCACGAATATGATCACATATTCAAACCTCCCAGTATTCTCCTATCTGATGATGTTCTTCAGATTGAAAATTTGTTCTGGGCAGGATCGGCCCTTGCGGAAACCAGCCTGGTATTCGCCAATCTGTTGATCAAGATGAGCTTCGATTCCGTTAAGGAGTACTTCAAAAGAATCTTGTAAGGAACAGGCACTATCAGTATACCCCTGTAATTGTCAACGTTCTTCTTGTCTCCTTTTTTGTGGAGAGGATGTATTAGTGCTGATTGCCATTCAACTGGTATAGTCCCCGTTCTCCAAATCTCCTGGAAGAGACAGACTAGCATGTCCAGAGTATCCTTATTCGCTAGCTTCAGTAGTTCCGCCACTATGGAATCTTCCCCAGCTGCATTATTATCTTTTGGACTGTCTATGATCATCTTAATTTCCCTCTTACAAGGTGGCTGAGAATTGGGCAGACATTGAATGGGAAGGGAGTTGGATAGTCTTAGCGATGGCTCATCGCAGTTGAGCAACTTGTTGAATTGCTGAGCCAAAATGTCGCAGTTTTCCCCGTCGTTCATACCTAGCTTTCCTGTATCATCTCTAAAGCACAGACTAGGGGCTTGATAACCTTTCAGAGTAAATTTAAAGGTTTGATAAACGTCCCTAATGTAATTCTTAACAGAAATCCTGATCGATCTGTTCCATCTGTTGTTTCTCATACAATAACTTTGCACATCGGAACACTCGGGCTGCAACTTTCCTCGCATCACGGAATGCATCAAAATCTTCCTAACCCTTGGCCGAATTCCATGCATCTGTTCTCCGAGCCAGTGCATTATCACAGGTTTCATTCCACCACCAATGTTTTTGTTTAGGAGCTGCCAGAATTGTGGCGGTAGCTGCCTGCTGGATCTTAAAAGTGATGTCAGTCCCAATTCTTAGATTTAAAGGTCAAGTTCTGATGATACTACTCCTTAACTTCCTGACTGATTTCAAGTTTCGACACCTCATATTATTTCCGAGTCTATTTCCAGTATTCGGAGTCTTCCTGAGAGAATCATTACTAAGTAGGATATTTGATTATTTTTTTTTAGGCTAGAGAGAGACATAATTATATTGAAGATATGGAATGCAGTGTTGTGAATGAGCTTGTCTGTCATTCATGATTCCTTTTTTCGCTTTAGCTTTCTGGCTGTAATGTTTATGAACAGATTTTTATTTTTCCTCATTCTATGTGGGCTCTTGTAATTACCTAGTGTGATGAGATATTTCTAACTTAACCAGGATCTTACCCTGTGATTTGGAATGGTGTAAAGCTTTCCCACCATTTTAAAGTAAGACTTCCTCAGCCTCGTATCTCATTTCCTAATTACATTGCAAAGTTAATTAAATCATAGCCATAGGAAGCCCAATATAGTCCTGGTTTCTCTGCTCGGTGGTAGTGCAGGCGGAACGTCAAAATTGGTGAGTAGAACGCCCAAATGGCTGGTGAGTTAGCTGAGGCTATACGATTATTATTCCTCACACACCTTTCTCAATTTAGAATGGTGATACAGAACAATGATCAAGTACAACCAAATGCAGTATACATTTGGATGTTCTCTCGTCTTGTCTTTTTCTCTTGTAAGAACTAACCCTTTTGGAAGGGGTTTTAATATTTGGGAGATTCTGGCTTGGCACAGATCCCGGCTTTAATAGATTAAGTGTAATGGGCCTTCTTTGTTGTATAATTATTTAACGAAGTCCCTTCTCTGGCATTTTAAAATCCACAGGCCACATCTAAAACTACACATCAGTATTGAAGTTTAGCTGTACTGATAAAAAAGTACAGTATATTATATTTTGAGTCGCATTGTTGAGAAATTTATGGAGGACTACAAAACTTTTGTTATTGGAAGAACATTTAAATATACACAATAACTCCTTACACATTCTTGTCCCGAGGGAAACTGAAGAATGAGAGCGATTTCTTCAGCACTTCATAATTATTACAGACATACTCACCACATATCTTTCCACTCTTATTGAGAGGAATCAAACACAATAACTGTAATTACTGAAATTAAGTCATTCCAAGCATGTAAACAACAACAAAGTTCGTCAACATGCATACGCCCTTATTGCAGGGTAAGTTACCACCAGGTCGCACCGCTAGATAGTACTCACAATGTTCTCCCTTGACATCCAGCTGACTGTCTGGTATTAACACTACTGTGTTTGCTTAAAGGACAGCACACATCATTGGCTCTCGGAAAGTGTGTGTTTTTGTCGTTAATTGTGAGATATAACATCTTATAGATGTAGGTGTTGTAAATGGTTGTATACCAGTGCATGAATTCTCTTGGTGTCTGTCCTGGTGTGGAGCTCTCTAAGTTATTGTAGAAGTATTGGTTGTTCTGAAGTTAACATGTTCTGAATCTTTTCAGCTGCCCAACTCTCATCAATTTTCACATTCAGGTAGGTTTATTATTTGATCCACAAAATCATACCTGGTTATATTTATGTCCGACCCATAAATCAAATGGGGAGTGTTATGCCATAGTGAACTAAGAGACTCTAGCAGTTATGAGATAATTGGCAATGAAGATTACAACTTCAATACTTTGTAATAGCCAACCTGCAGTCAGCGATACCACGGTAGCCGAAACAAATATCAATTCGACTTAATTCGTTATGGCAGCTTACAAAGAACACATGTCAGTCACATAGCGTGCTTACCTTGATTATTTTTAAAATGCCACTTAGTTCACTATGGCATAACACTCTCCAAAGGTGAAATTATCGTCTTCCATGTAAGGATTTAGCACAGTATGGTGATTACTATTACAGTACTAATAATAATCTCTAATAAAGCTTGTACAGAGAGGTTAGTTTGGATGTATCGGAGACCCTCACTAGCCCGCGGCGCGAGCCTGTCTCCCGCCAGGCACTTTGCCGTTATGCGGCGCTAGCCCGGCATTGAGTCATTGGGTATAGGAATTTGTACTTCAGTGTGATCCTTGACCAATTTTTTGACGAACTGACTTACGGAGAACGATTGTCAACTTATTTTCAACAAGATTCTGCCACTGCTCACACTGACGAAGTATCCATGACAGAATTTCGTCGCATTTTTGGTACTAGGATTATAAGTCGGAACGTGTGGCCCCCGCGAAGCCCAGACTTATCACCATGTGACTTTTATTTGTGGGGGACGCGAGAAACCCTCCACTATCAATGAGCTTAAAGACTATATTACAGCTGAAATACAGTCAATCGGTGCTGAGGAACTTCAGAGAGTACATGCCAGTTTCATAAAAAGGTGCCAGCGATGTGTAGCAGTGAATGGCAAACATTTTCAGCACCAGCTGTGAACTAGGTAAGTACAAATGGCTATACTCAATGACTCAGTGCTGCGCGGGCGCCGCATAACGGCAAAGTTCCTGGCGGGAGACAGGCTCGCGCCGCGGGCTAGCGAGGGTCTCCGATACATCCAAACTAACCTTTCTGTATCATATTATCTTTAATATTATAGAAAAAAAAGAGGGAGAATTTTGGTAGGCTGGCAAGCATTCCACGATAGTTAGTTATTGTTGTTTTAAGGGGCGGAACTACGAGGTCATCTGCCCCTACTCCAGGATACAAAAGCTGAGAATAGCATTCTCCAGTGACCTCCATAAATTTTAGAAGAACCATATTAATGTTGTGCTTCCTTGAAATAACCAAATATATCCCAAATTGGACTTTTGAGGAATTTACAACTTTCTTATTTATTTTTTATTTTAAATTTTACACATAAATGTTCCATTATATTAACGATCCACAGTATCTTACGAGTATCATTCTTATTTGAAAAAAATGAAAATCCACAGCCTGTTTCCAGTCTCCGACCGGGTCAGGAATGGAATGAATGAAGCCCCCAACTAGCGGCGAGGATTTGAACTGTGCCGGCTGCCGAGGCCTGACGCACTCCTCTGGGGCAATGATTAAATGAATGACAGATGAAATGAAATGATAGTGGAGAGTGTTGCTGGAATGAAATTGTGACAGGGAAAACCGGAGTACCCGGAGAAAAACCTGTCTGCCTCCGTTTTGTCCAGCACAGATCTCACATGGAGTGACCGGGATTTGAACCACGGACCCAGCGGTGAGAGGCTGGCGTGCTGCCGCCTAAGCCACGGAGGCTTCTATCATTCTTATTTATTTAATCCTATTACATATGATTAAGGAAGTAAAAAAATAACAAGTAAACATACATTAGCCTGCACATATACAGTAATAGGGGTGTATTATTATACAGTAACGATAGAAAACAGCATATTGTACAAGAGTGCATATTTACAGCTTTAGTCAGAATGAACGTGTGATAGATACTCTTTAATAGACTAGGAGCTATGGCCCAACAAAAATACGGTACCTTCAATTTTTACTTAAAATTCTTTAAACTACTAATACTGTAGATTTTAGGGTTGAGGGAAGTTTATTATACAACTTTATCCCCATATGGAAAGTTCCTTTCTGATTGGTTGTCCTACTGGTATGTAAAGAATATTTTCATCTAGTGTTAAGTTGATGGATATCAATATTTTTCTGAAATATGTTGTTATTTCTTTTAATAAATAAAGTAATCTAGAATAGACTCTGTGATAGACTGACAGATGTATAGAGCTGATGGCCATGATAACTCCAATATAACAAAACATGAAGAAGTAGGCTATATATCCCTCATTAGATAGGTCTTTTCTCAAAAATCACCATTTTTCAGGAAAAGACCTTGAAGATTTTATTCCAGTAAGAAATGTTTTTAAATATGCAGTTGACCTAATTTGGGCAAAGGAAATAATAGATGTGAGTTTTACAGTTCAAAATATATTCGAAAACACATTGAACTGTATACCGCTTTTTGAGATATGACGTATTTAATGAGCGATTTGTATTTACTTCAGGTATGATGGAATGCAACAGATATGGAGTCAGTTCTTTTTATGCCTTAATTGGAATAATTTTGTTGATTTAATCTGAACAGTCTTATCTTGTGAAATATGGTCAGTTACTCATCATTCATCATCTTGCACAGTTTCCAGCCACTGGCCGGGTCTGTTTGGAACACAAGCCTCTCCAACGTCTTCTGTCTTCCCACCTTCTCTCAGCCCCCACCCTTGTCCAGTCTTCTCCTCTCTTCTTCACGCTTTCTTCTACCCCCTTCAGCCACCTGTCTGTCAGTCTCTTTCCTTCCCAGTTCGTCTCGTGTATCCTCTTGGGTATCCTCTTCTCCTCCATTCGTTTTACATGTCCATACCATCTAAGTCTAGATTTCTCTATACCATCCTGTAATGATTCCTCCTTCATTAATTCTCTGGTCCTCTCATTTCTTATTCTGTCCATCTTTGTAGCTCCAATAGTGCTTCTCAAGGACCTCATCTCACTGGCCTGTATTTTGCTCTTCTCCCTTCCTTTCATAACCCAGGAATCCGAGGCACACGTCAGGATAGGGACATAGTACGTCCGATATATGATCTTTTTGCTGTTCTGAGGGACATCCTTGCTCCATAACATGCTTTTTACACTCCTCCGGAATGCTTCTGCCTGTCTCCCCTGCTCATTTATTTCTCTATCGTTTCTTCCATTATCTTGTATTAGGCTTCCCAGATACTTGAAACTCTCCACTTTCTTCAGCTGTTCCCCACTAATTGTTATTTCCATTGTGGTTCTTTCCTTGTTGTGATCACCATCTCACTCTTATTTATGCTAAATTTCATCCCATATCCTTGTATTATTCCTTCCCACACGTCCAACTGTTCCTGTACCTCCTCCTCCTTCTTTCCCCAAATCATCTGCAAACACCATTGCTTTCATCTTTCCTTCCCCAATTACTTGTGCCACTCGGGTCATTATGTCATCCATCACCACAATGAAAAGTAACGGTGACAGTGCACTTCCTTGTTTCAGGCCGTTTCTCTGTTCCAACCAGTCCGATCTCTCTCCTCCCACACCGTTCTTTCAGTTACTAATATTTGTAATTGTAAAATCACCGGTATTGAGCAATTATATTGTGATGAACAATTCTATTTAATCAAAGAAGTAGGGCCCATCATTAATGTTGTTATTACTGATACACAGTAGTCTGTAATTAGAATTTATTTTTCCTGTGTGGTGGAATATTCGATCAAGTAAAAGAGCTGGTAATGTGGGAAGAGTTGGTGAGTAATTTCCTTATTGTCTCTGATCTTGGTAAACAAGTTGTGACGTACAATGAGTATAATTTACATATTGACTATCACTCGTCCTCAGCTATGTTTTTTTATTTTTATGCAGGCAGCTTGTTGATCAGTTTTAGTGTTGTGTCATTTCTTTTTGTTATTTGGGAGTGTTTTTGTTGATATCCATTCACCATTTTTTTCCCCCTTGAAAGATGCAGATACAGTACATTCTAACTCTGTAACTTATGTCTTCCTGGAAATGCTGTTGAAAACACAGAAGGTTGGTCTTGCAGCAAGTGCTATCATGAGGAGTTGTTGTTCGAGTCTTCAGTCTTTCGATTGGTTTGATGCAGCTTTCCATGCCTCCCAATCCTGAGTTAATTGTTTAATCTCCACATAACTACCACACCCTACATCCGAGGCAATCTGTTTTACAAATTCTAACCTTGGTCTACCTATACCGTTCTTGTCCCCGACCCTTCCTTCCACAATTAAGTTTGCTATACCTGGATGTCTTAGTATGTGTCCTACCAACCTACCTCTTCTAATCATTAGCAGTCGCCAGAAACATCTCTCCTTTCCCACTCGTCTTACCCGGCAGTGGTCACAGGGGGGGCAGGGATTGTCTCACTTTGGAAATGTCTTGCATGTAACTCTGCAGCCCACATGCATTCACCTACCTTCCTAGGTATTCCTAATAGGAAACTTGAAACATTCACACGGTTACTATTATTGTATGCTCCTGCACAGAAGTGCGACTTTCCCTTACCCGCGACTATAAACGTAACTATTTTTGTGTTACTTTTCATTGTATAGTTTGTTCTCGAGTGAATTTAAAATGGTTAATAAACTAGAGGAACAGGTTATGGTATGGTAGGACGAGGTGGAGCAAGAATATTAAGAAGAAATGGTGAGGCAGATGATGATTTGTTGGAAGTTGGCAGTGCTAGTGTAGTTGAAGGGAATAATATAGAACTTAGTGATTCAGTGCTTCAGATATTTCTGGCAATGAACTGGATAATGCTGGTGCACAGTACTCGGGACCCACAACCTGGTACGTCCATTGCTCACAATACATTGCAAAAACCAGACACAAGAACCTTGTTCGACGCCTTCCTGGAGTAAAATATTAGGCAAAAACTGTGACCTCCCACAGTGAGCCATGGAGATTGTTTTTCTTCAGGAAACTATTCAAGAAATTGTGAACTGCACTTACATACAAATGTCAAAATTGCGTGAAAATTATGCACGAGAAGTGGACGCTCAAAACACTGACTGTGAAGAAATAACTGTGTTATTTGGCCTATTCTATCTCTCTGGCGTTTTGAAGGTTTCTCATGTGAATGCAGAAGACTATTGGGCAATCTCTACCTTATTTTTTTCTAACAGTTCCCACTACTGTCAATCCTTTCTTTAGCGAGTCTAAAGCCAGGGAAACCGATGAAAAATAATTATCCACAGTGGAGTTCCTTCCAGTATTCTCAATAGGAAATGCTAGTTTGACAACATCTGCAGGCTTGTTCACAACCGAGTAAGGTCCATCGGATTGCTTTCCCTTATAAACTTCCTTTTTGTATGTATGCTTAAAAAATGCGAGCGTCCGCCAGGAAATATATTTAGACTGCTCTGATTTAAAATGTTTAATTATCTTTTTTATGAAAATATCTATTAGATGCTTCACGAAAGCAAATAAACGTATCGCCGTCCCTTTCAAAACAATCATTTGTGCATAAAACTTGAAATTACGAAGGTGAGCGAAAATCTCACCCGCAACCACTTACAGTACGTCGAAATTACACTGCGATCACTGCCGGGTTAATACCTCTTCTATTGTTACTCTATCTACCTATCTAATCTTCATCATCTCCTGTAACACTACATTTCAAATGCTTCTATTCTCCTTTTATCTGCTGCACCAACAGTCCAAGTTTCACTTCCATATAGCACCACACTCCAGTCAAAGACTTTCTACCACCTAAATTCAGGGACTGTGCGTCATTATGGGCCCCGCCCACCCAGGGCCGTTAGGCAGCATTGCAAAGAATTTGTTTAATTAATGTTTTTTTTTATTACTTTATAATGCAGAAACACAACTTAAAAAGTGTTTTACCCTTCTAGAATCTCTAAAGAGAATTCATTATAAATAACTCATCCCTAGGTTAAGATCCTGACAGGCTCGTACGGTGTATCATCATAGCGAGGGCCGGTCCACAGAAAGTCCCATGTAAAGTATAAGGCTTGATGGACCAGGTGAGGACACCGAGGACATAGCACTGTCTTGCACGCAAATTCTTCAGTGCTATGAAGGGAACTTTCTTTCTCTCTCAAGGGCCAGCCGATTGGGCCCATAGCGTTGCTTCGAAGCGAAACAGAAGATCTCTTCATTCCACTTCCTGCTTCTGTCTCTGTTAAATATGGGAGAAGGGTCCACCCCATGCCCTTATAAAGTGAGTTCCATGTATGAAGTTAATATCTACTGTATGAATGTGTTTTGAACTTTTGTGGCACGGTACGTAGTTATTTAATATGTCGATTGTATGCGACATAGGAAAACGAAAGTGGAATATTTATTAAAAAATCCATTTTCTTCTATAGCTCTGAACACAAAGTCAGGAATTAAATAATTATGACCTCATCAACCAAGCTGATGGATAAATTTGCTTCATCCAAGCACAGGAGAGAATACATGTATTAATAAAGAGCCATGTGAGTACAGTTTTTAATGCATCAACTATTTATTAAAACTTGTTACAAATGTTGTGTTGTGTGGAATGATGATAATGGCAATATTGGCAACAATGAATGCAAAATATAAAACAATATTTAATATGAAACAACAATAGTATCATCCGGCCCACCCTAAAATTTTAATCAGGAGCCGCCTGAACCAACCTACTTTTTATATCCTCTTTGCCTCACCAATCATTGGTTATTTTGCTTCCTAAGTAGTAGAAGTAACTTATCCTACTTCCTTTATTGTTTCACTTGCCAATTTGACATCAATATGGGTTTGTGATTTCTTTCGGCTACATTCCCTTATTTTTGTTTTGCATCTATTGATTTTTATAATGAACTAGCAACCCGCCCCGGCTTCGCCCAGGAACAGTTATGAATGCATTACGTGATAAGCACTTTACTGCTTGGTGCACGTGTTCCCCGACAATCTCTACTTCGTTAGTATAAGACCAAAATCCCCAATTCTTGGATGTCACGGTTAATCTTGAGAACCATAGGATCGATTTTGATGCGGTTTTCACCATTCTGTAAAGCATATCTCGAGGAAAGATTCTGTAGAAAATTTATGTATGATCAAAGGAAGCCAAGCAGTAACGATTTTAGTGCAAAAGTCGAAAACAAACTTGACGTCCGTGCGCTTCTTAAGCTTACGCTGGGCAAACCGTTAAAAATATCAATATACTATGAGCGTAAGAATTGGTCAGCATGAAAAGTTCTACGAAAAAGTCCGGGAGAGCATATATCTATCTTCAATAGATCACCCACTATAAGTGTTTTTAGACTGGATGGAAGGGGCAAGTCCCCGCGTGCTCTGGTGAGCGTGACGGCATCCTGTGCGCTTGACCTTGCTTTGCCCTTGGTTTGCACTTGCCGTTCGCGAGTAATTTGAAACAAGATAAGTATTATGCAGATAATTTTCTAACATGTCAAGAGTCCAGCCTTTCTAGCATTTTTCAGCATTTGTAGCATTTAAAATGATACAAACTCTAGTCTTTCAGACTGACTGTCACTTTTTTTAGCTAGGTTTTTCCTTAAACCCTTTAAATTTATCAATCTTCCTTCGAAACAGTGATTTGTTATGAATATCTTTGTGAGTGATGCCAACTTCTTTGAGATCTATTATTATATTATTATTTCTGATTATTCCCCTTCAGGAGAGCGTGTGAACTTGAACCAATCACAGCTTCACTTCCTTTTCCTCTCTTCTTTTCTTCCCAAAACCTCTTCATTTGTTCACTGTGCTTTTTCTTCCTTTCCTCTCTCCATTTTTTTTTTCCTGATATGTCCTTCCTTGAGACTTGTACAATTTTCGTGTTTCTGATTTTATTTCTAAACTGTTCACTGTCCTTAATGTCGTCTTCAGAGATTTTTAAGTAATTCCATGTCTTCATGTACTTCTTTTATCCAACTGGTCTTTAATTTACTTGCATTCATGATATTGAAAATCTTCTTAGGGGGTCTGTTCTCATCCATCCTACATTATTATATGTGTCCAGCCTTGTTTTTGACGGAAGATATGTCCCTAAATGTTATTTTAGCTGCAACCTGGAAGTTTCAAAACTAACTTACTTGATCATGTATTCAGAAAACCATATTCTTAGGTAAACATGTGAAGAATATTTCCCAGTAGACAGTCAGAGCCATTTATTCTAAAATAAAAATTTCAACACTGTCTCCCGAGGGAAAGCAACTAACGCCAAGTGGACAAAACTAGTCAGGAAAGACCTTGAACAATTGGATATTGACCCCAGTAACATCTACGACAGGAATAAATACAGAACTTTGATCAGAACATCAGACTCTCTCCAGTCACTAACAGCAGGAGTAGGTGTGAAATGGACTCAAGAGCGAAAGGACATTCACAGTGCCCGGATGAAGGAATACTGGGCTAAGATGAAAGCTGCCAGAGATAAGAACCACGTGATCCACAGCCAGCCCAAACGGAACTAAAAGAAAATACCTTTCAATTAGTAGACTATAAGATTAACATTTTATTCGTACTTTTAAATTTTACCCAGACAGATGGTATATTGGCTTTCACGGCCAGTGAATTAAAACTCGGCAATTTTTCACTTGACGCTACAGGCAGAGAGGAACTTGGCTTCGAGTCAGCGAACAGCAGCGGGGAGAGTCGAATGGCTTTCGATTTGACCACCGTTTTGATACCGGGTATTGTTATAAATTTTCATCTCGTAGGATTTCACCAAACTATTTTTAATAAGTCCTTCTGCTTATTCGAACATATTATGGTAGCAAGACTCGGTTACATACACGCTTTCCAGCATTCCACTGACAAACAACACAATTAATTTATCAACGATATAATCAAGGGTTGTGTGAGCTGATTCTGGTACCAGTACAATATGGTATTGCCGGCCCCGTGGTGTTGGGGTAGCGTGCCTGCCTCTCGCCCAGAGGCCCTGGGTTCGATTCCCGGCTCCGTCAGGGATTTTAGAAACTGACGTGAGGGCTGGAACGGCGTGCACTCAGCATCGTAAGGACAATTGAGTAGCTGTCGGACAGAGAGGCAGCGCCCCGATCACGAAAACCAAGATTAACGGCCGAGGGGACCGGATGCGCTGATCTCGCGTCACCCCAATATCTGCAGGCCAAGTGGCTGGGCGGCGGTCGCTTGGTAGGCCTAGGCCCTTCATGGGCTGTAGTGCCAGGGGTTATTATTATTATTACAATATGGTATTGCAATTACTGTCCATTATCACTACTGCACAGGAAATATGTGCTCATCATCATCATCATCATCATTTCCCCTTATCCAGCTCCTGCCGGGTCGGGGTATTTATGGCACTTCTCCACTTTCCTCTTTCCTTCCACCATTCTTCTTCCACGATCTTGTCCCAGTCCAGATTTCTTTTTCTTACGCTGTTCTTCACTGAATCAATCCATCTTGTTCTAGGTCTTCCTCTTGCTCTCTTTTCCTTGCACTTCGCCTCCAGCATCTGTCTTGGTATTCTATTTTCCTCCATCCTCTTTACATGTCCAAACCACCTTAGTTTATTCTTCTCAATTCTCTCATTTAGTTTTGCCATCCCAACTTCCTTCCTAACATCTTCATTCCTCACTCTGTCTTTCCTTGTCTTTCCTATCATACTTCTTAGGAATTTCATTTCACTGGCTTGGATTCTACTCTCTTGCCTGCTTGTCAGGGTCCAAGTCTCAGCTGCATAAGTTAATATGGGTACATAGTACATTTTATACATTACCTCCTTGCTTTTCCTTGGTACTTCCTTATCCCAAACAAGTTTTCTTACACTTTGATAGAATGCATTGCTCTGCTGTACCCTCCTGCCAATCTCCATGTCCAACCTACCAGTTTGCATCAATTCACTTCCTAGGTATCTGAACGTGTCCACAATTTCCAAACTCTGACTTCCAATTTTCACAGAGCCCTTTCCTTGTCTTTCCCCTCTTGTCATCACCATGGTCTTGCTTTTCTCTATACTGATTTTCAGGCCATACTTCTGAATATTTTCTTTCAGTGCATCTAGTTGTTTTTGCACTTCTTCGGTGTTCCTTCCCCAGACCACAATATCATCTGCAAATAATAGTAACTTCATTTCTTTATGTCCATATGCTTCCTTTGTTTCCTTTACAATTTCATCCATCACCATTATGAACAAGAGAGGTGACAGCACACTCCCCTGTCTTAGTCCAGTCTTGTTCCTAAACCAATCTGTCTTTCCAACTGGGGTCAGTACCCTGCTAACACAGTTGTTGTACATTGCTTGCACCATTTCCAACATTTCTCTTCCCAGTCTCTTCTTAACCATGGTTTCCCATACCTTCTCTCTAGGGACACTATCATATGCCTTTTCTAGATCTATGAAAGTCATGATCAAATCCTCTCCATATTCCCAGTTCTTTTCCATGACCTGCCTCAAGCTAAAGATTGGGTCCACTGTGGAACTTCCACTCCTGAAGCCATACTGTTCCTCTTGCAACTCTCCTTCCACCTTTCTTCTCATTCTTCTTTCTAATATCCTTTCCAGTATTTTTACTATCTGTGATATGAGGGTGAGCCCTCTATAGTTATCACACACCTTCTTGTCCCCCTTCTCAAACACTGGTATTATTAGCCCTTTCTCCCAGTCTTCTGGTACACATTTCCGTTTCCACACACACTTTAAGCTGTGGATACAACCATTGCATACCAACAGGTCCAGCAGCCTTTATCATTTCTACACTGATTTCATCCACCCCTGTTGCTTTTCCCATCTTCATTTTCTGTACTGATAATTCCACCTCCAGCATTGTTATATCATCTTCTGTTATAGAGTCGTCAGGTTGTGTCACTTCCATCTCACCAGTACAATTGCTCACATTCAATAGCTTATCGAAATACTCCTTCCATCGTCCCTTCATCTCTTCTGGGTGTGTTAACAACTCTCCATCTTCCTTTTTCACTAGCTTTGTAGTAACTCTTTCTTTCCTCTTACTTCTTAGAAGCCCATACAGCATCCTTTTACTGCCACTTACATCTGTTTCCATTCTTCGTGTAAATTCTTCCCAACTTTTCTTCTTTTCTTCTCCTACCACTTTCTTACACCTCCGTTTGCTGTCGTGATACTTCCTTTTGCTTTCTTCCGTTTGATCTCGGTTCCATTCTTTCCATGCAGACTTCTTTTCTTTCACTGCTTTCCTCACTTCCTCATTCCACCACGGTGTCTCCTTCTCTTTCACTCTTGTTGACGTCCTATCACAAGCACTCTCTGCTGCACCAACAAATGCCTTTTTAAAGTGGGACCATTCCTCTTCTATGTTTTCCACTTCAGTAACTGGGATTTGTTGCTTCAATCTCTCCTGAAAATCTTCCTGTACAGTTTTGTCTTTCAATTTCCATACTTTTATTTTACTTTCTCTGATCTCCTTTAGGTTTTCCAATTTGTCCCATCTAAATTCTGCCACCACAGCTCTATGGTCCCCATCAAATGCTTCTCCTGGTAAAGCTGTCACATCTATCAGCTTTCTGCGATTAGTCCTTTCCACCAGAAAGTAGTCAATTACTGATTTTGTTCTTCTATCGCCCCAACCATATCTCGTAATTTTCCTGCTGTTTTTCTTCCGAACCCATGAATTACCCACTATCAGTCCATTCCTTTCACAAAAGTTTACAAGTTCCTCTCCTTCCCGGTTCTTTTTCCCATATCCATATGGTCCAATGACTTCTTCCTTTCCTTGTCTCTCGTTTCCGACTTGTGCATTCATATCTCCCATGATCACCACTTCTACATCTGAAATTACTCTTTCTACATCCTCCAGGAATACTTCAATATCTTCTTCTCTGTTTCCAGTCTGTGGTGCATACACTTGTATGAAGTCCATCACGTCATTTTTTTTCATCTTCATTCTAATTTTCGTTATTCTCTCACTCACACACTCTACCACTTCAACATACTCCTCCAGTTGTTTCGAGGTTATCAGTCCCACGCCATTTATTGCCTCTTGGCCACCACTCCAGTATAATGTATATCCTTTCCTCAATTTCTTCCTTCCATTACCTTTCCATTTCACTTCACTCAGCCCCATCAATCCAACATTCTCCCTCTCCATGAAGTCTACCACCTCCTCCACCTTGCCTGTCAGGGTCATGACATTCATGATTCCCACTTTCATTTCGGTTACTGGTCGCCCATTTCTCACAGTTCCCCCAGTACCAAAAGAACTGCGCGTCGCCTGCAGGGTTCGCCCTAACCTTCTCCGAATCATTTGAAGTGCCATTTCCATTTTAGGCTATTATTACGATGGGGTCGCCACTCCCAAAGGCATTTTATGAAGCTACTGCCAGCTATTATACAGGCCGCCCCTAACATGGGGAACAGACGCCCTTGCAGCCGCCCCTAACCTGGGAAACAGACGCTGCCGATTGATGCTGTACTCATACTATTCCCTGAGTACTGGGTTGCCTCTTCCGCAATCTCCACCGTTCCGAAGTCCATCTTCTCCGCTGCAGATTCCGTTGAGGTCTTCGCACGTAACCCTGTGCACGGGGCCTATGTTATACCCCATAGGACTGGGTCCTCACCAGAACTTAGCCGGTACTGTAGTTCCATGGTATATTACAGTACCGTTGCCCACCCCCGCGATGTGGACGCGCCTGGCAAGAATTATCCATGTAGCCAATTATAATTGCCTCATGGACCAGGTTAAGGAGCTGTCTAAATCCAGCCTCCAAGGCTGGAAATATGTGCTAAATTACATAAATATGTGACTTGAGTCGTTATTTCTTGTTCATTCAAAGACGGCAATTGTCATTGCTCAACTGCTACTGAAAAAGGCGCATAAAGTGTCTTCAACAGTTACCGCTACGCACATAGGTTGTTGCCAATGTATGGTACACAAAATACACTACACAGGTCATGCGTAGCAAGCTAAGCGAGAAACTAGTGGAAGGCAGTATGCAGTTTTACGTGACCATTAATCTCTTGATTATGAGACATGGAACCTCCTTTTTACGAAGAATCAGAACCAGAGAACATGACATTTCACTTTGAAAATACCCCACTATGACCATTGGCTGCAAATATATATTTTAAACAAGTAGTTCCGTGAAGAACTATACAGCCTATTTTCATATATCCTACTAATGTTAATTGCCTCTATCAACTTACTAAATTTCAGTTTGATTGCTGTAATAGATTCGTAGATATTAAGAACCGTCTAAATATTTCGGATGGTCGCCATGTTGGACTTTTATATATGTAGGACTTAAAAGTATGTACTGTTACATGAAGATTATTGTGTACGTGTAGTACCCAAACTTCAATCACATGATTAGGACACAAGAAGTAAAAACGAGATTTTAAAATTTTGCACAGCTGCCATCTTGTGGTTATGGAAACAATTGAAATAAATTAGATGCCAGTGGATTAACATTTGTATAAGGATTTACTGTACCAAGTTTAACTGCACTTGGATGGTTAAATTGCGAGAAACGACCGTGTGAATATTTATACTTCGCGTCACCGCCATGTTGGATTTGTGATCACTAGGTTATTGAAAGTCCTAGAGATGAACTTATATTCATAACCCCTATGAACATAAGAAAAAACAGTTTTATTGCAATAATAAATTCGTAGATATTGAGAACCGTCTAAATATTCCGGATGGTCGCCATGTTGGATTGTTATATGTATAGGCCATAGAGCCATGTACCTTTAAAGGAAAATTATTGCGTAGGTTCATTATTCAAACTTTCATTTCGATCGCATGATTACGACACAAGAAACAAAAACTTAATTAAAAAATTCACACAGCCGCCATCTTGAGGTTATGTAAACAATTGAACTAAATTAGATACCAGTGCATTACAATGTGTATAAACATTTGCTATACCAAGTTTCATTGCGTTTGGATAATTAAATCGCGAGAAGTCTATTTAAAACTTTCAAATTCGCTCGGCCGCCATGTTCGTTTTGTAGTTGACCGGTTTCTTAATGTCTCATAAATGAACTTCCAGTAGTGCCCTTTATCTCCGTGCAAAATTTCAGGCTGATATCGGTAATAGTTTGAGATATAGAATGCCGGTGAAATATTTCGCACAGCCGCCATATTGAGGTTATGTAAACAATTGAACGAAGTTACATGTCGGTGCATTACAATCTATATAAACATATACTGTACCAAGTTTCATTGCGTTTGGTTGGTTAAATCGCGAGAAACATCTATTTAAAAGTCGCTACTTCGCTTGGCCGCCATGTTGATTTTGTGGTCACCAGGTTTCTAAAGGGTCACATAAATGAACTTCTAGTAGCTCCCTTTATCACCGTAAAATATTCCAGGGTGATATCGGTAATAGTTTCGGAGATATTGAATGCTGGTGAAATATTTCGCATAGCCGCCATGTTGGATTGGTGAGACGTAACAAAATTTGAAGGGCACGGTCGGAGTTGCCCGGAATATTGCTATGAACTTGCCGAGTTTTATTGAAATCGCTCCAGCCGTTTAGATTTTATTAGGGGGGGACACACACACGGGCAAAAGGTGATCTCATAAGCCTATTTTTTCAAAATTGAAAATAGGCTAAAAATGTCACTTGTACTGACCGGGAATCGAAGCCGGTTCGCTGCGGTAAGAGACCAATAGCATGACCGGTGCACCACCACATCCCTACGAAATAACAGGCTGAAAATTACTGCCTGTACCACAGTAGGCTATTCACTTTATCACACTTAGGCAAATCGCTCCCGAGATACAAACCTTTGAAACAAAGAGGATAAGCTTCTCACTTCGTGAACGATCGTAAAGCTACGGCTTTCTCTGCTACCATGTGGTGACTCGAAGACATGATGTACTTCGTAACCAATCATAACTTCAGCTTTCTCCGCTACTCGAAGCCATATTCCTCTCTGTCTGTAACATCGAGTACTCTTTCTAGGTTTGTGCCGTGCCTTGTGTGGGGTTTCGCCTAGGACACCAAGCTGGCTCTTCAGCGGGCTCTTGGTGTCATCGCCAAGGCAGCTTGGTGTCCTAGGCGAAACCCCACACAAGGCACGGCACAAACCTTGTAAAATTGCTGTGGTTTCCCCGGACGTCTCATTACGTACCACCAGACAACACCTCAAGTACCACCAGACAATACCTCAAGTACCACCAGACACCTCAATTACCACCAGACCTCTCAAGTACCACCAAAAACAGCTCAATTACCACCAGACAACATCTCAAGTACCACCAAAAATAGCTCAATTACCTCCAGACAACACCTCAAGTACCACCAGAAAACACCTCAATTACCACCATACAACACCTCAAGTATCACCAGACCTCGCAAGTAATACCAGAAAACACCTCAAGTACCAACAGACCTCTCAAGTACCACCAGAAAACGCCTCAATTACCATACCACCAGACAACTCAAGGGCCACCGGAAAACGTGTCATGCATCACTGGCTGATAAACTCTACTATACCGAACGTCAGGTCAAGACCTAAGCGGTCCCTTTGATGTTCTGGTCTGTGAAAAGGCTAACGCGCAAGGAAATAGTTCCCAATTTTTCTGCTTGTTTTTGCAGTGCAAGATGTTTCAGCGCATGTTGCTATGTTTCGATAAACTGGCTAGATTACTTTTAAGAAATTTCTTGGAATAAATCTATGAATAAATTAATCATTTTCTCGTTAACTGGGAGCTGCACCAACCTTGCTTTTCATGTGATTAACTGTGTGCGCGAATATTGCTTGTAGTGGTATTTTATACGATAGGCAGAGTAATTCGGTACGAATTTGATATTATATTATATTTCGTTCTGTATAAACCTTGTTTGAGCTGCAAAAGAGTAACCGACTCATTCAATGTTGTGGCAAATCAGGTTCAAACGTTGGTAATACTGTTATGATTGCACGGACTTCAAGATGGCTCATTCAAGTAGACAACGTGTTCAAACTGCAGCTGTAAAGCTTGAATCACCAACAAAATACTTCAAAAATAATAAAAGCGGGGAGAAGTTCAGTAAAAGGTGCAAACAAATGATTTTAAATGTATATACTGTAGTAGGTTGAGGGATGACAATCCAGAGTGGACAGTAGAAGAGTTGGTGAAGAAGACTGCATACTTGACTGGCGTTTCGACATAGAGTGTTGACTCGGTGCGCGCTGAATTCAAAGCTCATGGTGAGTCTCCGGCGAGAAGTCGGCCGGCGTCACAAGGAAAGGGGGTTCATGTGTAACAGTATTTAGAATTTTGTTCTGTGTGGAATTCGTAGGAAAGTGCTTTCTTCTTATTCTCAAGAATGAAATTCCAACTGTGACGAAAGTGACAGTGAAAGTTAATGGTGATAGTAATAGTAGTGAATCATCTGACGGCGGTCTCAGTGGAATAGAAGCAATGGAGGAAGATTAGCGACAACATCTGTAAGTTATATACACATGTTGTATCCTAACATTTAATCTTATTTATAGGAGATTGTTTACTTCTTAGTAGCCTATGTCAGCTCAACCGAAAATATATAGCCTACTCGCCATGTTTTGTAATGACATTTTGATGATGGCTAATACGCATATACACCTGACAGTATTATTTTCCTATGCGCGGTATAATTATTATTTTGTTTTATAATTACCCTCCACTTCACGTTACAGTTAAGTCTTTGTACTAACAGTAGATCATTCTGCCTTCTGATTCTCAAGAGTACGTGTCGTAACCCTTCAAGGAAGCAGCTGTTTCTCCCCGTCAACTTTCGATCTTCTGCAAGATAAGATGGTGACGGATGACAAATAAGCAATTAGTTGGTTCATAGGGTTCAAGGACACACGCCATTTCGTCGTCTTATATCACTCATCGTTCATGTGTCATTCCTCGCCTAACACAATGTTATAATGTTTTAAATAATCGCACGATAACATAAAACTACAAGCATCCTTTTTTTTTTATTAACACAGAGCCTCGGGTTTCGACACGATAGGAAAACATATTTGGTTCAGTGAATATGCCGTAGATAAATTCGTAATTGAAGTGAATCAAAGGTCCGAACGCAATAGTCTTTGTGGTTAAGGTAGATTCAAACACTCGATCAGATGCGCGCCATGTTGGAAACAAGACGGGACAGAGAGAAGATGCGCGGAGGGACAGAGAGAGAAGATGCGCGGAGGGATATTTTCCTCAGGTCTTGACCTGACGTGGGGTATATAAAGTTGAGTCGTCATACGGTCGAGACCTACTGTAGGCTAATACTCATTTCCACACCACCATGAGGTAGAGTACATGGCGCGTTTTTTAGCCTACTTTCGATTTTTGCAAAAAATGAAAGTAGACTTATGAGATCACTACAGGGCGAAAAAAAAGTGTCTCTGTCTGTATGTGTGTGTGTGTGTGTGTACTCTGAATGTCTGTCCCCCCCTATCAATTCGAACACGGTTAAACCGAATTGAACGAAATTTGGTACAGAGGTAGCACTGGCAAAGGGCACCTCAGTGTCATATTTATATTGCCGCCATCTTTACCAAAAGGTAATGGCGGCCAATCGAATGGTCAAAACTTAATAATGCATTACGACCAAACTAATCATCGGATCTTTACCAAATTTGTTAACAACCTACCTTCATATGGGACGCGTCTTGTGCCCAAACTACAAGGTCATCAAACGTACCATTTCAGGATGGCGGCCGTGTGAATTATGCAAAATTTATAATCCATAACATGGGACCCACCAGTTCCGATTATCGAACCAAGAATCGTTTAATCTGTTCTAAGCTACGTGGTTCGTTCGAAATTAAAAGTTTATATTGTAATATTATAATCTAGAAGTGACTTTAAAAATCTGAATCGTCTCGGCTATTTGACAAGATGGCAGCTGATCTCTCGTTCTGACCTATATTTTACTAATTTCAGTATGTTGCATGCAATATAACCTACTGATAAAAATTATATGAACTTAATATGAAATGAACTCGGTTTGAAATATACTCCAGTGAAGAAATCTTCAGTCCAAGTGATTATTTGCTAATACAGTACGTTATATGTATTTAATCGATAACGCGTTAGTTATGAGTGTACGATTGGCTGTGTGGTTAGAGCTCCCGTCTCTCATGTGGCTGGCCGGGGTTCAAATCCTATCAGAGTAGAACTTTTTTGCTTGATTTTTTTTATATTTATTGCTTCTTGAGTACTGAGACGTTATAAAATAAAGCGTTATATGGTGCGTTTTGCAATGGAAATTATATATTAAAAAAAACGACATTCTCCACCGGAGTGACATCTACCAGCCTTCAGTTGTACTATGCAGAAACTATAGATTCGAGCAGCGCTCTATACCGGCCAATTAGTGAACCCAGTCTTAACGACTGCTAGGAGTAATAATACAGTAACATTCGTTTATTCCTTGTGCACATCGAACCAAGAATCGTTTAATCAGTTCTAAGCGAAGTGGTTCGTTCGAAATTAAAAGTTTATATTGTAATATTATAATCTAGAAGTGTCTTTAAAAATCTGAATCGTCTCGGCTATTTGACAAGATGGCAGCTGATCTCTCGTTCTGACCTACATTTTACTAATTTCAGTATGTTGCATGCAATATAACCTACTGATAAAAATTATATGAACTTAATATGAAATGAACTCGGTTTGAAATACACTCCAGTGAAGAAATCTTCTGTCCAAGTGATTATTTGCTAATACAGTACGTTATATGTATTTGATCGATAACGCGTTAGTTATGAGTGTACGATTGGCTGTGTGGTTAGAGCTCCCATCTCTCATGTGGCTGGCCGGGGTTCAAATCCTATCAGAGTAGAACTTTTTTGCTTGATTTTTTTATATTCATTGTTTCTTGAGTACTGAGACGTTATAAAATAAAGCGTTATATGGTGCTTTTTGCAATGGAAATTATATATTTAAAAAAACGACATTCTCCACCGGAGTGACATCTACCAGCCTTCAGTTGTACTATGCAGAAACTATAGATTCGAGCAGCGCTCTATACCGGCCAGTTAGTGAACCCAGTCTTAACGACTGCTAGGAGTAATAATACAGTAACATTCGTTTATTCCTTGTGCACAGAGGCGTTGTTGATAACCAAGGTTAGTAAACTACAGAGGTTGCCTCAATATGGAGCTCATAGGCGAGGGGATCGCGGAGGGAAGGAAAAGGACGTGACGTCACACGTTTCCTCATAGCGCGCGAGGCGCGAGATATGCAAGGAGAGTCAACTTTCTCACACATTATATTGTATGGATTGCAGTGGTTTAAACACGTGTTTTAAGCCCTTTTGTTTATAATCATGCCAGGCCAAAGATGTGCTGTGGCAGTTTGTCACAGTTATTATAAAGTTGGAACTGCCGTGTCGTTTCTTACGATGACCAAAGACGCATGCCTTCGCAATCAGTGGATTGCTGCATGTAAGCGAAAATATCATTGCAACCCTCAAACAAGTAGGATATGTTCCCTCCACTTTAAGACTGAAGACTTCGAATTAGACTACAGGGCCGAATTGCTTAATATAAAGCAAAGGTTTCCAAGGAATCTAAAACCAAATGGTAAGTGAGCCTAGCTGGCCTAATCTTAAGTTTTGATGGCCTGCTAGGATGACTTTAAAGCTGTTAACATTTTTGACATATTTCGAACATGGTATCAGGGGCGTATATACAATTTTTTCGAGGGGGGGACTGACTATCATGGAATGAATTTTCTATCATAGCCTATGGAGTATGAATGGAAAATATCTAAATGGGCTACTTGTCAATTTATAAAGCAGAAAGGTAAACACTCATTCTCTTTTACAAATTGATAATTATTTTTTAAAGGTTGACTACTGTATGTTGTACCCAAGTTGGCTTTTTTCGGGGGGGATCTGGAGCCCCCTCAGCACCCCTCCCTCCCCCCCCTCCTTATATGGTATTTTGATTTTGTACAAGATGGAAAATTTAATGGGTAATTCTCTTTGCATTGGTAAAAATCCTTTGCAAATATTCTAGAAAGCAGTCATCATTTCAATAAAATCCCTTCGACTTCTGTACCAAGATATGGCCCGTAGGCGTAATACAAAGAACATTCTCACACATAGGCTAAATCAAGATGTACTAGATGTAGTGGAAAATCTCTTTTCACAATTGCGAACCCATGGTGGCTTACACGATCATCCTTGTCCCCTTGACTGCATTTACAGACTGAGGATGATTATTTTAGGAAAAAATCCAGGAGTTGTTCAAAAGCAAGCAAACACTGCTGATCCAGATTCAGATGAATATGTAGTTGCTAAAGCACTAAACAAAGCTGGCAAAGTGTCTGAATCAAGTAACGTGCTTCCAGAACCAACCTTAGGACAGGGGCGTATATAGAAAAAAAAATCGGGGGGGGGGGCTGACTATCCTGGAAAATTGTGAGTATTCTCAGGGGATTGTCACCGCAAAATACCCAGAAATATCAACCAATATCTTGGAGCATATAACTTTGTGTAATTATTTTAGATAAGATTCAAAGTTTATATAGCCTACAATTACTGTCAATACAAACAAAGTTGTAAAATACAACACAAAACAAAATAAAAAATTATATTTAATAAATTTTCTATTAAGGCCTGTGGAGTATGAATGGCAAATATCTAAATATTTGTCAATTTACTAAGCAGAAAGGTAAACAGTTTTTTTACATGTATTTCTCAAAAAAACGTACTGTGGAATTCACAACTTTACCTCACAAGGCTGAGTGCACCCCGTCCCAGCCCTCAGACTAGAATTAAAATTTCTTGGCAGAGCCGGGAATAGAATTCGGATCTCCGGGGCGGCAGTGAAGAATGCTACCGACTACACCACGAGTTGGTATAATTTCAATTTTAATATTGTTTATAACTTACCCGATAAGTTAAGATTAGGGTATAACCAAGTTTACAATTATTTTATGCTCTTACCAGAGCAACAATTTCTTAATTTTATTGGCTTTTTTCGGGGGGGGGGGATGGAGCCCCCTCAGCACCCCCCTTATATACGCCCCTGCAGGGAGCAATGTGTGACCAGAGTCCTTCATTGCCAATATCATGGAACAAAGTGAAGAAGATGGCAAGGCTTATGTTTCAGGTTATGTAGCCCACAAGTTCCAAGATAAATTTCCACAACTTGGGAACTTAACCTATGGAATGCAAACTCAACACGATTATGCATTACCAACCTGAATTAAACACTTGTCATTCGGTGGTATGACCGATCCCTCAGAAACTTGGCTAAACCAGTTCCGGCACATTTCAGCAAAATTCGTCACATTTCACGGAAAATACGAATTTCAACGAGGCAAGAACGTTCTAAGAAGAAGAACAACAGATTGTGTCGAGAGCAGTAGCGGCTATTCAGGTGAAGAGAGTGAAGAGTCTCTTCACATGCCATCTCTTAAATAAAATAAACATTATTTTTTCTTATTTAAATAAAAATGTTGGCATTGTCTTGGGCTACTTTTTCACTTAGTGTACTGTTATTTCTACACTCCGTCGCTAGATGGTGCGCAAGCAAGGCTGCATGACGTCCTTGTAGCAGTTGTACTCCCTGTCGCTAGATTGTACTGCCGTAACTTGGAAGGAAGCAGGAGACGAAGTGTCTTGTTTATGTCAGCTACATCGTCTCGTTGCCATGGTAACCTGACGTCAGTTGTGACGTCATTACCTGCCGTTAGACAGACGAGTGAAGATGTTCCTGTGTCGGCAAGGCAATATCGTCTAGTTCAGTTGATGAAAGTTTACATTGCAACAGGCTTCTTTTTCTTTTATATTGAGGCTTTTATTTACTTTCCCAATGAATAGTATGTATTTATAACGTTATCTACCCTGTTGTTGATGAAGGTTGATGGCTTTTAGTGTATAATGTTTGCAGTGAAAGACACGTTACTAATTTTATTAGAAATTCCCTTCAGTAGGTGGAAAGATGAAGACAAAAAGGGATTTATTAATTAATTTATTAATTTGTGGGCGGCCAAAGAAATTAATAGAACTGTGCACTAAAGAAATAAAACCGGAAAGTCCTATAGCCTTCATCGCAAGGGATCTTGGTTCGAACAGTTCACATAGTTGTACAGTAGTTATAGAACTGTTCTGTTGGCCTTGCTTACTATACAGTAACAGTAACAAATTTCCAAAACATTACGCGCGGGTTGGACAAACACAAAGACAGTGAGCAACATTTAAAGAACCAGTTACCACTTAGAACACGCACACAAGCACGATATCTGGCACTTTACGGGAAAATGCAAGACTAAGTGCACTTAAATGTAATGTGAATGTGACTTTAAATAGGCAGATCCTGGGACTTGTGATTAGAGTTGTTCTATACTTAAAGTTTACAGGAACTCTCTTCTAGAGAGGAGGGCCGATAACCTAGATGTTAGGCCTCTTAAAGCAACAATTATCATCATCATCATCGTCTTCTAGAGGACATGACAAGACCTCTTTAAACCGTGTGCGCTTTAAGGAATTATTGAAGATACTGACATCTAAAAAGTCCTTAGAACCTCAAAATTATTAAAATAAAATTCAAAGTGTGTTCTCTGGAAATAACTGATGCAACATCAGAGTACATCAGGGATCATATTAAGGACCGACTTAATAATGTTAGAGCCTCCGTGGCTTAGGCGGCAGCACGCCGGCCTCTCACCGCTGGGTCCGTGGTTCAAATCCCGGTCACTCCATGTGAGATCTGTGCTGGACAAAACGGAGGCAGACAGGTTTTTCTCCGGGTACTCCGGTTTTCCCTGTCAAAAATTTAATTCCAGCAACACTCTCCACTATCATTTCATTTCATCTGTCATTCATTTCATCATTGCCCCAGAGGAGTGCGTCAGGCCTCGGCAGCCGGCACAGTTCATATCCTCGCTGCTAGATGGGGGGTGGCTTCATTCATTCCATTCCTGACCCAATCGGAGACTAGAAGCAGGCTGTGAATTTTCATTTTTTTCTTAATAATGTTCCGCTTTTTTCTATGCTAACGCATGGCTGTGATAAATTACAATTCTTAAATAAGTCTTATAGATTCCGACAAATTTGAGCTGTATAACAAACATAATCAACAATAGGCCTACCCCACATTTAAGAAATGAACTGTCACTCTTTTATGCTCATGAATCCTACAACGTAAAAATAGTCGGGAGAAATACATCAAGAACTCCGTGAATAGAAGAGACTTACAAACTTTTGCTTAAGGACACGACGTACTCTTGCATGATGAAAATATCGATTTTTTGATTTTGGCGCCATAAAATTCTTCATTCTTTTCTGAATCCAAATATATATAGTTTGTGTTTTTTTTATGTCTACAACTACCTTAAATTCGTTTCTTTTAAATTAGCGTCCCATGCTCTGAATAATTCACTTTTAACTTTGCCAGCTGTTTTCCGTTAATACTCATTTTCCATGTTTAGGTACCAATAACAAGGAAACCATTTAAGATAGAGGGCTAATTTTTTTACATTAACTTGCCTAATGGAGTACTTGAATATTAACCTATTTGCACTTCCAAAACATAGTAGGCATGGATTGGGAAGAGAAAAATTAATACATATTTTTGAATAAATTTAAAAAGAAAGAGTTCGGATTCTTTTTTCTTGCATTCTGTCCCAATAATAATGAAACAAAGTGGTTACCGGTACTCATCTGCCATAATCCATTCCAAGTGTGTGAACAGAATTTGAGAATATTTTATTGAAAAACAACTGAGAAATGTGTACCTGAAGCAAATTATACAACATTTTTTTGAAAATGTATCTGTCCAAATTTGTATTCATTTCACACATCCTATAAAAGCAAAGTAGCACTACATGGTCATAAACAGCTCAGAATATACCGCTTCTTATATGTGACAAGAATCATAGCTGTACCTTTAGCATAAATCCAGAAAATACTTAGTAAAGTGATGCCACAAAAATAGACTTTTTCATCGTGTAAGAGTACGTGGCGACCTTAATTGGGTACTGGCAATACCTTCTACAAGTGCATCAGTACAACGCAGTTTCTCTTGTTTGAAAAGATTCAATACTTTTGCATGTAACACAATATCTGACTCCAGAATTACATCATTGGCTATCTCCATAAATCGTGAATTGTAGTTGAAATTGATTGAAGACCTTCTATGAGGACATCATAGATAAGATTGCCAACCTTAGAGAACGGAGGATTCATTTAAGCTATACAAATAAGCGAGTTTGACTTTTTAGTGCGATAACTTATGTTTGGTTTGGTTTTAAGTACTAGGTTTTTAGTAGATATTTTAGCATTAAAATAGGAAAAGGATGTCAATATTCACAAACGCAAACATCATGCACTGATGAAATTAGGAGTTTGGCTCTTCACCTGATATTTGATCTACGAGCCGCCACTGGTCGAGAGAAGTTCCTGACGTACCGTCTGGTGGGGTTGAGGCAGCTGTGATAACAATTTTCTTCATCAGATTGAAACATTCCAATTCTATCTTGCATAAGAAGTGGTTATTTGAAGTCACAAACACCCACGATACTGCTACCTAGTCTAGGCGAATTTCCAAGAAATTCAAGTACATCACAACATAAAATGTAAGTAGGCTACATTCAGTTATTTTATCAGCCATTTACCAATAATTTCATGAGAATAAACTGTTCTTTGTGTACTCAACAGCTGATGTTGACAGTTTCGTTACGTGCCCCACATGGCGCGTTTGGTATCTTGTGACGTCATCCGCCTTGTGAGCGCTGATTGGTGAGTGAAAATTGAGGCAACCTCTGTAGTTTACAAGCCTTGGTTGATAACCTCAAAACTTGCAATATGGATGATTTGGAGATGGATTATTTTGTTATACCGTGTATTTAAGATTAGCCTATAAATTAACGGGTTGCGAAGTTACTTCACTTAGTCCTATATCATTCGTATACGACACAGAACAACAACGTGACGTCAGTTTCTGATCTGCTCTGATTGGCTATTACATTGCTGCAGTCGGGTAGTTGGCAGTCAAGGATAAAATTCGCGACTGCCAACTGCCAGCTACCAACTGCAACTTCATGTTGTGTATGGTGCCTATAGTATACACGGAGTCGATCGCGACTGCCGACCGAGGACTACCAACTACGGACTGCCGACTGCGCATTGTAGATGGGCCTTATTAGAGCAACGAAGTTTCAATTATTGTAAGTAGTCGGTGTTTGGAGTGTTTGCTGATGAAATTGCAAAATGCTGGGGTAAATTATAAACTATGGTTTGAACGCCACTGTTCAAATCCTGTGTGCCAATTTGCACTTCAAATATGAAGAAATTAGGAGATGATAAAGACAGAGAGTTATAACTATACCCATACATTTAGGAGAAAGTAGGCTATATGTTCTCTCCCGAACATCTTGTTTTTTAACGTGGTCTCCCCAGTAGGCCTAGTCCACGGTTACTGTGGCATTTGAGGTTGTTCACAAAGAAATTCGGGTCCGTTATAATGCCAGTCGACTTCCTTCCGAAACTGCTTACGTTCCGCTGTAAACTGCTCGTAACGCTTGGTTATTCTGTATGTCGGTGATGACGAGCCGTCCAAGCTTCCTTTAAACATAGAAGTTATAATCACGTCCGTTGTTGCTTTATTTTCTTCACTCTTGTGTCTTCTGGACTGACCTAGTGCTATCCCCTCAACATTAGTATTCCCTCTTCATGCAATTTCTGCTTGTCTTTATATTTCTCTCTCTCTCTCTCTCTCTCAGAATTGATGTTTACCTGCTAGCTGAAAAATGTGAGAATTCTCCTGTATATTCATTCAACCTGAATACATTCTCTAGAGCTCGAGCTATTGTACACTAGGGTATTTTCTTACAGTAATACACACACAATAGGCCCATAACCAAAGTGATTGTACAATATCATTTAACTAATTTCATTGCGGTAGATTTATTATGAACGATGATTACTCTGAGAGGCTATCGATGCCCTCCAACCTTTTTCCAAAAACAATGCCTGTTCTTGCGGCTAATGGTCAAAAGAGAACTTCAAAACTACACAAACACTCAGGTTGGTTGGTTCCTCAATTTAGGGGCTGCGACAACGCGGTCATGTTGCCCCGTGTACTTGGGGTGTGTGTAGAATCTGTCTGATAACCGGTGTTAATTGTGATGATTGTATTAGTGTGTGTTATCCGTTTTTAATTCAAGTAAGGACTGCAGTCATTGACTTGAAGGAGTTCCTACTTTTGCCGCCAAACGCTACTAGTTCAGAACTTGGTTACTAGACGCCACCGTCAATGACTACTAGTTCAGAACTTGGTTACTAGACGCCACCGCAGTCGGCTCCTGGCGACGAACGTTAGAACCTAAGAGCGTTGTTCAAATTTTAACCTATAATTTAGGTTCTTTAACATGCCATAAATCTATATGGGACCGCCGGCTTTACTTCCCCTCCGAAGGAAGGCATACTGAGGGATTTTTAACGCTCTTAAAAAATCCTACGACTTCGGCCGGGTTTGAACCCACAATCTTGAGCATAGGAGCTCATCATGCTACCAACTATGCCACGAAAGCCGCACACACACACACACACACACACACTAACTCCCCATTAGACACACATGATAGGGAGGGTATTGAAGGATACAGCAGTCTCACAGCCAATGGGGGTCCAGTTATGGGAACGTAACCGCCTCACTGACAAGGCGGTGACCGAGACTGTTCTGTGATGATGTGCTCTCACTCTAATCTCCAGACACACATGATAAGGGAGGATTTGGAGGATTCCAGTAGTCTACCAGCCAACGGAGGAGGACCAGTTACGGGAACATACCCTCCTCACTAACATGGCGCCGTATAGCGAGATACCGAGACTACTGTATGGCGCACACACACACACACACACACACACATGATATCTGTTAATAAACTACTGTCGACCAAAGTATTATGTGTACTCGAGTTTGAAGGTTGTTTGTGACGTAACCAATAGACATACATAAAATCCAATAACATCATCATTATCGTCGTTCTATTTTACGTGAGTTCATGTAGTTTTGAAATTTTTAGTTTATATTTTAATATTTTTTATCGCAGTTGGAACACAAAAAGTGCCCGTTTTTAAGCGTGTTTCACCCATGTGTCACATTTAAGAATTATTATCTCACAAACCCGTCATCAAATCGAATCCAAATTTTAACACAATATGCATTGGAATGTTGTATAACTGGTTTATTAATTTCAAAATTGTTCGTGTCCAAGAAACAAAGTTGTTATCATTTGTGTAAGGTAACGCTTTCTCGGCTTTGGGTGGTTGGAATATGTAGTTCTTGGTCGCGTTATAATCCTTATTCATCAAAACGTTATGCTGTATGACTTTAAAATACGTAAATTAATTCACTTATTTTATATCGGTTTATATTTGAACGGGGAAACACGACCTCGCCTCGCTCGGCAGTGATGGGCTCCATCTCAGCAACGCTGTACAGCTTACCCCGGAGCGGCTGGCTGCTGAATCATGCCTTATTTCCACGAACAAATACAAACCGATATAAAATAAGTGAATTAATTTACGCATTTCACAGTCATACAGCATAACTGCTTGATGTATAAGGATTACAACGCGACCAAGAGCTATATTTTCCAACCACCCCGAGCCGAGAAAAAGTTACCTTACGAAAATGATAACAACTTTGTTTCTTGGACACACAAAATTTTGAAATTAATAAACCAGTTATACAACATTCCAGTGTATATTGTGTTAAAATTTTCATTCGATCTGATGACGGGGTTTTGAGATAATACCTCTTAAATGTGACGCATGGTTGAAACACGGTTTAAAACGGGCACATTTCGTGTTCGAACTGCGATAAAAAAATATTAAAATATAAATTAAAAATTCCAAACCTTCATGAACTGACGTAAAATAGAACGACGAAAATGATTATGTTATTGGACTTTATGTAGGTCTATTGGTTAATTCACAAACAACATTCAAACTCGAGTGCACATAATACTTTGGTCGACAGTAGACACTTACTGATTCTCAAAACACTTACTGTTCCTTTGTTGGAAGATTACATCACAAAAATACTTATGACTCGCTTTATTATAGGGGCAGATGACCTCTCTGTTCCACCCCTTAAAGCAATAATAATAATAATAATATCGTATGGCCTCGGATGCCGTGTGCAAGCTTTGCAATTTGACACCCGGAGCGTAGCTTGCATGTCGAATTTCGTTTTTCCTTGAATCACTATGAACGTCAAGGAGGTTAGATCTAAGCTCCTTGAACACTATAGCACTTTCTAGTAGAGAAATGAGGAACTTGGTTTTAGCGGAAACTCCCAAGATTAATTTTGCCATTATAAACACGGCCTACCGAATTCAAATGCGTTCTTTGACATGCCAACATCGTATGACATGCGTGTCGTTTTTTTTGCCGCCTTTCAAAAATCACTTGCCACGGCCAGGAGCGAACCTGCAATCTTGGGGTTAGTACACAGACACGCTATCCACTCACCTACCGTGGCAAGCTAAAGCAATAATAACAAAACTAGCTTTCTTGATGCTTGCAATTGGCGATGTAGTTCACTTACGGTAAATATTGAATCTGACAGGCACATAGGCCAGCTGGTTCTTGTAGACCAATAAAATATTCCAAATGACACAAACACATATCGGGAGTGGCCATGCGACTGGTTTGAAGTTCTCTTTTGACCATTGGCCGCAAGAACAGGCATTGTTCTTGGAAAGAGGTTGGACGGCATCGATAGTCTCTCTGAGAAACTATTTTTTTGACGCATATCTGCGCGTGGTATCGTCACAGAAAACCAATTTTTCCCGCACAGTCCACATACAGTTTGCGTTTGGTTCATCGAACGTTTTCCTATGGCACAGCTTGTGGTGGAATCCATGAACTGCGAAGCGCAGTTCGTAGCTTGAATTCATCCATTCTTGGTTGATCATGGCGTCAGTACGATAGAAGTCTGGCCATATATTTGCTTTTTTATTTTTATCGTACAGCTCGTGAGGCAAGGCTTCATAATGAGGTGTAGAAGGCACTGTATTTTAATGAACTACGACTACTTGCACAATATCGAGAGCTGATCTACAGAAGGATGATAATATGTCCATAGGCATGACTGCGTTGAGGAGGCCCAGGAGTTCAAGTATGAGGCAGAATTATCCTCCCTCTTCCAAATGAGAGTACCGGTACCGTAATTGATGAAGAACACTAAAGAAGCACCTGCGTGAAGACCGCATCCTATAACCAGGGGCAGGAACGCCGAGACGGTAGTTTTACGGAAGATCAAATCCATTATGATGCTGAATATTATGACGACGTGCGCAGAGAAAGCCATGTTGAAGAGCACAAATTCTCCAGTTCATAACAAATCCACCAAAATGGAATTAGTTAAATGGTAATGCACAATCACTATGGTTATGGGCGTATTGTTAAACGCATGGTTTGTTGCGTTCGTTTCATGGCCCACCGAGTTAACACTAATAATCAAATCAGCTTGAGACTGTCATGGCGTGTAGTTGTATACTGAAGTGATCGCTGTGAATAGAAGTATTTTAAAGTAAAGAGCCCTATCCGATCCTTTGTATGGTAGTTTCCCTCATCCAAGATTCCAAGTAAGTCCGTTCCTAAATATACAATCCACTTAAAAGCCAAAACATTGGTCTTTCACGTCTTGATCGATAAACAGGACTCCGAATCTGTGTCGCTCTCTCCAAGACAAAAACCCTTAACCCCTTGTGTGAGAGGAGAAATATAATATGGAGTGTGTGTGGCACCTATTCCACATCTTACTGACCTGGAAAAAAAAGACCTCAAACCTACTCCTGCTACCGTCTTTCCATAGCAGATCATGCCCCGACGGGAGGCGGGGACCTTCCTATTAACTCCTGCATGAGTATCCAAATGAATGCAAATACTAACAATCAACTAACTGCTAATACTAATAAAATTACTAAGAAAACAGTGAAATCAACTGGACCTCAATGTAATGATGACGTTGCCCGTCCCATCGGACCTGCTCATCCCAGCACCTCTAAAGAAGACATCCCAGCCTTATCCCGTCCTGGCTCATCATGCAACTCATCCTCAGTATCCCGATCCAGCTCCATCTGTATCCTACCTGAGGACATGCCGGAAGCCACCCTTCAGGCAGCTCTGGATGTTCTGAACACCTCCCAGGCCCCATGGAAGACTTCCAGAGTGTAAACGTCGTCTTACGTACCAGATGGTACCAGTTTAAACGAAAGTCATCCAAGCCTAAGATTACTCAGGTGCCTTTGCCCCTGAGTAATCAGTACAGCGCGCGCCCTCTCCTCACTTCCCACTGCTGGGAATACAGGTCCCTCTGACTGACCTGGTACCAACTAGGCCTCAAAGCCCTGCACCTGGGCCTAGTTCTACCGCAGCTTCCCGCCCTGGCCAGGTCCAGGGAGTGAATGCAGATTGGTCCCAGCAGTGTGATACTGAGGAGATGGAAGTCGCCCCTGCTCCCAAAGCAGCGAGGATCCCTCCAATTGCAGTGGTGGACAAGTCAGAATACATGCGCCGCTACAAGTATCGTAAGTCGGTATATGCTTGCGATATACGTGTAATTAACAACCGAGACAGCCTTAAGTTCTTTGTTGATACTATCGAGGACTACAATAAGGTGAAGCAGTATTTCGAGCAGTCTAATGCTGCTTTTTATACCCACCAACTGCCGGGTAATCGCCTCTTAAAGGTGATCATTCGAAATATTTTTCGTCGGTAAGTACCGATTGGGTCCAAGAGGACCTCGTGGCACTGGGGTACGAACCCCAGGATGTTTACCAGTTTACGAGGTGGGAATCTAATAACCGCACAGAACCACTCAGTGTCATGAGCGTCACTCTGCCGAACACGGAGTTTACTAAAACAGTCTCTTCGCTACTTGTGCGGTAGCAAGGTAAGTATAGAGGCACATACGGGCAAGCAGGGGCCTACTAAAAAAAGTAGTCAGTGTCATAAATGCCAGCGGGTTGGGCACACCGCCAATTACTGCAAAATGCCCCTGAGGTTCGTAAAATGCGGTGAAGGTCATGCTGCAGAGGACTGTCCACTAACCCCGGAAGCGGCAGCCACTTGCGTTAATTGCAAGAAGGACCACGTTGCATCTTGGAGAGCTTGCCCCCTCTTCCAAGATATCTTAGATCAAAAGCAGCAAGCTGAGACCAAGCGCACTAAACTGATACAATTTAAAAAAGCAAGGCTAGTAGATCCGAAAATAAGCTTTGCAGATGCTACAAATGGTTCTAGCGCACCTCAGCCAGGTCCAGCCACGCCCTCATCTTCTACCGCTACGCCCCTGCCTGACCCTACGGGCTTTGGTGACATTATTGACATCTGCAGGCAAATCAATTTCTCCAACTGATACCTCTAATCAAGGACTCTGCTTCCAAGATTAGATCATGTACCAATACTGTTGATAAAGTGATGGTCCTGGTAAGTGCTGCCATGCAGTACTTCTCAGAGCCTTAAATCTTTTTCAACCCAGTAATGGCACAACGACTTACAGTCTGTGCTTGGAATTGTAAAAGCGTTAATAATCATAAATATGAGCTTGAAGCCTTTATTTCTGAATATAATGTTGACATCTGCCTGCTGGGTGAAACATGGTTGCAGGCAAATAAGCACTTTGCTATCAAAAATTTTACTGTTCATCGGAAAGATCGTCCGACTATTATAGGAGGTGGTGTGGCCGTGATGATAAGGTCTAGCCTTACTCATCACGTACTAGATCCCCTACCCGTATCCACTATTGAAAGTCTAGGCATTGAAATTCTGCATTCTAATTTTTACTATAGAATATTTGCTGCTTAGATATTGGCTTGATTTTAAATAATTACGACCATGTGCCATCTATCATCGCTGGTGACATCAATTCTAAGCACCCAGACTGGCATTCCAGAGTAGCCAATCCCAAGGGTCGCATGTTGAGACAATAGGCAGATGAGCATGACATCTCTGTATACGCTCCTGCAGAGCCGACCATATACCCCTGTAATGGTCAGCCCGATGTCATTGATATTGCAATCACTAAGTATCTAAGATATGAATTGCTATTTGCAGTCCCTAATTCTTTAAATTCTGACCATCAACCCATCATTTTTAATCTTATTTGGGCAACTATAGAGGCATAACTTTGCTTGATAATTTGAGCAAAATGTACACCGGGGTCTTATCCAAGCGTTTAATAGCATGGGCAGAGGGCTGTTCGGTGTTCTCGAGACTCCAGACAGGGTTCAGAAAAGGAATGAGGACCAGTGACAATATAATGGTGGTTAAAACGGTGATGGACAAGTACATAAGAAGGAAAAGAGGTAAGCTGTATATCACAGCTATTGATTTGGAGAAGGCGTTTGATTCAGTGAGCAGGAGAGCTGTCATGGCTAAACTGGGAAAAATCGGGGTGTCACATAAAATGATACGAGCAATTGAGAATGTGTATTCCGAAGTGAAATGTGCAATTAAAACTAAAGATGATGTAATTGTAGGAGAGATAACGTCTAATATAGGTCTAAAACAGGGATGCAAATTATCCCCGGTGCTATTTTGCTATTTATCAACGATATTTTCGAGTCAAAGGGCTTTGAGCAACGGTCCAACCCTTGCTTGGACAATTATGATATCCCGGGCCTAGCTTTCGCTGATGACATCCTTCTGCTTGCTCTAACACCCTATAATATGCAATATAGTATTGACGAGATTGTGAGATACTGTGAGGACTGGAACTTAAAAATTAACCCGAGTAAGACCAAAGTTATGGTCTGCAAAAAGGGAGTTAAACTGGCTAAGAATGAAAAGTGGGTCATGTATGGGTCCCAGTTAGAGACGGTGAAAAAACTTGAGTATCTAGGGATGATAATGGCGAGTAATGGTAAATGGACCGAACAAATTAAAAGGGCAAAATCGAAAGGGCTAGCGGCATTGGCGAATGTTAAAGTGTTAGAGCGTAGGTTACCGAATCTTGACTACAAAGTGTATAAGAATGTGTTCAACGCACTCATCGTTTCAAGAGCACTATATGGAGTGGAAGTATGGGGTTTAGAGGAAGGAACGAAAACCCTGGACAGTATTGTAAGTAGGTTTGCCAAGATAATTTTGGGGCTACCTAGTTGCACGGCGAATTGCGGAGCGAGAATGTTGTGTGAGGATGTAAGCATTAGACAACATATCATAAAAAGGGTCATAAAGTCTTGGATTCGTTTAAAAGCGGGTGGAGGGGGGGAAATGCTTAAGGTAGCCTACCTGCACCAAATGAAGCATCAGCAAGAGGGCTACTGGGTGGACGGGGTAAGAAGTGTACTGGAAAGATTAGGAATGGGCTATATATGGGATAGGGACTTACAAAGAGAGGAAGGTAGGGTGTGTACAAAAGTGTGCAGAAGGGTTAATGACGTAGAGTTGCAGGTGCTAAGGGAAGAGTGCGCCAGTAGGAGAACCTTAACGGAGTTCTGCGAAATAAGGAACTTTATGAGCATAAAGCCTCAATGCCTAATGAAAAGAGAAATGAGAGGGATAATTTGGTGGTTAATGGGGGTGTATAAGAACAAAGCGTTGAGAGAAGTAGGAAAAGAGGACATTTGCCTGTTTTGTGGGAAGGTTATGGGTGCGGCGCACCTGATCAGGGAATGCAAGGAAGTTAAAATGATAAGAGCAAGGTTTGTAGACAAAGCAGATATAAACAGAATAGAAAATGAAAATGAGTATCACACTTTAATTAAATTACTAAAAAGGGAATGGGGGAAAGCAGGTCAATTAGCAAAATATTTTAATACCATCAGGGCAATGTGGAATAAGAAAGCGTCGGATGAGATTCAGAACAAAGATGCATGTAAATTAAGCATTCAAGTACAGGAGATGGCTTCCTAAGCTATAAATCTTGTTAAAGCCTAGGAGAGCCTATCTGTACATATTGCTGTCTGTAGATTTTTCCTGTAAATTTATGTTATCTATGTGTTTATTGTCTGTAGGTCACGATATGACTCTCTGAGTTAAAGTGACAATTAACAAGTAGACTTGGTTTAAATAAATAAATAATCTTATTTGGGATCGCATGTCTAAGCCAGCTTGCCGATTCGTTATGATGACCTTAATTATGATAAATACAGGTGGCATGTAGACAAAAACCTACATATTTCTACACCTACTACACGTAAAGATGTCTATGCCGATATTACACATCTTACAATGCGAAAAAGTACATAATTCGACTTGTCAACAACACAAACAACTCAAACACATCTCAGAGCGAGACTGGAGCTGTGAGCCAATCACAGCGCACCAGCCCCGCTCCGCTTGGTCCTCACCGCCAGGGCTCCGAGGTTATGTCCCACTCGAGCACTACCAGTCAGTCTAATGCCCCCTATAGCTCCGATCTGAGCATCCCTGACATAATTAAGGACCTTATAATAATTAAAAATCGTTTCCGCAAGTGTTGGCAAAGATTTCGAGATCCTGCCGACCGTGCTGAACACAAGGAATTAGCACTGGTCATCCGCGATCGTTTGCTGGAACGCAAGATAGAACGATGGGAAGAACTGTGCAAAAAGGTCTCTGAAAATACTTCAGAAAATGACTATTGGAGAATAGCTCGTTCTCTGAAGCGCCCTCCTCGTACTAAGCGAGCGCTTCACGGTCGCCGAGGGCTAGTATTCTCTCCCTTTGAGAAAGCCGAGGCCTTCGCAGAGACGCAGACTCCATTGAGAGTCAATGCGATATTCAGGACATTAGTGACGATGAATACGATACTGACGCATACTCAAATGATATTAAGCACCAGGCCAACCACTTCAGGCTCCACTGGAAGACCCAAGACCCACCGACAATTGATCCCATCTCACCTGCAGAGGTTAGGAGAGTTGTCAAGCCCCAGTCTGAGAAAAGGTCTCCTGGTGATGACAGGATTGGTAATAAAGAATTGAAATCCCTCCCCTTTCGTGCTTATATTTTCTTAGCAAATATATGTAATGCCTGTTTGCTTCTTGGCTATTTTCCGCAGGCCTGGAAGACAGCTAAAGTCTGTCTTATACCCAAGCCTGGGAAAAATACGCTTTTTCCACGAAATTATCGCCCCATCAGCCTATTATCCCATATTTCGAAATTATTCGAGAGACTTATTCCCGGCGAATTAATGCTCGCCTCGAGGTAAATGACATACTGCGGCCTGAACAGTTCGGCTTTCGGGCAAGCGCAGTGCACCGCTAGCCGTGCTGCGATCGGTCGCGTATGCCACGAGATCATTCCATCTAAAAGAACTGTTCCTGAGATGTTTTTTGATATAGAGAAAGCTTTTGACACTGTATGGATATAATCTTATCATCAAGCTCATACATACTTCATCCCTGCCAAACTACATAATTAAGATTATCTATTCATAAGGAACAGGTCATTTTATGCTACCTGCGTTGGTGAGAGGTCCACGGTTCGTACCTTGCGTGCTGGTGTACCTCAAGGTGGAGTCCTCTCGCCAACGCTGTTTAGCCTGCCACTGCGAAGGGAATATAACTGCAAATGTTTGCTGATGACATTGCAATGTATACCTCCAAGCATAAGAAATGCGATGCCATCAATGCTATGCAACGCTGGATTTCTGTGTTCTGGCGTTGGTGTGTTCTTAATAAAATTAAAGTCAATGGCGAAAAAACTCACGCCATTCTCGTTACTCGCCGTCACCCCCAGTTTGGCCAACTCAGTTTGCATCACACCCTGCTTGGTCTAGCAGTGTCAAGTATCTTGGCATACTGCTAGACAAATCCCTCACATTTCGATTGCATGTTGCCCCTAGTCTTACAGCTCGCAGCGGCTATAATAGGAAAAAGGCTATTTTCGCTCTCACTAGTAATAAATATTTGAGCTCATTTATTAAGAAGCAGAACTTGTCTTAGTCCGCCCTATCCTGCTGTATGGCTGTGAAGTCTGGGGCCACATATCTAAAACACATATTGCCATGACATCATGGCAAACTTGTTAGCAGTGAATAAGATCGGAGCCAATATTAAGTGAATACGTGGTGATTTGTGAAATGCTTGTTTAAACCGAGTGTTATTATAATATTAGATAGTGATAACATATGTTGGTTGAGCGACACGACGAGTGAATTTATCAATTGCAGTGTACTAAATAGAATTGTTGTTTTCGACAAGGGGAACGCCATTTTGGAAATTCTCCGTTGCAGAATAACGGCAATCAGTGAAGTATAACGCCAACTAGACTCCATGCCTGATATAAGCATTCAGCACGTCCCCATGCTGGACGAGAAAGACTGCTGCCCCATTGTGAACGGCATGTAGAAGACGAGGTTGCCGTACAATGCGATGGCTTATGCCAGAAATGGCACCATCTGAATTGTGCCGAATTACAACAAGGACAATTCAACGCTTTGAAAGCGCCAAATAAAAAAAAGTCGAAACTTTCGTGGCTCTGCTACGAATGCGAACAAGACTTTGTGTTATATAAAGCAGGTAAAACTCTTCAAAAAGAAATTGACAATATCCGATCAGATATGAATAAGAAATTAGACTCTCTCACAGAATCAATACTGGTGATTAAACGTCACACAATGAATAGTATGCAAGCATCCGCTACTAGTAAGTCAATACCAAAGAATATGCAGGAGCCTTCACCGGGGAACCTTGAGAAGCATGACGCACTTCCACAACCTAAACAATCATCCTCAACAAAAGTAGATTTAGACCATAAATATAGATCGCTTGAAGAAGACCCTGAAAGGAAAAGAGAAGACAATAGAAAAAGGACGACAATAGAAGATAGAGTCGCAGGAAAACATCCCAGTGATGAAGTAAACCAACAGAAAACACCAGCACCCAGAACACCAGTACAAGACAACGTGAATAAAACGGAAAGAAACACGGTACACAATAATCCGGGGTCAGGAACGTACGTTGCTGAGGAAGAGTCAGAAACACTGATGTCCGAAAAACCGGAGGAAGGAGATTGGACATACCACACTTCAAGGAGAAGAAAAAGTCAACGACAAGACATTATCATCGGTACCAAACAAGGAATTGACATAGACTTACAAGCGGCAGACAAGACAGCCTGGTTGTACGTGGGCAAGGTGAAACATAGGACTACCGAAGAAGCAATTAGAACCTTCTTGCTAAGAAACAATATAACCGAGGGAGTAGTTTGCGAAAAGCTCCCCACAATAGGAACTAAGGAAGCTTTTAAGGTCGGCTTTCCCTTCAATCATCTCACTGAAACAGAGAAACCGGAGTTTTGGCCTGAAGGAGTTCTTGTCAGAAGATACCGTTTTCGAGGCCTCAGAAGCAACAACGGAGCATCCTTCGACTAACCAAACACTAAGCCTTCTTTTATGGAATGCGGAAGGACTCAGAAACGCGCTGCAATTCACCCCTCAAGATCTAACAATACATTATGACGTAGTGATCATGACAGAGACTTTTCTACAGGAACCAGTAGACCTACCAGGTTTCTAAGGAATACATGCATACGCAAGTGCCACAGGAGGCAGACCAGCGGGCGGAGTGTCTTGTTTCCTCAAACCATCAGTAGGAAGCATCCTGTCGTACAGGAAAGAGACAAACGCCACAATAATCAAGACCACAAGGCTCACAATAATAGGAGTATATATCTCTCCAGATGCGGCACCGGAAGACGTTATAGACACTCTTTTAAGGTTATTAAGCCACGCCGCACATCAAGCGAATGTAATATTAGCAGGCGATATCATCTGCAGAACTGATAAGACAAGTACTAAAACTGACCTGGTTTTGGAAGCACTAGAAGAAGAAGGGTTCACGCTAGTTAATGACAAAACTTTCCAAACCTATTTCGCTCCCAACGGGGCAAGCGCCATCGATCAAGTGTTTTACAGGGGAACAGATATACGAATATTGAAACAAGAGGGTTTATGGGCCTCAGGAGCTGCCCCAATTAGAAAACACATCCCCGTGTCCACAGTGATAAAAATAGCACCCCAGACAAAATTAGTGAAATCATCTCCAGAGCAAAAACCTTCCAGGAATCTCGATCTGACAAAATTGCAGAACACAACAGGTATAGAAAAAGCAAGTGTCCTCATCGCTCAGGACCAACTCGATGACGCGGTACAGTGTGTTAACAATCTGATCAGTAAAGCATTCGTCCCGAGAAGAAAGAGATACGCACAAAAATGGTTCGATACAGAGTGCTACCATACTCGGAAGGAAACCCTGCGTGCACTATACAGAGCAAAGTGTACAAACGACAGAGAAGACTTTGAAAAATATGCTACGATGAGGAAACAGTATAAACTGCTACTGAAAACTAAAAGAACTGAGTTCGTTGAGGCCGAAGCAATGTGAACAGCAGAAGCAGCGAGGACAGATCCTTTCTTAGCCCTAAGGAAGAATCAAACTCCCAAGGCGAGGGAGATACCGATAGAGACTTGGGAGAAACATTTCTCCGAGACCCTGAATAAGAATGGAACTGCAACAGCCTACCAAGTCACAGATACAAATAGTATTGATACAGTAGTCACTCAAATTACTTCAGAGGAAATACAGGGCACTATCATAACGGCTAAGAAGGGCAAGGCGGCAGGGCTGGACAAGATATTCATGGAACATATAAAAGAGACACACGAACTACTATTACCAATATGGACAGAACTGTTTAATAGGTGCTTGAGAACAGGAACGATTCCAGTCAGCTGGAGAACAGCCCAAATGACAATACTATATAAAGGGAAAGGGCACACTGCAGACCCGAACTCTTACAGGGGTATAGCTCTAGAATCTACGATATTCAAACTTTTCTCCAAAATTTTGACGAAAAGACTAATCACGGAAGTGGATAAGTTCATACCAGATTGTCAATTCGGCTTCCGACAAGGAAGGAGTACTTTACAAGCAGTAAAAGTACTACAAGAAGAAGCGGAACAGGCACTAAGGCACAAGAAGGGGAAATACCATGTGGTCTTCATTGACTATAGAAAAGCTTTTGACTTAATCAATCGGAATATCCTCATAAATAAACTAAAAGGGATGCTGGGATACGCCCATCCACTAGCAAGAATAGTTGAGGCAATTCTAACATACAATTATATCGTTATTAATGACGGTGTAGTCCTGTCAAAGAAGATCATACAGACAAACGGCGTACTTCAGGGCGACCCCATGAGTCCTCTATTGTTTAATGTCCTAACAGCTGACATTTTCAACATCGTTCAGGACCACCCAACGGTGAAACTAATAATGTACGCTGATGATATGGCGCTAGGATCGCACAGCAAAAGAGACCTGCAAATCGCACTCCAGAAGCTCGCACTGTGGGCTGGTGAAAATAGCCTCGAGATCAACGAAGAAAAAACCTTCTACATGATTCTCAGAAAAGGAGGTAAACTGGCAACCGATGATCATTTAACCCTGCAAGGTGTTAAGCTAACAACAGTGAATAAATTTCAATACTTAGGAGTGTATTTACAAACAACCATGTCTTCATACAGGATCCACATTCAAGAGAGAGTCTCAGCAGCTATAAAAGCCATTCACAGAATAAAGAATATCAGCAAACTATCATTGTCTACTGCAATGACCTTATTTAAGGCAGTCGTTTCACCAATAGCCTCATATGGAATAGAATTAATATGGCCGCATTTAACAAACAGCGATCTCACAAGATTGGAAAGTGTGAAAGCAAGATACCTGAAGAGAGTTCTCGGAGTTGGGATTTATGCACCTTCAAGGATAGTATATGAATTGGCAAGGGAAAGTTTCTTCGTGGAGGACTTAAGACTTCAGTTCATGCTACCATCTACAGGCCCATTCCAAGCGCTACTCGAATCACGATGGATGAAGAGGAAGGATATTGATCCCGATTTCTATGGCACAAGCGCAATGATAGACCGACAATGGACAACGTCTGGGCAAGACCAAAGGCATGTGGTAACCAGACTTGCTACCCATGGCTTCCACCATAAAATCTGCCGAACTCAAAGGTTTCACCAACCTGGTGAAGACTGTATAAGCTCATTGTGCAACAGGAAGTGCGACCGTTACCATATAATACTCTGTGGCAAAAGAACAAAGACAATAAGAGAATATAGTGAAAACTAAATATCAATGTATTAGATTTAGGTTTAATGCTCTTTCGAGCGCGTCTTAATAAATTAAATATTGACAAGATGCAAACATTCCAAAATAAAACTCTCCGACAGTTCCTTCTGGTCAAAAGGTCCGTCAAAAGAAACTCTGAAATTAGACGTGACCTTAATATTCCTCTTATTGATGAACAGCTCAGAAGGATCTGCAAGTTGGTCAAACGAAGAATACACCATAATATCCAATCTGGTACTAAAGGCCTTGATAGTATCTACAAGGCTATTAATATTAAGCAGCCAATTAATAGGCGCAGTTTCCCAGGTCTTTGGCTTGCTTATCAGAAGCTTTAGATTTTTCATTTGATATTATTTCCAAATTTTAATTGCTAACAACGTTCAAGTTAGGCTGGTAGCTGCCTTGTGTTATCTTTAGTTCTTCTTTTCCGTTACACCGTCTTGAAGGTTTCAGCTCTGATTGTACACAGCTCGGGCTTCGCCCTCGCAGTACAATCAGATTGATTTCTTCTCTCCCACGCGAGCTCATCTGACTCCCTTTTCTACTGACGAGTCATAAAGCGTTTCCGGCCTTGATGCTTTCGTTTGTCTAGTTACAACAAACAAACAAACAAAAACACTAATAATAGAGCGATCTTATTAGCTATTTGGAGCGATTATCTAGACTAGACTCCAAGGTAGGGATGACCAACCCTAGGCCCGCGGGCTATTCAGGCCTGCTATATAAAAATTATTGAGTGGAACCGTTTTAGAATTGCCTACGTCGCATGGAAATGCAAATAAAGCCAAATATAGTTGGTTGGTTGGTTCTTAAGTTTAGAGGCTGCGACAACGCGGTCATGCAGCCCCGTGCACTTTGGGTGTGTGTAGAATCTGTCTGATAACCGGTGTTAATTGTGATGACTGTATTAGAGCTCGAGCCAGCCGGGAAGGCGGTGCGCAGAACACATCGCTACCATTACGCCATGCCTCACTTCCATCCCACCAATCACAGTCAGTCTGTACTGAGAATCTGAGCTAGTGTGTTGTCAGAAAAGTGAAGTGATTATATCGTAATATTTAAAGATCCAGTGGAAGCGATTGTGTACATTTCGGGAAGTAAACGACAGGTTGTGCATAGGCAAGCCCGAGAAATAATTTACAAAGTGTACGAATACTTGAAAAGTCTTAACAGCGTGAAAGAGACGGGCTTAATGAGGTAAGCGACGGTGTTGCCAAAACGCAGGAACTCACGGCAGCAGCCTGCGGTGTGGGGACTCGGACCTGGTGGACCTGTTGCAACAGTGGACTTGTAGGCCTATCTCTGTCTCCCTCTGCGCAAATCCCAGAGAGCTGGCCGCCTTCCCGGCTGACGTGAGCTCTAGTGTGTGTTATCTGCTTTTTAATTTAAGTACTGCAACTAAGAATTTTTCAAATAGTTCTTACTTTTGCCGCCAAGCGCCACCATCAACGACTACTAGGCCAAGTTCAGAACTTAGCTACTAGACGCCACCACAGTCGGCTCTTGGCAATGAACGTAGACACCTAAGAGCGTTGTTTACATTCTTAACCTATCCAATTTCGCTTCACACAGGTGCAATCAGTGGAAGGTTCTTTAACATGCCATAAATCTATGACATGGGACCGCCGGCTTTACTTCCCCTGCGAAGGAAGGCATACTGAGGGATTTTTAACGCTCTTAAAAATCCGACGGCTTCGACCGGGTTTGAACCCGCTATCTTGGGCATAGAAGCTCAGCATGCTACCGACTACGCCACCGAAGCCGGCAAAAAGCAGAACATATTTACAGTACATGAACACACATTGTTGAGTACAATGAAGTAAAATATAATAGATGTTCATGTTTTAGTAGTAGGAGTTCGTTTCAACTGCGGATTTCCCTTATTAGATAGTACACCAGTGGCGTCGGAAGGGGGGGGGGCAGGGTGCGGCTGCCCCCCCCCCCCCCCCCAATATTTATTTTGGGGGTGCGGTGCACCCCCAATATCTTTTGAAAATGCAAAACTTTGATATTGACCTTTTTGAGATACATGGTGCGAATTTGAAATGCGAACGCGCGAGCAGCTAAGTGTGAATACCTATTGTGAATGCATGCCAATCGTCTTAGCTGAGGTTGGCAACATTGGCTTAAAATTAGTTTGGTAACGCTGTCGGTGACTGCGAAGAGCAGGTTCAAGCCGATTTATTCTTGAGTTATGTAAAAGAATGTTTATTATACTTTTCACGACATTACACTATAATTGAGAAATAGAACGTTTCTTAAATGTATCTCCTTAAAAAACACGATATACTGACACACGCCTTGAAGGGGAATCCCCGTAACGAAAGATGGATGGATCAGAGTCGTTCGGCAAAGAGGGCACGTATTGAAGATGATAACGGACCTCCTGATCCAGCGACTAAGGTTGAGGCTAAGAGAAACGAGGCGTCACCTGTAGCATCTACATCTACAGTGAGTAAAGGTAAGATAAATTTCAAATTACAACAAAGTTATTAAATACCGATATCTAATGTTCATTCTGCTTTCGCCTGCCTTGGCATTTTGTGATTATTAACACTGACTTTGACATCTAAATGATTTTTAATTTAAGTTAATAATCTCCTTCTGAATACTTAATGCGCGTACTGTTCAATTAAATCAATGCTTTGTTCGTTCCTATGTTTTAGATAGTGGTCTACCGGAGGGAGAGCCTCCGTGGCTTAGGCGGCAGCACGCCGGCCTCTCACCGCTGGGTCCGTGGTTCAAATCCCGGTCACTCCATGTGAGATCTGTGCTGGGCAAAACGGAGGCAGACAGGTTTTTCTCCGGGTACTCCGGTTTTCCCTGTCCCAATTTCATTCCAGCAACACTCTCCACTATCATTTCATTTCATCTGTCATTCATTTAATCATTGCCCCAGAGGAGTGCGACAGGCTTCGGCAGCCGGCACACTTCCTATCCTCGCCGCTGGATGGGGGCTTCATTCATTCCATTCCTGACCCGGTCGGAGACTGGAACCAGGCTGTGGATTTTCATTTTTCTACCGGAGGGCATAGAAGAAACTGGGATTGCTGTGGCTATACCTGACACAGTTTGTACTGAATTTGTGGATGCGGAGAGGAGAGTGATACCGGTAATATCAACAACGGGCGATGATCAAGATATTCCTGACGTCCGAGAAAAGTATCATCCAAACAAGAAATGTGTGTTTCCCGAGAACGCCCGAAATCGAAAGTGCAGTGCTCATTGGTTCGAGTTGTACTCTTGGTTACATTACAGTGTTGAAAAGGACGCAGTTTTGTTTTGTTTTGAATGCATGAAAGGCAGTCGAATGGTTGGTATCACAGGTAGAAGTTGGTTCTCCGAAGTGAAGAGAACATTTTATATCGACGGTTTCCAAAATTGGAGAAAGGCGGGTGAAAAATTCAAATCACATCAAAACAGTGACTTTCACCAGAGAAATTGTGAACGATTCATTAATAGAGAAAATAGCCAGCCTGTAACTGCGAAGATTGACTAGGGAATGTTGAAACAAATGAGCGTTGCCCGCAAATGTTTTCTTGTTGTTATTAGTTGTCTTAGATATTTAATGCTTACTGGTAGCACTGTTCGCGGCCACAACTCTGATCAAGGCAACCTCATGGAGCTTTTACAGGAGAGAAAAGACGATGTACCCGAACTTACTTGGTGGATGTCGCGTCGTAACAATTTCCTCAGCCCTGACATGCAGAATGAGGTGATTGAAACAATGGCCCACTCTGTCCTTCGAGACATAGCAAATCAGGTGCACGAATTACCTTTTTTGCTATTATTGCTGATGTTACCACCGATATTGCGGGCTTTGAGCAGTTCTCTATATGTGTTAGGTTGGTTCACCCTAAAACCTTTCAAGTAACTGAACATTTTCTCGTGTTGTACAACCCACAAAATGCAACCGCTAAAACGCTGGCTGGTGCCATAAAAGATGTTCTCTTAAGGCTAAATTTTCCATTGTCAAAATTGCGAGGTCATTGTTTTGATGGCGCCTCTAACATGTCTGGGCACATTAAGGGAGTTCAAAAATTTATATCTGATGAGCAGCCAAAATCCCCTTATGTTCACTGTTCAAACCATTCCCTAGACTTAGCTCTTCAAGAAATCTCGCGGAAAATTGCAGTTATTTGTGATTTGCTTGTTGTTGTGGAATATTCAAGTAATATCATACTCGATTCTTCGAAGAGACAGAACACCTTTAAAGATGTCGTCCTGGCACCCTGTTATGGCGATGATAATGCCGTCGCCAATGGACCGTCATCAAAGCTCATCGCACTTTGTCCAACGAGATGGAGCGTGAGATGCCGGTATCTTAAAACGTACAAGGAGAACGACAAAAGGGTCATACTTACTCTCCAAGCTATCCTTGATGACCCCACGGGTGCTTCTCCGGAAGTGAAGTCGGCAACTAGTGGGTACCTGAAGAAGCTGAAGTCATTAGATTCCGTTTTTAGCCTACTTTCGATTTTTGCAAAAAATGAAAGTAGACTGATGAGATCTACACAGGGCCAAAAATTTTGTGTCTGTCTGTGTGTGTGTGTGTGTGTGTGTGTGTGTGTGTGTGTGTGCGAGTGTGTGTGTGCGTACTCTGAATGTCTGCCCCCCCCCCTATCAATTCGAACACGGTGAAAGCGAATTGAACGAAATTCGGTACAGAGGTAGAACTAGCAAAGGGCACCTCAGTGCCATGTTTTATATCGCCGCCATCTTGACGGAAACTTAATGGCGGCCACCCAAATGTTCAAAGCTTAAATCGAATTACGACTAACCTAATCATCCGATCTCTACCAAATTTTCCAACAACATGCCTTTTTGTGGGACGCATATATTGAGCAAACTACAAGATCATCAGCCCAATACTTTGCGGATGGCGGCCATGTATTTGTTCAAATCGATTCCCCCTATCAATTCAAACACGATAAAACCTAATTGAACGAAATTCGGTACAGAGGTAGCACTAGCAAACGGGACCTCACTGTCTTGTTTTATATCGCCACCATCTTGACGAAAACGTAATGGCGGCCACCCAAATGTTAAAATCTTGAATCAAATTACGCCCAACCTAATCATCTGATCTCTACCAATTTTTTTAACATTATGCCTTTATGTATACAGAAGCTTTTGAGCAAACTACAAGGTCATCAGCCCAATAATTTGCGGATGGTGGCCAAGTATGTATGCAAATCGATTCCCCCTATCTTTTCGAACACGGTGAAACCGAATTGAAAGAAATTTGGTACAGAGGTAGCACAAGCGAAGGGCACCTCAGTGTCATGTTTTATATCGCCGCCATCTTGACGGAAACGTAATGGTGGCCACCCAAATGTTAAAAGCTTAAATCAAATTACAACCAATCTAATCTTTTGATCTCTACCAAATTTTGCAACAATATACCTTTTTGTGGGAAGCACCTTTTGACTGAACTACAAGGTCATCAGCCCAATAGTTTGCAGATAGCGGCCATGTATGTGTGCAAATCGATTCCACATATCAATTCAAACACGGTGAAACTGAATTGAATGAAACTTTTCACAGAGGTAGCACTAACAAAGGGCACCTCATATTCATGTTTAATATCCGTATAGCACGTTGTATTTCAACACGCTACTACAACCAACATTCAATTATGTCTGTCTACCCCTTAGTTTTCCCGTTTTTCCAACGGGGTCGTGGATGAGATGCGATGGAAGTCTTTGTGGCGATGATTTTTACGACTGGATGCCCTTACTGACGCCAACCTCATGAGAGGAGTTAATGAGAGATGAAATGAATGATGGTGAATGAAACTGGGCAAGGATGTGGAAGGAAGCGGCCGTGGCCTGTCAGAAGGTACCGTCCCAGCATTTGCCTGGTGTTGAAAATGGGGAAACCACGGAAAACCATTTCAAAGACGGCCGACGGTGGGGCTCGAACCCACGCGTCTACCGAGTCAGCAGAGAGCCTGGCCCCATGACCTAATGCTGAGCTTTAGCCAGCGTAGCCACTACAACCAACATTCAATTATACTCCTTGAAAATGACAAAGAGTTATAAAAATACCCATGCATTTAGGAGAAAGTAGGCTATATGTTCTTTGCTGAACATCCTGTTTTTCTTCACGTCAGTGTCGACATTTTTGGTCCATGTGAAGAATTTGCAAAGGCCTTTCAGAGCCCATGTTATACTGCCACAGGAGAAAATCAAGCTGCTTTGATTTAAATGTCGGTAATGAAGGTTCTTCGAACGATAGAGAAGTTTGATCGGATCTACAAGGAAAGCTACGTTTATGCTACGGAGATAGTGGAACACGACTGCTCTTCTTTACCAAACCCTAACCAACGATTTTCCGAAAACCACGCCACATTCGAACCCGATGATGAGGAGGAAGAAGCCGAGGAAAAGCAAAAAAAGAAACAGAAGCAGAGCAATAAGCCCAAACCTGAACAAAATCTTCCCAAGAAAACGGCAGAGGAAATTTCCGAAGCGTTTAGAGCAAACGAGCAATCCAGCTCCTCCTGCAAAGCTCACAGATCAAGAGGAGCTTAGAAAAGATTACTTCTCTATTCTGGGCCTCCTTTCGAATGAAGCGGAAGAAAGATTTAACCAGAGAGGTTTTGACACTTTGGCGAGTATTGAAAATATTCTGATTCAGGCATACCATGGCATCGTTCCATCTGAGCAGGTTCTGAAGGAAACGCTGGGTCCACATAAGGACGTTTTTGATCTCGATCAGCTTCGTACACAGCTAAAATTGTTGAAAAGTCTGCCAGGGAAGCCATCGAAGTGCATTGCAGATGTAGTTAAGCAGATGAATGAATTGGCTACATCCACTAAAGATCTTTTCAACGAAGTAGTTTCGCTTGTTCTGGTACTCATCTGCTGCTTCTTCAGAAAGATCTTTCAGTGCACTTCGGAGGTTAAAAAATTATTTGCGCAGTACCATGACCCAACAGCGCCTGACTCACGCTTTGCTTCTGCATGTGCATAAGGACAATAAAAGAGCCAGGGTATCTTGCGCGAGTTTATTTCGCGTAAGACTGAACGAGGGCAAGTGTTTGGGACGGTTTAGCATTAGCTAGCCACAAAGCAAACTTATGTAAATATTATCCATTTTTTGTGCTGTGTGTTTTAAGTTTAATTTGTATGACTTTGTTGTTGTTGTTGTTGTTGGTCGTTTCGTTACAAAGTCGCTTGTTCAGGCCACTGTTCATTTTTGTTTTATTCAAGGGAGGTCTATTAGTCTTGAGTCAACTTGACTGAGTTGTAGGCTATAATGTATGGTGTAAAAGTGTTCGTTTTTTTTTTTTTACTATTGGCTGAATGGCCAATACGTCATACGTCTCGAGTTCTAGTTAACAAATAAACTGAATTTTTGTTTTTTCATGGCATCTTTTAGTGAAATAGTTCATAACCAAAATATTTACGAAATCAGAATTGTTCTTTCGTTATAATCTTTCAAACCATTTGTCGTCACCAACTTCGCTAAAAAAGAGAAAGAAAACAAACAAAAACAGACTGGATTTTGCTGGCTTATAGCTCGCGTATTATCAACTTTTCTCCTTTCGTGGATTACAAATGCGAAGTCGCATAAAGCAAATGTAGCTGTGCCTCCGAGGTTAGGCAACCCGCTAATGCCGAGTAAACCTTGCACCCCCAAAGATAAATTCGCTCCGACGCCACTGTAGTACACACAACTAATGTCTGGTATGTACACGAGATGGTTGTACTGAATACTTTTTACCAGCGTACCATAGAACGATTCTTATTAGCCTACTTTTCACATTTTGCAAAAATGAGGAAAAAGTAGTCTTATGAGATCGGGCAAATGTGTGTCTGTCTGTCTGTCTGTCTGTCCTTCTGTCTGTCTGGCTGTGTGTGTGTCCCCCCCTATCAACTCCTAAACGGCTGGAGCAATCAAAACTAAATTTGGTCGAAGTAAAGGTCTATACCCGAATATCTCACGGCCATATTTGAAAATGATGTCAGTGCTACCAACTGCTAAAAAATCGCAATTGAAATTTGAGCTCCATGTTGGATATCTTGGAAGGTATGAATGGGAGTTATTTCAAAATTGGCATACGTATAGATAATAATATTGCAGTTTAATTTCCAGGAGGCCATACATCGCTGTGTTGCCAAAATGATTATAAGCCTGCTGATTGGTCCAATTTTTAAATGCACATAACTTCTACACTATCAATTGGAATTCAACCAAATTTCGTATGTTGTATGCATACATAACCAGATATGACTGAGCGTATTCTTAAGACCCACCAGGGCTGCCAACTGTTAATAAATGCTCCTAATTTATTTTATCCAAATACCAATATATCAGAATGTATGCAAGCCAATAGCTCTAAACTTTGCACACGTATAGTACCTGGCATTCTAGATGCATTTGGACTAACTAATATACGTCAGTGCTGCCAACATGATTCTAAGCCTGATGATAGGTCCAATTTTAAAATGCATGTAACTTCTATACTAACTAATGGATTTCATTCAAAATTGGCACAACAATAGATCATATTATTTCAGATTATTTCTGACCAATACATGCATGGCATTGTTGCCAACATGATTTTACGCACGCTGTTAGATCCAATGTTTAACTGCATGTAACGTCCATGCTATTCATTGGACTTCAACCAAATTTTGTATTCTGTACCTTAAGAGATGGAACTAAGAATATATTCAGTCATCAGGGCTGCCAACTGTAGTGCTCTATTAGGCTACATTATGAAAGGTATACAGTATTTCGAAATAATTAGAAATTTCGATATTAGCAACTTAATTTCTTCATTATTCTAGATAGGTTCATATACTGTAGAATAATCATTGGCATGAAAAGTAGGCTCTTTAGTTCGTCACGGAACTTCTTGTTTTTTTGATTCTTTCTTCTCATAATTTGTTTTTCTTCTCAAGACGTAGTCTCATGTCATTGGTGTAGTGACAGATGGGCGCAGAAACATTTGCAATTTTATCTGCTCAGGTCCTCAGGATGATCACTAACTCCACACTGTAGAATATGATATTTAGCAACATGTTAATTTAGTTAATGTTTGTGCTATTCCTGGACTGCTCAGCGTAACCGATATCATATCGTCCGTTACTTCTTCCAGCGAAACAAAACCTGGCTTACGTTACCGGAGATCACCTCTCCCTTTGTCTTTGAATTTTATTAGTGGCATTATTAATAATAATAATATCGTATGACCTCGGGTGCCGGGTGCAAGATTTGTTATTTGACACCCAGAGGGCAGCTTGCATGTCGAAGTTTGTTGTTCCTTGAAGCACCATAAAAGTCAAGGGGGTTAGATATCTAAGCCCCTGGACACTATAGTGCTTTCTAGTAGAGAAAATAGGAACTTTGCGTTGGCGCAAATTAATTTTGCCATTATGAACACGGCCTACGAGTTGTTTAACATGCCAACAACGTATGCCATGCGTGTCGTAATTTTTGCAGCCTTTCGAAAATCACTTGCCATGGCCAGGAGTGAACCTGCAAACTTGGGGTTAGTAGTCCAACATGATAACCACTCACCCACCGTGGCAAGCATTAGTGGCATTACTGGAGATGGACTCTGGATACCTCGCTGTTCCGTCCCTTAACTAGCTAACTCTGGATACTACTAATTATATCAAGCACTCTTGACATGATATAGTGAACCCATGGGAGAGGTTCAGTGTCGAACTCATATCCTTGTATTTCGAAGAAAAGAGAGAATTGATGCAGGCTTTAGAAGGGAATTATGAGAGTTGAGAAGCAAATGCTGCATAAGATTGCGTGAGGCAGAGTCATGTTGTGCAACTACAGATAGCTAAGCCACAGCTGCCTGGTATGTCATTTGAACAGTCACCACAGAGCGGGTTACGCACGCGATAAAATTAGATCAATGGAAACTTCCATGTACGAGTGAGAATGAAGTTTCGGAAATAGCCCCGAGTCAGCAATAAAATGGCAGCACCGCATGAGAGGAGGGGCCTGGAAAATAAGAGAAATAATTGAAATTAAGCCATTTTCAGGCATTGAAGTAAAGAAAAGACTCCACCAGTAATGATTATCCAGGGAATGAGATATTTTAGAGAGGATAAAGTTCATAGAAGTTATGCAGAAAAGAAATGCAAACTCATCATTACGTAGTTGGTGAATTCCCGAACCAGAAGCTGATGGTGGGAGACAACAAGAATAAACTACCCACACATCTGAAGAGAACATTTAAATTAATATTAAAGATTTGTACGATCGATTCCTGGAAACTTAGATGCCATTGAGACGTTTAAAACCTCAGCTTTCCAGAGATATTTCCTTAACATCGTACGACGATTATTTTGGAAATTGGTGGTGAGGAAGAAGAGAAAATTATTTATTTTTGCCAGAATCAGATATAAGGGCCTGTAGCCCAAGCAAGAGCATGCAGTTATCGTCAGCCCACAGGCGTGACACTGTGTCACTATCATCGAATGCAGTTTTAGTCCGTCTAGAGGACGTGACGCTACATCACATCGAATTCAGTTTCCGTGAGCGCAGAGGCGCTGCACGATGGATCAACAATAATTCAGCATACTACGAACTTCAGGTGAAGTTATACTGTTCGACAAGTAAAACTTTCTTCGGCTTTTCCCAATTAATTGGGGTCGCCGGAGCCAATCAGGCTCATTTTGGTTTTGGCCGTGGATTTAAGGCCGGATGCCCTTCCTGACGCCACGTGATTTTCCAAGTGAAAATTCCACCCCGCTGTCACCGGGATTGGAACCCCGGCCGTCCGGGTGAAAGACGAGCAGCTAAGCCACTACGCCATCACGCTCCCATTATACTGTTCGACAAGTACCAACAGTAAATGCAGTAAATCAACAGACCTCGTGTATGTCGTGCTGCCTGTCAGCACAGGAGGACTCGAACCTGTATCACGACGCGGAAGTACTCTGAGTCGAAGTACTGTCCAGCTTTATTCAGTGTCGCCGCGCTCTAAATCGTTGAAGTTCTTTTCAAAGGAAAAGTACAATTTAGAACTTCGAAAAAGTATAATAGTCTACGGTAATAGGCCAAGCTATAAACAGTGTGTGAACATATACGGCAGCGGCGGCTCTTGGGATGTAAGTTCGGTGCAGCCCAACACACGCTCGAGTGCAGTAAACGTATATATTAACTAAAAGAACAAACATCACTCACATTCGGTCACGTCTATTGCTTGTATGTTAAATCTATTCTTCGGTCCTTTGAAGCAGCGAACTTGTCTATGATGTCATCGTAAAAGGGCACTGTATTCATTAAATCGTTGAGCAGTGACTTCTCCAGGGATATGGTTGCCAGCACAGTCAGCCTCTCCTAGGATGTTGAATTCCTTAGGTATGTTTTATCATGTTAAATGATCTTGTCGACTTCGTCGTTACGCTGAGGTCTGGCGTTACGTTACGGTGACGGGACAAAATGCACTGAAGTGTGTGACGTCATAGTACGATGTAGCAGCCGAGTACCAGGAAGGCAGTGCGAGAACAGAGTTTCAAGAAGGCAGTGCGAGAACAATCAAGTAGGCAGTGAAGAAACAAAATAGAATCTTGAAACTCTGTTCTCGCACTGCCTTCTTGGTACTCGGCTGCTAGCATTTAAAATGATATAAAGTCCAGTCTTTCAGACTGACTATCCGTGTCTTTTTATCCGCTTAAGGCACGAAAAGCTTCTTTCTACTGATGAACTGGCAGACGGTATAGTAAGTATTAAATACAATAATTTATACGCTTCTTTGAACACGTCCTTAAGTTCATTCTTATTGAGCGACACAATTATTTCCTCCAATCTGGTATTTTTGTAGGTAGAATCAGAATAGATGTACTGAAGTTCGTTTTTTAACCTGTGTGTGTCAAATGTCGTGGGATAAGAGATTTTTAAGTTCTCTAGACAGAGCGTCAAGAGGGAGGATTTAAGAATATTCTTCAAACTTAGAGCTATTTCCTAAGCAAAGAAACTGGAGCTTCTGCATATCATGAAATCTCGTTAAATTTTAGTTTTCTTCTCAGCCATATGAAAATAGGTTTTAAACGTTACTTCATTCCTTTTACCTAGTAGGCTATCAGTTGCCGTGTGGTGTTTATTTTTGAATGTGCAGAGACTTGTTTTGGAGCACGTTAAATAATATATTAGCAAGCTCAAAAATGTCATTGAATACTATTGATAAAAATATTAATTGGAAGCTATTGAAGTTATTATACAACCCTTCTGATTGACGAATTGTTTTCTCATCTGACTGAGGGTCGTCCATTAGTCTTTCAAAAATATCTTTTCAATCCCTCCCACTCCTCGACAACCACGTTTAAAAGTTTACCATGAGACGACCAACACGTCACAATTAATGCGGCACACGACCACGAATCACAATTTAACAGCACAATTTTTACTATAAAGGAATACTTCGTACACCACACGTTCAAATGTGTAACAAGCTTCTTGTTGCAGCTGTTGGAACAGTAGCCACAATTCTCGCGACAAAATATACTAGTAAATATGTCTTTGCATGATTGTGTTTTAGCGTGATTGAGATACTAACATTGGCAGCAATGGTCTAGGAGCGGAGAGTGCGGGTTATATTCGGGTGCGTTCGGAATAATATCGTCACAGCTCGTGCGAGGCAGCCAGATATTCCAGTTGCACGCTGGGCAGCACCAAGCGGAATACATCTGTACACATACCGCAGGCGGTTCGGCGCGTTGTCATGGCAACCGTTGAGTTACACGTCACAAGTCAGCCCATACTGCTGTGACCATTAGCAGGGCTGCACTCAGAAGGCAAGGCGCAATCGTGAAGGGAACGGACTGCGGTGCTTGCTTAATTACTAATAAGTATGAGCGCTGCACCGGTTGTGTAATCACAACATATAAAGCGCACTCTTCGTTCTTTTTAACGAATACGGTAGGTTTTAAAGAGAAAATATAGGGATTCAGAAAATGATAGACAATTGTTTTGAGAAATGTTAGTGCAGCCGGGCTGTACCTGATGCACCTGAAAAGCCGCTACTGATATACGGTAGCCGGCGAGGGTACTTGAAGCCCTGACACTAGTATTCGAAGTGAGAACATAGTATCTCAAAAGTATACGAGACATCAGCAAAGAGTAGATACTCTAAAGACGTTTTCCCAGTGTGTTAAGTATACCACGGTCGGGTTAAACATTTAGCTAATACCTAATTTTCCTGATTGAGGAGATAAGGGTAACACAGTGGCGATAGTATTAGGAATCCATAAAGAGATATCCGTAGACACGTGGAGCTTCATAGAAATACTCCACAGAGATAAGACAATAGCCGTCCGAATTGAGTTTCGACGCATAATATCATATAAACAATTGTAGAAGTGTAGAATCGCGACTTCAGGGGTAAGCGTAAAAATATACCGTTTTCCCAGATAGACAATTGCGAACCGGAAAAGTCTACTTTATCGTGCAGTATTGGAAATGCCGATAAATTAAACACCAGAATTAGGAAGGAAATTTTTATCCAAGGAGGTTTCATTTTCGTACGAGACTGTCAACTTCAGAATAGAAGGTGGAAGGCAACGTCGAAATTTGCACCCCTGGGATTTGGTGAAGAAAGAATTCACATGTGTTTGTTACCCAAAAAGTGAAATTTTGTGTGTGTAAATAAATTATTAAGTGAAGTTATAATCTTTTTTTTAGTGTAGTGAAAATGTTTGATAACCCTCATATAAATTTAAAAATGTGTAATTCAGAGGGCAAATTAATAAGTGTAAGTGTGTGTATCAATATGATGAAGTAAGAAATTTGATGTGGGCCGGATGTCGTTCCACTGGAATTCGGACAATGGGGCCGGATAAACCATGTGCGTAACACCCAAATTTATTATGTGTTTTGGATTCTGAAATCTCATGTAGAAATGATGACCACGGAGAAGTATTCTCCAGTATTGAAAATTCAGGGATATAAAACTGTGTGAAAATAGTAAGTGCGGAATCTAATATGAAAATTGCTAAAATGTTTTGTTAATCAAATGAAATCGTATTCAGTGGAATATTTGTGAATATAAATAGAATAATATTATTCTAAAAGGTAAACAGGATAAATATAAAAAAAGGAAAATGTAACATACATGTTATGGAAATAATCCAAACATGAGCCGTTGTGTGCTAAAATAATAAGAATAATGTAATGAATAAATTAATTGTTGTAGTAATAATTCAAGTATGAGCCGTAGTGTGCTAAAGAAATATAATAATTATAGAACCAGTTGTGTTCTTGGAAATGAAAAGTCGAGACTTAATAAAAAGAAAATCTGTTAATTATGGACGAAGATAAAATGAATTACGTTGAAAATAATTATTAAACTTTGGAAGGCATCACGAATGTATTGATTGTTGCCTTTGAGCGCTAATTAATAAATGGTCACGCTAAAAATTGCAGTGAAGATAATGCCAGGAATTATAATTGCGGGGACCAGCTGGATGAAGTAATTGATTGTGTATGTGTTTGCTGTGACAAACTTTTAAAAAGGGTGCTATATATTGTTGTCAAGCATGGAATTGAGTGCGAATACCTTTTCCCAGTTGCTTTTAATATTGTTAGGAGGAGTGGTGAAATACCCTCGCTCTATGGAATTAGCCCTAAGACCTCAAGAATGGAATTGCCCTAGAGGCAGGTCAGAGAATCGAACCAGATATCTCTTACGTCGGAAGCCCCTTAATTATGATTTGGTTTTGAATTCTTACTTCCCAGTGTTAAAACTCCGAAATTATAATCATACCTGAGCTATAGTAATAGGTCTTTGGAACCTCAGAATAATGTTATATTAATGAGATGTGTAGCCTTTCCAAGTTCTGTTCACGCTTGTCTGAAAGCGGTGTTTAAAGTCCAGTTGTAGAAGGAGGGAGTATTGACTTCTCCCCCAGGTCATAAATTAAACCGTATATGTCTCGGCGTTTTCTTAATGGAGGTTGGTTAGGGTAGGTCAAGACAGAGACAGACCATGTCTGCACTCTGAAGTAATAAACCTTTTAAATGGAACGGTAACCTGTACCGTGTTTTATATTGATCATTTATCCTTGTCGTTGTATTAAAGATCCGCACTTCATGAATAATTAGAAATTTTCAATTGAGACAATAATGAAAATCCCTGCGCATTGTTGCATGATAAATGTATTTGTTCCCAAGTAATTGTTGAGGATATCGAATTAGCTGGGAGTCTATTTCGAATTGATTAAATCAGTAGTCTTCAACGCTTGTGGTACATGAGATTTCCGAAGACAAATGCATTTTTTGGTAGTGTTAAAGAGAGAGATGGTATGTTACGAATGTCATGTGGTACCCAAATAAATGGTAATTGTTGATACCATTGAATGGTAATTAACTCAAATTTCTTTTTAATATATTCAAATTTGGAATATTTAATGTTTCTTAAACATAGAATTATGTAATAAAATTAGCCGAGACTTTTAGAGCTCGTTTTTGTGAAAGTTTAATGTTGCTAAATGGAAGTGAAACTGATTTTGAGATTTTTGTTTTGGGGTTCAATGGAACCTAAATTATTGTGTTTTTTGTATTAATCCTTGTTCATTAGTGTGTTGTTGATTTCAGTTATTTTTATTTGTTGTAGCGCCCAATTTTGTGAATTAAATAGTTTTATTAATAGGATTTTGAATTTCATTTCAGTGATGTGTTATCCTAAGCTTCATCCTATAATGTGTGAATCACTCAGTGGGAGGACGTTCTATGCCCCCAAAGAGATAAGACTGAGCAGCTGGATAGTGATTTGCATATTTCTTTTACGAAAGGGCACAATAAGTAGGCTATGTTCTTCAGGTCGTTGTTATTGTTGTTGTTGTTTCTTTAGGAGCGTTGCAACATCGTGGTCATGTAGCCCCGTGTTCTTGGGTGTGTGTAGAATTTGTCTGATAACCTGTGTCAGTGTAATGTCTGTAATAGTGTGTGTATTTTTAATTGAGTTAATATTTGGGTAGGAAGCGGCCGTGGTCTTAAATTAGGTACTGAGCCCGAATTTATTGAACCCAGGATATGCTGCAGTCGAGCATCGAACCTGTGTTACGAGGGAGTTATAATATTTTATTTAACATGAGTTTGGATGCATCATACGCCATGTATGCATGTAGTTAATGCAAGCAAGAAGATGTGGTATTGCTATAAGCTTTTATAAAAGCAAGGATTGGAAAGAAATACTTAATTTTATAATCTGTGTATTTTTAACATGGGAAGATTGATGTTCAAAGGGAGCAGGAAATTGTCATTTCATTGAGTCCTTGGCGAGTTACGCTGGCTCAAACCAGTTTTTTGACGCGTGTGTGAGACAGACAGAGTCTTCCGAGAGGAGAGGGTTTTGCACGCGACCCCTCAATACCTCAAGTCGAACGTACGCCGAGCCACGCGCCAAATATACACAAAGGAGTCACGTGATCGCAGCTGAGCCAATCAAATAATTTATAGATACTAGCGCGGATATAATTATGATTATTTATTGAAATAATTATAAACAATTTGAGTATGGGAATACGAAGCTATTTGGAAATAAATAATCATGGACTGAAGAGTTATTTGAGATTAAACATTGTTGAAGAGATCTTCTGATAAGAAGTGGACAGACGCTGTTTTAGCGCCAAGACGCCATTTTTTATGCAGAGGGGGCAAGTCCTACTACGAGACCAGGGTCATTCCACTCCAAGCGATTAGAATGTCAAGTCGTGAAAATGAAGGCTCCAGCATATATTACAGAATTCGAGTCAGCGAGGAAGGAAGAGATACGGGAGGCAAGCGACTTCGTCCGGTCAAGGAATAGAAGGAAGCCCCGTTGAGAACACGCAGAGCGAATTCACGTTTTAGTTTGAAGAAGAGAAACATTACTGCATTATACAAGTTTTCATAGCAGAAGAAGAAGGCTGACTACGATAATACTTTACGATTTCTCGAGATATATTGTGCCCTTTTAGCAAGAAATATGCAAATCACAGTATACCAGCAATGCTCAAATCGGGATTTTCGGGGTTATGGTATGTTCTCCCACTCTGTGACTTACACATTTTGGATTAAATAGAGGATACACTTCCAAAATAAAAAACAAAATCAACTCATATTATAAAACATTTAATTAACCAAATATATGGCGCTACAAACAAATTAAACAAATAAACTACTGACCAATCCTTCTAACTTGTTCAGAGTGAACAAGGAATACATAAAAATCAAACAAATGTTATATTAAAATACATGGTTTCCTACAAACCAACAAACTTATAATTCCTTTCACTTCCATAAAGTATCCCTTTAAAAATTCGATACACTCACGAGCTCCAATGGCTCGATACTTTCCAATATAAACGGTGTTATTCATTACACCTCTCAATATCTATTTTATGAGTTTCTTATAATCAAACAATATATAATCTTATTTAAAGTAAATGTTACTCCTTTACTTAAATTTTTGGGCTTTCCACAATGTTCTCATGTTACCACCTCTCTCAAGTTAACAAATTCACTACAGTGATTGGGAAAAATACATGTGTACTCCCGAGTTATAGAAGACTACTTGAACAAAGTCAAAAATTAAGATCACTCCCGAAAACTCATTGTCTTCACTGAACTCGTGAAATCCTATATCAATATACCATTATATTAGGAATTTATATTTATTATTATTTGTCTTAAAAGACCATCATCTCATAAGAAAGCAAACGATCTGAACTTGCAAGCGGTAACTTTCATCTACAAGAACCTCGGTTCGAATCCCGGGTCATTAACAAACTCTAAACACTCATGGTGTATTATTACTTCCAACAGACGGTCCCCTCCGACCTACCACACTTTCAATAGCGAGGAGTCGGACCGTAACACTCAACTCGATTTATTGCCCAGGAGGGAGACCCTAAGTTTCACCCACACAGGACGGCTACACTCATGCTTTAAAACAGCTATTTCTTATATACAGTTCTCTGAACAGACCTGGCGTTTCTTTCATTCATTTTAACAACATTATTTAGGTTCAATGACCACTCTCGTAACCTTGGCATTTATTAATTATGAAGTGTCATCATTGATGGGTAAGAATACTTCAATACAACAACAATATTTAGGGGCTTCAACAACTAGACGAGTCTGGGTTCGACTCTCTCAACTGCCTCGGGAACCAATCCCATACTGGAGGACTTATATAAATGCGACTTAGGGCGGCCTCGGCCTTATAACCTGCGCTCATAATACAATAATTTTTGCACCCTATTATAATACAACATAACACACATGGCCTCGTGATCTACATCATTATATGGAGGACTTATCATAGCTCAATTACCGCAATCAACTGTCCCTCACAATTAATTTACCAAGTATATTTAGATTCAACGCCTTCCTAGCGTGACAATTTATTTTAATGCGCGACAATGCGCTATAAATTACTTTAAGGTCTAGCGTCTTCCAAAGAACTGATAAATTCCAAATCAACATTTGATCTACATCTCAATTTTTATATTACTCCTCTCCCGTGACAATAATCGCTATACTTTAAGAACATGTATTCACACCATGTCTTTATTCTTTTACAGGAGCTCAAAAGCTATTACTTTCATATAATTCAACTTAATCTTCATTTATATAATTTTTATTATTATTATTATTCCGCTTGCTTTCATAACATTTATCAAATACACTGATATTTTATTTCATACATTTCCTCTAAGAGATTTATTCATTTCACATAATCATTTTATAATTTCTCAATTTTTTTATTTGTTCAGATCGCGCTCTTATTCTGTTATTTAGGATTTTCCTAAGTCTCCACACGGCGATACTATAATGATACTTCTCGGCCACTCCTTACGGGTGCACGTTGGTTGTTGATACAGAGTATCACGACCTCTCGAGGTCTAGTAAGTACTGCATGATGTGATACAGCGTCTCCCCTCAAGGAGTCCTTGTAAACTGCATTCGATGTGATGTAGCACAGTGACGCCCCCTCGGGCTGTTTGAAACTGCATTCGATGTGATGCAGCCTCTCTGCACGAGGTCTGTTCTAAACTGCATATGAACTGTACTTTGCGAAACAGCAACGTGCCCTCCGGCACATATGGTAGACTGAATAATACTGATACAGCCGGACGCCCCCTCTCGGGCTCTCGGAATAACTGCATGATTTGCCAGGACTTTTATACTCTTTGGCTAAAAAAAGATAAAATCCACGTCTTTCTCAGAACCAACTTTTGAAGTAATGGTCGCACACTTTTAAAAATTATATCTCTTGAAAGCTCGTTTTCTAAACGTAAACTGACTTCTTTGCACATGAAAATCGATCGTGCAGTTCTGAGATATTAAATAAAATTTGGTCTTCAGATGTGTGGGTGTTACAGTTGATTTTTAATCCCCACCTCCTCGGGTCTCGGGGAACTCCCAATGACGTATGGCCACGTCGGCACTTCTTTCCTGGGCTTTTATTATAACATCTTTCTCCACACAAAAATCTCTATTCCGAAGGAAAATTCCACTCGTTCTATTAATATTCGTGACTGGCTCCTTATCAATGCGTCATGCATGATCTCATTTCCTGGCCACCTGGGCTCCAGTTTATTACACAACGTTATGCTCGCCCTCTTGTATAAAATCTTTCTATGTTCCTCTGAAGACTGTATATTTCCTTCCTTCCTTTCACCAATAATACATGGATTCGACCCCTTGAACCAATGGTACATGGGTTCATCTCTCCCCTCCTTAGGTAAATAATTTTTCGAAAAATTTTGAGGAAATTTATTTCAATTATTCATAAAATCTTATTTTTCTTCATTGTCGAAGCCATCATAACATTTCTCAGTACCTTCTGATCTTTATGTCCAAAGTCCTTTTCCTCTCTGGCTTTTTTTTGGGGTCTTACATAGTTCCCATTCATTCATTTCCCTTAGCGGACGTCTCCACTTAGGGCTATAAATTACTCGTCTCGTTCGGGTGTTTATGAGTCTTCCCCTAGTCTGGCGCATGCTCTCCAAACTTGGGTCAGACAGTTTTGTTTCCTTTCTTGTTTCATAAGACGGGCATTCTGCCGGTCTGTCTTTCTTTTCTCATGTTATGTACTGTCAACCTATTTGCCTTCCTTTAATACTTTACGGGTGCATACGGCTTAACCCGTTACTTCTTCGTTCTTGTTTTCAGACTCCAAGTCTGTAGAATTTCATTTTGTCTTTAAGTGCTCGGTCTATCCTTACCCGACTCTTCTTGGTTTTCTTCCGTTTTCCTCATCTCTTCTCAAGATGGCATTTTCAAGAAAACTCCCTTTATTCTCTTACTCTTTAACGGGTGCATACGGCTTAACCCGTTAGCTATGCTGGAATAATCCTTTTCCTTCATCTCGCATCGAGATGGCATTTTCAAAGAATATTTCTTTTTTCTACTCTTCCAATTCCATAGTTCCTTCAGATCTTCTTCCTTTCTCTTCCTTCTATTATTCCATTTCTTCCGACGAACTTTCCAACTGTAAAACGCTTGAGCGTCTTCTTTCTCCAGAGTCATGTGCATTATTTCTCCTAACTTCAATAGGGTATCCATTCTCTTGTAAACCGACTACCAATTGCGGTCTTCTTCCTCTTTCCTGATTTTCTTCAAAGACCCTTCTTCCCTTTTCTTCATTATTTCCAACAATCTCATCTTTTCCTTTGAGGTTTCCAGGGCTCTCATTTGGATCTGTTTCCATTTCTCTTTCCTTTCGTTGGCATTCTTGATATTTCCTCATTAACTCAAGAATCTGTGCTTTCAAATTTTCTTTTTCTTCTTTTAATGGTATCTTATCTTTCTTACCCTCCTGAATTTCTTCTGGGTTTTCCTTTTCAATTTCTATGAAATCTTGACCCTCTGCTTCTTTTCTTGCCTCGACGACATTTTCTATTATAGTTTCATTTACTTTCTCCATTTCTTCAGGAATTATTATTTCCATCTCTCCAACTTTCACTTCTTTTGTTATCTCCTGTTCTGGGTTTTTCTCTTGCTCTTCCAGCTCAACCTTTTCATAACCATGTTCTTCTTCACTTTGCAGCTCCTTTTCATTTCGGCTGTCCTCCTGGTCTGGAATTCTCATTTCCTCTTGAGTCTCCATTTGTTTCTCAGGAAGGATCTCTATGTTTTTCTCAGTTTCCACTGGAGTCATTACGATTTCTACTTCTTGTTCTTCTTCTCTAATCTCAATTTCGGGCTCTTGCATCTTGGCTTCTTGTTTTTCTACAATAACTGTTTCATTTTCAGTCTGGACAACTGTTTCTTTTGACTGATGATTCTGTGCTACGATATATTCATCATATCTCTTCTGGACGGCCTCTAATATTCCTTTATATTCCTGAATCTTGACTTCTCTTACTTCAGCTAACTCCTGAATGGTGATTATTTCTTTTTCGTCATACATGCTCATTATGAACCGATGCATCTTACTCTTTTCCTCTGCTATATAATCTTTCTGTTCCTTAACATATTTCCGCCTTTCGCGCTCTTTATAATCGGTCTTCCACCAAATCTTATCCCATTCATATCTTATTTTCCATAGTTGCTCCTCTATCTCACTTATTTCATCATGTAACTTTCTGTTCTGTTCCCACGGAGCTAACTCTATTTTTCCTTCTTTCACCATGCGTTTCGAAAATTTCTTTTTCGTGTCTCTTAGTGACTCTTTAACCTTAGGGATTTCCTTATACAATTCCTCCAATTCTTGTTTAGGTATCTTATACCCATTTTTACTTGCCCTTACACGAAGTTTGTCTATCTTCTCAATTTCCTCGGAAATACTTTCTCTTTGTTCCTCAATTCCTTCTTTCATTCTTAAATTAAAATCTTTTAATTCCCAAAGTTCGTCATCCATCTTCATATGCTCTTTCCGCATTTCTTTACTTATATCCAAGAATTTTTCTATTTCCTTCCAGGTCGCCATTTCTACCTTTTCCTGATCCTGAATGCTAGTACTATCTTTCTTTTCCCCTTTGCTTTCCGAGCCTACTTGAACCTGCCTTAATACATGAGACTTGAAATAATCTTTATCATTATTATTTTCTGTACTAGTTACACATTCCCTTGGAATCGGTTCACATATTTCTTTTTCTAACTGGAGCTCCAAAGGCTCAACTTTTACCCTGTTGTCTGCAGACATGTTACCTTCTCTTTGTGTAACTATGCCTCCAGGTGCACGCATGCTTTCTAAAGAAACCTTTACATTTTCTTTACTTGGGTACTCTTTATCATCTATAGTTTTACATTTATCTTCTTTTTCTGCCTTCCTGGCCTCCCATACTTCATTATTTATCTTTATCATTTCCTCCATCTCCTCATTGAAATGCTCCCCTAAGTACTTCTTTAGATGCCTTCTTGTCCACATCTTATTCACAATATAAGAATACAATGGGCTACTATGCCACATCGCTGGTACATGCTTGAGAGATGGTAATCCGAACTCTTGTGTCCCAATTTCCAATTTTTTTTACCTTAGTACGGGTGTTTACTAAAACGTACCCTTTTGATATACTCATTCAATGTCAAAACCTTTATGGAAGTATTTAAAAATTCCAAATTTCGAAAAACCATTTTTTTTAATGAAAAATTTGATTTTTCAAGAAAACTCGGGGTTTCCCAAGGAAAACTCATCCCTACGTATTGGGCGCCATTTAATTTGTTTAGGGGGGGTTTATTTATATATATAGGGCTGCTCGGTGTGAGTTTCCAGGGACCCATGCGGTCAGTTAACATTATATGTTGTAGCTATTCCTATCATTACTTTACTTTTACATGATATGACCGTCTTAAGTGTTCCTCTAATTATTAATCCAAGCACAGTACTTCTCTGCCCCCCTGTGCCCTTTTAGCAAGAAATATGCAAATCACAGTATGCCAGCAATGCTCAAATCGGGATTTTCGGGGTTATGGTATGTTCTCCCACTCTGTGACTTACACATTTTGGATTAAATAGAGGATACACGTCCAAAATAAAAACAAAATCAACTCCTATTATAAAACATTTAATTAACCACATATATGGCGCTACCAAAAAATTAAACAAATAAACTACTGACCAATCCTTCTAACTTGTTCAGAGTGAACAAGGAATACATAAAAATCAAACAAATGTTATATTAAAATACATGGTTTCCTACAAACCAACAAACTTATAATTCCTTTCACTTCCATAAAGTATTCCTTTAAAAATTCGATACACTCACGAGCTCCAATGGCTCGACACTTTCCAATATAAACAGTGTTATTCATTACACCTCTCAATATCTATTTTATGAGTTTCTTATAATCAAACAATATATAATCTTATTTAAAGTAAATGTTACTCCTTTACTTAAATTTTTGGGCTTTCCACAATGTTCTCATGTTACCACCTCTCTCAAGTTAACAAATTCACTACAGTGATTGGGAAAATACTTGTGTACTCTCGAGTTATAGAAGACTACTTGAACAAAGTCAAAAATTAAGATCACTCCCGAAATCTAATTGTCTTCACTGAACTCGTGAAATCCTATATCAATATACCATTATATTAGGGATTTATATTTATTATTATTTGTCTTAAAAGACCATCATCTCATAAGAAAGCAAACGATCTGAACTTGCAAGCGGTAACTTTCATCTACAAGAACCTCGGTTCGAATCCCGGGTCATTAACAAACTCTAAACACTCATGGTGTATTATTACTTCCAACAGACGGTCCCCTCCGACCTACCACACTTTCAATAGCGAGGGGTCGGACCGTAACACTCAACTCGATGTATTGCCCAGGAGGGAGACCCTAAGTTTCACCCACACAGGACGGCTACACTCATGCTTTAAAACAGCTATTTCTTATATACAGTTCTCTGAACAGACCTGGCGTTTCTTTCATTCATTTTAACAACATTATTTAGGTTCAATGACCACTCTCGTAACCTTGGCATTTATTAATTATGAAGTGTCATCATTGATGGGTAAGAATACTTCAATACAACAACAATATTTAGGGGCTTCATCAACTAGACGAGTCTGGGTTCGACTCTCTCAACTGCCTCGGGAACCAATCCCATACTGGAGTACTTATATAAATGCGACTTAGGGCGGCCTTGGCCTTATAACCTGCGCTCATAATACAATAATTTTGCACCCTATTATAATACAACATAACACACATGGCCTCGTGATCTACATCATTATATGGAGGACTTATCATAGCTCAATTACCGCAATCAACTGTCCCTCACAATTAATTTACCAAGTATATTTAGATTCAACGCCTTCCTAGCGTGACAATTTACTTTAATGCGCGACAATGCGCTATACATTACTTTAAGGTCTAGCGTCTTCCAAAGAACTGATAAATTCCAAATCAACATTTGATCTACATCTCAATTTTTATATTACTCCTCTCCCGTGACAATAATCGCTATACTTTAAGAACATGTATTCACACCATGTCTTTATTCTTTTACAGGAGCTCAAAAGCTATTACTTTCATATAATTCAACTTAATCTTCATTTATATAATTTTTATTATTATTATTATTCCGCTTGCTTTCGTGACATTTATCAAATACACTGATATTTTATTTCATACATTTCCTCTAAGGGATTTATTCATTTCACATAATCATTTTATAATTTCTCAATTTTTTTATTTGTTCAGATCGCGCTCTTATTCTGTTATTTGTTATTCAAAAACATCCCTACTTCTTATTCTCAGGTGGATTGTGCACAAACATTTCCCAACACATAACATAATGAAAATGGTTACTTACATGCTCTGACGGTCCCCCGACCGTACTTTCCAACGATGTTTCACTTCGCCCACTATTTGTGATTAAACCATCTTGCTCAAATTCATTTCATACACTGACATATCTTGACACACATATAACTTATATACTTTAAACACTGGTAACATTTTAAAATACACTTCTGTATTCTTCTATTACACACAATAAAATCACTGAAAAATTACTACGGTATCTAACACAAATTTTATATATTTACACTACACTGATTCTACTCACTGAGGCTTTGATTAGGCCTTGCACACGTGATTTCTTGATTCCCCGTCTCCAAGGGTGAAACTAGTAGATGTCGGCTTCCTATCTGACCAGAATATGAAAGTCTCGAACACACTACCCCTCCCTGGAATGGTACTTCTTCAAATCCGGTTTCCTGATGATCGGCTATTATTATTATTAGCTCGAACTTGCTTCTTTCTAGACCCTATTAGTTGTCTAGCTAAAGTCTGTCTTGTTCACGGTCTCCCAAATACTCTATCGGTGACCTATTATTTTCTAGCATCTAATGCTCTTCGTAACTTAGTGCTTTTTATAGTTCGTTTGTTTCCTTGAAACAACGTCTTGAATTTAATTCTCCCTTCTGATTATTATGTCTCTAATTCCTATCGTTTCAGAATACTATGCGGACCTTATTATGTCCGACCCTGATCGGGTTTTTTAACGTTGATAGAATGTTTGTTTCGCTATTATGGTACTTCAAAACGTTACGATACTCTTGGTCGTTTAAATGAACTGTTATTTGAAGACCTATCGCCTGTTCTTTAAGTTCGCAGCCTACTTTGACTGTAATACTGAACTTTTCACTGTATGATTGATACTGGCGGAACTAAATCCTGTATTAGGATTTTCCTAAGTCTCCACACGGCGATACTATAATGATACTTCTCGGCCACTCCTTACGGGTGCACGTTGGTTGTTGATACAGAGTATCACGACCTCTCGAGGTCTAGTAAGTACTGCATGATGTGATACAGCGTCTCCCCTCAAGGAGTCCTTGTAAACTGCATTCGATGTGATGTAGCACAGTGATGCCCCCTCGGGCTGTTTGAAACTGCATTCGATGTGATGCAGCCTCTCTGCACGAGGTCTGTTCTAAACTGCATATGAACTGTACTTTGCGAAACAGCAACGTGCCCTCCGGCACATATGGTAGACTGAATAATACTGATACAGCCGGACGCGCCCTCTCGGGCTCTCGGAATAACTGCATGATTTGCCTTGGCTCTGCCAGGACTTTTATACTCTTTGGCTAAAAGAAGATAAAATCCACGTCTTTCTCAGAACCAACTTTTGAAGTAATGGTCGCACACTTTTAAAAATTATATCTCTTGAAAGCTCGTTTTCTAAACGTAAACTGACTTCTTTGCACATGAAAATCGATCGTGCAGTTCTGAGATATTAAATAAAATTTGGTCTTCAGATGTGTGGGTGTTACAGTTGATTTTTAATCCCCACCTCCTCGGGTCTCGGGGAACTCCCAATGACGTATGGCCACGTCGGCACTTCTTTCCTGGGCATTTATTATAACATCTTTCTCCACACAAAAATCTCTATTCCGAAATGATTCACAATGCTATATTTCTTTAGTTAATTTTATTCTTGCAAATGGGTTAAATCTCATTCTTCTTCTTCTGGCACTGCTGCGCGGTTGCCATTTTCCTGTAACGTAAGACCAATTTCCGAAACACGCTCGCAGTCACTCCGACAGAAAATTCCACTCGTTCTATTAATATTCGTGACTGGCTCCTTATCAATGCGTCATGCATGATCTCATTTCCTTGCCACCTGGGCTCCAGTTTATTACACAACGTTATGCTCGCCCTCTTGTATAAAATCTTTCTATGTTCCTCTGAAGACTGTATATTTCCTTCCTTCCTTTCACCAATAATACATAGATTCGACCCCTTGAACCAATGGTACATGGGTTCAATATACATAATCTCAGGAGAAATACATTTATCAATGATACTTCAGAAATATTAAGCAGCTTTTCATCATGTCGACCAAAATAAGTCAGAAAGCATATGATAATTTGAACTCTACAGAGGGAGTTATGGCTTGTTAAACGCTATGATGGGGAAATAATCTACAATCGATGATGTGGACACCGGGTGTGACTTAGCCAGACGAAGAGGAATGAAGACGAACTACCGCACTTCTAACGTAGTTCAAAGATGTCACAAAATGCAGTTCTTCTTATGGAAATTCCAATAACACCGTGGAATTCTCGCAACATTACCGTCATACCATATGCATTCACCGTAGAACATCGAAATAGCGGCCGTACGAAGAGGTATTTGACAGAATCATCTGATTCGGAAACGTACGTGAGATGCCAGAGCAGTTTCGAGGTACGAGACTGGAGAGCAGCGTTCATTCAACTCAAGTCATTCGAGCCGGCGAGCTGTTGTGGATCGCGACAGCTGGGCCAGGTGGTGGTCAGGCAAGCAGCCGAGTACCGTAATAAGGTATTTGAACGCAGCGGGAGGAATCCTGTTCTCAGCTGTGCACCGTTACCGCAGATTATCAAGAGACGTATGGGCAGTAAGGTATTTGAGAGTTTATGATTCATTTAGTAGTTTGTTGCCATATTGTGTACATCTTGTGTTGACCGACATTTATGTCCAGGTTATTCTTCATTGTTTTTATTGTTTGTTCAGTCATGTTAGGTGACATTTTAGTCATGTTAGAGTTTTTAATAAATTTTCACGTCACCGTGTGTCGATTGGACGTGTTGTAAAATTAATTAATTAATTTCTCGTCTGCTTTTTAATAGTAATTGAAGTCCGATAAGCGTAAATGAGTTTTATAGATCACAGAATGCTACAAAAATAGTTTTTATACTGTATAAAACGCTATACAATGCGTATTTTATGTATAAAACGCTAAGTGAGGCTGTATGTTTCATTTTAAAGCTATAAATATGTAAGACGTTATCGAACGTTATTTATTGTCACATGAAGCTTTAGTGAGATATTAAGCAATGTAAGATGCTGTACATAGTATTACCAGCACATTATTCGTTGCTATGGTAAATGTTGTAGACATGATTGTTATAGCCTACAAGGCTTTGAAAGCACGTCAATAATTCAAAGTACATGAATGTATTTCCAAGCGATAAGCCATATTTATAGGAAGAGAAATTTTAGCTTACGATTGAACGAAATACTTAATAATGCTTTTGTAAGCAGGAATAAAATGGAAACACGATATGTAGTTGATACACTCGGATAATAAGCGACGTAATGTTGTTAAGCATTTATTTGCAGTGGTTAATGTGAGGATATGTAATATTTTTATTAATTCGATGGCATATGCAGATGCAGATCTTCTAAGATATTGGTTAAAATTGTAACGTGGTTAATCTATGAAATGTATATGACAAATAAGTGAAGATATCGCAACTGAATCGCTATAGCAAGGTATTTAATGAAGGAATACGAAAATAAGTAATGCGTTGCAAGGTAATAGAACAAGAAATGGAAATAAATAGGCACGAGGACGATGAATAAACGTTAGTGGTGTATTTGTAAATTGAAAAGTTATTTCATAGTGCTTTAATAACTAGTAGGCTTACTGAATTTCTCGCATCCCAGGCGGTGTGTTGAAATGGAATGTTATTAACAAATTCACAAAGAAATTTGATACAATGGTCCGGCTAGCTCAAAACAGTTGCCAGCGTTTCGCCCCAGTGTACCAATGGGCTCTTCAGTTGGTTATGGTACACCTCACCAAGACGCGTGGCTAGTACATACTGTGAATGCCGCTGCAAAGCACAAATGTTGCCACGAGCAGCGCCAATGTACTACGGAAGTCAAAACTTCCTTTCGAAAATAATGTTAGCTTACCTTGCTAATCCATATTGGAAATATCTGTTCCCGGAGGAAACAGGATGTAAAATTGTCCGATTGAGCTATGTACATTAACAAATTCACAAAGAAGTTTGATACAATGGTCCGGCTAGCTCAAACATTATTTTTGAAAGGAAGTTTTGACTTCCGTAGTACATTGGCGCTGCTCGTGGCAACATTTGTGCCTTGCAGCAGCCTTCACAGTATGTACTAGCCACGCGTCTTGGTGAGGTGTACCATAACCAACTGAATAGCCCATTGGTACACTGGGGCGAAACACTGGCAACTGTTTTGAGCTAGCCGGACCATTGTATCAAATTTCTTTGTGAATTTGTTAATGTACATAGCTCAATCGGACAATTTTACATCCTGTTTCCTCCGGGAACAGATATTTCCAATATGGATTAGCAAGGTAAGCTAACATTATTTTTGAAATGAAGTTTTGACTTCCGTAGTACATTGGCGCTGCTCGTGGCAACATTTGTGCCTTGCAGCGGCATTCACAGTATGTACTAGCCACGCGTCTTGGTGAGGTGTACCATAACCAATTGAATAGCCCATTGGTACACTGGGGCGAAACGCTGGCAACTGTTTTGAGCTAGCCGGACCACTGTATCAAATTTCTTTGTGAATTTGTTAATGTTCATTGCTCAATCGGACAATTTTACATCCTGTTTCCTCCGGGAACAGATATTTCCAATATGGATTAGCAAGGTAAGCTAACATTATTTTGAAAGGAAGTTTTGAGTTCCGTAGTACATTGGCGCTGCTCGTGGCAACATTTTTGCCTTGCAGCGGCATTCACAGTATGTACTAGCCACGCGTCTTGGTGAGGTGTACCATAACCAACTAAAGAGCCCATTGGTACACTGGGGCGAAACGCTGGCAACTGTTTTGAGCTAGACGGACCATTGTATCAAATTTCTTTGTGAATTTGTTAATGGACATAGCTCAATCGGACAATTTTACATCCTGTTTCCCCCGGGAACAGATATTTCCAATATAGAATGTTATATTTATTATTGTTGGAATTCCGTGCATAGTAATGGTTAGTTGAACGTCGTTGTTGTAGACGTATGCGCTGTTGGTAAGACGCAAATCTTAAGGAGCTTGTTCAATGCAACGATAAGTATTATGTCTACGAGTATAAGCGATATATAAGAGGTATTGAATGTAATGTTGTTGTTGGAACAACAGAGTTATTGCTATGTGTGCAAGGTTGTTTACGCACCATAAACCACGATAGTAAGAGGTCAAGTTAACCACGAAGATAATCTGCCATATTGCTCATCATTTATCGGTTTGGTTGGTTGGTTCTTAAGTTTAGGGGCTGCGACAACGCGGTCATGTAGCCCCGTGTACTTTGGGTGTGTGTAGAATCTGTCTGATAACCGGTGTTAATTGTGATGACTGTATTAGTGTGTGTTATCTGTTTTTTTTAAATTTAATTACAGACTGCAACTTAGAATTTTTCAAATTGTTCCTACTTTTCCCGCCAAGCACCACCGTCAACGACTACTAGGCCTAGTTCAGAACAAAGCTACTAGACGCCACCGCAGTCTGCTCTTGGCAACGAACGTAGAAACCTAAGAGCGTTGTTTACATTCTTAACCTAACCAATTTAGCTTCACACAGGTGTAATTAGTGGAAGGTTCTTTAAAATGCCATAAATCCGAAGGAAGGCATACTGAGGGATTTTAACGCTCTTAAAAAATCCGACGGCTTCGGCCGGGTTTGAACCCGCTATCTTGGGCATAGAAGTTCAGCATGCTACCAACTACGCCACCGAAGCCGCCATTTATCGGTTTATTAATGATTGTGACTTATAGAACAGAAATTACCTTAGATGGTTGTTAGATATGTTCAATTGGATTGACATTTTACCTAAAGAGACGATATAGTAGTGATTCTGTTTATAATGAAAGATTTAAAGGAAGGAAGATGTTAGGAGAGATCCAGAGGAATGTATAAAGTTATATATCATGCAGGTCGTGATTATTGTACATAATTATATATAATTTAAATAATGGTAACGATATTAGATCTATTTTCATGTTGTAGGATTGAGGAACGTTAGGATGTGATCTAACGAAACAGCATTGCATTATGTGGTGTGCCCGTTTGAGGAGATCATCTGGTCACCACCAACCGTGTATGGCCTCCCAGATGATCTCTTCCTCCGAACACATACCGACGAAGAGGATTGGAGTGCAAACCAAAAGGGCTCGCCGGCTGTGAGACTCCCCTGTCCCAAGGATCAGGTTCCCATCATGATTTGCAAAGTCATAGACACCCTGGTAATACCCCCCCCCCCCCCCCCACACACAAAAAAAAACAAGCTACGAAAGAAAGTAGTCCAGTCTTAAGTAAAGATCGTTGGAATTGTTTATTTATAAAATCCAACCCCTAACCTAGGATCCGAGGGCATAAAATCGGCGAATCCACTATCTAATCAAAAACAAACAAAGAAAAACTAACCCCTAAACTATAAAATTAAACCCTCGCGATAAGCTCTAATTACAAACAAAAGTTGGGCAAAACTGGGGAAAATGGTACAAAACCCTAATTGAAATTACAATAGAAAGGGTAGCGATGTTCTAGAAAGAATCATCGTGCCATAAATAACTAGTCACATATGACTGCAAAATCTAAATGATGCTAAGGACCATCCCGCATTTACATTTAATGTTTATCTGTCTGAGCTAAACCTTGAATTACAGCAACATCGGATCCAAATGTCCGTGTATAAATTAAACAAAACTAGTATAACAGTCATTACATTACAATCATACACATAACAAAATAGTGATACAACAACACTACAAAAAATAACAGTAGGGTTCACATAGGGAAAATACACTGAAATAAATTAAGAACACACAATAATTCTTATGTCTACTTCGAAATGGAGACTGTTTGTTCCATCCGTCATCTAAAATGTATGCGAATTCAGACAAGCCATGCTTTTCAAGCATGTCAAAACAAACATGTGGTACACGATCCACTAGTTGACTACCCTTAGGTCAGCAACTGATTCCTGTCAAGTTTAACCATGTATTTCTCTAGAATTCCCCTCCTAGGGATATTTTATCTCAAGCACGTTGCATTGGTCCAAAATGTAAACAATCATGATCAAAGTTAAACGGTTGATTAAGATTTAAATGAAGTTTTAACCCACGTCGATTTAAATAAATAAAAAAATTATCATTTAGGTTTCTGATTATTACTATCATTGTTTAAGAGTATTATTGAATGACCAACAATGCAAGGCTAATGGGCTGAAAACTAAACACAACAGAATGCACGTGGCACCTGTTTGTCAACAATAACACAAGTTATAATTCCTAATCGTAGGTCTTTTACAGTTCCTTACCAGATGCATGATTCGAATAATCATGGCAACATTGAGCACTAGGCGGCTCCAATATCATAAAGATATGATTTAGTCCACAATAACACTTCTCCAGATGGACAAGTAAAGTTCCATCTAAATACCATTCCCAAATATCTGAACGTGTCCTCCACGGGATCACGCAAGAATTCACCTTAGCAGTCATCTCCATGAGTCTGCTAGCATAAAATCTGAACGGGAAACCACCCCAATAAATCAACGTGTCAAAACACGGAAACTATCAATCACCTTAAGTGAGAAAATAAGCCTTCCAAAATAGCAAAAGTGTGGCTCCATTCATTAAGGAATACTCTGATAGTATACAAATATTATGTCTATTCGCTTACAATATTTGCCATTCTCTAGCTAGTTGGCTGCTCTACAGGTGAAATCAGATAACCTTGAGCGCCGAAAGCTGTCATCCTAACGGAGCTCAAGTGTTAACTTGCACGCTTCACTGCGTGTCAAAGTCTATTAACATGTACAACAAGCTGGTGTAATGCACTCAAAAATGTCTATTATTTCACTTTGTGCACACTATAATACAATGTCATTATCATTGGGATAACAAGGCTTCGAAACTTGCCTTGAAAAATAAGTCTAAACATAAGCCAAAGCATACGAAAAGAAAGGTATGTCACTTTTCAAAGAGATTGGAAAGATACTCCACTGTCACAAAGAAAAGAATTGTTCACTAAAGAACGTGCGCAATGCACTCAAAGTAATTAAATGTTCTTACAAACGCCATTCTCCTGGCTTATTATTGCAAATGATACAATTTAATGTTGAATGGCCGGTTACAAGTGCTTTAACTATAGTCACTCCCATTCTCTAAAGTGATTCACCTTGAATCGAGGTTCTGAGACCTTAAAAATATATTTGACAAAATCGGACGGATCCCAACAATTATCGTGGAATTTCATTACTATCCATAACATACAAAGTTTTGTCTAAAGCTCTCCTGAATCGTGCAGAAATTCAATTGGATCCAGTAATCGGCGAATACCAAGGTGGCTTCAGGAAAGGCAGGTCGTGTGTGGAACAAATTATCAATTTAAAAAACTCAATGAAATATTTCCGCAATACATCGAACAAACACTATGTAATTACATTTGTTGACTTCCAAAAGGCGTATGATAGCATCGACCGTGAATCCCTTTTCGAAATACTCAAAGAATTTGGATTAGATCAAAAGACAACAAATATTATTAAGGAAACACTCATGGAAACCAAATCTAAGGTTAAATTTATGGGAGAACTGAGCAGAGAATTCCCCATTGACACAGGAGTCCGACAAGGAGATGGATTGTCCCCGTTGCTTTTCAATTGTGCACTAGAGAAGGTTGTACGAGAATGGCGAAAAGCCGGTGCACCGACGCATAGGATAGGACCAAAACTTAAAGGCATAGAATTAGTCTGTTTGGTATTTGCTGATGACATGGCATTAATTGCCCAAAACATCTCTGATGCGCAATACCAACTTGAACTTCTACAAGAACAAGCAAAGAAAATTGGATTGCAAATCTCAATTGATAAAACAAAATTTATGACAGATATAAGAAATGCCCCATCTGAAATTGAAATTGGTACTGACCATATATCTCGTGTGAAGGAATTTAAATATTTGGGTGAATGGATTACCGACAATTGTAATGAAAAGAGGTCCATTACAACAAGAATTCAAAAAATGGAAACTGCTTTTCAGTTAACGAAAAATACTTACAACAAAAAGAGTCTTTCCTGGAAATGCAAAATTCAACATTATACAACAGTGATCGGGCCCGAAGCTCTCTACGCTTCAGAAACTCTCACTCTTCAACATAGAACACTTCGAGATCAGTTGGAAGTGAAGGAACGTAAAATAATGAGGAAAATCTTAGGGCCGAGAATCAAAGATGGTGTTCATCTTCCAAAGCCAAATGCTGAAATATATAAAACCATCTCCAAAATCACAGACAAAATGCGTATTCGACGAATCCAATTCTTGGGGCACCTGGAAAGAATGGACCCAAACAGACTAACTCTCAAAATTCACACATACTTGAAAAACAAAACAACTAGATCAAATTGGTACAAACAGACTGAAAAAGACTTGCAAGAATAAGGATCGCCAAATCTCCTAGACCGAAATGTCATCAGAACACTTGCACTCACACGGGGTTTCGAGGAGGAAGAAAGACGGCCATACCACCATATCTGGTCTGCACAACGGAAGCAAACCCATTCGTTGCGTATGAAGAAGTACTGGGCTGCAAGAAAGGCTAACCATTGTTGATTCTGCGTGGTCCTAAGAGACCCATTCGCGACGAAGAAGAAGAATACTACTATAGAACTGGCACACGACATTTAAACCTACAGAAAAAATGTATATAATTTTTCAATTCGTTTGTAAATTACAGTTTATGTGTCAGTGCTGTAGTTAGTAAATAGCTGTCTACCTATTCATTATTATCATTACAGGTAAAACTGAGAAGAGGTGGGTTAGATTCCCATCTCATCCTTCCTGGAAATGGTTTTCCGGGGTTTCCCACTTTTACTCCAGGGAAATGCCGGGATGGTTACTAACTTAAGGTCACCTTCCAAATCATCACCGGAATTACAAATGCACACGCCGCGATGACACAGGGTAGCAGACACGGGGCTATGACGAGAGCTGCACTAGCCTATATTGGAGGGTATTTGGTACGAGCTGTCGAGTCCGCCTCGTTGCGTAGTGGCTAGCATTCTTGGCTGTAACTGCGGAGACCCAAGTTCGATTCCTGGTTCTTAGGGCTGGAACAGGGTACACTCAGCCTCATGAGGCAAACCTGAGAAGAGGCAGGTTCGATTCCTACCTCAGCTATCCTGGAAGTGGTTTTACGTGGTTTCCCACTTCTACTCCAGGCAAATGCCGGGATGATACTGTACCCGAAATTCACGTAGCCACCACCTATTATCCGAGGATGGGAAGGATCGCAAGGACTGCTGATACCCAACTAGATGAACCAACAAAATCCCGCTAGATGGTTAGCTAGAAACCTCTCGGTGCATTATGCTTAAAACACGGTCGTACTACTAACTAGGTACATTTAACAAACCCCTACTGCAAAATGTGGTAGAACAAGACTCTCGGAATCTCGAGGGTGAACGGTTACTATTAAATGGGCGCCTGTATCTACCTAGCAGTACCACCGTATTTTATTGTTAAAAGAAGAAACGTGAAATTCTATAAAAGAAACAGGCAGACTAAGTAAATAGTGCCTGTAAATGTTTATTCAAAAAGATGACACCCTGACAATTAACAAAACATATGCTCAAAGCATTCTCAACATAAATAAAATCATTCAAAACATATTGATAACTAAAATCATTGTTAATTTCGTCACATTGTAGGACAACACCCTGTCCTTACTTGAAATAACTGCCTCCTTAAAATATAGACATTAAGACAAAACAAATGAACGTGGATTAACTTATTAATCCCACTGTAAATCTGAGGTTCGCTTCCCCTCAGGTTACTCCTATTGTTTACATCCAAATATCCCTACTGAGACCGCTTGATCTCATGCTGGTGATGATTTTTATTGGCAACATAAGAATACAACTGAGAAACACTGAACGCACTCCGGAAGCTTGTATCATATTCAGGAGAACTTTTGACTTCGTTTGCAAGAGTAAAAAGAATTAATCATGATCGCAGATTTCTATCTACCATGTGCATCTTTGAGAAATATTATAATTGGTAATTCTGCATTATTAGCCACGTCAATATGATACTATTATGGGTAATTTAAGGTATTTGCATCGCAGAAACGTGAGGAAGAAGGAAGTAAAGGCTAAATGACTTCGGCAGTATTCTAAGCCGGAACACGCCATGCAGGGAGGAAGGACAATCCCATATGCGTTTGAGCCGCATGGATGTGTACGTTACTAAGTCCGGTCGAGTGACCGATCAACATTTTGTTGGTGAAAAGACTAAGGAAGTCGTATCTAAGGATTGACCAAGCATCCTACGTTGTATCAGCACTGCAGTGCTTGTGAAATTGTTTCTACAGAATTATAATCACGATAAAGTGATATTTTCAAAGTACGAGTGATTTAGTGATTTTTCTTGTACGTCTCGTAATGTGCAACGCGACACCACATGGTGGAATGTGGGTCGCAAAAATTCCCAGAAAAGTGAAAATTATAGTGCTATTTTACAGCATTGAGTGCTGTGGAAATTGTTAATGCTAGAGAAATACGCCGTGTCTAGGCGAAATCTCATTTAAATATTCAAAGTGATTGTGCTAATAACGTGCTATTAGAATCTGTGAACGATAGCTTCAGTGAAGCAGGCACATGGCCATTTCTGTTCTATAAAGCCTGTCCCGTTTAAAGCCAGTGTTGCTAAATCATTCATCAGCAGTGATAAAACGGTGTTTTTCAACCTATTTCATTGCTTGAACGAGAACGTCAAAATGTTTGACGGTGACGACATTCTGATTTGCGCCTGTACCACGAGGAACGAGATGATGCCGTAAATATCCCAATGGAGGAGCCATTGGCCATCTAACATCAGCAATATGGAAGCCGACATTAGAATTGTGCAAACCATGGCCGAGGAAATATTATTACCACCTGGGAACACAAGGATTGATCCATGAATTTGAAGCCTGGGATGTTTCTCTGTGAGAAACATGCTGCCGTGAGTTTACGTTAATTTCTACTTGTATTTGGTTCTGGTCTCGGGGGTGGATTAGTTGTAGTCAACCGTTTACATAACAGTCATTTAGGTAGGTCTTGTATTTTTGTGGATGCCGCTGACGGCATACTTTCATTTCCATAAGCTTCCGCATTTTTGGCAGATAGCTTATGCCTTGGAGTTAGACACCTCAGAGGGGTGCAAATATGTGTCATAATTTTGTATAGTCCTTAGAATGGACATCAGCTGAGAAGGAGCAATGTTTTGTTTGATTTAACCAGCTCAAAGTAAGGTCATTTTCTTTTGATAACTTTGAGGCCCCTTTTATTGAAGGAATAAATACGCCACTGTCGGTCGTATCATTTCGATGTCGTAAAGATTGTTGTCTTTTGATCTAATCCAAATTCTTTGAGTATTTCGAAAAGGGATTCACGGTCGATGCTATCATACGCCTTTTGGAAGTCAACAAATGTAATTACATAGTGTTTGTTCGATGTATTGCGGAAATATTTCATTGAGTTTTTTAAATTGATAATTTGTTCCACACACGACCTGCCTTTCCTGAAGCCACCTTGGTATTCGCCGATTACTGGATCCAATTGAATTTCTGCACGATTCAGGAGAGCTTTAGACAAAACTTTGTATGTTATGGATAGTAATGAAATTCCACGATAATTGTTGGGATCCGTCCGATTTCCTTTTTTGTGCAAGGGATGTATGAGTGCCATCTTCCAGTCAGCGGGGATTTTTTCAGTTCGCCAAACTTCTTCTAAAATTTCTTGGAGTTTTACAATGAGATTTTCTCCTGCATTTTTCCACAACTCTGCAACAATTTGGTCTTCCCCCGACGCTTTGTTGTTTTTCAATGATTTAATTATCTCTCTTATTTCCTGAACGTTGGGTGGATGAGAATCTTGGTTCTGTTGCGTGTGGATAAATGTGAATGTTTCTTGAGGTTTCTCACAATTGAGCAATACCGAAAAGTAGTTTGCAAGGATTTCACAGTTTTCTGTGTTACTATGAGCAATATCCCCATGTTCATTTTTTAATTGAAGTGATGGAGGGGAATATTTAGTGAGCTTCTGGCGAAAAGTTCTATAGTAGTTTCTAGAATTATGTTGTTTGAAGTCAGCTTCTATTTCTTGTAATATTTTGTTGTCATTCTGCTTGCGAATTCTTCGTATTGATTTCGTGACTGTTCTTCTGACATCCTTGAGATCTTGCAGAGTCTTAGGAGTTTTGTTGCAAGACCAATTGTGCCATGCCTGTTGCCTGAGCCTTACAAGGTCATCACATTCGGCTGTCCACCACGGATGTTTGCGTGTTCTCATGTTTGGTGCTATTTTCTCGGCTGTTTTTATTAATCCTGCTTGGAGCTGTTGCCAGTTTTGTGGATTCAATTGTTGAGTCTCGTTTTTAAATTTATCATTACCTTGAATATTTTGAACATCATATTTACGGGGTGGGATTTTCTGAGAGAATCGCCTTTTCTCTGGAATAATATTTAATGAAAATTTTGTAGGGTAATGGTCAGAATCCAGAGCTAACCCTTTAAGGACTTAAAGTTTCATTATTTCGAGAGTATTTACTCTGCAGATCAGCACATGGTCCAATTGATATTATCCTAACAGTGGGTTAGGTGGCACCCACGTCTTGGACTGAGAGGTTTTCTTTTTGAAAAATGTTGATTTGAAGAATAAGTCATGGTTCTTGCAGATTTCAAGAAGACGCATACCATTCCGATTGGTCTGATTATGTCCTGACCATTTACCTACCCAATATCTATATTTTTTTTCTTTGCCAATTTGGGCATTAAAATCACCCATAAGTATTTTAACATGATTCCTCGGGATTCTTTGAAGTATATCATCTAATTGGTTCCAAAATTCTTCGACTTTTCCTACAGCCTTTCTGTTGGTGATATTAGTTGGGGCATGCCCATTAATGAGAGTGTAAATTTTGTTTGCTGATTTTATTGTCATGGTGGAGAGACGACCGGAGGGAGAGTGGAAGGTTGTAACTGAATCAAGTAAGGAATGATGGACTATAAATCCAGTACCAAATTGTGGGCAATTTTTCATAGCTCGTTCTCCTGGCTTCCCTTTGTAAATCCTGTAACCTTCAGAATTGAAAGGATATTCATCTGTAAATCTAGATTATTGAAAAGCAATAATCTTGATTTTACGTTCTCGTGATTTGTCTAAAATGGATTTGAGTTTCCCCATCTTCAAGAGAGAATTTACGTTAAACGTCATTAGACAAATCTTTGATTTAGGTTTAATTTTCTTACGGGGTGTCGAGGCACTCCGACTTACCACATCGTACACGTCTGTGGTCTCCCCAGAATCCGAATAGACCACTTGCGGTTTTTCAACCGTGGGATTTGACCCACTGGGGTAAGTTGTTTTTGAACGTGCTACATCCATGTTGATTAACTTGGATTAGGGATTTGACTAGAATTGAGGTTCTAGTCGGGTTAAGCTTAGAGTTCCACTTCTGATTGTTATTAATCAGCCGCCACTAACATGTGAAACATACGCTGTCGGAGTATCGCCACTAACATGTGGAACCGTCATACCCCTAAGACTGATATATGGCTTCCATATACCTTTTACTCATTAACCCGAGCACTGGGTTGCCCCTTCCGCCAATTATGCTGTACCGAAAGTTACCTTCTCCACCATAAATGCCGTTGAGGTCTTCACCGTTACCCTGGTTAGGGGCCCATACATGGTACTACCAGTCGGGCCAACTGGACCATGGTTTTTTTTAAGAGGTGTTACTCCTCTATCACTCACCTTTTGTCCTGGCTTGTGACAGGCAGAGCCTGGCTTCCCAAACAATGGGTCCAGGTTGGCAGGTTTTGTAGTAGTATTATTTTATCATAAAAAAAAAACACCGAGCGAAGCCGGGCACTTCTGCTAGTAATTAAATTAATAAATAAATGGGTGAGGTGGAATTGAAACCATTTCTCAGTTCAGACCCACTACGTTGGATGTAACCCTTCTTGTCCTCAAACCAGAATTAAATTTTCTTGCCAGAGCCGGGAATCCGCGGTGACAGCCTAGAATATTATGTACTACGACATGTAGTGGACCGCTATCACTAGCCGCCACTTCTCTACAGTTGTAATTGTTCTCCTTGCCTGTTCAATACGCCTTCCTTCGGAGGGCGTGAAAAAGAACCTTCCACTAACTACACTTGTGGAAGCTAAAATTTTTAGTTTAGTTTGATAACGCTATATTTGTTCAAACGTTCGCCGCCGAGTGCTGACTGTGATGGCATCTACTAGCCAAGTCCGGAGCTAGGTGTCGTGGACGTTAGCAATTGGTAGCAAAAGTAAGAACTACCTGAAAAAATAATCGTCTGCAGTCCTTCTACCTGAATCACAGATAACACACTCTAATACAGCCATCACAATAATAATATCGTATGGCCTCGGGTGCCAGCTTTGTTAATTGACGCCCAGAGGGCAGCTGGCATGTCTAATTTTATCGTTCCTTTGAACGCTATGAAAGTCAAGGAGGTTAGATATCTAAGCTTCTTGACACTATAGCGCTTTCTAGTAGAAAATGGAGGAACTTTGTGTTGGCGGAAAATCCCGAGATTAATTTTGCCATTATGAACACGGCCTACTCAATTCACATGGGATCTTTAACATGCCAACAACGTATGACATGCGTGTCATGATTTTTGTCGCCTTTCAAAAATCACTTACTACGGCCAGGAGCGAACCTGCAAGCTTGGGAGGGGGGGGGGGGGTTGGTAGTCCGACACGATAATCATGCACCCACCGTGCCAACCTACCATTAACACTGGTTATCAGACAAATTCTACACACACCCAAAGTACACGGGGCTACATAACCGCGTTATCGCAGCCCCTAAACTAAGGAACCAACCTCTCTTGCCTGTTATCAGGCGTTGATCCACAAATCACAGCATGCCCATAAAGAATTTCAGAGAAGCCATTATAGAATATAGGCCAATGTTTAGTTAGTTAGTTATTGTTGTTTTAAGGGGCGGAATTACGAGGTCATCTTCCCCCAGGCCAATGTTTGTACTTGAAGAGGAACTCGTGTGGAGTAGGGAGGCAACCTCATTACTTGGCCCAGGGAAGCCTTTACTGCGCCTGAGGCTGGCTTCATCCCCCCCCCCCCCCCTTTATCGCTTCACTTGTTAAGACTTTCAGGGACCCAATTAAATTGCATGTGCGCTAATTGGGAAGAGCTGTCTGTCTTTTGTTCTGCTGGAAGCCGCCTCGATTAAGTTTATAAGCCAGGCGAAACAACCAATCCGAGACGGAAGGAGGAAGCATAGACTATCTGTTAACAGTAGATAAGATACGCTACCACAATAGGATAGGCCTACATACAATACTGTAGTTCTTCGGCAAACTTAGTTACGGAGGCAAGGTTAGAGGGCAAGAAATGTAGAGGGAGACCAACTTTAGCAATGGACAGATATATAGACCTATTGTATATTTTCGTATCCAGGACAGTACAATACAGTTAGACTATTTACAAATTTAAAACATATTTACAATACATTTACAATATACACACAGATTTTGTACATATCAAATTAATTTTGATGCTCAGAATTCGGCAGTCTTGATTGCAGGATCCCCGAAGATCGTTCCGCAGATAATATGCCATTACTAGGGCCCGGATTTTAAAAAAATGCATATGCGCATATGCATATGCATATTTTGAGGTTTAGTGCATAATCTAGACGTAACAGCATATTCCGGTATATATGTCTGAATTTAAGGACAATTACAAGAACTACTAAAACAAATCTGTTTTGTGCATCCCAAGCTAGTTGCCTATAATATGTGCATCCCTCACTAATTGGTGTTTTCGACTCTCTGTGTAACGGCACTTTACTTTCACAACTGACAATGGCAACAGATAGCTTAGGTATGGGTAGGCAGGCTGGCTGGACTTCCCGGAATTCCTTTCTCAACCACAGTAGATAATAATCTCAGGGGGTTGGGCAATTGGTCAGGACAGAAGTATCTTCAGTTCACTAGTTACGTTCCAGTTTAATGCCCTGCATCTCAAGTGTTAGTTTCTAAAAGTGCCTAAGGAAAAGAGCAGGAGAAGAGATTTACTAAATCAGTGGGTGTCGGGTAATAGGGACTATTCAACAGATGGTGTCATCGTGTACTGTCAAGTTTGCTCAAAGGAAGTAAAATGTGAAAAGAAATTTCAGCTTGAACAGCATTCAAAAAGAAGGAGAAGAACAGCACACCACAACAACTACTTCTTACGCAGGTAAAGCCTAAGTCCGGTATTCTTAATACATTTTCAAATGATCTTTGTAGGGCTTTCGTATGCAGCAACATTCCATGGAATAAATTAAACAATCCAGTTCTGCGATCATTTCTTGAGAAATATTGTGTAAATCAAAAAATACCAGATGAATCAACTCTTAGGAAAAATTACCTACCTCCGCTATATGAATCTACCCTGGAATTGATCCGTTCTGATATCGGAAGGAACTATGTCTGGATATCGGTGGATGAGACAACGGATTCATGTGGCCGTTACATAGCAAATTTCGTGGTTGGTAAATTAAATCCAGACGAACCCGGTAAGCCGCATCTTCTTGCTTGTAAAGTACTAGAGAAAACCTACCATAGCACAATAGCAAGATTTGTAAATGATTATCTGCGACTATTGTGGCCATCTGAAATTCAGGATAATTGTTGTAAAGTGCTTGTACTGCTCACAGATGTAGCTTCGTATATGTTGAAAGCAGCAAAGGCCCTCCAAGTATTTTATCTGAAACTCATACACGTAACCTGTTTAGCGCACGGATTACAGCGCATTGCAGAAGAAATACGCACACAGTTTCCAGCTGTTAACAATATAATTGGATGTGGGGAGAAGCTGTTTCTAAAAGCACCAGCTCGTGTCCAGTTCTACAAAGATTGTCTACCTGAAGTTCCTTTGCCACCTGAACCTGTCCTGACTAGGTGGGGGACATGGTTATCTGCAGTATCATTTTATCAGAATTTTAATGAAGTGAAAGAAGTGGTTACAAAACTTGAAGATGAGCTTATTGCGTGTGTCCGTGATGCAAAAGTTGTGTTTGAAACCGCTACTGTTTATCAAGATGTGAATTTCAGTCATGCATATTTTTCTAAACTTCCATAAGCCATTGAGAGCTTAGAATCTTCTGGTACTCCCCTCCATGAATCACTTGATCTCATTGAGAAAGCTGCATCTTCATTGAATTCCGCTCCAGGCGAAATTGGAGAGAAGATTAAATGCAAGTTAGAAACGGTGTTGAATTCGAACCCAGGACTGAAGAAGATTAAGTTAATTAGTCAATACTTGAGTGGAACTAGGGTATCCTAGCCAGATGTATGCTCCGAAACTTTGGTGCCCGTGTATAAGTACTGTCCAATCACGTCAGTTGATGTAGAACGATCATTCTCAGCCTATAAACTCATTTTGACGGACAATAGACATAGTTTGTCTCCAGAAAAAATTGAAAGACCACTAGTTACCTATTGTGATGCTTCTTTTTGCAACAAATGATACCTGTAAATAGGTAAGTGAATAAAATTGCATGTTTTAAGTGCATATTTCATTATTTACCGTGCATATATTCTAACTTTTTAGTGCATATTTGCATGCATATTTTCAGGTTTTTTAGTGCATATAAATCCGGGCCCTAGCCATTACAGACGATCGGGCGTACCCTGGGCAACGTTAGGAGTTATCCTAGCGGCAGATCCTTCCACCACCAGGACAACGATAATGAGTCCAAAAGGTTGTTTTCAAAGCCAGCTCTGATTGTAATGGACAGACGAAACTATTAGCTTAGAGTGCTGCGTCGAACCAGTTTATGCCCCTCAGGGACTCACATCTCGTGGGCCATGGTTTTACAACCTCGAGGGCTCCTCACTGACTATAGCTTTATTATAGCCAGGCTCCTTTGCATTATCTTTCCGATCGAACTCCCTTGGTGAACTCTTGTTCTCTTCTGACCCCGACGGTATTAGGCTATCCCAGGCCTTGGGTGTCTTCCATTTTCCAACCTTAATATTAGGGTGTTGAGGAGGAAAGCCACACCCCGTGTTTCCAAGAAGTATCCTTGGTATTAGGATATCCGAGGCCTAGGGGAGTCTTTCACGATCCTTCCGCACGGAATGATCGGATTAAGCCACAGTTTGCATCCTAGTTACTACCAAAATTTGTTTCGGTAAAACGCATGCCAGATATGTTTAAGAATTTGTAGGCTATTATCGAAGGTGCTAATAGTTGAAACTTTCAGCCTAATTACAACAAAATTTCTTATAGATGTATCATTTTCTGATAAGCAAATATTATACCTGCCTAGTTTTATGGTGCTGGATAAAATTTAAACTAGTAAATATAATAAAAAATATTAAAAATATACAATAAAATAAACATAAATATACAAATTAAAATAAAACACACTAAAAATTAAAATAAAATTAGGATTATAAAATTAAAAATAATAAATAAATAATTTTTAAAATGTATTTTAAAAAATATTAAATATTAAAAATAAAAATAAAAATTAGAGCTGAAATGAAAATTTAAACAAAAGAATTAAAGTAAAAATTAGAAAAAAATAGTCTGCCCTAAAAGTGTTAAATTTCATTATCCTCGGCTTCGCCCACGGACTATGCTAGGGATCATTCCTCTACCGTCGCAAGGATGGTGTCTGGGAGCTGACACACTTTGTAAGCGGATACAACTTGGGATGGTGACCGCTAACTTGGGTGTACTTAAGGAAGGGTCAGGGAAGGGATTTTGGAAGGAAGTCAGCCGTGGACCTGTTGAAAGGAACCGTCCCGGCATTTGTTGGGGGTGAACGGTTGAAGTGGGATTCAAACCCACGCTCTCCCGATGCCAGCGAGGCATGAGGTAGCGCGTTAGCGCTCTCCAGAAATCTATAGGCAGAAAAACTAACGAATATAGCTCTTGTATCTAATACGGAAATTATATATAACAAATATCCAATTTGCTATGCATAATAAATATAAAATAAACAATTTACATCAGTGGAATATCCGATGAACCACTGCTTCAAATGAGATATATTTTCCCCCAAAATTCATCTCAGACTCCAGCATAAACTTTTACTATCGAACATTCCACTAACTGAAATCGTATCTAACTATGGAGAAAGATGGTATATTGGCTTTCTCGGCCAGTAAATTAAAACTCAGCAATTTTTCTAGGTTTGTGCCGTGTTTTGTGAGGGGTTTCGCCTAGGACACCAAACTGGTTCATCAACGGGATCTTGGTGTCTCTGCCCGGACCCCCACGGGAGTAATGAACTGCGCGCTACCACCCCTTTTATGAAGCGCACCTACGCCTCTTATCTGCGAGAACTAAAAGCACAAGAAACCATAACCTCCCTATGAAGGCTTCCAAAAATATGGTCTATTGGCTTTCACGGCCAGTGAATTAAAACTCAGCAATTGGTGTAGGTTTGTGCCGTGTCTTGTGTGGGGTTTCGCCTAGGACACCAAGCTGGCTCATCAGCGGGCTCTTGGTATCCCCGCCAATATACCATGTTTTTGGAAGCCTTCACAGGGAGATTAAGGCTGCTTGAGATTTTAGTTCTCGCAGTAAAGAAGCGCAGGTGCGCTTCATAAAAAGGGAAGTAGCGCACAGTTCGCTTCTCCTGTGGGGTCCAGGCGGGGACACCAAGAGCCCGCTGATGAGCCAGCTTGGTGTCCTAGGCGAAACCCCACACAAGGCATGGCACACGCCTAGAAAAAATGCCGAGTTTAAACTATGAAAATTTTAAAATCTCTATAATAGATAACATTTTGTTAATCTCTCCAAACAGTAGATTTCCTGTCCCTTGAAAGCCTTGTTTTTGACAGAAGATATGTCCCTAAATGTTATTTTAGCTGCAACCTGGAAGTTTCAAAACGACTTGATCATGTATTCAGAAAACCATATTGTTAGGTAAACATGTGAAGAATATTTCCCAGTAGACAATCAGAGCCATTTATTTTAAAAACAACATTTCTATTAGTATAATATTAACATTGTATTCGTACCTTTAAATTTTACCCAGACACCTCATTAACTACCATCAGACAACACCTCAAGTACCACCAGACAACACCCAGACAACACCTCAAGTACACCCAGTAGCGTAGCCAGGATCGTCCAATGGGAGGGGTTATAACAATTGCGGGACAACCGTAAGTCGGGAAGATGAAGCAACTCGACTATCTCACATTCAAGAAGTCAACGATCTCCAAATTAGTAGGGGCAGATGGCCTCGCTGTTCCACCCCATAAGAAAACAATCATCCAAATTACTGTTAACTTATTAGACCCATAGAATTTTCTAGGTACCGGTATTTATTGAAATATTTTATTTTTAATTAAAACTAAATTATTTTTGTTAGCAATTTTCCTCCACCCGCTAAGGAAAGAAAAGAAAAGATTGTCCCACTTGGCGGTATTTAAAATTATTTGGCGTTAGCCTCGCCTTGAAATAAGATCTTCTACGCGATCAGTCTTAGTGGACCGCGCGCTGCTACAAGTTTCCTTCTCTATCGTCTCCTATCCATAGCTGCATCCGCAAACTGTCCACACGTATCTCTGCCTGTTGCAGATCTTCATGGAGTCCATCACTCCACCGCTTCCTCGGTCTCCCTGGTGGTCTTCTTCCTGTGAGGATGAAATCCAGTAGCTTCCGTGGCCATCGGTGGTCTTCCATCCGGGCTACATGTTCAGCCCACTGCAGTCTTCTAGTTTTGATGGTTCCAGCTATGTTGACATCACGGTACAGTTCTTCTACTTCATGATTGTGTCTAATCCTCCACTCACCCGTGTGCACATCCGTCACCGGTCCGAAGATCTTCCGAAGAACTTTTCTCTAAAAAACGAGTAGTTTATGAAAGTCCTGTTTTCGGATACTCCATGTCTCACATCCATATAGTACAACGGGTTGGATCAGAAGTTTTATCCAGACGAATTTTGAACTGTCTGGAGAGACATCTGGACCGAAGAAGCTGTGTTAAGCTGTAGAGAGTTCGGTTTCCTGCTAGGATCCTGGCGTTGATTTCTGCCTCACATGATGAGTTCTCCGTGAAAAGCGATCCTAGGTACTTAAATTCATGGACCCTCTTGTAGGACTGGTCCCCTACCCGGAGTGACTGTAGTTGCCCAAAAACGTGGCCTTGCCCGCGAGTCATATAAAGGTACTCCGTCTTGGTTTCATTCACGATTAGCCCAAATTTGTTGGCAGCTGCCTTGAGTGCTCTGGTCATTTGCTTCAACTCTTCCTGAGAGCTGGAGAGTAAACTGATATCATCTGCGTAGGCGAGGTATGCTAGGTTCTTCCCTTCGACTTGGATTCCTTCAAAATTCTCTCGAAAGTTCTCACGTATGATCTTCTCCAAGGCAAAATTGAACAGTGTAGGAGATAAACCGTCTCCTTGCCTGAGACCCGTCAAAATTTCAAAATTCTCCCGTCACTCGATTTCCCATTTTTATCTTACCGCGTGTTTCGCTCAGGCAGATCGCTACCAAATTGATGAGTTCCTCGGCGATTCCAAATTCTCTTAGGCAACTGAGTAGGCTCTTTCGGTGTATGCAATCATAGGCCTTCTTGAAATCTACGAATAACACGTGGAGTTCTTTGCCATATTCACCCAGTTTTTCAGTGAGCTGTCGGAATAAGCTAGATTGGCAACCCTGATAGGACGTTGTCATGAAGACGTAGCTCAAATGAGAAGCCGGACCGGAAGACGACAACAGTACATAGCCTGGTAAAAGTTATAGGTTCATAAGCATCGATTTAATTTAAAAATGTTTTTAGCTTATTTTCATTATCAGTACCTGTTTTGTTTTTCGTAAAAATTCAAAAAAAAAAGGGGCGGGAGTTCTAAGCCCCAGTAACACCCCCTGTCTACGCCACCGAGTACACCAGACAACACCTCAAGTACACCAGCCAACACCACAAGTACCACCAGACAACACCTCAAATACCACCAGACCCCTCTAGTACCACCAGATCCCACAAGTACCACCAGACAACACCTCAAGTACCACCAGACAACACCTCAAGTACCACCAGACAACACCTCAAGTACCACCAGACCTCTCAAGTACCACCAGACAACACTTCAAGTACCACCAGATCCCTCAAGTACACCAGATAAAACCTCAAGTACCACCAGACAACACTTCAAGTACCACCAGACAACTACTCATGTACCACCAGACAACACCTCACGTACCACCAGACAACACCTCAAGTACCACCAGACCCCTCAAGTACCACCAGACCCCTCATGTACCACCAGACCCTCATGTACCACCAGACAACACCTCAAGTACCACCAGACAACACTTCAAGTACCACCAGACAACACCTCAAGTACCACCAAACAACACTTCAAGTAACACCAGACAACAACTCAAGTACCACCAGACCTCTCAAGTACCTACAGACAACACCTCAAGTACCACCAGACAACTCATCAAGTACCACCAGACAACACCTCCAGTACCACCAGACAACACCTCAAGTACCACTAGACAACTCATTAAGTACCACAGACAACACCTCATGTACCACCAGACCCCTCAAGTACCACCAGACCCCTCATGTACCACCAGACAACACCTCAAATATCACCAGACAACTCATCAAGTACCACCAGACAACACCTCAAGTACCACCAGACCTCTCAAGTAGCACCAGAAAACACCTCAAGTACCAACAGACCTCTCAAGTACCACCATAAAACACCTCAAGTACCACCAGACAACACCTCAAGTATCAACGGACCTCTCAAGTACCACCAGAAAACACCTCAATTACCACCAGACAACTCAAGTGCTACCGGAAAACGTGTCATGCATCACTGGCTGATAAACTGTACTATAAAGTTGAGCCGTCATACGGTCGAGACGTACTGTAGGCTAAGTGTTGAAACTGATACTATTTTCGGTTTGCACCGCACAATAATACTCATTTCCACACCATCATGAGGTAGAGTTTATGGCGCGTTTTTTAACGTGGTCTCCCCAGTAGGCCTAGTCCACGGTTACTGTGGCACTTCAGGTTGTCCACATTGAAATTCGGGTTCGTTTCCTTCTGAAACTGCGGACGTTCCGCTGTAAACTGCTCGTAAGGTTTGGTTATTCTGTTTGTCGGTGATGACGAGCCATCCAAGCTTCTTTGAGACATAGAAGTTACAATAACGTCCGTTAATACTTTATTTTCTAAATAATTTAGTTGAGTGTATTATTCTTGACTCTTGTGTTTTCTGGACTGACCCAGTGCTATCACCTCAACATTAGTATTCCCTCTTCCTGCAATTTCTGCTTGTGTTTATATTTCTTTCTCTCCCTCCGTCTTCTTGTTCTTAATTAGATGTGTCTCAGAGTTGATGTTTAACTTCTGGCAGGAACATGTGAGAATTCTTCTGTACTATATTCATTCAACCTGAACCCATTCACTAGAGCTCGAGCTATTGTACACTTCGGTTTTTATTTTTACAGTAATACACACACAATAAGCCCACAACCGGAGAGATTGTACATTATCATTTAACTAATTCCATTGCACTAGATTTGTTATGAACGATGGTTACCCTGAGAGACTATCGATGCCGTCCAACCTTTTTTCCAAAAACAATGCCTGTTCTTGCGGTCAATGTCCAAAAGAGAATTTCAAACCACACAAACTCCCCATTGGGGTATTAAAGGATACTGTAGTCTCACAGCCAATGGGGGTCCAGTTACGGGAACGTAACCTCCTCACTGACATGGCGCAGTATAGCGAGATACCGAGACTACTGTATGGCACACACACATGATATCTGTTAATAAACTAGACACTTACCGATTCTCAAAACACTTAGCCTACAGGTCCTTTGTTGAAAAATTATATCACACAAAATACTTATAACTTGCTTTCTTATAGGGGCAGATGATCTCGCCGTTCCACCCCTTAAAGCAATAATAACTAACTAAACTCGCTTTCTTGATGCTTGCAGATGGCGATGTAATTCACTGAAATATTGAATCTGACAGGCACATAGGCCAGCTGGTTCTTGTAGACCAATAAAATATTCCAAAAGACACGAACACATATCGGGAATGGCCATACGAGATACGAATTGTTTAAAGTTCTCTTTTGACCATTGGCCGCAAGAACAGGCATCGCTTTTGGGAAGAGGTTGGACGGCATCGATAGTCTCTCACGGTAAACATCATTCATAGCAAATCTACCGCAATGGAACTAGTTAAATGATAATGTATAATCACCATGGTTATGGGCTTATTGTTAAACACATGGTTTGTTGCGTTCGATTCATTGCCCACAGAGATAACACTAATAGAGCGATCCTATTAGCTATTTGGAGCGATTATTTAAACTCTAACCCCGTCAAGTTAGCCCAAAAATAGGGGTAAGGTTACCAATTCGCATAGAGCTGAAAATTTGTAATAATGGTCGAAACACAATTATACATGAAATGTGAAAAGTCCCCATCGGTCCGACAACGGCAAAAATTTTTATTCAAGGTCAAAGTTCGCAAATTTTTTTTTTTTTGCGTTTTTCAGCAAAACGGTAAGTTTTATCATAAAAATAGATCAGACTAAAATTGTATCCTAAGAGGCACCGTGTTTGAGATATAACGATTCAAAAAAGTTGATAAAGTTGTATTCTTCATAATATGCACACGTTTCCATGCCACCCGTGAGGTAGTGTACCTGGCGCGTTTTTTTAACGTGGTTTCCCAGGTAGGCCTATTCCAGTATCTATTGTGATCCTGTTTAATTCAATAATATTTAAAAATAAAAAATGGTAGTATTGGAAAATATGATGAAAGCGGTGTGAATTTTAAGAAATTGGGGGAAATTATTCGGAATCATCTAATATTTCTGCTTCCTCATGTTCTTCTTTTCCTATTTGTTCGTCTTCTTCTTGTTCCTCCTCCTCTTCTTCTTCTTCTTCTTCTTCTTCTTCTTCTTCTTCTTCTTCTTCCTGCTGGGTGCAGGTAAATTGTCCCAACCGCGATGAATCAGATGTCTCCTCGCTGATATCGTATGAACACTCTTCTGATGGCAAATCAACATTGTAGCATGACTAGACTTGACAACTGGTACATGCTAATGAACAAAATAATCCAACTTTTTTGCAGCCGCATTTAGCATTACATCCCTTTTTACAATTGCAAAAAACTTTGTTTAGGAGTTTTTCCGGTGCAGGTGGGAGTAAAGTCTGATATGGTTCTAATGTATTGTCGATTAACTTCCAACCCCACTCTTCTGGGTCTAGTTGATTACCAAGTCACACTTGAACTTGATAATATACCCGAAATAGATGTTGATGAGCAGAAGCAGGGTTGAAGGAAAGCAAGCTAATTGCACTTGTTTTTTGTTCCGACTGATTTTGAGCTTTCCCAGGTTTTAAAAATTAAATAATTTCTTCGGTTGGATTTCGAGCAGTAAGTAATATCAGTAAGTCAACGTCTTCACCAACAACAATAGTTGTATTTGTCAAGTTGAACTGTTCTATTGCTGTTTCAATTATCACGACATCAGCAATTGTAAAAAGGGATGTAATGCTAAATGCGGCTGCAAAAAAGTTGGATTATTTTGTTCTTTAGCATGTACTAGTTGTCAAGCCAGTCATGCACCAATGTTGATTTGCCATCAGAAGAGTGTTCATACGATATCAGCGAGGAGACATCTGATTCATCGCTGTTAGGACAATTATTTACCTGCACCCAGCAGGAAGAAGAACAAGAAGAGGAGGAACAAGAAGAAGAAGAAGAAGAAGAGGAACAAAAAGAAGAAGAAGAGGAAGCAGAAATAATTGATGATTCCGAATAATTTTCCCCAATTTCTTAAAATACATTTTCAATAGTAGGCTACTATTTTTATTATTAAATATTATTGAATTAAACAGGATCACAATAGATAGTGGAATAGGCCTACCGGGGAAACCACGTTTAAAAAAAGACGCGCCAAGTACACTACCTCACAGGTGGCGTGGAAACGTGAGCATATTATGAAGAATACAACTTTATCAACTTTTTTGAATCGTTATATCTAAAAAAAAACGGTGCCTCTTAGGAGAAAAAGTGTTGAGACACTTTTTATAGATAATTGCATGATATACAATTTTAGTCTGATCTATTTTTATGATAAAACTTACCGTTTGGCTGAAAAACGCAGAAAACCCATATTTGCGAAATTTGACCTTGTTTTTTTTTTGCCGTTGTCGGACCGATGGGGACTTTTCACATTTCATTTATAATGGTGTTTCGACCATTAGTACAAATTTTCAGCTCTATGCGAATTTTGGTAACCTTGCATGTCTAACTTGACCGGGCTATAAGGCAGGGAGCATGTTCACCGATCCCACTTCGTATAGCATAGGCCCTAAAATAAAGGATTATGATTGGTGGAAGAATGAGCTTGATCTGATTCAGACTCTCGTCTACAGATAGCGCGCCACTCGCGTTTACTGAGAACGAGAGGGAGCTGCAACACATACGTCTGCAGCTTGTAATGATACTTCCCCTGATTGGTCAAAAGAAACTTTTTTCCTTGTAGGCTACTGTGATTGGCCACCTAATATACCCGTTCCATGTGTACTACACTAGGCGTGTTTTGTCGCTCCCTCTGGTTTTAACCTGGGTTAGGTTTGGTTACAGTTTGCGGTTACACTCGCCAAAACGAAATTGGTTAAGAAAAGTTTCCGTACAATATGGCGTCGAAATATGTATTGGAATTGATATGATGAATAAATATTGGTATTGGAATTGATATGGTGAATAGATGATGATGTCGACCAGATGTGTTTCCAACAATAGGCTATATAGAGGGCGAAACTAATTTTAAAAAATATCGCAATGGCTCTGAATGCGTCAAGAGAACGGGCACTTAAGACCTTCACTGTAGGCCTATAGCTTAGTGAATATTGGATATCGTTGTACAGTGAAACTGATTTTCATATTCATTTTAGGGTGACTCACGAGACTTTCCATAGTCACAGTAGTGTGCTCATAAGGGGGAGAAATGATAGTTTTAAAAAACTGGAATTTAATATGGTAGTATTTGGCAAAAGAAGGCTCAATGGTGACCATAGCCGATCGCTTCAACTGCGGAGGTACGGGTTAAATTCCTGGCTCTGTCAAGAAATTTGAATTGTGTTGTGGGGGCTGGAAAGGGTACATTCAGCCTCGTGAGGCTAAACTGAGGAGAAGAGGGTTCAATTCCTACCTTAGCCATCCTGGAGGTGGGTTTTCCGTGGTTTCCCCACTTCTACTCAAGGCAAATGCTGGGATAGTCATTGCCAACTCCTTCCCAATCCTATCCCCAATTTACAAATTAAAACACATTCTAGTAGTGCCATCACAATAACATATGTTATGAATCAAATTCCACACACACACACAAAAATACAAGTGGTTTATGACCGCGATGCTGCAGTTTCTAAAAATAAGCAACAGGAACAACTGATGAGATTAAAAGAGCCGCCATAATCCTTAAAAGAACGTAGGCCATATATCAACTGGCCAAGTAACGTCACAACAGCTTTATTTCGAAATCTTCAAATACAAAATTGCAAAATCCACTAAGAATTTGATATTATATGATTTCATTTGTTGCGTGCTGAGTGATTCAAGTTCAAATATGATTTCATATCTCGTAATTTCAATAGTAGTTTCAGATTATGTTTGAATTGGCGCTTCTAAAGTGATTAACATTTCAGTAACCGCAGTAGTAGCTTGGTTACTGATTTCAAGAGCCTGGTTATAACCAAACTGTACCCGAGTTAAAACCAAAGCACGCCAAAACGGTCTGGTTAGCTTTTGTATTAACCAAAGTATACCAAACGGAACGCCAAAACGCGCCTAATGATTTGAAACAAAGAGGGACTTTGTACTGTAAGTTTGCACTTTTTTGACAGCTAGGGTTGCCAACCTTCATAAGGAAAGACTCAATTTATAACCTGTTGTCCATAACAAATATACATCACATGTAAGTTTTTTTTTGGTTATGTTTTCGCTTGTCCCAGTAATTGTGAATATATTGGCAACATATTTTGTCGGCCAGACTGAAAAGTTGCATTATCAAACTGAACTACCACGTGCTCGTGGCATGGGTGTGCGGTTGGTAATGGACGCTTTACCGTGTTCATCCGCCTGTGCAACTAACGTGATAATTATATTAAATAATAATAATTATAATTGATAATATTGCGCAAAGTCGTCTGAAAGTATAGTTTCCATTTGAACGCGTGTTCATTTTTCAGATAAATTTATAGTGGTTATCTTAAATGTTGGGTAAATATGTAGCCTGAGAGCTGAGGGGTCTCCAGGTCGGGCATCTTTGTTTGACTATCGAGAAGCGGATACGGAATTTCTTGTTCAAGATAGTATTTTATTTCTCTCTTTTCGAAGGTAAAAGAAACGGCAGCAGAACTATTGATTTCCCCAAGGACATTGCTCTGGTGAATAATTTTCATATATATTTGTGAAAAAGATTAGGCCTAAAATGTGAGTTGTTGTGTAAGCCTAAAGATAACTTACATGGTGAATTATTTCGTACATTTTATTTTAATATCAATCCAACAGGTCAAGTAATGATCGTATCGTCTCAAGGACATATTGCACCATACCTTAGTAAGCACTTTCCTTAAGCTGTAAAATGATGAGCCTAAAAATAATTCCACTCTAACATTTAAGTTATCAGCTGCTGTGTCATAGCGCGCACAATGATGTAACATTCTGTCAGCGAGCCGTTAGTCGGTTGTAGGTGTGCTGTTAGAACGATTATTTGATAAATGCCTCAAAGAAATACAAATTTCCTTTAAAAAGGATATTGCGAGATGAATGTAGGTTTAGGCAACTCATAACAGCTGTTCCCCTTCTGACGGAATACAACGGCCATTACTGGCTGCCATGTGGGTGATGGCTCATTGGTGGAATGCACGTTGTAGCGGCGGATTGATATGTTCTGTTGGACTATGTGTTCCCGCGAGAACTGTCAAAAAAAGCTCAAACTTACTGGTTGATACCATACCGGCTTTGAGCACAACGCCTAAGGGAATAATAAAAACACTCTGGTAGCACTGTGAACATTATATAATACAAATCTGTACACTGTACACATCATAAAATGCGGAGCATTGTACTCCAGGTGACTTGCCACCATTACTGTCCTCGGTGTAGTACAGTCTCCGTTGACCAATAAGAACACAGCAAAACAAAAGTAGGACCAACTTACACACACAAAAATACCACTTGCAGGAAATGTGCACACTCCATCAGTGTCCAAACCAGGGGGTGTCAACCAGATAGGGATCATTTGGCACCATCGGTGTAGTAGCACGTGCCAGTCGTATGGAGCGCTGTATATCGTGTATATCGTGTTGCCAACATATGCATGATACAACGTTGTAATTAAATTGCAAACATATCACTATATTTAGTCAATAAATATACACATAATTCCTAATTGACATTTCCTTGCAATTATCTTGCTCACAGACGATAATTACGGCACTTAACATTAAATAAACATTATTTCTACTGGGTTGGCGGCACTGACCATGCCATGGCGGCTCTGTTTATGAGTTGTATGTAATAATATTGGCCGTATACAAATAAGCTAATGTTGTGTTCTATCTCATCTTTTTATATCAAATTGTCTTCGTGGTAATGAGAAGTGAACAGTTCTTCTTCTGCTACGCCAAGTAAGTACGCTTATTTTAAGAATTTAAGTAAAAACGTGTTTCTGCGTGTGCAAAATATACCGTAGCCTAGTTTTGAATTTATATTAGACGCAGTGTACAGGTGACATTCCACTTGACATATTAATTAACTTTCACTATTATTTATCCCACAGGTAGGCCTACCAAATTCTGGGAACAAACAAATCGTAAATTGCTGTTCTCGAAATAGCAAAGGAATGTGGCAATTAGGCCTACTCTCCTTAGAAATGACCAGGTAATTGTCTATGTTTCCGTAATATTTTCAACTTGATTACATCTTGCAGAGATACTTCCAGTACCATGAGCCTATTGTATATGTGTAATCAAGTTCTTGAGGTGTGTTAATAATTCATTTTACATTGCGGTAGATTAAAAATGTCATGATTCTTGACAACGTGTCGAAGCTTTAATATTTTCCTCTTCCTTGAATTTCAAATTATTATTGGTACCGTATTCAAAAAAGATCAGTTCTTGTACATGTTAGCTACTGGTGCTGTGGCAAGTACCTATTCAGTTGGTAGAATAGGTAGTAATGCCATTACTGATGTAGAACTGCAATGTTCTGCGACCCAAATACCATTCAAATGCACCTGTCCTCCTCTAATAAGCCAAGAACAAACAAATGTGTAGATGTGTTTCCTTGCATATTCATGCTATGGGCACTTTGTATTTATTTTTGTAGATACACAGGAAAATAAGCTGTACGGTTTATGTTATGGTAGGAGTGCAGTGTTTGGACTGGGTGTTCAGTTAGTCGAATTGGTAGTAATGGCAATACTGATGTAGGACTGTAATTACAGGTTATTAAAACTTAACATTCACTCCCATGGTCTAATAGGTTTAATGGCCTAGGATCATATAGTCTTACCAATGTGTAACTATATACATTAAGTTAATGTGTTCTTGTCCTGTGGAACGAAGTCCAACGTGAATATACTTTTGCTAAGTCATGGTGCTAAAGTAGTCGACTCGTGTAATGTTCTGCTGCCCAAATACCATTCAAATGCACCTGTCCTCCTCTAATAAGCCAAGAACAAACAAATGAGTAGATGTGTTTCCTTGCATATTCATGCTATGGGCACTTTGTATTTATTTTTGTAGATACACAGGAAAATAAGCTATACTGTTTATGTTATGGTAGGAATGCAGTGTTTGGGCTGGGTGTTCAGTTAGTCGAATTGGTAGTAATGGCAATACTGATGTAGGACTCTAATTACAGGTTATTAAAACTTAACATTCACTCCCATGGTCTAATAGGTTTAATGGCCTAGGATCATATAGTCTTACCAATGTGTAACTATATACATTAAGTTAATGTGTTCTTGTCCTGTGGAACGAAGTCCAACGTGAATATACTTTTGCTAAGTCGTGGTGCTAAAGTAGTCGACTCGTGTAATGTTCTGCGACCCAAATACCATTCAAATGCACCTGTCCTCTAATAAGCCAAGAACAAACAAATGTGTAGATGTGTTTCCTTGCATATTCATGCTATGGGCACTTTGTATTTATTTTTGTAGATACACAGGAAAATAAGCTGTACGGTTTATGTTATGGTAGGAATGCAGTGTTTGGGCTGGGTGTTCAGTTAGTCGAATTGGTAGTAATGGCAATACTGATGTAGGACTGTAATTACAGGTTATTAAAACTTAACATTCACTCCCATGGTCTAATAGGTTTAATGGCCTAGGATCATATAGTCTTACCAATGTGTAACTATATACATTAAGTTAATGTGTTCTTGTCCTGTGGAACGAAGTCCAACGTGAGTATACTTTTGCTAAGTCATGGTGCTAAAGTAGTCGACTCGTGTAATGTTCTGCGACCCAAATACCATTCAAATGCACCTGTCCTCCTCTAATAAGCCAAGAACAAACAAATGTGTAGATATGTTTCCTTCCATATTCATGCTATGGGCACTTTGTATTTATTTTTGTAGATACACAGGAAAATAAGCTGTAAGGTTTATGTTATGGTAGGAATGCATTGTTTGGGCTGGGTGTTCAGTTAGTCGAATTGGTACGGTAGTAATGGCAATACTGATGTAGGACTGTAATTACAGTTTATTAAAACTTAACATTCACCCCCATGATCTAATAGGTTTAATGGCCTAGGATCATATTATAGTCTTACCAATGTGTAACTATATACATTGTGTTCTTGTCCTGTGGAACTAAGTCCAACGTGAAAATCCAATAAAACCATGGAACCATTGGCCCGATAACCCCACCCTTATCTGCCAATTTTTATTTTATACTCTTGGTAAGTTAATAAGTGTTAGGTTCTGTCGATGATATTCTGTAACAGTGAGATAGATACAAGACAAATATAATTGATTTATTGTATGCCAATGTAATGGTTGATATACCTATAGGTAGTATTTTATTCCCACACGTTATTTACAATATTTTTCAACACGTAGGATGCCAATGTCTAAGCTTACATGGAGGGATTTTTTCATCAATTGATTCTGTAATAAGACCACCTTGTGGTGTGGTTGCTGCCACTCCTGAGGTCCTGGGCTAGTTTCCAAGCTTGATTAAGTAATTTAATTCTGGTCTGACTGTTGGAACGGCGCACACTCATCTTTGTGAGGCAGAACTGAGAAGAGGTAGGTTCGATTCTCACCTCGGCCATCCAAGAAGTGGTTTTCCAAGGTTTCCCCACTTCCACTCCAGGCTAACGCTGGGATGGTTCCCAACTTAAGGCTACGGCTGCCTCCTTTCCAGTCCTCACCTGAATTACAGGAAGTATACACACTACTACAGATACCACAGTAACACAGATTATCATACATGATGATGATAATTGTTGTTTTAAGGGGCCTAACATCTAGGTTATCGGCCCAGATTATCATACAAATCATACACTCCCCCAGGGGCTCACATCTAGTGGGACGTGGGTTGGCGACCACGGGGCCCCAGCTGAGTCCCGCATTGCTTCCACTTACTTGTGCCGGGCTCCTATCTGTCTTCTTTCCTGTCGACCTCACTTGGTCAACTCTTGTTCTCTTCCGACCCCGACGATATTAGGGTATCCAAGGCCTAGGGAGTCTATTCCTTTCCCGCCTTAATTGGCCCTTGTCTCATCTTTTCTGATGCCCTCCTCCTGCGAGGGGTCAGCCTTCTTTTTCTTTTCTTGTTATCTCCTGCCTTCTGCTCAAGGCCCTCAAGGGGCAGGGTGTGTGTAGCCCCACCACCTTTGGTGCGCCCTGGATATTGCTACACCCTCAGGGGCTCACGGCTGGTGAGTTCGGGAGATGGCGACCTCGAGGGATTCCTGAGCTGGGTCCGGTTTTTCCCCTTTTTCCATTGCCTCTGGGGCCTTTCGTGGCTCTCCTTCCTTCCAAGTCCCTCGATCCTAATTCTTCGAGGGTTTGAGGGCATTTCTTTTCCTCCTGTCCTTTGTTTGCCTTATTCTCCTTTTGTTTTCCATTTCTTCTTCTAGTAGCCTATATAAGTTTGTAGTTAGTTTCAGTTATAGTTTACATTTGATTTTCATCTTCACGATCACCCAAACCATTAGGGGCCGATAACCAAGATGTTAGGCTCGTTAAAACAACAAATATCCTCATCAACAAATCATACACACTTCCAAATACATGGGGCTAAATGAATATGTTATCGAAAGCCCTAAATGAGTTAATATCAAAAACACAATGATTATTTTAAAATGTAGTTAACTTACAGTAGGTGCAAACATACACATGTCAGCAAATTCAAGTTCCCCGTTTCAAGCATTAAGTTACACATTTATTAAGTTTACTGTTTCAACACACACACTGGTATGTGTTGTAGGAATTTGCGGTTCATCTGTGTCAGCCATTACATCAAGGAGGAACTAGGTCCATTATTATGTGCTGGTCCCTACTGTTATACTTTGGCAAGAAAGAAGAAAGGAACCTGCCTCAACACATACTTTTAGGAGGACCAGATTTGATTACTGTATTTTTGCTAAGTTTGATCTTGGCTCTTGCTGTTATCTTCTCTTCATTGACAACTTTTTAAATAAAACATGATGAATTCTAGCAGTATTGAGTGTTTTTCTTGTTTTTCATTGATAGTCCTATTTCTCCTTTCCCCTTAACAGCACGTCATGGAATGTACTGTATTAGTGTGCGATGTTAATTTTTGATGTAGCCTACTTACTGCATTTCACCCTTCAAAATTTTTAACTGGATATATTTTAAAGGGCATATGAAATGAACTACTGTATAGAAATTTTGTGATATCCAATTCTTTTTCTGTCCCCTAATGTATTTGGCACTAATTACACTAACAATTTTAGTGTGATGAGGATCTGGTTACACCACCTGATTCCTTAGCATTCTCTCTTAAAATTTTACTGTTATTGCTAACAGCATCAAGCATTTTAAAATATGAATTTTCTCCCTTCCCAGTACTTTTCCTTTGTAGTTTTTTCTAATAACTAATTGGTTATAGGCCTAATTGGGCCATTTTTTAAGCTGAGTAATAATATGCTGCAGGCCTTGTAGTAGCCTAATTTTTGTCACCAATGCAATATGCTCCAATTGCAACTGAAAGAAATTTAAACATGTATATTAGTGATGAGGTTATGTTCTAAATGCTGTGATTGTTCATTTCAAAGTTCTGGAATTCACAATTTCTCACTTTGTTATTATTTTTATTAATTTTGTCTGTTATTGGTATTTTGAATGTGATTTATTTCTTGTAGATCATATTATTATCTCCACACTTAAAAACGTGCCATAAGTATTGGGAGATTGTGATTTTCGGAACATTGAAGTGGGCAGAGCATTTAGGACGGGAATATTTAGCGGAACGAGGGGAAGGGGCAGGGTGGAGGGGAGGGGGCGGGAGGGTTAGTGTTTACGAGATCTGCTCATAGGTGGCGCTACCGGTTGACATGTTGCTAGTACATCAGTCAACCACCAGACAGCGCTGAAGTCTTAGGTACCAAGAATTAGCATGGCTGTTGGCCATCTGTAGTAGTAGGTAATCTGTGGTCCAAACATACTCTCCGCCTTGAAATTCACAGATTTCAACAATAACAAATAGAAAATGTACCTGAAAGAAAATAACATGAAATAACTGAACAATTTAATTAAAAAACTGATTGTCACCCTTCAAGTGGTAGGGGTGCCAATTTTGACACAGGTCGTTTGAAAACATCGTTCTTAAATCTCACTGACACCACTTTCACTAATTGATCCTGACCACGATGCACTTCTTCAATTACACCAAGGGGCCACTGGAGAGGGGGAATGTTGTCGTCCTTCACAAGGACAACAGTTCCAGGTTGGAGATTGGAAGTTGAACTGGTCCATTTGCTGCGCTGCTGCAGATGAGTTAGATAGTCTCCAGACCATCTCTTCCGGAAGAGGTGGAGTCTCTGCTGAAGAACCTTGTATCTCGTCAATAAAGGCATTTTAGATGAAGTAAGGTCAGGTTCCGGAAAGGCTGAGAGAGGAGAACCGATTAGGAAATGACCTGGAGTTAGAGTTGTGGGATCATTGGGGTCAGTAGAGAAGGCATGTAAAGGGCGTGAATTTAAGCATGCCTCAATTTGAACAACTAGGGTCGAAAGTTCTTCGTATGTGAGTGTAGTGTTCCCATAACTCGTCTCAAATGATGCTTTAGCGATTTCACTCCTGCCTCCCAAAGACCACCGAAGTTTGGAGCGTGGGGGGGGGAATGAAGTGCCTATTGAAACCTCTGCTGCTGGCGAAATTGACGAGTTCTTCCCTTATATCTTCTTGCTTGAATAGGGATTTTAATTCCTTGAGTTCTCTGCTGGCACCCAAGAAGTTAGTTCCATTGTCCGAATACATGTTGTAGCAAATTCCTCTTCTGGCGATGAATCGTTTCAATGCTGCAAGGAATGCTTGAGTGGTTAAGTCTGCCACAACCTCTAAATGAACAGCTTTAGTGCACATACAGATAAATATACAAATGTAGCCCTTGATATAGGTCTTGCTACGAGTATTTCCAGTCTTCAAATAGAATGGGCCTGTAAAATCTGTGCCAGTATTCAGAAATGGTCTGGTTTGAGAAATGCGCACTGTAGGTAACTGGCCCATCAGCTGATGAGCATTTGACGTCTTGAACCTATAACATTTTATGCACTTGTTGATTATTCTACGTACTACTGCCTTTCCATTAACTACCCAGTAACTTTGTCTAACTGTAGCTAACGTTAATTGGTTTCCTGCATGCAGCAGTCTTTCGTGTTCACTCTTGATAATGAGATCGGAAAGATGATGTTTACTGGGTAAAATTATTTGATGCTTGAAGTCATAATCAAGATTAGAATTCTCTAATCTTCCACCCACTCGAAGGATTTCATTGTTGTCGATGAAAGGCACCAAACTGCGAAGTTTACTGTGTCTTGATAGGGAGTTATGTTTTAAAAGATCAGATATTTCTGCGTAAAATTCGGTAGATTGAACACGCTTGATGCATGCCAAGTTGGTTTGTTGTATTTCTGCAGTGGTCAGTGGACCATGTCGTCTCTCTGTAGATGAACATCTGGAATTTTGAGCAAATCTGAAGCAGTAACTTAAAACTCGAAGGAGTTTAGTGTAGGATGAAAATCTCAAAAATATCTCTTCCGACTGGGATGATACCACGCAACTAATGGTAGAGTTGCGTTGTTCTGTAACTTGAATAGAAGTCTCATCAGTAGGAATGGGCCAATGAGACTCTGAAGCCTTGAGCCAGGACGGACAATGCCACCAAAGGTCATTTTTGACAAGATTTGCTGCATTGGTGCCTCGTGAAATAATGTCTGCAGGATTTGATTCAGAAGCGACATGTTTCCAATCACCAATGGAAGTGTTGCGTTGCACTTCAGCAACTCTATTGGCAACAAATGTTTTCCATTTTGATGGTGGAGATGTGATCCATGAAAGGACAATTGTTGAGTCTGTCCACAGATGAACACTGTGGAACTGAAGTGATAGAACTGGAATCATTTTCTTGACCAGTCGTGAGAGAAGAACAGCAGCACACAATTCAAGTCTTGGCAACGTCACTGGCTTAATTGGAGCCACTCTTGACTTGGCGCATAACAGATGGGTAGTGATTTGACCACATGGAGATGAAGAACGAAGAAACAAGCATGCACCATAACCTTTCATCGATGCACCTGCAAACCCATGTAATTGTATTTGCGTGTACTCGTTGCAAAGAGCAAACCTTTCTATACAAATCTTACTAATCAATGGAATTTGTGAGTACAACTTATCCCAACATTTCGCAAGCTCGTCTGGAAGCTCCTCATCCCATGATGTTTTTTCTTGCCATAATTGCTGCAGGAACATTTTTAATGCAATAACGAAAGGGCTAATTAGACCAAGAGGATCATAAATTGATGATACAACTGACAAGACCTTGCGTTTTGTGACCGGGAGATTTATTGCTTGCTTGATGCACGAGATCTGAAGCCCGTCAATGGCTGGATGCCACAAAAGTCCTAAAGTTTTGACGCCTTCGTCAGATTCGAAACGGAGAGGAAACTGAGTCTCTCTGCAGTCTTCTGGAACAGCCTGTAACAACGCTGGATGGTTGGAACACCATTTCCGAAGTTTGAAACTGCCACTGGCTAACAGTTGAATCAATTCTTGCTGTAAAATTAATGCATCATCAGCATTGGTTGCACCTGATATGCAATCATCTATGTAGAAATCACGAAGTAAGACTGTAGCTGCATTCGGAAAAAGCTCCTTCTCATCTTCTGCCAACTGTTGTAAACACCTGACAGCCAAGAAAGGTGCTGAGGATGTCCGTATGTAACAGTGTTAAGTTGGTACTCCTTGATGGATTCATTAGAGGACGGCCTCCACAAGATACTCTGCAAGTTCTTATCCCTGTCATCAATAAGAATCTGTCTATACATTTTCTCAATGTCAGCAGAGAAACATACTGGATGGGTTCTGAACCTGGCAACAATAGAACATAGATCTTGTTGAATGGTAGGTCCTGTCATCTGAATATCATTGAGAGAAATTCCTGAACTTGACTTACATGAAGCATCAAACACAACTCTGGTCCTAGTCGTAGAGCTGGACGTCTTGAATACTGGATAATGCGGCATGTAGTATGATGTCGATGTCTCTGAAGAGGCGGTTATCGGTTGCATGTGAACTAACTCTTCGTACTCTGAGAGAAAATTGGTATATTCAACCCTTAGCTGTTCATCACGTCGTAGTCTGAGCTCGAGACGTTGAAATATATTAGTGGCAGTTTGCAGTGACTTGCCTAATGTGTTAGGATCTTGTCTAAGTGGGAGTCGGACAACATAGCGTCCTGTAGCATCTCTTGATACATGTTGTGAAAAATGCTGTTCACATTCCCTCTCTTCACTAGATCTTACTGTTTCATGGAGTTCTTCAACCTCCCAAAATCTTTGTACTTGTGCGTGAAGGTCAATATCATTGCGGAGGAAAAAGGTTCCAGACGGGGTATCTCTCTCTGTTGTCGATTCATAACTTCCCGACACGATCCAACCTAATGCTGTATTCTGCAGAACTGGAAATTTGCCTGGCCTAGTCAACTGTTCAGCTCTGAGCATTCTGAAGAAAACCTCAGCCCCTAAAAGCATGTCTATCTTGGCTGGAGAATGAAAATTAACATCAGCTAACTGAATGTCGCCCGGAATATTCCAACTGTCGTAAGGCACCCTTTGAGTTGGCATGTCTCTAGTGATTTTTGATAAAACAAGACAGTCAATATTGTAGCTGCTAGAATTTATACAAGACTGTACAGTAACATGAACACTGTACTTAGCTTCAGACATAGATTACGAAATGCCTTCTATGGGCAAAGGATTCCTTGTTCTCTTCAAATCTAGAACTTGTGCTAAACCTTCTGATATGAAATTACTTTGGCTTCCACTGTCTAAGAGACAACGAGCTAAATATAGTCTGCCAACGTTATTCTCAACCTTGACTACGGCTGTAGAAAGTAGGACATGATGCTGTGGCTTGATTTTCATACTGAAATAAGTAGATGAATTGCTTTCATTCCAACCATTGTGAGGTTGGGTGGGCGGTGTGTTGGAGCATCTGTTGTTAGCTGCATGATGAGACTGAGTAGGATGCTAATTGTTAGAGGACTGATTGTTTGAATCAATATGTAATAATGTGTTATGTTGACTGTTGCACTTCCTACACAATGACTTGGAAGGACACGATACAACACTGTGTGACACTCGTAGACAAATATAACAAAGCCCATGTTGTCTGACTATGTTACGCCTCTTTTGTGACTCATAACCTAGAAATGTGTCACACTTGTAGATTGGATGTTGACCATTGCATATCTTACAGTTATCACTGATAACTGCATACGAACCACTAGAGGGTAATTTAGTATCATTCCTGAACCCATGCCTGGAATTCTTATCTTGATAAGATCTAATGCCCTTCTCGCAAGATTGAACCTTGGGAGATAAATCTATCACTTCTAAGGTTTGTGCTCTATTTTCCAAATAATCAGTGAGTTCTAATAATGTAGAAAGCTCCTTGGACTTGCTTGTCATTTCCCATTGTTTCCTGGTGGATTCTGGGAGCCTGTCAAATATGATTTGGCTGATAATTACTTCATGCAAAGGAACGCTTAAATTCAAAGACTCGATAGCCTTCAGATTAGATTGAACCTGATTCAGTAGGGTACGCAAGCTAGAGGCAGATTCCTTATGAACTGTATCTGCAGATAAAAGTAATTTGATGTGTGCATTTACGATAAGTCTAGCATTTTGATATCTCTTACACACTGTATCCCATGCTAGTGTGAAGTTTTCTGCTGTGAGAGGAATATTTTTATGAGGTCATGTGCACTGCCACGTAACGATGATGCTAAGTAAAGGAATCTCTCTACATTCCCTAATGAGTGATTTTTTAATATTAGGGATTCAAAGAGATCATGAAAATGCATAAACTTCGTAACGTCGCCAGAAAATTCAGGCAATCGAATTTTAGGAAGACTGAATGAGCCTGTATTATTGCTTTGAGATCCACTACTTTCACTAGGAGGAGGTGAGACATATGGAGAGTGAGCATTGATTAACTGCTGTAACCTAGCCTTCAATTCATCGAACGTGTCTTCAAATTCTATTCTTGACTCTTCATGACTGCCTGATTCATCGAGAATTTCAAGCTGTGACTGAATTTCATTAAATTCTGGCAAGAGCGTTTATAACCGTTCATTTTTAACATGGAGGAGTTAATGGGAGTACTGTCGTCAAAACCGTACACTTGATCGTGGAGCCTAGTGAGTGAAGCTCTAATAATGTTCCTCTTCCTGACAAGGACTTTGGTTTCACTTTCAGAAGTCATGTTTAAACTTGTTACATGGACAAAGGGGAATAACAAATGGGAAGGATGTATAGGATAATGCCTTATGACCACTTATCTTAATAGAAGTGTCTCGTTTGCAGAATGCCCACATGGGCTGATGACTGATGACACCTGGACTGCTACACGATGCTGCACTGTCTTGGATGGCATTCAAACAGTCTGTTGACACTCACTGTTTGTGATTGCTAACTGATGTAGCTTTAACACAGTCCCGAATACTTCAAACGAGAATTCTTGAAAAGAAAACATTGAACGCCATAGAACAACACCCCGATTCTGTAACTTCACTCCTTAACAGCCCACCAACATGGATACGACGGAATCGTAACCATAGGCATAATAACAAATGGCTAGCGAGCCTCAAAGTGGTATTCTGTAAGGCATCTTGTTATGACGCTTGTTACGAGTTCAGGATCAGGATTTCATAGCCATCTTCATAGTACGAAAGCCTTCCACTAGATGACGGGTAAATCGATTTGCGCGGTATTTCAACGTATTTCATACCATTCGATATCGCAATTAGTTTGTATCCTTTTTTTAAACATTTCCTATGTCCCATATTGCCTTAACCCACACTTTCGCCTATTATGGTGTTTTATTTATCGTATGCATTGACCATTCATCATACGGATTACTTCAACCTGATAAGATACACCTAACCCCATTTGCGAAAACATTTACGCTGTCTGTTCACATGAATATCTATTTCAGTTAGGGTTTTCTTTAGCTATTGCCGTAATTAATACCTTATTTTATTTCGGAGTACCGGTACCGTATCTTATTTATAGTATTCAACGGATACTGTATTCCAGCGGATCATGCCAACCTTATACATCCAACTCCCTTCCGAAGAGAAATTGCATTGCCTGTCCACATAAATATTCATTTTAGATTAGTAGGAATCAAATAGTGTGTTGTCTGGTTTATTACAACATGAACTGTATCAGAAACCTAAGTTAAGATAAATGTTTTATGTGGCCAGTAAGCTATTGGGCAACTTACCTGTAGGCCTAATTGACTACTGAGAGCAGTTTAACACATGAACGACAATACCGTTAAGAATAGGTGTATAAATTTAGAATAATGTTCAAAAATCTCCAAGAATGAGGTATTAACTCTTTGGGCAGTAACACAATAGAAGTTAATGGGGGGCGATGGTCCAATCTAGTATGCCAGTTTTTCTTCATGGTAGGCCTAGTGTAGTGTTAATATGAAATCATCGGTTCTAGTCAGAACATCACATTGCTCCTCTGGCTGCAGCCAAGAAAGTCAAAGAGTGATTTAATGATCCATCGTAATACCAGCCTTCAATAATAAACCAGAGCAAGTGTCCTGCAGGTAAAACTGAGGTGGCAAGAGGTCCATGGAAATTGTAGGAAGCTAAGATCAGGATCATTTAGACTGCAGTTTAGTATTGTTCTCCTTAAAGTACTTCTCACATTAAGAACTTTGATCAGAAAGGAGTGGGATATGGGTGCATTATGTGGATCTGTTGCACATGGAATGATGAAGAGCAGCTCATGCCACTGGAACTAACCATAGAATCCGTTACACCCGTCAATTTATAAGTCTAAGACTGTTGCGTACGATAGGTCTACATGTTAAGTTACAAGTTTGCAAATTAGTAGAAAGAATCAGTTGGCCATTGATGTGCTTCTAACTCCTTATCCTAGAATAAAATTACATTCTACAATTTAGCAATATTTACCACTTAATGGAATTTATTCCAGTTTTCTACAGATGAAGTTATTTATTAGCCTTCTTTTAAATTCAATATATTCTACCAAGCCTAATCCCTTCTCCCTTCGACTCTATATGGCCCTAGGGCATAGCAATCGCAATGACTCAATGCTCCTCCGAGATTCTACACAGAAGGGAGGAGGCACTCAACTAAGAGTATGACCTTTGTTCCTCACACTCAATGTATTATTACATGAAGGAAGGGGGAGAGAGAAAACAGAGGTTTGTATCAGCACCATGCAAATTAAAAATTCTCTGGGGAGTAGGGGGCAGGGGTTGATCCATCCCTCCCTAGCATGTCCCCACAGGCAACACCTTGTCCCTAAATACAACTACTACTGGGAAAGAGATTAAGACTAACTACATTGAAATATTATGTGGATAACATAACTCTCACCTGAATTCTTGACATTCTTATCACATACAGTAGTATGAAAAAGTCTACTTTCTAATTGCACAATCTTCATAAGGACATAAAGGAGGAAAACACAAACCTCGTGAATTAGGAGGAATGCCTACTGGTTCTGGTGGGATCAGTTGGTGTTAGGATTGCAGCAGTTCAGGAAGCAAGGCTCAAATCATACACAATATTTTCTTTAACAAATTATTATTCAAATAGAACACTTAATTTATAACATAAAATTAAACATTTGAAAATACAGCAGTTTGCACAGCAATGTACCTGTGGAATGTGTTCCATTGTAGAGATAGCCAAATTCAGTTTCTTTCTTCGTCTTCTCATTCAGACCAGGTCACTGGAAGGTGTATCACAGATTTTTTTGGCAGAGAATCCTGGAAAATTGAAAATCAATCCCTTATATTGTTACCAGTACTGTGACAAAAAAAATATAAACAAATTTCTATATTAATTTTGTATCATGACCTGGAGATGTGCTCGTGTAGCCTATACGCTATATTCTTAAACTCGGGGCCGATAACCTCGATGTTAGGCCACTTAAAACAACAAATATCATCAAATATCATCATTCTTAAACTCAAGTTAGCCATTATAGTGTAACAAAACAATTTAAACCGGCTACATCCTTATGCGAAAACAAGAATAATTATTTTAAATAATAACAATAATGTGTTCTTTCTTTTATTTCCTTTGAGGAGCAGTCTTGTGTAGTATTTTGCTAAATTTCCATGCTGGGAAGTGTCTTTAAATACTCTCAAGAAATGAGAAAACTGCCCTTCCTATACTACTGAGCAAGACCAATAAATGCAATCACTTATCAGACTCAATCGTCACAAATGGACAACACACTAAGGAAAGCCTAACCTCATGTCAACCATCTTCAGTTTACAGATTAATAATATCATTTATTACCCAGTCAGGCAGATGACCTTGATGTAGTCTGCCATTTCGATCACCACTAAAAATAAAATAAAGTTACCCAATAAATAATACAAGTGAGTAGTATAGGCGGCGGTATGGGACAGACAATTAAGTGTGGTTAAAAGTACCATTATATTTTCTTCAAAGAAATTATGGATAAAATGACCTTAAACTTCTTGAAAAAATTTGTCCAAAGAAAATATGGTTATCTTAACCATTACATTTTTTCAGATAAATTATGGTTAGGACTAACCATAATTTGAATTACCTTTTATGGCTAAAGATAACCATAAAAAGTACCTATAATTTCATATGAAATTATGGCTACAATCAACCATAAAACACTATCACATTTATGCTTAAAATTAACCATTTAATGTTCACCAACTTTTAAAGAAATATGGCTACTACTAACCATAAAACGTAATAAAAAAATATTGATAGTAATGATGGTTAAAACTAACCATAAAACACTATTTAATTTGTGGTTACTATTATCCATAAAAATTAACAATAAAAATAATAAAAAGTTATGGCTACGTTATCCATAACTTTCAATGTTATTTTTAATAAAATATGGTTAAAAGTAACCATAAAAATGACTCTAATATATAAATGACAAAGTTATGCTTACCTCTACCTATAAAACGTAACACAAATTTATCCTACAAACACCTAAAATAATGGCTAAAAGGAACCAGTAAATTTTTAAAAGAATTAAGGATAGAATAATGGTTAAAACATGGCTAAAATTATCAGTTACTTTTTTAGAAATTAGGGGAAAAGTAGTGCATACCTGCCAACTTTTACGGTTTATCCGTAAAATTTACGGAAATTGCAGCATTTTACGGTTTTACGGACGAACGGTGTCATTTTACGATTTCGCGGACAAAAATTTGAAACGATAATTTACATTCGATAATACCGCCCACTTCCGTACAATCGATTGTTTGCGTGGGTCGAAGGCAAGTCCACGATAGTCGATAACTCGTTCTTTGATATGATTCGTACTTTTAACCGTGTGATGGCTGTGTCGTCATCGTAATTGAATTTGAAGCCGGGATAACCGTTCTTGCATGTGAATCTTAGGTGTTGACAGGCTCTGCTTCGCATATTCTTTGTTCCGCTCCGTTCGCTCGTTGCGATTTAAACCATATTCTTTGACCACGTTAGTTGTTCATTGTTCGCGAAGTTGGCGTTCCTTGAATGTTTTCGTCTTTTAAGGTTATGGCATATTTTAATGAAGCGTTCGAGTTTTTGGCTATAACTTCGTGCTTCGCAGTTTCCTGTATTCCTTGGACTAATTACATTCGTTCCACGTGTGTGTGTGTTTATTTTTTTCTACCATGTGCATATTCTATCTTCACGAGGTTGGCGTCGTGTTCATTTAATGGTTGGTGTGTTTTGACATGTTTTAATGAAGTGTTGGCTGTCTTAATTGTTTTATGTTATAATTTTATGTGACGTTCAGTGATCCAGGTTCCTTTCGATGTTTTAGTAGATATCGAGAATGAACAAATCCAACAAGAAACAGTACTTCCAGACATTTAAAGAATCATACTCGGTTGATTTTCCGTGCATACTAAAATCAAGAAAGAGATAAAAATTTGCCTTTTGCACGGTATGTGGGTGTGATATTAATATTGCATATGGTGGAAAAAACGATTTAAGTAATCATGTGAAGTGCGGTAAACACATTAGTTATGTTAAATCGAAGAAGATAGCAAGAAAATCAACACCTTTTTTGCTAAGTCTGGAAACGTTTACAGTGACGTAATTAGGGCCGAGTGTCTGTTTACTTCCTTTTTGGTGGAACACAATGTGCCCTTAAGTGCGGCTGATCATGCTGGAGCTTTATTTAAGAAGATGTTTCCCACATCAGAAGTTGCAAAGAAATATAGTTGTGGTCGCACGAAAACGACATGTATTGTAAATAAAATGGCAAAAAATGCATCATCTGAAGTTGTTAAGTGCCTTCAGAACGGACCGGATACAGATAAATTCCTTTTCTTTTCATCAGTGAGAAACTACTTTTATACTGCCTGTGACTACATCATCAACAAGTTTCCACTCAAGGATGACGTGTTAAAGAATGCTCAAGTTGCTAGGTTAGACAAAATTGAAGATTCACACTTATCTTCCATTCGTTTTTTCTTGGAAAAGTTTCCTATCATGTTATGCAAGGAAGAGAATGAAACTACAGATGAGGTGGTGAATGTGCTTCAGAGGCAGTTCACAGCTCTTCAGGTAGATGACTCTTTGGCTGCACATCAAGATGCTGCAAGTGATTCCAGTTGGGCACAAATATCAAGAATTCGTGGAGCCGATGGACTTCTTAAGTATAACCGAATTTTTAGAGTATTGCTCTCTATTCTCACCATACCCCATAGCTATGCAGAATGTGAATGTTTTTTTTTAGCTTTGTGAAGAAAAATAGAACACAGTTCAGGTCATCCATGTCCAATGAATCTCTGGAGTCTATTTCTATTTTGAAGACCAGGAGTTCTGGTCCCTGTTATGACAAAACATTTTCTCAAGACTGTTTGCAGGAAGCTAAAAAGGCCACAACCATGACTTAAAAGTCGAACTAGCATGTGATTTGCAGTGTGTATTATATTATTTCTTGCCTGTGTTACGTTAAACAAGTTTTATTGTTTAAAGCCTTTTTCAATTATCGTATATCAGCTTAATCTATCAAGGAAGTCCTGTTATGTCTGCTCCAAACCGATATTCACCACGCCTGCTGCTGATTAACATGGATTTCTTCTTGATTGTTATGTTCATCTACAAATCATGTAAGTAGATATGATTTCATTGAAGTATCCTGTTTAAAGCATGAATTATTGTATTTTGTAGCCCAGAAGTATTATTATTTTCGTCAAGCCGGGGTATGTCGAAAATCGTTAGATTTTTTTGTCGCGCGTGAGTTTTACTGATAGCCCTTTTCAAAAGTTGGCAGGTATGGTAGTGGTTAAAACAAGGCTAAAAATTCTGACGAATTTTTTAGAAACAATGGATAGAATAATGGTTAAAATAACTAGTGACTTTTTAAAGAATTATGGAAAAAATAATGGTGAAAATTTTTGCAAAACTCCGACATTTCAGAGAAACCCCCAGGGGTGTTTCGAAGCCAGCGCTGGTTTTCTAATTTCTCCTCGTCGACACCCCTAGGGAGTTTTTTTTTCCCTTTTTCAGCTTCTCCTTCCAACTTCTCATTCCTTTCCTTTTGAGTGGCCACTCCCATCTACTTTGCATCTCTCAGAATGCCTCTAACAGATCCTGGAGAGCATTTGCTCCTTACTCCTCTTTTCTCTCTCTATTAATGACTCAGTTATTTTTTTTGAAAGGATTGAGTGGGATTCGAACCATAGAAAACGGGGTGCCTCCGTTTCTAAGCGAACAAATCTCAACAAACCAAACACTTGTCCTCCTGAGCTACGAGGAAAGCGATGGGAAGCTTAGTTTGAACGCCTTATGTGGTGCAATTTCTTACGAGAAGTGCATTACGAAGAGCTTTTATTGTTTGCTAATAGATCGCGCTACACATACTACGTAGTTTCTTGCTTTGCTACTAGTACTTCCGGTGTAACAAGACTAACAGCTGGGGGCTAAGTAATATTTAATTTAGCACATCACTTCCATGCGAGTGAGCGGATGGCACAGAGAGAGAGTGCATGCTGACAAGGTTATCTTATCGACTAAGAGCGTATCAAGGCTAACGGAGTTTCCTGGTCAAGTTCACTGATAACTTATTTTTAACTTCTTCCTTCTTTTTTCGCACTGTGCTCAGCCGAAACTATTAGTTTCTTTACTTGCTCTTCTAATTCCATTAATGCCTCACCAATTTCTACACAGTCACTTTCATCACTAACGCGTGCTAAGATAGTTAGTTGCAAATTTTGCAGCTTGAGGTAGTAATCGAAGACTATTTTCTTAATACACTCAGGCACATTATTTACGTCGACGCAACGGACGATAACGGCGTATTCAGGTTGTCCTCCTGAGCTACGAGGAAAGCGATGGGAAGCTTAGTTTGAACGCCTTATGTGGTGCAATTTCTTACGAGAAGTGCACTACGAAGAGCTTTTATTGTTTGCTAATAGATCGCGTTGTCAGTTGCAAAATTTGCAGCTTGAGGTAGTAATCGAAGACTATTTTCTTAACTGTTTTTATATCTATAAATAACAAAATTTTGCAGACTTAATTGCCTTTTCACCTAAAATATCATTTTCTTAATTCTTAGTTTTTAAGTTCAATTAAACTTAAAAACTAAACTCTTACTAATTAAATAATAACAATAGTTATTTAACCGAAACTATTAGTTTCTCCACTTGTTCTTCTAACTCCTCTAAGGCATCACCAATTTCCATGAAATCACTGTCATTACTAACGCGTTCTAAGATTGTCAGTTGCAAAATTTGCAGCTTGAGGTAGTAATCGAAGACTATTTTCTTAATACACTCAGGCACATTATTTACTTTGGTGGGTGTATTTGAAACACAACCCCCTTTTAAAATATTTGTCAGGTTGCAAGGCATTATATTATATTCGGGTTCCATATTTATTAACTGCTTTTTTTTATCTTTAAATAAGAAAATACTGCAAACTTAATTGCCCTTTCAAATTCAACAAATTTAAACTAACTCTTTTTTATTCTTAATTTTTAAGTTCAATTAAACTTAAAAACTAAACTCTTACTAATTTATTAAAATGAATAACAACTACTTTCACATTTAAAAGTTTTCAGTTTGCCGAAGTCACAATTTTTAATAAAGATAGAGGTTATACTTCGCCAGAACATTATAAAACTTTTGTTATTGATAGTCTAATCAATGACGAGTTGATGGATAACAGAAAAAATGGTTCACTTTCAACATTTAAAAGTTTTCAGTAACTATTCCATGCTTAGCATCATAGGTTAAATTCTTTTTACCGTACATAATTATATAAGCAAGCGTATTTTCTGGTATATTGGCATTAAATGTTGCTACCAATTTCATACTGGTTTTCTGAGGTGTTACTACATTTCTACGCCGACTTATATTGATAACATAAATAGGATAAGAAGCAATGAACTCTGTGGGGGTTACAACAACATCATACTTCAGCTCAGTTATACGCTTAAAGTCCCTAAAAGCATAATAGGCATTTAGATAAGTATTAGGAGGATTGATATTCCACATTTCTTCCGGAAACATTTCGTTTCTTCCGTTTTTCATGTAAATATTTTGAAGCTGAACATGATCAAATTTGGAACTATTCATATCTTGGTTACCTTTTTTATTAGTTTGAAACACAACAAAAATGAAATATGGCAGATCAAACTCCATTGAATTGTAGTAATTAGTAATATCTATTTCAAAATTCCTTTTCCCACTTAGGCCTGAAATTTCTTGAGTTTGAAGGTCAAAGAATGATATAGGTATTCGTGGTTCTTGCAGTATTTTTTCTCTCAGTTCAAGCTCATAATTTGGTTCGTATTTTACAACAGGAATTTTTATCTCCATTGACTTTACGGTAACTTTTCCTTCCTCCGGGAGAGTTCCAGGTGCATTGCCCCCATCGGGATTCTTAGTCCACCATCTATACAGAGCATCGTTCGCATTTTGACTCCATGTAAATGTAACAGTTAAATCTCCTTCCCACATAATCTCTTTAAAATCCTTAAAAAAGCCACCAAGAAGACTTAAAGGGTACCTTAACTCATTTGATTTTTTCTGCAATTTACCATTATTAAGAAAATTACCTGAATATATCATTTTATCACTATAAGAGGCTGTTAAATTAAACAGAACCGTTGAAGATATATTTGGATGGTCAATTCGATAGATAGTGTGTCCTCGTTTTTTCACGGTTACAGTGCTCCAAAATTGAGTGGGGGTAATTGTCAATTAGCTTTACATTTGACTTTCCTTCATAGTTAGTGTAATCAGTTCCATCAGCATGAGTTACATCGAAAGTAATATACAGGTGCGCATTATTATCAACCCAACCATCACCAACTTTAATATCTATTTCCACGTCCTTGTTTGGCAAATTTAAATTGTTTTTAGTCTTTTCATTTACAGGAAAAGACTGCCACTGGTAACTTTCTACTTTGTTCATTTATTATAAGAAAAATAATAGAAAATTAAATGAAGAGGAAATAATTAACTCATCTCTAAAATTACAGTAACTGTTGCGCCGTTGAAATCTATTACTTCGTCATTCTCATTGGTCACAGTAATTTTTAAATTCTGAATTTTATCGAAAACTGGGCAAAATACAGGATAATTCGGCTCATAAATTATTGGAGCACTAAATTCTAGGGCTGGTTTAAATGATGCTATAATATTCGTTTCACGGTGAAAATGCTCAGAGTCTTTTACAAACATTCCATCCGCTAAATTGAAATGAACGCGGATATTTTCGAACGGAATTATTTTAGGTAAGTTCCGAGCAAGTGTTTTGGTTTTTGGTTCTACAATTTGATTATTAAAACCTAAAACTGAACCAATACTTTCTTCTTGGTCAAAATATATTTTATAATCACTAATTATTTCCAATCTGTTTAGAATTTTATTTTGTTCAATACTAATGTTAGGTTCTTGACCTTGAATAGCTTTTTGTAAATTTTCTACATTATATTGACCTGGTGGAATAAACATTTCAGTTATCGTGCCTGATACTTTTTCATAGTGTACTTTAGTGTTTTTTGTTGTAATATTTGGTGTTAGGAAGGTTGAGTAAAACCCTATTAATCCAACTTTTCTAAATTCATCTCGCAATGGAACATTTAACCTTTTCTCTAAAACCGAAGTTTTACCACTTTGTTCAAAAATTCTCTTCATTTATTAATTAATTCATTAATTAATAAAATAAACGAAAATGAGTAAACGAAATGTTGTAGATTGGGACCCACAAGTAAGACTTGTAGAAAAGCAAGTAAAGAACAAACATGGCAAATTATTACCGAATTCCATTCGTTGTGCTATAATAGGCCCCAGTAATTGTGGTAAAACAACCTTAATGATAGACAATTATATTTTGGCACCTGGATGGTTAAACTGGGAAAAAATAAACAACCTTTACATCTTCTCTAAAAGTTTAGATCAATCTAAGTATCAACAGTTTATGGAAAAATGTAATAAAATCGAAGAGAAGTTAGGAAAGTCCATTGCACAATTTATTCATGACGATGAAAGCATAATGCCACTGGATAAATGTGAAGATAGGTCAGTTGTAATTTTCGACGATTTCATACTGGAAAACCAAGACATAGTTCGAGAATATTTTACACGAGGAAGACATAAAGGGATTGACTGTTTTTACTTAGCTCAAACGTATTCAAAAATACCAAAACAATTAGTTCGTGATAACTTAAACTTCTTAAATATATTTAGGCAAGATAATACCAATTTAAATCATATTTATCAAGAATTTGTTGGTGGCGATATGAAATTTGAAGACTTTAAGAATATTTGCAGCAAATGTTGGAATGAGGAGTTGGGTTTTATTACTATTGATATGAATCGCAAAGCTAACGATGGTAAATATAGGAATAAAATTAAAACGTTTCTAAATGTTGGGTGACTACTCCAGGGGTATTGGCAGGTTTTGGGTTGAGTATTCTAACACTAACATCGTTAGCGTACAACTTCAGCGTACAACGTACAGCGTCAATGTCAGCGTCAAATGTCAAACGTCAATGTTAGCATTAAACGTCATTTTTTTAAAATTTCACCTATAATAAAGATGTTTGCGAAATACGATCAAAAGGTAGTTCAACAAGCAAGAAGGAATAGGAAGAAATTTGAAGAATTAAAAGACGAATTTCGAATATGGAAGAAGCAGCCTATAATGGAATACGAGAAGTATAAAAAAGAAGATCAACCTGTTATTGATGCTGTTAATGTTTTAGGCAACAAGTTAAATGACATCGGTGAAAATGTTATTAAAGCTATAGAAGAAAATAGAGAAGTGGAGAAGCAATTAATTCCTTACAGAATTGACTATAAAGAAGACTTTCCTTCAGATTCCGAAGGTTCCCATTTCTTGGATGAATATGATGTCACTGATGAGCAAAAAGAAGCTTTAAAATCGGCAAGAAAGGTCAGAAAGAATTTAGAGTCGCAACTTCAGAAAGAAAAGGGGAGGAGTTTATTTCAAGAGGCCGATGAAGAGTATGATAAAAGTGAAGAAAATGTTAAGAGGAAAGGCATAACTGATTATTCTACGGTCCACTTAGGGGTAATAATTTCAAAATATTTACCTAGAATTAGTGACCCTAAATTTGGAATAAGGTATGATAAGAACTATCAGGGTTATTATATAGGTGACTCAAAAGTTGAATTCAGTAATGACGATATTATTATTAAGGGTAAGAATTTTAAAGCTACAAAGGGTTTAATGCTATTTTTAACCTTAAATGATATACCTAACGATGATGAGTATACAGACGAAGACCGCAGCACATATGAGACTATTTTAAAAATTACAAATGCTATGTATCAAAACAATGACCCAAATAGCACTAAACCTAAAAGTAGTGTTGGCAAAAAATATAATACGTTGATAAAGGATATATGGCTTTCAGAAAAAGTTAGTAGAAAAGAAAGAGCTGCATCTCTAACCACTCCTCCTAAATCAGGATTTGGTTTTGTAAAAAAATATTCAAAAGCACCGATTGAATATGTGTGGCTGGATGATGTAAGGGAATTAATAGACAGATTAATGGTAATTCATGGCGAAGAAAATGCTGGAAACAACGTCTATCACAATGAAAAGGTTGGAATAACGAAGATGCTTACGAGTAAGTTTAATGACTTCATTGTTAATAATCCTAAAGGTATTCCATATCTAATTAGGTTTTTAAATAACATTCCCCATACATTCTGGGAATCTGAAAAACATGGAAAAGGATTAGTTAATTGGATGATTAATAAAATAGGTGAAAATAATATTGACTTAACACTCCCGGGATATACATTTTGTGGTCCTGGTAATCCATTAGACAAGCAACTAGCCGAAGGTGTTCAGGGTTCCAACCCATTAGACGAAGCATGTAAATTACATGATATAGCATACCGCGACCATACAAAATTAGAGCACAGACATCAAGCAGATAAAGAATTACAAAAGGCTGCAAAAGAGAGAATATTCAGTAAAGATGCTAACATGAGTGAGAGACTAGCAGCTACAGCCGTTACTGGAATAATGTATGGAAAAAGAAAAATGGGAATGGGGTTAGATGAAAATGGTTGGGGCGTCTGAGTATAAATTTGTAAAATTTTTGTTTATAATTTTTTCATCAAATAAATGAAAGGATTTAGTATTGATTACAACGTTTTCCAAAAAGGGAAACTAAAACCCAAAGCTATTAAAATAAAACTCTCCAACGAAGATCTGAAAAAGCATGACTATCTAGATGAGTACTTGACAGATACACAAAAGAAGCAGAAAGCAAGAAAAATTCAAAAAGGTGGTAGCTTACTTATAAGTTTGTCCATTCCAATTGTAAAGAAAATATTCGAATATCTCAGTAGGAAGAAAGAAGGTTCTGGAATTAATGAACACCAAGGAGGATTTTTGCCATTAATATTAGCTGCATTGGGTGCCATTGGTTCGCTGGCAGGTGGCGCTGCAGCCATTACAAGCGCTGTTCATAAAAAGCAAAAAGAAGATGCGGAATTGGCTGAACAAATTAGACATAATCTGGTGATCGAAAAAAAGACTGGACAAGGTTGTTTGGGAATAACTAAAATTAAAAAAAAAAAAAAAAAGAGAAATTTCATCGATATTGAGTGATATACTTTCCAACTATAAGCACCCTTTAAGTAATTTCGATATACTTAAAATAATACACGAAATAAACATAAAGCATTTTCAAAATGTTTTTATGATCGATGAATTGCCTACAAAACCTAATGATTGTGAATCAGGAATTGTAAACTTGGATACGTCGGATCATGCAGGTACTCATTGGATTTGTTACTTTAAAAAGGGTAACCAAAAATTCGTCTTTGACTCATTTGGTGGAGATGTTCCTGAAAAACTAGTAAATTATTTGGGAGCTAGCAACCTATTTTATAACGCCGAAAGAATTCAAATGTTTGATGAATATATATGTGGTAATTTATGTGTCCTTGTTTTAAAGTTGTTTTCGAATTTGGGTTCCCCTAATCCCGCTCATTTTAACGAAATTATAGATTTAATAAATGGACATATTTGGAAATAAAATTATAAACGGAGAGAGTAGTTCATTAAATATTAAAGCTATCACAAAGGATGATTTAGAAAAACGATTTTCAAGGCTAGTTACGGCTCTAAATAAACGCCTTAGTGAGCTTTTTTTTGTTTCAAAAACATGGATTGATTTTCAAGGTAAAAGGATAGCGAATATTGAAGATCCAATCAACAATAAAGATGTAGTTAATAAGCAATATCTCTTAGAAAAGCTCAAACCACTTACTACTGAAGGGGATTTTCCTAAAGATAACTACTTCACGAAAGAAGAAATAGAAAAATTGTTCTCGGAATATGCCACTACTTGTCTTGCACCAGTAGCAACATTAACAGAAAAGGTTGACAACTTAGAAAGAAAGGTGTTTGATAGGATAATATTACAAAAGGACCTTTTTGCAGAGAAAGATAAAATTAAGCATATTTTTACATACAACGCAACGATTAGGAAAATATTTGTTCGTATCGTAGACCCAGATAAAGTATTTACTTCATATACAGATGACGCTATTAAAACAGTATTAGACGTTTATATTGCACGTTCCAAAGAAGAAAAAATTATGGTAGATACTAGTAAGCCCTTCAACGTTAAATCTGGTGATGCTTTATGCTTTAAAAATAAAATGGGCAGCGTAATTTTAAAACTTCCAATAAATGTTAGTGTGACGATGTTTGGTGAAGTAATACTTGATGCATATGAACCTCATCCTGATGAATCGGTCGAATAACACTAATGTTAAAATGTTTTAGTTTTTAATGGAGAAAATATCCATTAAAAACAGTCTAATGTAACAGGTTTTTATACAACATCTCTATTGTTTCTTTAAGAAGATCAGGAGTAAATGGAATATTGAAATGGTTTCCCGAATAGCTAATTTTTATTTGTTCTTTCATAAGCACATACAACCTTACGCTATTAGGATCATTATATTTTTCATAAACTATCTCACAATCGGGGTGCCGCCTGCATATTTTTTTGATTGCTTGATTCACCTGTTGTCTCTGCGCCCTTATTGCATAGTACCTGTACTTTTCGTTTGGTTCATGCTTATCTATAATAAGCAGACAATTATTCTTACTAGTTTTAAGTGCAAGAGGTGTGGCTAATGGGGTAAGAGATTCGTTTTCTGCTTCCTTTATTTGAAGTTTCTGCATTAACCCAACTAGTTGGTTCTTATATTCTTCTTTAATTTGATATTCTCCGTACTTTCGAATTGATGGAAGGACTTCTTTCGTTACCCATTTCTTAAATTTTTTAGCTTCCTCTTTTTTAGATGATAAAATAAGCGAATACAAACCAGATTCATTAATAAATATGGTTTGAGGATGTATATTTTTTAACCCCGCCAAAACGGCGGGGTTATTTAAGGTATCGAATGTACCTTTTTCTTCAATTGCAACGTGTTTTCGAATTGCTTTATCTGTATCTCTATACTCCAATATTAAAGCAATATCTTTAGCTTTAAACCATGAATCGTTATTTTCATCAATAGCAATAACCACTTGTTTGCTATTATAGACAAGTTTGCTGTTCAGAATATCGGTAATTGAATCCATTAATTAATTAATTAATTAATTAATTAAAATATAAATATGAAAAGTTAATTTCCTCAACAAAGGGTAGACCCTTGTTTCTTGTAAGTTAGTTTGCGTTCTTCAATGTTGGGTGTCTGAGTAAACCAATGCTTATTTTATAATTAATTTTAATTAATTAATTAGTTAATAAATGAATAATCACATTTGGTGTTTAAAGTGCAAAACGTTTACTCAAACACTGCATCCTCACACCCTTTCGACAAAAAATGGTCGAACTAGAATCGAAGGTTTATGTTCCGAGTGTGGGAGTAAGAAAAGCCGGTTTGAAAAAAAAAGTTAATGAGAGTGTAAAAATAGGGAGTTCTACCCAAATTAGAGAGCCACCCGTTAGCATTCGGGAGGAAATTATAAACGAAATTCATAAGCCCATGAGGAAGAATTTTCCGAGAAGGAGGGTTACAACTCACGGCATTGATGACATTTGGCAAGCGGATTTGGTAGAAATGGACTCTGGAAAAATAAAGGGGATATCGAAGCTTAATAAAGGCTACAAGTATTTGTTAACAGTCATTGATGTATTTTCAAAGTATGCCTGGGGTGTACCAGTCAAAGATAAAACGGGTAAAAGTGTTGCTGAAGCGTTTGATGATATTTTAAAAAACAGAAAACCCAAAAATCTTCAAACAGACAACGGTAAAGAATTTTACAATAAAGAATTTTCAAAATTAATGAAAACATTTAATATCAATCATTATTCGACTTTTACTGAAGTAAAAGCTTCAGTTGTAGAGCGATTCAATAGGACCTTAAAAGAGAAAATGTGGAAGCAGTTTGATATTCAAGGAAACTACTGCTGGGTTGGTATTTTACCAAAGTTAATTAATGGCTACAATAATACGACGCACACAACTATAAATATGAAGCCAAAAAACGTAAACAAAGCTAATGAAGAACATTTGTTGAAAACTGTTTACACTGTAAGCGTAGGAGCGGAAGAAAAAGCGAAATTTAAAGTTGGCGATCAAGTCAGAATTAGTAAACTAAAAGGTATATTTGAAAAAGGATACACAGGAAATTGGTCGACTGAAATATTTGAAATAAAAGATATCGTTTATTCCGACCCTATTACGTACAAATTGAAAGATATAAATGCGGAAGAAATAAAGGGCGAACTTTTATGAGCAAGAATTACAGAAAACAAAGTATCCAGAGGCATATCTTGTTGAAAAAGTTTTAAGAAAGAAAGGAAATCGGGCATATGTCAAATGGTTGGGCTTTGATAATTCTCACAATAGCTGGGTTAATAAAGAAAATGTTATATTATAATATTTCTGTAAATATAAATGGACGTCCGAGTAAAGCGAATAACCCTTTCTTTCTTCCTGTTTTTACTACATCCTACTGAAGATGTAGAAGTATTTATAAATCAGTTGTCTGAGGATAGTATAGATTATCTTTTTGAACTTAATGGTGATGACATAGATAGCTGTTACAACTTTTATAAAGCTACGAAGGAATCCTTAATTTTACTTTAATTTTGGTATTTGATTTTAATGGTTACTAACCATTAAAACCATACATTTTCTACTTAAAATTTGTCGGGGAGTTACGAAAATTTAAGAAAATGTTTAAAAGAATTCAAGATTGTGCGCTTTGCAACCACCATAGACTTCTTTTGTGCCGTGGTATACCATTTTCAACCCTATCATTTTCTTTTTTTCCTTTCCACAACTTAGCACCTTGTTGTATTTGTCAGGCAATATAACCTTAAATTCACTATCAAGTTCTAGAAAAGTTTTATTTCCATATTTTGTATTTATACCATCTACATTCGTTATAAGGTATTCGTTCCCTATTTCTAACTCACTGAGTTTTTTAAACGTCTTTTGTTCGTTGATGCTGTTGAGCGTCTTGAGAAATTGATTTACTTCCATTTATTACCTATAAAAAATTAAAATATTTTTTTAAATATTTAATATAATTATTTTATTTCTTCTAGTTGAGCTACAGTATTTTTCAAACTCTTTATTACTTCCATAAACGAAGATGACCTTTTTGGACAGTCTATGCCAATCATTGAAAGATCAAATTTTTGAGCTTTAACCAAAGAATTCGTGAATTCATTGTATTGATATACTTGTCTACCTTTAAAAAAATACAGCATTCCGTTAATATATCTAAAGGCTGAATCCATTGCAGGCGGTAAACCAGGAAAACGTCTTGATAATATGCCATGTTGCTTGGGTTTAAAGCTGCATTCGTCTATTTCCGAAAAGAAAGCGTCATTGTAAAAAATATAAGTGTGGCCTGAGTAAGTGTTTAACAAAGCATGAATTATTGTATCTGGTCTAATGTTCCACATGGACATGGCTTTTGGATAACCATTTACCAATATTAAGCTCGGATAATCCATCATGTAGATTTTGTTGGCAATAATCATAACAATCTCACCAGAGGGTCTTTGATAAGCGGCTGCAATAGTTTTAAAATCTTGGGGTAAGAAGGTTAACCAATCTGTAATAAACTGGGGTCGTTTGTTTTTTAAGGCTGTTGAGTTATCAAGATCTAAAAGCCAAAACCATTTTTCATAAAAGACATACATTAACTGATTAACAATTAAAATAGTGTTGACATTCAAATCACATAAATTGGGCTCTGGCTTTGGTGTATCTGGAGTTGGTGTTTTATCCGGTACGTTAGGCTCTGTGGCTTTACCATATAAACTTTGAATAGCTAAAATGTCATCTTGATGTAGCTCTATTTGATTGTTAGCGTATGCATACATAATAGCATCTGGATTGTTTGAATGAGAAATACCTAAGGCATGGCCTATTTCATGTATCATAACAGAAAGTAAATTTGTTTGATATCGAGGAGTATTAGCATCGGTATTTAAATACCAAGATTCATCTTGATCGATATGAATTTCAATAGGTGAATTAATGCTATTTGGGTAATTTGCATGAGCCAAAACTCCACCTTTTCCATCAAATCCACTGAAACATTGCCCACTTATTTTGTGATTTCTATGAGGGCTACCACGTTTATTTGATATAATTACATCTGGATTCCTCAAATCGTTCTCAAATGAGAGATCTGTATGTTTTTTCCAAACATCGAAAGCGGCTCTAGCTACACTTTGCATTGCTTGATTAGCTAAAGCATAATGCCATTTTATATTTTTATTATTCCATTTATACCGCCGAGTAGTAAAATTTATATCGTCATCGGTGATACCGCATCGCGATGAATTCATTAATTGTAAAGTACATTCATCTAAATCACCGGTGATATCGAGATTGTAGTACTCTTGGAACAATTTTAAAGCATATTGGAAAGTTGTTTCATTTACTTCTGAAATTTCTTGTTCGTCTATAGTCAAGTATCCAAAATTACGCAGATAGTTGATAGCAAATTGATTCTGATTTTCATGAGATATTATTTCTAATTGAACCTTTGTTAGGGTAACAATTATAATGCAAAATGTAATTATTCTGTTCATTTATTTATTTATATAAATATTTTACTATCATTTCTCTCGAGCCCAAAAGAGTAATGTCTTATAATTATTTTTATTTAAAAAATGAAATTTTTAATTAAAAGTTATATAATAAATGGATTTAAAACAAAATATTAAGCACCGAACCGGTGCAACTGTAAAGGAACTAAGGGTTCTGGCAACGGAACTCAAACTAAAAGGAGTATACAAGATGAAGAAGGCTGCTCTTCTTGAAGCTGTAAGCAGTGCTTGGAGTAATGCCGGAGATAGTGCTTTGTTTACGTATCAAGAATCAGAGCTGCCTAAGAAGAGCGTTCGTGAACTAAAACAAGTCGCCAGAGAAAACAAAATTAAGGGCTACTCAGTAATTCATTCAAAGAAAGGGTTGCTAAATTTGATAGCGAAAGAAAAGGAACGTTTGGACAAAATCAGGCATTTTGGATTCGATCAAGACCTCTTTGAAATTAAAAAGGAACCAAAACCTGTTCAGTCTAAGGACTTAAAAATTGTAAAGCGAAAATTGGGCCAAAATTTTCCTTTTAAGAAAAATATATTTAATGAAACAGTAGCTAAAAAGTCACCTTTCGAAATTCATAAAGGTAATCGTACTGTGCTGATCAAAAAGTTTAACGTATGGCAGACAGCATATACTATACACATAAAAGATTTGCAAGGAAAACCAATAGAACAAATGAAAGCGGTCAGAAAAGGTGTGCATGCAGCCATAAAAGAAGTAAGAAAACTAACTAATTTTAAGCCAGGTGATCAAATGAAAGTAGTTGCAGAAAATAATAATTTTAACCATGTGATTTCATCAAAAAGAAAAAGAAAAGTTAATGCTTCACATCTACTTGACCAGATTGAAAGAATAATAACATCTAATGAAAATGTAGATATTAACAATACCACTTTTCACTTCGAGGTTTACAAAATTCCCAGAGGCAAAGGAGCAAAGCGTAAGAAAATAGTCAATACTGCTAATGATGTTATGGCTAAAAGAAGCATAAACAAAATAACCAACACCGATAAACTGTGCGGACCAAGAGCAATAATCACAGCCCTAACCTATGAAACTAAAAATATATTGGACAGGACATTAACTGATAATGAATTACCTACATTAGGAAAGGACGGAGTTTGCAAGAAAAATTAGCAAAAGAGTTATGCACAAGATTCGGAATGAACTGTGAAGATGGGTTTAGTTTAGACGATATTAGAAGTGTTGCATATCTCATGGGTGTTCGGATTAAAGTTGTTTCGGCTGCCCATTTTAACAAGGTAATCCATTCCTCAGGTGTAAATGACGCGATAACAATTTATTTGTACTTGCATAACAACCATTATGATTCCATTAATAATATACGAGGTTTTTATGGAAGTTCATATTACTGCAAAAAATGTGATATACCTTACGATCATCAGGACAAGCACTCGTGTAAAAAAGATAAAAATGTGTGTAATTTGTGTTTGTGCCCAAAACATGATTTCCCAGAAGGTATGCGACCCCGAGTATACTGTAAAAAGTGCAATAGATATTGTTTTGGTAAAGATTGCGTTGATAACCATGAGAGAGTGTGTGAGGTAGCTTACAAGTGCAAAAAGTGTAATAAGATATGTAACAGAAGTGATAAGCACAATTGTGGGTACTCTAAGTGTTGGAATTGTAATGATATCGTGAAAAGAGACGAGCACCAATGTTATATGCAAGGAAAGAAAAACCGTGGGGGATACTGTATGGAAGATTGTATTTGCAATGGAAAGGCTGATAAGCGATATAAATGGTGCACTTACACGGAAAACTACTACTTTTTCGATTACGAAGCTGAACAAGATACCGGAGTACACGTCCCAAACTTTGTATCCTTAATTCTTTTAAAAATTTACTGGTTCCTTTTAGCCATTATTTTAGGTGTTTGTAGGATAAATTTGTGTTACGTTTTATAGGTAGAGGTAAGCATAACTTTGTCATTTATATATTAGAGTCATTTTTATGGTTACTTTTAACCATATTTTATTAAAAATAACATTGAAAGTTATGGATAACGTAGCCATAACTTTTTATTATTTTTATTGTTAATTTTTATGGATAATAGTAACCACAAATTAAATAGTGTTTTATGGTTAGTTTTAACCATCATTACTATCAATATTTTTTTATTACGTTTTATGGTTAGTAGTAGCCATATTTCTTTAAAAGTTGGTGAACATTAAATGGTTAATTTTAAGCATAAATGTGATAGTGTTTTATGGTTGATTGTAGCCATAATTTCATATGAAATTATAGGTACTTTTTATGGTTATCTTTAGCCATAAAAGGTAATTCAAATTATGGTTAGTCCTAACCATAATTTATCTGAAAAAATGTAATGGTTAAGATAACCATATTTTCTTTGGACAAATTTTTTCAAGAAGTTTAAGGTCATTTTATCCATAATTTCTTTGAAGAAAATATAATGGTACTTTTAACCACACTTAATTGTCTGTCCCATACCGCCGCCTATACTACTCAAGTGTACATTAATTTGGTAGACCAGCATATAAAAGCCTCCGAATGAACCTCATATTTCACATGATAGACCGGAGTTTGAGAGTCAGAGTAATCAAGTCGTTGACGTGTCATACCTCTCGTTAAGAATGCACTACCAAGTGCTTATAGTCACAGAATGATGGTGTTGCATTGCATGTGATATGAAATGGCGATTCCCAAACACTGTGTTCAGACGTTGTTGAACAGCCACTGCGAAGTGAGCCGTCACCCTATCGTGTTGAAACCAAACACTGTTTAAGATTCCAAAATTTTGCAGCTGCGGGATGAGCCAGTCATTAGACCGATCAAAAAAATATGGTTCAAACAGATGCGTTTGTATCATGCCGGCCCAGATCCTGACGTGAGGTGGGTTCGCTTGATTTCTTCAGCTGTGCAGAGACCATGGACGGACAAATATGATGTTTTAAATTCCTAAGATGTAAGTACAAATGTATATGTACTGACAATAGAAATAAATAATAATGAGTAGGGGTATACGGACTTTGTGCGCACACTGTAACATTTTCACGCATTGTTTCGTCTTCTGAGGGACATCGCCAACTGATATTACTAACCACGGTCACTACAGCATTAGACATATGTGTTAATATTTATTGCTCATTCAACGATGGCAGCCATGTTCGACAGTGCATGAGGTCTCTTCAACTGTTAAAAAGACGCACACATTGACATCACCACAGGTTGGGGTTAACATTGTTCACGATTGGTCCGTATTGACGAATGATAGTTTAAAATTTTAAATACACTTATGTTCCGTCTAGTCAATGTCCTAGGTCGTAAATAAACACAAAAATGTATTGACTAGACGGAAGATAAGTGCATTTCAAATTTCAAACTATCACCACAGTTGCCATCACTCAGGTCTGGTCTGGATAAAGATTATAGATGTACGATTACCTCACTGTGCATGACAGAAACCAGGTCTGTATATATGGCTAACGGATATCTAGCAATTATTGGTATAGGCAAAGCCCATTGGAGTGGATTTAAGAAATTTCACTCTCACAAAAAACATTAATTACAGCAGTGCACAACAAACATTACTGTGCGAGACAAAAACCAGGGGTGTATTCGAGTAAACGGCTAACGCAGCCCTCCACCTAATAATTATTGGCCCAGGCAAAAGCCATTTAAAAATACTATTACAAATTACTTTTATTGATCTAGAAAAGGCTGATAGCATCCCTAGAACAAAAGTTTGGGAAAGCTTAACAAATAGGGGGATAGGCAAGGAACTGAGAGACATGATAAAAGGAATGTGCATGGAGTGCTACAGTAGTGTGAAGACTAGAGTCGGGACATCGGAATGGTTTAAAATTGACACTGGACTAAAGCAAGGAAGTGTGGTGGTGGATGACATCATGAAGTCAGCAATGAAAGAATATAGTAGGGCAAAGATGAAGGTAATGTTGTTTGCAGACGACGTTGTGATCTGGGACGAGGATGAGAGGGAGGTACAAGAACAATTAGATGGAATAAATTAAAAGATTGAGCAATGGGGATTGAAGATAAATGTGGAGAAGAGTAAAACAGTGGTGATGAGTAGAGAAAAGAAAGAAGGAAAAGGAGTAATCAAAGTAGGAGATAAGGAATTGGAAGTAGTGAAATACTTCAAATACTTGGGAAGTGAACTGACTGAAGATGGAAGACTAGATTTGGAAATTAGCAGAATAATACAACTCGGGAGTGCTTTCTACCAACAGGTACGGGGACTAGTATGGAACAAGGATATACCAATTAAGGCTAAAGAAGTTATGTGCATATTATGTTCCTATAATGACATATGCAGCAGAAACTTGGACAATGACTAAGAGGGATGAGAGCAGAGTACAAGCAGCTGAGATGAGATTCCTGAGAAGTGTGTCCAGAAATCGAGGAGGGACAGAGTGAGAAATGAAGATAAACGGAAAGAACTGGGAGTACAGAAACTAAATGACAAACTGGAGCAAAACAGATTGAGATGGTTTGGACATGTCAACCGGATGAATGAAGTAAGGCTACCAAGACGAGCACTGGAACGACGGATGGCAGGGAAGAGAGGACGAGGAAGACAAGAATGCGTTGGATGGACTCGGTGGAGAATAGTATTAGAAAACTGAACCTGGATTGGAACACTGTGTCGGAAGAGGAATGGTGGAACAACAGAACAAAGTGGAGAGGAACCATATTTGCCCCCACCCAGTGTCAACTGGAAAAGGGGGGAATGAAGATGATGATGACTATTACAAAACGCACCATACAGATTCCGGCGTAGCTCTACACTTGACTTTGAGAGCTCAGCGGTAGGAGAGAAAAGGTATTTTAGCTTAATTTCAGACGCTATTTGATGCCGAGCAATTTTGCCCTTTAAAATAAGGTGTAATATTACGTATTTTGAACCACATAACACATGACCCAGGTATGCAATTTTCCTACATTTGATGGTAATCATCAGCTCCCACTTAGAATTTTCTCTCCGCAGTACCAGCTCATTAGAGATGTGAATAGAGTAGATTAGGGGGGAGGGCAAATGACCTTGTAGTTCCACCCCTTAAAACAACAATAACTATCACTGCTGCACAATAAAAATACTGTCAAATATCACTAATATACTGTCAAATTTCACTAATATTGCTTAAATGAAGGTTTTTATTTGTAGCTTGTTCAACGACGGCAGATGTTTGTGGCCGACAAATTGACGTCATATTACGTTGAAACATGTCCAATACAAAATGCACCATATGACACCTATGTAATTATGTGAAAAAAGAACTCCAATACCATCACGTCATCAAGGTAACTAAGAATTTCCCTAAACGCCAGTGCATCGCAAGGTATAGGTGAACCTTATTGGTCTAGGCGAAAACCATTGGTCTGCCGGATGTGATATAGTATCTAATGCCTGTGGTTGGCAATACTGTACATGGTGCTAAAAATGGCAGAGCCAGCTGGAATTTCATCTATATAAGTCGTGATCCTATTTGGGTTGGCTGGGTGGGTTACAGACAGCGGAGAAGTAAACATCTATTACTATATTGTCTCAAGATACCATTACTGCAGGTATTTTGACTAATTTCAGTAGTTTAAGAATTTTTTACTTCGGTTTAGGTAAACTCCACTCTTGGAAAGCTTTACGCCTTGCTGCATATAGTTAGTTCTCAAATGATAACAAAATGAAATTAAGAAAATTAACGTACCTTTATGTTAGACATAAGCTCCCAAAGCACCATGTTGTGATTTTTCTTTCACATCTGATCCATTTAGATGACCGAGCTGTGTCATACCAGGTTATTAAAACTGTGAGCAACTACGTGTATCCAGTGCTAAGGTTTTAGTTTCCAGCAGAAACATGCAATGTAATCTTTTACATGAAAGTCCTCCCTTCGCAATGACAACTTGCCAAGCAGACTGACCATAAACTTTAGTTCATTTGGGGTCTGTTATTATTTCTTATTTCTCCCCTACACTGTTAATCGACTGCATGCATTACATGTAACATTAACTTCCCTCATTAGTTCAATATGAAAGCATATTACAATACTGGTACTCTTTATGTTCCAGGCTGCCTGTTAAGGCTATTTGCCAAGGTCTTTGTTAATATTTGAAAGAAAAATAGCACAGTAGCGCCACCTGGTGAAATAGACATGTACAATAAAGAGGAGAACAAAAGACGAGTCAGTGCAAAGTCTGTGCGTGTTCGCGTGACATGTGACAAGCGTCTCAAAAGATGATTTGTATTTTGTATTGTATTTCTCACTTGATAAATAAAGATTTACATTAAAACTAACAGGTTATGGGCCCAGGCCACGTGTAAATGGTATTATCTCGTGAGTGGATCCGAAGCTGAGCGCTTGTGGAACACGTGCTGTATTTCTTTTGTGAGTAAGGATAACCTCAAAATGGCAGCCGGCAGTGACTACAAAGTTCAAGTGGATAAACTTGAAGGACCTGAAGACTGGGCAAAGTGGACATGGCATGTGTTGATGGTTTTGCGGTCGTATGAACTGGAAAATATTGTTGATGGTTCGAAAAAGTGTCCTGTGTTGCCGGCAGATGCAACTGCGCAACAAAAAGCGGCATATTAGCAGTGGTTGAAAGAAGACGCGAAAGCGGCCAGTTTGCTAGCAGGTGCGCTAGGAAAATCTGTTGCCGAGCTCGTGTTGACGTGCACCAATGCCAATGAAATTTGGACAAAATTGAGCGCACGGTTCGAACGAAGCAGTACGCAGCGACTGAACATGTTGATCGAGTCATTCTTCCGAGTGACACGTGACGACAAGGAGGACATCAGCACCCATGTCGCGAAGTTACAGAAGCTTTATCAGGATCTGAACGACGAACTCCAAAAAGCACAACGAAAACACGTTATCTGAAAGGATTTTGAACGGTCGAATTTTATCCACGCTGGGAAAAGAATATGATAATTTCAAGGATGTGTGGGACACGATTCCGACGGAAAATCAAACTGTGAACTTGTTGATTGAAAAATTGTGCACGATTGAACTGCGTAACCAAGGAAACGTGGAATCGACTGCGTTTGTGGTACGTAATGCTCCCAAGAAGCATTCCCAGTATAGCAGTGGCAAAGGCAGCGCTGATGACAAGTCGAAGAAAAATGTTCAACGAGTAAAGCAGAAGTTTCCATGTTTCAAATGTAAGGAATTGGGCCATTGGGCAAGTGAATGTCCAGTGAAGAAGAAAGAGGGTGACACTAGAAACAAAAGTAAGGAGAACAATGCTTCGTTTCTGACACATGCGATGAGTGCGTTAGACGGCGACTTTGTTCAAGCCGACGAGTGGTACTGCGACAGTGGCGCCACAAATCACATCACCGCGAACAAACACTATTTTACAACATACGTCAAGTTTGCTGCTCCAGAGAAGATTTTGCTAGGAAAACGAGGTGTGAGCATGCCAGTTCACGGCAAAGGAACTGTAAACATTCAAGTGCGGCTGAACAACGCTTGGTTGAGTGCTGAGATGACTGAAGTTTTGTATGTTGCCGATGCAATGGCTCATCTGTTTTCTGTGAAAGCTGCTACAAGGAAAGGTTTTTGTGCAAGACTTGACAACCTAACTGTTAGAATTGAAGACAAGGTTACTGGAAAGGCGATGATGGCTGGGCGTGTGAGTCATGGTCTGTATGTACTTGACATGCGCGTCGTGAAACCGGCGCAACCCATTCAAGTGAATTTAGCTACATCGTCGGACAAACTGCAGATCTACCATGAACGATTTGGTCATCAACACAAAGCGCATGTCAAGAATGTACTGAAGCAGATGAACATCAATGTAGACATGTGTAAAGAGGATTTCTGCGATGGATGTGCAATGGGAAAAATGCATCGACTGTCATTCAAGACACGAATGAATCGACCAACAGCCACCGGTGAACAAATCCACGCCGATGTGAATGGACCAATGTCTACTTAATCTCTTGGAAAGGCACGCTACTACGTATGTTTCAAGGATGGTTTCAGCAAGTTTCGACGTGTTTTCTTTTTAAAGCACAAAAGTGAAGTGTACACCGTTCTGGAACAGTTCCTGAATGAAGCCAAAACAAATGGACACGTCGTGAAGCTGTTCAGGTGTGATGGAGGAAAAGAATTTGATAACAAGAAGGTTTCTGAACTACTCGCAAGCAGAGGCATAGAACACAGCATTACTACGCCGTACACACCACAACAAAACGGAGTTGCGGAACGTGAAAATCGGACGATTGTGGAGTGCGCAAAATCTATGCTGAATCCCAGCAAGTTAACGAAACAACTTTGGGCTGAAGCCTGCAACACTGCGGTGTACCTCCTGAATCGCACTGGGAAGTCATCCATTGAAAACAAATCTCCCTATGAATTGTGGTATGGACGACCAGTGGGAAGTCTCAGTCATCTGAAGATCTTCGGAACAGAATGCTACGTGCATATCGACAAGAATTTTCGCTCAAAGTTCGACGACAAAGCTGTTTTTGGACATCTGGTTGGGTACGTGAACGATAGGGATGGATTTAGAGTCTGGATTCCAACTCAGAGAAAGCTTGTTCTAAGCCATGATGTGAAATTCAAACCTGAAGTTGTCTGTAATCTGCGCGCCAACGCCGGAAATATTGAAGTCACGCTTGAAGAACGTGTGGAGAGGAATCAGTCTAATTCATCGTCTGATGTAGGCCTACAGAGGAGGTCAGAGTCAGATGAGAACTTAGGCGAAATTGAAGATTTTGCTTCGGCATCCAGTTCCGGAGGAAGCGAAGATGAGGAAGAAGGAGAGACTGAAGAAAGAAGGAAAAGCAAACGTGAAAGTAAGAAGCCATCGTGGATGATCAGTGGAAATTACATGTTCATAGCTGGACCATCTATCGCTGAAAAGAATCCTGACTCATACCCTGAAGTGCTGCAGTCTAGTGATAAAAATCAGTGGCTGAAAGCAATTAATGAAGAATTGGAGTCCTTAAAGGAAAATGATACCTGGAAATTGGTTGAGCGTCCAAATGGTGCACGGGTCCTGAAAAATCGGTGGGTTCTTCGACAGAAGACAACGGACAGTGGAGAAGTTCGCTTCAAGGCACGATTGGTAGCCAAAGGCTATGCGCAACAGCAAGGAATCGATTATGAAGAAACATTCAGCCCTGTTGCACGGTATGATACCATTCGAGCTCTGTTGGCAGTAGCTGTTGAAAAGGAGATGAAACTCGGTCAATTTGATGTCAAGACGGCCTTCTTGAACGGCGAGCTTGAAGAAGATGTGTTCATGGAACAGCCAGGTCATCAGGACGGTACTGGCCGAGTGTGTCATCTAAAGAGAAGCTTATATGGTTTAAAACAGGCTCCACGCTGCTGGAACAAGCGTTTCAAGAAATTCATGGAGAAAGCTGGATTCAAAAACAGCAAAGCTGATCCTTGTCTCTTTTACAGCAACAAAAATGGAAAGTGGTTGGCTGTTGTAATCTTTGTGGATGATGGTCTGGTAATTGGCAACGAAGAAGACATCGAGCAGTTCATGGAAAAACTTCAGCAGGAATTTCACACGACCAGAGGATTTCTCAACAATTTCCTGGGCATGAAGATACAAGAAAACCATGATGGATCAATTGCAATCAGTCAAGAGGATTTCAAGAGGATTACACGAGGAAAATCCTAGAAAAATTTGGGATGGCCGAGTCAAATGGAGTGTCTACCCCAGTTGGACGCGAAGAAAGTGAAGACGGAGAAAAGGTTTCGGCCAGGGTTCCTTATCGTGAGGCGGTGGGATCCTTGATGTACCTGACTACAGCTACTCGTCCAGATATCGCATTCGCGGTCAACAAAGCTGCTCGAGCCATGGAGAATCCTATAGTTCAAGACTGGAGTGAAATGAAACGGATATTTAGATATTTAAAGAGGAAAGAGGACGTTTTGAAGGTCTACAGTGATGCTGACTACGCCGGTGACAAGAGGACGAGACGTTCAACGACGGGTGTCATTTCGACCTACAATCATGGAGCTGTATCGTGGAGAAGTCAGTTTCAGAAGTCTGTGTCAACATCGACAACTGAAGCTGAAATTGTGTCTGCAAGTGAAGGAGCAAAGGAGTTGATTTGGCTGAAAAGACTGTTTTCTGAATTACTGGGAACTGCTGACAAACCTCCTACGCTTTACATCGACAATGCTGGTGCAGTTAAATTGGCTAAAAATCCGGAGTACCATCGAAAATCCAAGCATATTGAGGTACGTCATTTCTATGGGAGGGAAAGATTTTTGGACGGAGACCTTGAGCTGGAGCACATCGACGGGACCAATCAATTAGCTGATCTTCTAACTAAACCTCTGGAGAGGGTCAGATTCGAGATGCTGCGTGAGAGGATTGGCGTGCAGAAGATGACATCTTAGAGGCTGCAAAGTGTTCAATAGTTCATCTTGTTTATTTTTTTATTTGTATTTGATTTTTCTTTGGAGGAAGTGTTAATATTTGAAAGAAAAATAGCACAGTAGCGCCACCTGGTGAAATAGACATGTACAATAAAGAAGAGAACAAAAGACGAGTCAGTGCAAAGTCTGTGCGTGTTCGCGTGACATGTGACAAGCGTCTCCAAAGATGATTTGTATTTTGTATTGTATTTCTCACTTGATAAATAAAGATTTACATTAAAACTAACAGTCTTAAATGATAGCCTATTGTTTATATACTTACGGGATCAGGACTGAATGCTTTGACACTACCAGTTCTGACGATGGGGATTACAATTCCTCTCATTCTCTTAGGTAAATGAGTTAATTTCAGTTTGTGAAAGTCCATTATGATAATCATGTTGGCATGTCTTTTCACCACAATTAAGTTAATTATAATTTACCAATGGCATAGGCCAAGGCCGTGAAGTAATGTGAACATTTGCAGCCTTAATTTAAATAATTACATTAGGTAGGTATTCGTCTTCAAACTTCTGACAGCAATTATTTCTATAACCTAGAAACAAGTTTGGAGGACTACTGACTACAAGCTTCCGCAAATCTGATTCGATTTCTACAATTTTAATGAAAGCTAATTATTTTCGAAGTAGTAAAATAGCACTTAAGTTTCTTCCCCATAAAATAATCGTTTTAGATCGCTTACGGCATCTGAAAACAAAAATAAAAGTGTAAGTTAATAACATTAGGCCTACACGGGACGACATGATTCATATTAACTATACTATTTACCATAATCGTCAAAGAAAGATATTTGCAAAACTTGAAGAATCAAAAATATATTGTTTTGTACTTACCTTAGCCCATATTCAATGAATAAATTCATATTCAAGCCATTAAGAGATAACATACATATCAGCTGTTCGCTTCCATCTTTGATTTTTCATTACAAATAAGCTAACCATGGACTAAAACACGGCTAACAAGCCCTCGGAACATGCCTTTACGGTGGATGGTTCAGCGGTAAGACGTACGTCACATCATGGATGCGATTTGGCGTTACAGAGTACCAATTCTACTGCTAACCAGTCTTTATGGGTCCTAAAGACTTGTTGTAGCTTAACCATTTCTTACAGAATCGGGGTGCTAGTCGCTTCACGGTAGCCACTCATGTTTTCAAACTGTCCGACACTGTCCGAGTACACCCGAAGTGAACCGAAGTAATTATCGCGCATGCACGAAGCATAATGGCTGCCAAGCACAATGAGTTTAAAATATAGGCCTACTTTATATACACGACGCAAACATGATATCCTGCATACCTTTCTGCACTGTAAATGTAACATGAAGCCATTGCATAAAATAAACAATGATGCCTTCGCACTGCAACAAATTGTTAGAATATAGGCCTACTTCGTTGGCATGTAAAACACGTGTTGTAGTGACCTAATAGCTTGATTCTATCCAGGCCCTGAGGACCAATGATATGGTTGATACCATACCGGCCTTAAGCACAACGCCTAAGGGAATAATAAAAACACTCTGGTAGCACTGTAAATATTATATAATACAAATCTGTACACTGTACACCATAACGAATAGAATATAAAGTGTGATCTCTTCTCCCTCAATAGCATGTAATGAATACGGATCGGGTTGGCACTCGCCGCTACGCAGCGCTACAGTCGATTTGAGATTGTTGATTTCCACTAATGTTTGTGTGTTTATGTGCGATTTATTAAGTATTTAATTGGTCGGAGTGTTTTGGTGGTGTTCTGTGCAAACGTTTATTGATATACAAGTGCTTACACTATTACTTCATAGTATTAATACCTGAAATGCTAATGTAGGAAGCATTGACTGAAAGGGAATTGAATTTCTTGTCGTGTGTTGACGTTATCTTCGTGTGTTAATTTTATTGTTATTTAATGTAAGTAAACAGCAGTTTAGCCCTTACATTTTCATGAGTGCTTAATGTGATTAGTGAAGATGCCTTGCTCTTTTGTACCAGGATGCAGATCTAGCTATTGGCAACTCCAGCTATCTGATATGACATCTAGCGGTAAAAATGAGAAACTTACCAAGTAGGGTACATTTGTCACGTGGTGACTGTTTGTATATGGTTTCTTGTATTGGTAAGCAGATCGTGGTAAATTCTTCGTGTTTATACATAAGTAATAAGTTTTACTCGTTGATAAGAGTGCAAAATGAGTAAAAGCAAAGTATATTGCTCAGTTTACGGCTGTAAGACGATGAATAAGAGGGCTGCGGATATACGTTTTCATCACTTTCCAAAATATACAAATAGCAATAGCCGAAAGGTGACGATACCAAATAAATACGGGCAACAAGAGCAGGTTGGACCACTCACCACTACACTCACTGACGACAGGACGGGTTGTTCACTTACGCAGAGCCAAGCCGCACCTAGACAGCCAAGCACAGTCTCGCCGAGCCAAGCCGTACCAAGACAGCCGAGCCTAGGCCCTTATACTTACATGATCCTTGCCTAGGCCTACACCAGCCAAGGACAGCCAAGCTTCATCAGTCAGGTATCCTTCCCCGCTCCCTAGTTCATTTCCAATAACCCTACCAACCGTCATCACCTCGCTCTGCGATATTAGAGCCATTCCACTACGAGCCATATAGGCCTAATTTGACTTCGAGTTTTAATACAAGTTAAACTCATCCCTTTGCCCTACCAAGCAGCAAATAATTTATAGAGTCTATGGTACAGTGAGCAAACTCAAATATAGCTTTTAAACGTAACAGCGCCATGACTGGAACTGCACAAAAACAAATACCAGCAGACAACCAATGCTTGATAATATGCAATTGACACATAAAATACAGTGGAACACACAAATTAGATGATGTGTATCGCACAGTTATACATATATACAATTGAAAATAACACTGTCATTATTGTAGAGACCACATTTACTGATTATAACCGAAAAATAAAAAGTGTTCCATATCAAACGCGTGTTATTGAGTGTTTTTACCCTACTTATCCAGACGACCGCAGCGCCCCAAGTGTTAGTTTGAGTTGCCAATAGGGACTGTAAAGAGGTCAGACGGTTTTTCAAACCTCCTAAAGATTAGGAACGTTTTATCAAGTGCAAAGGGGCCATATCAGGGAAGGATAGGGAACTTACTGAAAAGTCCTACATCTGTGATGTTCACTTTTCAGAAGATTTAATTGTTAAATTTGACAAATTTGTGATAGAAGGGAAGGAAGTATTACTTCTCCCAAGAACCAACTGGCGATTGAAAGACTATTCTGTTCCACATATAATCCTAATTTTCCTAAGTATCTGTCCAGTATGGTGTAAATAAAATGCTCTTGATGCCATTAAAGACTACTTCTGTGAAGAAAGGGATGAGAATAAAAAGACAATGAGTTAAAAAACATATATGTACCGTAATGCTGAAGGAGGCGTGATCAGTTTTAGACAATAGCCTACTCTATGAAGGGGTCATGACTATGCCTTCTATGTCTGTTTAATGTTAAGTTCTTCTGAAATGATGGTAGTTTACTGATTTTGGTGTTTGTGGAGTGAAATTAATGGTTATTATTGAATTTTATAGTAATCTACGGTAAAGTTGAAAGTTGCGTTCGTACGGCTTTTTTTTTTGTCTGTGTTGCAAGTCTGTTAAGGGAATGTAAAACGTGTAACAATGTGAAGAAATCCTTTCTGATAGCGAGGTTAATTGTTCCGTTCTTTTTTAAAATTTACCGATAGCTGGCAAAACTAATTGCATTTTAAACTTGCTCTTTGTCTTCGCTTATTGTCGAAACTGGACTATTACAAGAGACGACTTACTAAATTATTATTGGGCACAGTAAAGTATGAGGAGATGTCAAACTTATTAGCGCTTATGAGGATATCTTGCGGTGTTTTAACATGTAAAACAGGTCGCAAGGTTTTAAGTCTCGTAAGCGCCAATGCTAACTTACATCACAGATCGGAGCCAGCGCTGCGCTGCGGCGGACCAGGCGTACTAGGCCAGTGATATCACTTCTTATTCTATTCGTTATGCTGTACACATCATAAAATGCGGAGCATTGTACTCCAGGTGACTTGCCACCATTACTGTCCTCGGCGTAGTACAGTCTCCGTTGACCAATAAGAACACAGCAAAACAAAACAAAAGTAGTACCAACTTACACACACAAAAATACCACTTGCGGGAAATGTGCACAATCCATCAGTGTCCAAACACAGTAGATGAACTATAGATAGAGACGCATCTTAATGTAAAATTTTGACGCCAACATTTGCTCGGCCCAAGTAGTTCCGACAGACAGCGTAGGATGGCGCGGCGATGGACTTTCGATGCACCTGCCCTACTGGACTCCCTCCTCGCCCCTCAGAGCCCATTCCTCCCCCCCCCCCCCCCTTGCTCCTATTGGACCCCCCCCCCCCTCTACATATTTTTATTCCTTTCTTTCCCCTGCCTTATTATGGTCATCTTTTAGTAATTCTGTCTGTTAGGTAGTCAGCCCGAAGGCTGGTTGGATCCTCAAAAAGCACCGCCGTTACGTTATGTGAGTAGATACCCACAAAAACCCAAGGCAGCGCTTTATTGAGGCGTTCTAGGCAAGAAGATAGATAGATAATGCCTTTATTGGTGGCGAAGTTAGGGCTCAAGGCCCTCTCTTACACTTCACCACTAGAAGAGTATACATCTACATGACTTATAATTACAAATACCAATAGCATAAATAATATTAATAGCAATAAGAATAGTGATAATATGAATAATGGTAGAATCATTAATTTCAAAAATACACAAAGTAAAGTACCCTTAAATAACGTAACTATAGTAATCCGATCATTCATCTCATTCATTCGTTCATTCAACATTTATCCAGGAAGTCAGCGGGATCCACCCAGCAAATACTCGCAGCAAGCCACTTTAAACTTGCGATGAGAGGGTTTGTCTCTAATGTTCGCAGGTAGCAAATTCCATGACCTGGACGCAGAGATTATGAACGAGCGGTTGTAAGCAGCAGTACGGTTTATAGGTATGGCAAGAGAGGAGCCAGATCTCGTATTGTGGTCATGATAGGACGAGAGGTAAGAAAACGGTGAAACAAGATAGTTAGGGGTATTAGTGTAAAGTATTTTGTGCAGTAGTGATAACATGTGGAGTTCACGACGCTGGTGCACTCGAAGCCACGACAGCTCCTTATAATAGGGTGATATATGATCATCATATCGCAGGCCAAAGATATATCTTACACAGTTGTTGAGGCACCAGTCTAGTTTCTTGTTACTGTCGCAGGTTATTTCAGTCAACACAGTGTCACAGTAGTCAAATATAGGTAGTATCAGAGAGCGAATTAGTTGTACTTTAAGTCGAACAGAGAATACATTACCGAACCGTTTCAGAGGATATAAGCATTTATGTACTTTATTACATGTGCTTATCACCTGTTTAGTCCAATTTAAGGTCTCAGTCAAATTAATTCCTAAGTTAGTCACTGACTATTATTGTTTAAAACTATTGGAGAGATGTCACGTTGCTTGAGGGAATATAAGTTTTTACTGGTACCGATAATAATCACTTGAGTTTTATTTGGGTGTATTAATAAACTGTTTTTATAAGCATAGTCACTAAGCTGTTGTAGGTCAGAATTTATTTTAATAATTGCATTATTGATATCACTCGGTTTTGAATGATAGTAGATCGGTACATCATCTGCATACACTTGCAATTTGCAGAAAATAAGGGCTTTTGATTTGTCATTTATTTGGATGATAAATAACAGTGGCCCAAGAACCGAACCCTGAGGGACACCGAGGGTCTTACTTTGCCATCCCGAACTCGCATTTCCCACTATCACACGTTGCCGGCGATTTTCGAGGTAAGAGGAAAAGAACCGGAGTGACACACTATTAAAATTTAGTTCTCGAAGTTTCTGCAGTAGCAACTGAGGGTTGACGGTGTCAAAGGCACTACTGAGATCTAATAATGTCAGTACAGTCACGTCCCGTTGGTCCATTGCACATCTGATATCATCTGTCACTCGTAGTAAAGCTGTCGCAGTGCTATGCCCCTTTCTGAAGCCGAATTGGAAGGGGTTGAGTAGGGAATGCATCTTGCTCACGGTAAAATGTTTCTTAAAATTTATTGTACAACTAATTTTATAAAAATTTGACGAAAGCAAGCTGTGTTGTTCACGGTAAAATTATTTTATAAAATCCGTGGATGTATCAGGATCGCCATCTAGCGATAAACTTCTGAACCAAGAATCAGCTGTTCAACACACATTGGTTTGAGAATATGGCTCCAACAAACAAAGCAAAAATTGCTGCTTTAGCTACAATTATATGTTGTACAGTGGTAAAAAGGAAGAAAAGAAATGCTAGGAATTGCTGGACACGGGAATGGATATAAAGAAGAGAAGAAGGTAGAGGAATGCTGTTCTTGGTCGAAAATGAGTTGAGGTTAGAGATCAGAATGCATATAGGAATTTTCTAAGAATGGAGGAAAGCAGTTTTAAAAAACTCCTAGATCTGTTGGTCCCAAAATTATTCGACAGGACACTGACACGAGGCAAGCCATTTCTCCTTCGCATAAACGATTGGGCAGAAGATCTAAATGAGACTACAAGTGACACTCCCGATTTTTGGCCACAGGAGGAACTTACACCAACTTGATGTATTCAACTAGAATACCATTTGGAACTCGGGCACGTATTATTCCAGAAACATGTAGGGAAATATACTCTTCACTGAAAGAAAAGTACATGAAGGTAAATATTTGAATTTATTTACAGAACATAATTATTAATACATAATAACTTCTTATAGGCTACATTGTACTAGTTTTCCTACTCTGTATTTACTAGGCCTAATAATTCTAGCTGAGCATCCATTATAGCTGTCTGAATTTTATGCTTTGTAAGTATTTTGATTTTCGGATCAGCCATGGCTCTCAGTTCTGAGGCAATAAATTTTCCAAACTCATCATCTGCGTCTTCATTATTTGACACTGAGTGAAGCATCTTTAATGCCTGAAGGAGGACATTGTCTTCAATCGACTCCTTCTTCCGTTTTCTAGTTGTACCTGGAAATAATAACAATTCACAATGATTGTATAAATAATATGCATGTCTCTGAATGAAAGTCACTGCTTACAGTTTGAGTTAATACCCTACTATAGTATATTATCATTAGTAAGTTCTGCAAATTATTAACTTCCTAGAAAGTTGAGAAGGAAAGCTCATCACCAAAAGAATTTTCTTTTTGAACTCAATTAGTTACAGGATATTTTAGTTACCTGAACAAATGCTTAAAATGTTATTTTTTAATATTCCTATAAACATATATACCTAAGCTACCTGATGTACTTGCTGCAAGCTGTGCTGCAGAACACTGATTTTCAGTGTTTTCTTCTTCATATATAGTCTGCATCCCATTGTCGTCGAACTTGACCGAGTCATCAGGCAGAGTAACCTTTAAAACAAACAATTTTTTTTGCAGGTTCCAGATACTGTGACTGAATGGCTTCAGATTGCAAGTCAATTTGAAGAAAAATGGAATTTTCCTAATTGTTTGGGGGCACTGGATGGGAAGCACATACAGTTTGCAGCTCCTAGATCAAGTGGTTCTCACTATTATAATTATAAGGGAACAAATAGCATTATCTTACTTGGTCTGGTGGATGCCCATTATAGATTCATATATATTGATGTTGGGACCAATGGGCGAGCAAGTGATGGAGGTGTGTTTCAAAACAGCACCTTGTTTGCATCACTGCAAAATCAAACACTGAACATTCACCCCCCCTCGCAAACTTCCTGAAACTGAGTGTGAAGTGCCCTATGTCATGATAGCTGATGATGCATTTCCCCTCTCTTCCAACCTAATGAAGCCTTTTGGGTACAGAGGGCTGACAAGAGAGCAGAAAGTTTTCAACTACAGATTAAGTAGGGCCAGATGTGTAGTTGAAAATGCATTCGGGATCATGGCCAATGTCTTCAGGGTGTTATTAGGTAAAGTAACACTCTCTGTTGACAAAGTGGAGTCCATTGTCCTTGCTAATTGTGCATTGCACAACTTCCTTTTGGAAGAGAACAGGGGAGTGTATATGCCACCTCACAGTGTGGATGAAGAAAATGTACAAGAAGGCAGTGTGCAATTAGGGGAGTGGAGAAGGGATCTCATCATGGGAGGAATCCAGAGGCAAGGTGGAAACAGAGTTTCACAAACACCAATAAGTCTCAGAAACACACTGAAAGACTATTTTAATGGTGTAGGCAAAGTGTCGTGGCAAGATAACTGTGTGGACAAATTTAGATTTTAGTTATTGATCACAAAAATGTAAGTAGGCCTAATTGTATTTCTGTGACTCTCATTTACAATATTATGTTAAAATGGTTCCTTCTTACAAACTCAGTTGTACAGAATAGTTTCACATTTTTAAATTCAATTTTCTCTCTGCTTTTCAAATTATGTGTTTATTTTAATTTTTAAGGGTATAATTTTAATTAGAGAAGTATATTTTGATTGATGTTTATCACAGTTGTTCCGATTAAGGTTGGCCAACTATTTGGCCACTATTCTTGTAGGCTAATGTAATTTTTTCAATATATTAGTTTGTAGAATGTTTCCACACACTGTACTTAACATAGCTTTCACTCAGATTTCAAACAGTACATGACATACCGTAATAAAAGTGTAATGGAATTAAATTGAATTACAGTATTGCAGGAATGTATACATTAATTTTAGTTATTGTTTGTTTACAGGTATTTTAAATTATGATGCTGTTCACCATTAAATTATGATTTAAAGGAATTCACCTAGGCCTAGTTGTCTTTACTGCATTATTAGAGCCTGCACGAATATTCAGTAATGGCATTCATTTTCAGGTTCTGTATTGTTTATAATGATCAAAAGCAGTACCGGTATCTATATGTCCACCTATTCAATACTTTTAAAATTTAAGAAACCTCTTTGGATTATTTCACATGGTCCATCGTTACCATGTAAAATAATCTAAATAGATTATTAAATTATGGTCCATGGTTACTCTTTACCATGTACAATAATATAAAGAGGTCATTAAATTTTCAAAATATGGAATAGATGGACATATGCATAGGCTACTTATTTAGATACATGAATATTCCTCTTACTACATGCACACATATTCAATCTTCGTAGCTTATTAAGGAATACAAGTTTGCCAAACCCACCTATGCAGTGGATGCAAGAGGTGTGTATGCCATGTGTCTGAAATATTCAGACATTACCTTGTATCCCCCATCCATAGGTTGGTTGATGTTTGGAAGCAGGTAGTGGCAGGATGTTATTCTGATTGTCAATATCCTTCACTGAACTGAAAATCCCACTGCCCACAACAACAGTCAATAATCAGTGCAAAATTTGAGGGTCAGGAAGACAAATAGGAAAGAGAAAGGTAGAGGTTCACATTCGAAGAACATCACTCTCCTAATCACAAAAAAACATAAAACAAAGAAATACTTTTAACTTAAAAAATGTAATTTTCGTTGTTGCGAGGGTCACATCTAACATGACTGTCTTGCAACCTATGAAATCTAGATTTAGAAAAAAGCTTTACCTGACTGTCATCACTGCTACAAGTTGCATTCAGTTCCAAATTTGATTTGCTGCTCCTGGTAGCAATATGTGGAATAAGGAACAGCATACGGTCATACCATGTAAACGTTGGTTTATACACTTCACTTTCACTCATTCCACAGTGCAAGCTTTTCATAACCTTATTCCTGAAAACAAACAAATGAATGTAATCTACTACAGTATATTTGCATATTTAAATAAGTCAGTTACGTTTTAACATATATTCAAGAACTTTAAAAAAATGCTTATTTGTACATAGAGTAGGGTGTAATTACTGCATGCAAATTTTTGACAGGTTACCAAGTCAACATTGAATGCATGAATAGAAAATCTTTAAGTTATTACATGCCATATTATAAATTTCATGTCAAATTTAACGAAAAATCATGCAATCTCAAATAAGTACGATTGAATAACTTAAGTACTAACCTCTCATTTGTGAATTGAGTTCGAAGCCCGTTTATCTTCGCCTTCACATCAGCCTGGCTTGTGTTCGGCCGAATTTGTGAAACAGATTCAGCGATTGATATTTCTGCCTCCCTTCTTGCATTTCTATTGTGGTATATGGGCGTTTTAACCTCATACAAACACGGATATTGCTGGTACTCGTTCAGTAAAACACTAACAGCTTCCTTAGTCCAGCCGGAACCTGCCATTTTTTTTCGAAGTGTTTGTTTACAAGCGAGCTTCACAATCTTCTCACCACGTGGCACCAGCATCATCGTCATGCCAGCTTCTCTGATTGGTTCGTTTCGCAAAATTAATTTTACGGAATAGAACATGTCCTATTTTATGGAAAGTTTTATCAAAGGTTTCATAAAACTTTAGTTTGACCGTGAGCAACAGAAATTTTAGAAAATTAAATTATTGTACAATAAATTTGAAGGCAAATTTTACCGTGAGCAACGGGCAGTTCTTGTGTATGAACTAGACGTTCAAGTACCTTGGATAATGGTGGTAGGATGGATACTGGACGATAATCTGAAGGAGAATCAAACTTGGAGCTCTTCGGGATAGGTCTAATTAGTGCATCTTTCCAAACATCTGGGAACACTCCGTTTGTCAGGCAGTAGTTAAATATTCTCTTCCGGTATTTGTTTTTTTTTATCGTGTTTACCCTCCAGGGTGGTGGCTCCCAGGGACTCAGCGAGGGAACTCACCCCTACCGCCTATCCAGGCAGTGTCCTAGAGCTGGGAACATCTAATCGGAAGGGATACAACTGGTGAGGTGGGATTAGCACCTCGCCCAGGCGGCCTCACCTGCAAAGCGAACAGCGGCCTCATGAGGGAAGGGAGGGGAAGATTGGGATGGATAGGCAAGGAAGAGGGAAGGAGGCGGCCGTGGCCTTACGGTAGGGACCATCCCGGCATTTTGCCCGAAGACGAAGTGGGAAACCACGGAAAACCACTTCGAGGATGGCTGAGGGGGAATCGAACCCCCTCTACTCATTTGGGCCACCCGAGGCTGAGTAGACCCCGTTCCAGTCCTCGTACCACTTTTCAAATTTCGTGGCAGAGCCGGGAATCGAACCCAGGACCTCCGGGGCGGCAGCTAACCATGCTGACCGCTAGGCTACGGACTCTTCCGGTATATTAATAATAATAATACGCAGGGTGTCGGGCGATGACCTGTTTTTAAATTCCCGTACGAAAATCCACCACATTCCCGTATATTTTAGAACTCTCTAAGACTAGAGTACGCATACCGAATGGCTGAAAAATGAATCTTAAAGCGCGAATGAAGTTTTTCTAGCGTAACTGCATGTTTGTAGATACTTTCGCAGCCCAGGGGTGATGGCGAGATTTAGGCCTACCTGTCGGGGAAAAAAGTATAGATATTAGAGTTTAGACTTCAATAAAAACGTTACCCGTAGTCTTACATACAAACAAGCTACACCAAACTTTTCCGTATGTCATTCTGCGTTTAGCTATATAGAGTAAACATTTGTATTGTAACCCGTTACAATTTTATAGATGTTTGAACAAAAAAAGTGCCGTCCATTTTACCAAGTCGACCAGAGCGCTCACTTAGAAAGATGATTAGGCTACATTAGAAGTATTGATCAAATCATAATGAAACTTTAATACGAATTGAAAGAACTTATTGCTAACGTGTATACGGAGTTTTAATCTGATCTGACGGTTCTGAAAATAGTTGTTAATTTTGTAAACCAACCTTTTCTTGCGCCTGGGTGGTCGTAACAGTATGAAATATGACTTGTTACGAGGCTCATAGCAATGTAAGGCTAAACGGAAAACTACGTTTTATTTACACGTGATTGGTGATTTTATATGGATTGATATTTAATCGGGGAGAAAGCATTTTTTAAAAAGCTAGCGATGGGAACAACGCCCTCGGCCGCGGAAAGTCGTGCGACGTTGTCCAGTGAAACATAATGCGCGCGTACCATTCCGTATGGTCTGTGCATTTTTGTTGTTTAGTAATTTGTATTAGAGAAACGCGTTTTTTTTTCGTAAGAAGTGAAACATTTCCCATCCATCGTCTTTTCTTATGTGAACTTTGGACCGCCGATGGCAGGTTTAACAAACTTGTGCCACTGAAAAGCTGTTATTATAAGACAATACGGTCAAGATGAAATGTTTGAAGTAATTTACACTTAAAAATGATTATAAGACTGCTGGTTTATCAACCGTCCGATAAATAGGATGAACTGACATTTAAATTTCTAACAAGTGGTTCAACAATGGGGCGTCATCAGTTAACCCATCCTTTTCCCAGTAATGTTTCTCTATTTTATTGGTGTGTCCGATGCATTTTATTCCATAACTCGGATGTTACTGACTTGTTGACGATTTTTGAAAAGAGTTTTGAAAGAGTTCCTGGATAATCAGTCACGGACTCAATAAGGTGGCGTAGTTGGTAGCACGCTGAATTGCTGTGCCCCAGATCGCGGGTTCAAGCCCGGGCGAAGTCGTCGGATTTTTTAAGAGCATTAAAATCATTCCGTATGCCTTTCTTCGGAGGGGAAGTAAACTAAAGCTAAATTTCTAGCTTAGATTTCGTTGAAACGCTCTATCACAGTTCCAACAGGGGCAGATGACCTCGTAGTTCCTCCCCTTAAAAAAAAAGGCCCAGCGTTCACCACTAGGTGTCAGTGATATCTGGTAGCGAAAGTTGGAACTAATTGAAATTGAACGGAACTTGTAGCTCACCCCATGAGTGTCTGCTGGAAGCAGCTACAGCCTCTGGCGAGCCGAACATGTCCTCGGACACTCCCGGCACTAAAAGCCGTACGCAAAATAAAATTAAAAATAAATGGAGTTTTTTTAAATTGTAGGGAACATCTTATTGAGATAGAAGTCTTGTATACTCCTCCTAAGTCGTCAAGCATTATTTTTGGGCGTCCCGTCTTCATACCGTACACTTCTTCTTGCTCTATCCACATCCCTCATTCTGTTAATTTTCTTTCATTGAAGTAGCGCATCTTTCTATCGACCTTCAAATACAAATGGACACTTTCTGGAAAACCATTAACCCTTTCTCTCACGCTTAAAAAAGAAACAAACATGTCGCACAAATAATCATAACAATTTCTCTCTCCGTTAACTGCGGTTTGGCTGGCATTTTGAACGATGTGCAAACAATGGGTAACGCAAACAGTGAATATAGTTGCTGCTTGCTGCTAATAATGACTCAACTGAGAAAAAAAGCGGGTCAGAGTTATGTGCGCGCCGCGAGTTCGAGTTAGTCGACTGGCAAAATTGCCCGCTCGCTATGGTACCCTCGTCGCACACAATGATCCGATTAAATATCAATCCATATAAGATCAACAATCACGTGTAGATAAAACGTTTTTCGTTTAGCCTTACATTGCTTGAGCCTCATAACAAGCCATATTTGATACTGCTACGACCACCTAGGCCCGAGAAAAAATGGTTTTCAAAATGAACAACTATTTTCAGAACCGCCAGATCACATTAAAACTCCGTATACACGTTGACAATGACTTCCTTCAAGACCTATTAAAGTTTCATTATGATCTGATAATTTTTATGTTCGACCCTGACTATTACGTGTCAGAAAACGGCATCATAATGAGGCTCATTATAACACTATTTTTATTATGAAACAGTTTCTCCCACCAATCAGAGCTCAAGAAACAGTTGTGTGACCAATTAGATAAGGATACCTTCGCGCATGCGCTCAAAATCCAACATGTCTATACAAATTACCGAAAGTGCACCGTCCATATGTTCGCATAAATAAACTGGTGAATAAGAGACAAGAAATAGCACTGTACCTTAATATCCCCAAATCCAATTTCTACACAGCGCGTTGTTTTGAAAAGACTTCGGTGACAGTTTTACTGAATACTGGTGCACAATCTGAACATATGGCATTGAAGCACACAGAGCGCATGCGTCGGTTGGCCAGAGAGCTTGGAAAACAGAGATACGGTATACTACCCAGCACAGCACCCGATCACAACATTCTAGAGACTGAACAGATATTTCTGAATATTTATGTTAAAACATATAATAAAGTTATAATTATCGTCGAACATAATGGTAATGAAGACACTCGTATGGAAATTATAAAACTCGCATAACTTACGCTCGTTTTATAAACATACCCGTGTCTTAATTATAGCCATTATAGGCTCGTTGCATAATGTACTATAATGTAATGATCTTTCTAAGTGAGCGCTCCGTTAAACTTGGTAAAGTATGGCACTTTTTTGTTCACTCAGCTATAAAATTGTACCGGGTTACAATACATGGTTGGTTCTTAAGTTTAGGGGCTGCGACAACGCGGTCATGTAGCCCCGTGTATTTTGGGTGTGTGTAGAATCTGTCTGATAACCAGTGTTAATTGTGATGACTGTATTAGTGTGTGTTATCTGTTTTTAATTAAAGTAAGGACTGCAGACTTTTGAATTTTTCAAATAGTTCCTACTTTTGCCACCGTCAACGACTACTAGTTCAGAACTTAGCTACCAGACACCACCGCAGTAGGCTCTTGGCAACGAACGTAGGCGCCTAAGAGCATTGTTTACATTCTTAACCTATACAATTTAGCTTCCTACAGGTGTAATTAGTGGAAGGTTCTTTAACATGCCATAAATCTATGACATGGGACCGCCGGCTTTACTTCCCCTCCGAAGGAAGGCATACTGAGGGATTTTTAACGCTCTTAAAAATCCGACGACTTCGGCTGGATTTGAACCCGCGATCTTGGGCATAGAAGCTCAGCATGCTACCGACTACGCCACCGAAGCCGCCGGTTACAATACAAATGTTGACTCTACATAGCCAAACACAGAATAAAATAAGGAAATGTTTGGTGATGCTTGTTTTTATTTAAGACTACTGGTAACGTTTTTATTGACGTCTAAACTCGAGTATATATACATTTTTACCCGACTAATAGTCCGTAGCGTGTGCAATGCGCGTGCGCGCGAGTGAATTCTTTCGCAGATGGGATGAGATGCTACGAACACAAAGGATGTGCAAACAATGGGTAAGATCTGAGATAAATGACTTGTTTTACTGAGGAGGGTTGAGAGTAGAGAATAGGAGTGTCACATAATACATGTTTACGGGAAGTGACTGAATTGTACGGTACGGTAACAGTATAGGAGCCCGGAACAAGGCGATATAATTTTCTACACTACTGAAAATAGTCAAAATAGCCTTTGTAAGAGTGAATAATAATTAGGGGGGTCATGTAGTAATAGATGTTACCCACCCTCAATCCCTTTTTAGATCACGACTTATATAGTAAAATTGGAGGTGTGTCCACCATTACACGCGTAAATTATGGGACAAATAGGCCTACAGTATTGCTAACCCCGTGCATTCGGTACTGACAGCCTTCCTGTCACTTTGCCCCGCTTTTCATCTACGCAACCCACGGTCGCCACTTCACAAGGCCCTAGGCCTGACGCCACACGGCACGAATTCTGAGCAAGGTTCTCACCTACACCCTGTATTTCGAAGGAAAAAAACGTGAAGGATATGTCGGAAGCTTGGAACAGCCGAGCTGTGTTGCCAAGTTTTTAGTGTTGTAAATCCGCTGATTCGATTAATACACAGTGCTACACTTCAGACATAATTTCTGTACAATTATGTATGTATGTGTATGTCTACCCCTTATTATTCCCGTTTTCCAACGGGGTCGGGGATGAGATGCGATGGAGGTCTTTGTGGCGATGATTTTTACGGCCGGATGCCCTTCCTGACGCCAACCTCATGAGGATGTGGAAGGAAGCGGCCGTGGCCTGTCAGAAGGTACCCTCCCAGCATTTGCCTGGTGTTGAAAATGGGAAACCACTTCAAGGACGGCTCGAACCCACGCGTCTACCGAGTCAGCAGAGAGCTTGGCCCCATGACCTAATGCTGTGCTTTAGCCAGCGTAGCCATTACTGTCGGTAATTTCTGTACAATTATACGTAATATATTTTAAAAGTCGATCCTAAGTCAACGCCGAGAACATTCAGAGAAATACTGTACTTAGATGAATACATATATTACACACCGAAGCTATGATACCTTTATCATCGGCATTCAATTCAATAAATACGACTAAGAGAGCAAACACTCTACAGCTAATGAATATGAAAACACACACCAAGCAATGATTATCCTTTAACATGAAAGAAGAGTCTGGGTGGAGGTCGTTCACAGCTTCCAGTACAGTAGTTGACAGATAACACCATGCACACTCACTGAATCGCGATTCTCTACGGTTAATATTAGCTTCCGTGATAATACAAAAATACTCAAACAAGCCGCTCTATGGAGATATTGCCGTGGTTTTAAATTGTCGAGTTGTAGGTTATCGAATGGCAGGCGATAATTTGAACACTATGACTGGAAACAATAGCTTGTGCTCTTTTACCGACTGCCACCAACAAATAAGTTATTCTGTCACTTGGCAATGGTTTGACACCCTCTATCCCTTCACTGTCCCTATCATCATCACCACGATCATTGTCTTCGTCAGAGCTTGATGAATTGCCAAGGTTAATAATGATTTCATCCACCGCGATATCCAGAACGCCTTCACTATTTCTTTCTGTATATGCTGTGCGGGATGTGTCCAGTCCTCGGGTTGAACTTCAGCGAAGTAAAAGTAAACTAAACAATGACAATGAAAGGAACTCCGAAACAGACAGTAGTTAACAAGCGACTGAAACCATGCCTGCCCACACGACAAGAATTCTGTCACTTGTGTGGTGTATTTTGTAGACATGTTGGTAACGGGTGTTTGATAGTAGAATGTCGAGAGCTGTGAGATATTGTTTGTAGTTTTTGAAAATTATGCATGTGTGACGCATGCGCAGTGGGTGTTCACACGGACTTATAAGTCACTTAGACAAACACAAGATTGTTACTAGGAACTTCAGTTATACATAACACAAAATCAAGTTCTTTTGACAGTACTAATTTCTGACTAGGAACTGTAGGCTAGTCATACACAAAATAAAATAAGTCACTTGGTCAATACTAGATTGTGGTTAGGATCTTCAGTCACACAAAATAAGATATAACAAACAATAATCGAGGATTTATTAGTTAAAAGCTTCTCTAGGGAACTCATCTGCTCTTCAATTTTCGCTACTTCAGCACGGGCGTCGTTCAAAATCTTTTTCTTTTTTGCCAATTCCTGGAGATCTTTTGTGGCTTTTCTTTCGACTGCCACCTTAGCCGTCACTTCCTTTTCCTCCTGGATTCCCACCTGTTTTGCTTCCTTTAACACGGCGTAGGAGTTTCGTGCAGCATGGACCATGCTCTCGCTCACGGTTATCCTTGCTACTCCACCAGCTGCCATCACAGCGTCCAGAACAGTATGCATGCCAATCAGACTTGCTTCTTTCTGATTGACAAACATGCACTCCTTGTTCAAGGAGAAACTTCTCTTTAGGGCTGCATTGCTGTGATACAAAATCAGTATCAATTTAACGAAGCTTGTGAGATCGTTTTTGGCAGGAACTGAGGAAGGTGCTGAAACCACTAATTCAGACCACAGCAAGTCGAACTGCTTCAAATGCGCAGTGGCGGAGGGCAGTCTCAGAAGTACGGAGCATCTGCTCTTGATGCGGTCACCCATTGCACCAGAAAGCAAATTCTTCTGATTACAAAGAATTTCCAGGGCAATGGCAATCTTATCTTCTGCCAACTTAGGAGTCTCGACGACCACTATAGGGTCTAAACAGGAAATAGCACGGGTCATCTTGGAAGCAAGAGGTGACCTATCTTTGATTTTTTCAGCCATACGAATGTACAATTTTCGGCAGTTGGTGCAATAATGCAGCACATCCGCGTCTAAAATTTTCTGAGATCTTGAGCTGTTAGCTTCTTTAAGGGCTGTTCTTGTCGAGAAACCCAGGTCGAAAAAACAACTGGTCTCCTCTGTGAATAACAATGCGGGCTAATTCCTGTCTGTCATTGTCAGTAACCAGCGTGGGGCGCGCAGTCCCGCGTGAAGAGGGTACGGCCGGTGGTTTGCCAGGCAAAGCATGCATTCGACGTTGACTGGGTTCCACTGATCTCTATACATGGATCGCTGATGGCAGCTCTCCGCTGCACGAGAAAGTACGCCAGGTTGAGCGCGCGGTCCGCCATGTTGATGTACCCATTCTCAAGCACTTCTTATGGGGAAGCAATGCTAATCTAGTCATTATTAAATCATAATTAAAGGTGCCTTGGAACAAATAAAAATATAGAGATATGTTCACTCATAGCATAAAGGCATTGGGATCAGACACGTCATTCTGAGGTCAGTAAATCTCCGGAATAGCAATAAAAATGAATGTATAATAACGGCTGACAAATATCAACTTAGGTGCTGAGTACACGCAATTAGTGATCAGTAACAGAGTAACGAGTGAAAAACAATTTCTGGAAACATTCTTGTAAATTGTATACATATATGCCATAAAATTATGCATTCTTCAAATGATGTACGGTACCTATAAACATAGCTCACTATACAGGCCTAGATTCGACATCGTAATCGATGCTTGGTAATGCTTGGCAACAACTCCATAAACCCATCCCCTCACTTCTCTCCCTCTCACCAACACTTCCCCCAAGTAATCCCAGCACTCTATATCAAATACTACAGCTTTTAATCAGGCTAGCATAAATATAAACTTAATAATAACGGGAAGTAGATCAAAGCCAAAAATGCACTTTAGGCCAAACCAATTTCACTCCTCAGCTCCACATAAAACTTAACACAACTAAAACCCTACTCAAAATATACTATCCCCGCCGTTTTACAACTATTAAGCGAACTATTCGCACCCAGAACCGAAAAACCTTGAAATGGGATCAAATTTAAAAACGCAATAGCCTAGCCCGATCACGTCTGCTTCAGAACCACCGCATGTGTATACTTAACTTCACAATAACTCAAAATTACGGCTAAGTGACATATCTGCTTGAGAAGTAAAGGTATTACCGGCTTCCCAGGGATGATGGTCACTAAACCGGTACTTAAAACTAAGATTTTACGCTTTAAATAACCAAATTTAGCCCATTTTACAACTACAAGAAATACAAATTATTTACTGCCAGTATAAATACATGTATAACATCAATCTACCAGTAACCAATCACAGAGCCGGATTCGCAATATTGCACCATGCGCTCGCTGCCATCTTGCTATACCTGTCATCGTCTATTCGGCTTACTGCTGCCTTACCTACCAGCCATCCATGTATAGAGATCAGTGCTGGGTTCTCATCCCGCTTAGCGCTCTAGCTGTGGCGCAAAATGCGGGTGGTACCGCGGTCTGCAGGCGAAATAGAAGGCCGAGCGGGAGGACTCGACCGAGCGTTCGGAAGCTAAGAAGTCGGGCATTATGAGACTTTTCAAGATTTCCCGTATCAAATGCGAATTTCCCGTATTTTTCCCGGGTAACTAAAATTCCCGTATTTTTCCCGCATCGCTCGATACCCTGTGGTTAGGTATAGAACAACGAATTTTCCTAGTGGAAACTTATCTTCTCAAGAAGAAGTTTGCAGTAAATTTGTTTGTAAGTTTCAGCGCCATGCAATTTTTACTTGTTGGTCCTATCCTGTATTTTACTCCTGTGATCTTCCGAAAGACATAAAAATACACGCTGATGACACAGTCCTGCTGGCAGAATTGTGGAAACCCGAATTGGCGATAGGGAGGCTACAGGAAATCACAAACCTATTTGAACAATGGTGTTGCGATGGCATGTGAAGATTAACACTTCAAATTCACTAGCTGTCTTCTACACCAGGCACACCTCCATGAGAAATCATGGTGACTTAACACTGTTGAATGACAACCTTAAATGGACTGAGGCAGCCTAATATTCACGAGTAATTCTTGACTCAAAATTCAGTATATAACAAAGGAGAAACTGTTCCACCTAGTCAATACATTTACAACAAGTTATAAACTTGTTATTATATGGTACATGTTTCGGGGCTTCTAGTACTGGTCCCTTCTTCAGCCATAAATTAAGTTGCAAAATCCAGCATAATTAAAGATATAAAAAAAATACATAAAATGATGAGTGAATGGATGAAATGAGGTGAAAAAGAACATATTAATCATGAGAAGTAGCATGAGTGCGCATCAGTAAAAAGTAATACCAATGGTACTGCTAGGTTCTTGAGAATACACTTGTACAGCACTGTTCTAATGTTTGTGCATGTGGAAATCACTTCACTTGGGATTTATGGCCTGTTGTTTACAATGCTGTTGACTGAAACTTGCTGTTCAAGCTGTGGCTTCTGAGCTTATAGTCTTGTATTAGAGGGAAAAACACCGATTGTCATGTAATGAAATACATCATGATGAGGAGACGTCCGAGCATGGAAAAAACATACTTTACTTAGACCAACTAAAACAATTTTCTTTGTTTATAACTTGTAAATAAATGTATTGACTAGGCGGAACAGTTTCTCCTTTGTTATATAGTGAATCTGTCAATACGGAAAATGAACTACTTTCAGAGCACAATTTTCAAAATTCAATTTTAATCAGCACATATACTATGTCCTTGGAGGTCTTCATAGGTAGGTTATGGCTGGTTGAGCTTTTAGTTCTCGCAGTAAAGAGGCGCTTCATAAAAAGGGAGGTAGCGCGCAGTTCACTACTCCTGTGGGGATCCGGGCGGGGACACTGGAAGCCCGCTGATGAGCCAGCTTGGTGTACTGGGCGAAACCCCACACAAGCCACGGCACAATCCTAGAAGAATTGCTGAGTTTCATTAATTCTTCTTTCCCTCCTTTGCCATAATGTGTGCTGTCGTTTTTGCATGGTTCAAATTAAATTTTCTTTTCACATTTCACTTCCATCGAGCAAACTTGACAATAGACGACAAAAGCCATCAGTTGAATTATCCGTATTACCAGACACCTACTGGTTTAATAAATACTTACTGCTGCTCTTCTCTTTAGACACTAAAAGTTAGTTATTGTTGTTTTAAGGGGCGGAACTATGAGGTCATCTGTCCCTAAAGACATTAAGAGTAAAGGATATGCAGACTAAAGTAATGCATTTAACTGAAGAAACTCATCACAAAACTAACCCCAGGCTACTGGCTGTCCAGAAGGTGAAAGAAATGTCCCATCCCATCCATCTCTTGAAATGCCAGGTGTAAAATACAAGGGATGTCCAGCACACAGGCAAAACCAATTTTGTTCAAAATGTTTTAAATTATAATTAATCTCAAATGTATATGCTAAAATATGCTGTTATGTTCAGAATATGCAATAAATCCAATAAACCCACAAATTATGGATTTGCATATGCACATGTGCATTTTCAAAAAATCCGGTCCCTAGTTATAAGCATGCGGCAGCACATGCAACTGATGGGCACACAAATATGAATGTGCTATGTGACGATGCTAGCTGCTCGCACAGCGTGGGTCATAGTCCACAGGCACAGAGATTCCACCTTCTGACAAGGTCAGCAGCAGCATTTTCAACCGACCGGCGCACAAATACGAATGTGCCATGACATTTTACTAACCATTTTTTTTTGTATTTGAAAAGTAAGGTGCGACGATTATGCAATAAAATATGTAGTTTCTTAAACAAATCTATTTTGTTGCCAAATTTTGCCATTAACCCTCAACTGCACTGTATTTTTTAAGGATGGTGAGTTACTGCATTTAGGATGGCCTTAATATTTATCTGATGAGTCTACAATTAAGTTGCATTACTTAAAATATGTCATTGAAGTATTTCCAAATTGATGTTGATCCATGTTACAGCCAATTAACTAGGAATGTTACTACACATCATAATCAATGTTGGTAAAACTGATGTCCCAGAAATTCCCAAAACTACTTTTCCTAGCATGTTTTATTAATATGTCAGTTTCATATTGATAAACTGTATTGTTTCGGAGAGATCAAGTTTTCTGACAATATTTAAATGTCATTTCATTTATAGTTGTCAGAAATTGCCTAATTGAAAGTAGCATGTCAGGTGGTTTTAAGCAGCACTCCAGTAGTCATAAGGGACTAGTAAAGAGAAAAGGAAGGAAGGAAGCTTGTAGTTTAACGTGACCGTTAATCTTGAGATCATGAGCCACGGGACCTCGTTTTTACGTGGAATCCGAACCACAGGACATGGCATTTCACTTTGAAAATCTCACATGCATTGACAGGGAATCGAACCCGGAACGCCTTGGTGAGAGGCATACAGCTAGACCGCTAGTAAAGAGAGGTACACTTGCTCATTGCAGAGATTTAGTCTGACTCCATGTTTTTCTCATCACAAGGAAAGGAGATTAAAACGAGATACAATACTGATAAAAAATAAAATATATTCTTGACCAAAAGTACACAGAAAAATTCCCTGCCAAATTTTTTGTAGGTTATGTATATTTTAGAATTTGAGATAGGATATGACGACAATAGGAAGCATGAAAATGGTTCATAAATTATTGGATTACATTTTTCACCAAAAACATACACAGTAGAGATTTCACATAAAACATAATTTACAAGATGTAGTAACAAATTTGTGTCTGTTACTAATTAATTGGCATTATTGCCAAAAAATAATAAAATTAAATGTTTTGCTATTACACACTAAAAATAAGTTTTACTACATGCCAGTTTGCAAACTAATCTTAAATCAATCAAACGGCAAAATAATTGCAAAATACTCAAAATCATAGATATTTAATGATTTAAATAAAGAAGTCTGATTTGTCTAAAAGTTAAAAAACGATTGTGATAATAAACTATATACTACAATTTATTCCAATTGCCGGACAGTTGTTAGTGCAATCTGACAGGTAATAGCCTACAGTATTAAATTTCCTTGAAGAGAACATTTAAATGCATTTGGCATATTTTTGCATTTTAATTATTGTTGTGCATCTTAACTTTTGTTGAAGATAATTTCTTTGGTCAAGGGACTATATAGAATAATAATTCAATATGAAAAGTTTTGTCATCAAGTAATACCAACTAAAATACATCAATGAGGTACCACAGAGACTATATTCCCACGAACACTGTGTGGTAGCAAACACAGGAGATAGGTCAAACAGTTTTATTTTGTTTTTGTAAGGTACGAAAGATGTGTAAACCAAAAAACCATTCTCATGACAGAATGATTGTTTAATTCGATTTATATTGTATTGAAAAGGCGGTCTACTCAAGTGTTTTCAATTCAAATTATTAAGTCAATAAGGACCATAATGGAGTCTTATTATTCCTAGCCATTTTATAGTCTCGAAACAAAAAGGACGAGGCAAGTCACGCTTGCTTGCCATGTCAGATATAGAAACTTGAAGACTCATATGATGCTAATCTTTTCCTGAAAGTTACCTCTTCCTTCCATTAGCCGAGATGAAAGTTTTTTTTTTTTTTTTTGTCGTGTGGCCTCCTCAGAGGCCGAGTGCAGGTCTTTCTATTCGACGCCCTTGGGCGACCTGCGCGTCGGGATGAGAGATGGAATGGAGGAAGGTGAATGAATGAAACTGGGCAAGGATGTGGAAGGAATCGGCTGTGGCCTATCAGAAGGTACCGTCCCAGCATTTGCCTGGTGTTGAAAATGGGAAACCACGGAAAACTATTTCAAGGACGGCCGACGGTGGGGCTCGAACCCACGCGTCTACCGAGTCAGCAGAGAGCTTGGTCCCATGACCTAATGCTGCGCTTTAACCAGCTGAGCCACTACTGTCGGTGAGATGAAGGTAAAACCACTGTGACTAGCATTTAAACTACACAGTCAGCAACTGTGATGACAATATTGTTCATCGCATTATTTAAGCCAACAAAATAAAAACCACGGTCACTTGCAGCTGCAGTTTCATGGTATAAGGCAGGCTGTTCCAGCCGAGCAGCTCACCCGTGAGCAGCTGAGTACTCGCCACCTTGTGTGAGTAGACCTGCAATATGCAATACAGCTGCTGTAGGGGCGGCCGTTACTCGGCGGTGGATACATCAAGATTGGCAGGAAGCGCATAGACTTGTACGATGACCTTCGCCCAGCGACGTTTTGGCTATCACCCCCAGTCTCTCTCCAATCATGCTCCGAGCATCACTGCTGAGTACTCGCGTGTACGCATACTCAAACTCGTGGGTTTGGAATAGCCTGGTATAAGGTAGCGTGTTTGAAAAATCAGTGTCAATAATTCGTGTTACCCACACTCCTGTAGCTCATCACAAATGGGACACATTTGATGTACCTCATAGAAGCAAGAAGTTGATTAATTACTGAAATCCGTTTATTTAAAGAATCTTGAATACTTTCGTTAAAATTGGGTGTGCAAAAGTAAATTTATGTAAAACGTTTCCTCCAGGTGGAATTTGTTATAAATGAGATCGATTAACATGTCCTTATAGCAATTTGGCTGGGACCTTTATACATTTCTTTTTGTTAAACATGGGATTATTTACAAAATTAAAATGGGGTTATACTAAAATTTGACACACAGTGGGTACGAAAACATATACTGTATGGATATCTCTCTAAATAAGTTATAAAAGTTTTTACACAGAATTATTCTAAAGTGAAAACATACAAAATTATTAAAAATAATAAACACCCTACAATAAATGGCACTATATAAATCAATTCTTGTAGAATATGGGGTGTCTTGAACTAAATCTCTTTATACAGGGTCTTTATGTTTGCTTGGCAAGAAGATTCACTGGAGGAGCGCATGAGCGAGAAAATCTACAATATATATATATACACTTTTAATCAATATAACCAATGGATTAGAAACTAATTTGCACTGCCCATAAGTGAATTACAAATTAGGAATATCATTCTTACCCAATTTATAAAGTGGCTAGTAAAAATTATTGCTTATCTGGTACAAACAAGTTTAAAATAATATGGTAATGAGTAAGGCCCGGATAGTTATGTGTTTAAATATTTTATATTTAACTAAATACTTTCCTTTTATTTACATATTTTTGCTGTTTTTATAAATACATACATATTCTAGGGTTTTTATTCATAAGTACATATTTCATATATTTGGTGATATGTTGTATTCCTTAGAGGACCGCTGCCCACATTTTCTACCCTTGGCAACTCCAGTTATTTGCTTTATTTCGTGAATGAACTCTTGTCTCTGTATAATAGTAATATTTCAAAACAGGAATTCCCCGTTCATTAAGTACAGCAGGGGGGGGGCTGGAGTCAACAGTCTAGTTAGTTATTGGAGTTTTAAGGGGCGGAACTACGAGGTCATCTGCCCCGTCAACAGTCTCATTAAGCCTCCACTAGTCCTTACCATGACAGGAAATTTTACTTGAAATTACAGTGGTCTGCGAAACTTCGGAAACTGAGGCAAGCACCGGCCTATTAAGCGAGGACATTATTTTGTACTGCAAACAGGATAATGGATTATCCAAGCAGCTAGACGTTTCAACTATTTTTCGAGTAACTGGGGGGCATAAACACAGTAGATACAAATTTAAGAACATATTTTGGAAACTTAATCACTAGGGCCCGGATTTTGATGAAAAGTCATCTTTTTTCAGAGTACATGGAGACGATGCTTAGTGGTAATTAAGTGTATTCCACAATAAATATGTTAGAAATATGGGGGTTTTAAAAAGTTATCAAAATGCATTTTTCCTACAGTTTGCAGAATAAAGTTATTTTCTATCATTTAAGGGCATTTTAGGTCATTTTTCATGTGTTATACGTTTACAGTTTTTTTTTATTGAATATGGTTAAATGCTCATTTTAAAGTTATGTTTTTAGTATCTGTATTTTTAAACATGTCAGCGTTAACATTCTTGGACTAACCCATATACCGTAGTTCTGCAGTGCTCATCTGTTTTCATTACCCGTTTCTTATCTACGCAGCTGATTTAATTTTTCTCGACGATGCATTTGTGGGTACAGTTTGCGTCACTGATTTATTCACGTGCACGTGAGTATTGAGTCAGTCTGAGAAAAAAACAAGTAGTTCCGTGAAGAACTATACAGCCTATTTTCATATATCCTACTTATGTTAACTGCCACTATCAACATACAAAATTTCAGTTTGATTGCTGTAATAGATTCCTAGATATTGAGAACCGACTAAATATTTCGGATGGTCGCCATGTTGGACTTTATATATGTAGGTCCTCGAGTTATGAACTGTTATATGAAGATTATTGTGTACGTGTAGCATTCAAACTTCAATCGCATGATTAGGACACAAGAAGTAACAACGAGATTTTAAAATTTCGCACAGCTGCCATCTTGTGGTTATGGAAACAATTGAAATAAATTTGATGCCAGAGGATTAACATTCGTATAAGGATTTACTGTACCAAGTTTCACTGCACTCGGATGGTTAAATTGCGAGAAACGTTCAAGTGAATATTTATACTTCGCGTCGCCACCATGTTGGATTTGTGATCACCAGGTTATTTAAAGTCCTATAGGTGAACTTAAGTTCATAGCCCCTATGATCATTAAAAGATTCAGTTTGATTACAATAGATTCGTAGATATTCAGAGCCGTCTAAATATTTCGGATGGTCGCCATGTTGGATTGATAAATGTATAGGCCATAGAGTCATGTATCATTAAAGGAAAATTATTGCGTAGGTTCATTATTCAAACTTTCACTTCGATTGCATGATTACGACACAAGAAATAAAAACTTAATTTTAAAATTCGCACAGCCGCCATCTTGAGGTTATGTAAACAATTGAAATAAATTAGATATCAGTGCATTACAATGTGTATAAACATTTCCTGTACCAAGTTTCATTGCGTTTGGAACATTAATTCGCGAGAAAGGTCTATTTAAATTTTCAAATTCGCTTGGCTGCCATGTTCGTTTTGTAGTTAACCGGTTTTTGAAAATCTTATAGATGAACTTCCAGTAGTGCCCTTTATCTCTGTACAAAATTTCAGGATGATACCGGTAATAGTTTCAGAGATATATAATACCGGTGAAATATTCCGCACAGCCGCCATCTTGTGGTTATGTAAACAATTGAACGAAGTTAGATATCGGTTCATTACAATCTGTATGAACATATACTGTACCAATTTTTATTGCGTTTGGTTGGTTAAATCGCGAGAAACGTCTATTTAAACGTCGCAAATTCGCTTGGCCGCCATGTTGGTTTTGTAGCTACCAGTTTTTCAAGAGTCACATAGGTGAACTTCTAGTAGTTCCCTTTATCAGCGTAAAAAATTCCAGGGTGATATCGGCAATCGTTTCGGAGATATTGAATGCTGGTGTAATATTTCGCACTACCGCCATGTTGGATTGGTGAGACGTAGCAAAATTTGAAGGGCACGGTCGGGGTCACCCGGAATAGTGCTATGAACTTACCGAGTTTCATTGAAATCGCTCCAGCCGTTTAGAATTTATTAGGGACACACACACACACACACCTCACACACACACACGAGCGCGGACAAAAGGTGATCTTATAAGCCTATTTTTTCAAAATTGAAAATAGGCTAAAAACAACGGGATAATCTCCTCAGGGCCATGTGGTTTGTGTAGAGTTTATTTTTATTAGAAGTGTTAACAGCCCTGATGGCAGCTCTCGCCTCTGATCGTTCACTCAGTTATCCGCCAACTGTAAGACTTTTAAGGAGTGTTTGTGTTGTAAGTGTGTGACGTTTTGTTGTGCAGTGCAATTGAAATGCCAAAACAAAAGCAATCAACTGCAAGCCGTTTAAAACAGTATGTGTCAGATGGAACTATTTTGTTCTGTAAAGTGCGCAAAATCAAAGTCACTGCAGATAAACGGTTCACCGTACAACAACACGCCGGGCGCGATAAACATTTGTGAGGTCTTGAAAATGTGGAAAAAAGGAAAGTGGCTCAATTACTGTTAAAAGAAACTGCTTCGACATCAAATAACAAGTCATCTTCCTTTTATAAAGAATCATGTGAAGTGTTTGTTAGTGCTAATATTCCACTAGGAAAACTAAGCAATCCTAAATTAAGTGATTTCCTCCAACGCCATACTGGTCATACTATTCCAGACGAATCAACATTGCGTAAAAACTACCTAGAAAAATGTTACGAAGACACGTTAAACTGAATACGTGAATGTGTGACTGGGACAAAATGTACGTATCAATTGACAAGACTACAGATTCAGAGGGACGTTATGTAGGAAATGCAGTGATAGGGACCCTAGAAACAAACAGTCCCGGGCAAACTTTTCTGCTGACCATAGAGGTTTTGGAAGCGGTTAATCACACTCAGATATGCAAACTGTTTGATAAATTCATGTGATTAATATGGCCTATGGGAATACAAACGAGAGAATGTGCTCCTCTTCCTAACAGATGCAGCACCTTACATGGTAAAGGCAGCAAAATCTATCAATGCATTTTACAATAAGATGGTGCATGTTACTTGTCTGGCCCATGCTTTTCATCGAATTGCAGAAGAGGTCCGATCAAAATTTTCAGAAGTAGATAGACTAGTTCCACAGTAAAGAAAGTCTTTGTCAAAGCACCATCCCACACTAAATATTTCAAAGACAAGGCCCCTGATGTAACTTTGCCCCCCGCACCAGTTTTAACACGCTGGGGTACCTGGTTGACTGCATGCATATACTATTGTGACAATTTTCAGATAGTGAGAGAAGTAGTGAATGGCTTTGATAGGACAGATGCTAAGGCTATTGGGAGTGCACAGGACCTGTTTTCTGATCCTCAAATGGAAGGTAAATTGGCTTGCATAAAATCAAATTTTTCATTTTTGCCAGAAACCATAACCTGCCTAGAAGAGAGTGGCATGGTATTGGCCAAGTCAATAGAGTTAATCAGGAACGCTGAAGGTTGTATAAAACATGTAAAAGGTGAGATTGGGGGGACAGACAGAAAATAAAATTTGTATTGGACAAGAATAAAGGGTATCAGACAGTGTGTCAAATAGCCAGTATTTTGTCGGGAGAAGACTTCAGAATTGACATTTTTGAAGAGGATTTAACAGCCAGTGACAGAGTTTTTAAAATATGCTCCTATTACATCAGTGGAAGTGGAGAGAAGTTTCTCGAAACATAAAACACTGTTAGCTGACAACCGCCATTCCTTCACCTTTGATAACTTGAGGATGACGGTGGTGTATTGCAACGCTAACTAAGGTATGTTTAGTTAGCAATATATTTTTTCACTTTGTAGTAGAAATGAAAATGACATATTGTTAATCTATTGATTAATGGTTTACACTAATTATACTAAGAATGTTTGTTATTCGAACCATTATTTGTACAAGACAATCATGAAATTGATCATTTTTAGGTAATTTTTAATGATAATTTTTAAGGGCATTTTTTTTTTAAATGAGGTCATTTGAAGATAATTTTAGGGGCATTTTATAGGTCATTTTTCGATAATTTTAAGGTCATCAACATCCGGGCCCTGTTAATCACATTTTTCCACTTTTAAGCACATAAATAAATACATATTTCTGAAAAGTTAAACACACAATTATCTGGGCCCTGATAATGAGCAACAGGTGGCATATTTCCTTTTGAGTTCAAATATTCCACCAGAATCAAAAGCAGGAGACCACAGCTTTACAATGCAGCCCTTAGAAGGGGCACATGTTGCATCAGACCCCTGCAACATCAGTTAAAAGATGCTGTCTGCACAGAAAATGGTCACATGATCTGATGTTTGCATTTGAGGATCAGACTTTCAATATGGCACAAATTGTCACCTATGATGGACATGCTTGGCTGGTTAGGTCATTGCTCATCTTGCTGTTATTGAACTCAGTGGACTAATGCTAATTATATCAGGAAGTGTCTGGCAGAGAAAGACTGGTTAAGTGGGGAGTAATTCGCTTTCAAGGAGGAGTATTCATGTGTTGTTTACAGTAAGACATCAGATGTGAGTGATGAATAATGGGTGACAGACGGATTGGGGGCAGTCTATCTATCAAAGGCCTTTGACAGGGTCAACCATAAAATACTAATTAGGAAAATGCACAAGATAGGGTTGGATAGGAGAACATTAAATTAGGTTGAATTATTCTTAGAAGGGAGAAATTGGGGGATGAGGATGGGTGGGGACTTCACTGTTAGAACAGGCCAGAATGAGGAAGGGGAGTGCCACAAGGAAACAAACAAGGGCCTTTATTATTTCTGGTATACTGTATGTTAAAGTAGGGAAAGTTTTGATATCACTAATGAGGCTATTTCCTGATGAGAATGATTTGAAGTGAGTGTTTACAGACTGGATGAATAAAAACTTGCATGATGACAAATGGACCTTTATTATTTCCGGTATATGTTAACAAAGTGGAAGTCTTGGAGAGACTAATAAGGCTATTTGTTGATGACATACTGATTAGTAGGGGGAGCTTACAGACTGGATAAATGAAAACTGTATGGTGACAAGTATAGACAAGAGCCAGGCTGTCACTTTTGGAAATAAGAGGAGCAAAATTATGAGTGCGAGTTTCAAGGGGGGAAAACATGACTTGAGAAGGAAACTGTGTATGGTACTGTATATTTGGGGATAACTTTGGGCTGGGAAGTTCCCACTGAAAGAGCATTTAGAGCAGGAGATAAAAGATAGTATACAAGTCCCTTCACCTGGCCTTGTAGATACTAAAGGAAACAAGCAAGGAGGGAAGAAAGAGGCCATATTTCAGTCTAAGAAGACTACAGCTGAAATATGCTGCAGGATAACTGCAGCAACTTAGGAATAGCCTGGCTGGGTACGGAACTGGGAGGTGTTCAAAGGAAAGCAGTGAGTTGTTTTGTTACAGGAAATCACCAAAACAAAACAAGTGGTTTTAGCGGGGTGTTAAAAATAAGAGATCAGTATTGTCACTAAATTTACTGCCAACTTGAAAGCAACGACAGCAAGAATAGCATCACAGGAATCGCAACACCATCACAGCAAAAGCAGTGTAATTAAGAGAAATATTGCAGTACAACAAATATAGCCACACTTATTTTCTTTATACCGTATATACCCGAAAATTACTCACCCCGAATAATCCCCACACCCTCATTTTTGTAAGGAAATTTTAAAAAAATATTTTTATTTTTGTCACTTTATTTTAAACAAATGTATTTACTCGGCTATAGGACCCCCCCCCCCCCTCGCCTATAGTACAACCGTGAATTTTCGAGAGCCATAATAAAAAATTATTGTAAATCGACTATAGTACCCCTCCTTATTAAGAGTCCTGTCTGTCATTGTCCAGCAAGGAGCGTGGCGCGAACAGCTCCGCGCGGATGTGATATGGCCGGCGGTTGGTCAGGCAAAACAACCTCAGGGAAAGTGTGATATCATTGGTTGGCAATAATCATGGAATATACTTGTCTTTGTATACCAGATGTTGGATTATTGTTGGCTGCTTGGGCCATACCATTCAATCGTACGCGAGCTCCGTTGCTAACAAGGCGTGACCTTGTTTGAAGAAAGAATTCTGTCTTTCTTTCTGTGCGTACGGACTATGACTCACGCTATGCGACAGGTGGCCGGCAGACCATAAGTACGGTGGTGCAGCATTCACGTAAGGACGAGACGCTAGTAGCCGTTAAGACATACGCATGCACTTTGTTTATTTTGATTAAATATATAATACGTAGCATCAAAATAAAATAGCTAATTTTTACTCTCTCCGTTTCCCAAAATAATGGATTTTTGCTAAATTCGCATCTATAGTACCCCTCCAAATTTCGGAACTAAAAAATAAGGAAAAAAGGGGGTCCTCTAGTCGAGTAAATACGATAAACAAGTACACCCGAACAAGAACTAGCACAAAATAGCGGATACTCGGGCGTGGCAGGCAATTTAAATCTTTAAAATTTGGATGGCTCAATTAATATCCGCACCCTAATTTTTCGAGTCCTATTTTGTATAAAAATGTGCGGGGGATATTCGGGTATATACGGTAACTACTGAATTGTAAATCTGTACTAACTAGGAACTGAAAGAACCACCAAAATGAATACATAGAAATTCCCAATTTGTTACTCACATTCTATAAAGGAGGATTGAGACACAAATAAATTTTTATCTTAAATATCTATAAATATCTTCCAATAATTTCTATCATCTAGTAACTTATTCCCAAGATTTTCAAGATGCTCTGAAACACAAATATCACATAGTTTTGAGTGAATGTATCTGCCCTCATACAGCACATAAATCTCAGATGCATATCTTTGAGAATTTAATAATTGTTAAGAGATTTTGTGTGTGTGTGTGGGGTTCCTTGGATTTATTGTTTGCACCCTCTGAGGAGGGTACATTACACAAGTTAAAAGTGGTAATTGGCTTTGATGCAGAAACCATATTAAAACAGCAACACCACCCTCCTCCTCTCTTAGTGCAGGTCTACCTTTTTGCACTTTGACCTCCACTTTGGACAATTGATAGCTTCACAGACATGTTTTCAAACCCGTCTCTTCTTTGGTGTCCCCCGAGGTTGACGGATTGTAGGTGCCAACTTTAGGGCTGTCCTTACTGCGGAATTGTCCTCGCTTTGCAGTACATGCCCATACAATTGCAGCCTAGTTTCACACATTTCAACAATTGGTACTACCCTGAAGGTCTTCCAAACCCCTTCATGGTATGTGATATGATTTAGCCTGCTAACTCCTAGAGGCCATTGAAGCATTTTCATCTCCATGAAATGCAGTAGTGGCTGTCTTTTTGTGGCCGTCTCATTGAGTGTGTGTATATATATGTTTACAGATTATAACTATAGTTATCCCAAGACTTGTCTTTATTCATTCAATAAATTTTACCTCTCTTACCCCAGACAGTACCATATGCATGTAATGTACACAAGCAGGCTTACACTTTCAGGGCTTGGTGTGACAAGTTTCAAAAATATTCTACATGGTAACGATTCTGTATATAAACAGTATTTTTTAAAAGTCAACTACAGTGCAATCCCGTTGGTACGTTCCTCAGTAACAAGTTTTCCCGCTAATCACGTCGAATGTTAAAAGTCCCGGTCCCAAAGCACTAAATTGTATGTAAAAATTGCTTTAGCAAGTTTTCGCGCTCCCGCTTACTACGTTCAAATTTTGACATTCTTCCTTCAATATCTTGGCCAGTCCTTGCGTATTTATCAATCCAGTTGGACTTCGGCCAAGGTTAAGTGATTGCGTAAGCTTGGCGCGGCAGCAGTCGAGAGCTCAGCTCAGTTTAGCAGCGAGTGTTATCTAATCATTCAGTGACAATAGCTTGCCGTATAGTGATATACTGTTCTTGGCTGTTCTTATCTGGGCCTTATTTACGTGTTTGCAATGGAGAAGAAGAAAGTGAGGCAAATAACAAACGGTGAAAAACTACAAATCCTTCAAGAAGTGGATCGGAATCCAAATATGAAGCGTGTGGATGAAGCGCGGAAGTTAAACATTCTTCCGTCAACTTTAAATACAATAGTTAGCAAACGTAAACTGATTACGACTGCTTTTGAAGAAGGGAAAAGTGCTCAAAGAAAACGTAATCGCCAGGGTCAGTTTCCAGAATTAGAAGAAGCTGTTCTAAAGTGGTTTGTGCAAGCGCGAGCTTCGTAACTGCTTCAATGCAGCTGGCTTTTGTTGTGTTCGCGCTGATGACGTCATGCTAGATGATTTTTCTGAGAGTGAAGAATGGCGCCGCATAGCAGGAGAGGTCATTTTTGAAACGTACGTCAACGTTGATGACGATGTTCCAGTGTGTGAAACTATGACAATAGATGAAATTCTTGAAGCACAGAAGATGGAAAAAGCGTCAGTGCAGGATGAAAGTGATGACGAGCCAGATCCGGAGCCAGTTACCCCAGTGTGAAAAGTGATGGAGGCAATGGACATAGTGAAGCGATACGTGTATAGTTTCGAAGTTGATGACGAAGTAGGCCTAATGACTTAATTAAACAGGATAGACAGTACAAATTTAAAATTAAAACCAAGAAAGCAATCAACCATACAAATGTATTTCAAACCAGTGTAAATATTCGTGTTCGACTGAGAGGTAAGATGTATTATTAGGATTAAAGTTCTTATACTGTACTGTAATTCATTTTTACGTTGTAATTTATTCCCCCTGTTACTGACAAACCTATGTTTATCTTGTGACTAGTAGCGCATTAACTTAAGGTCGGCAAATTTCATGTACACATCTAAGACGCGCTTTTTTAAAATTAGTTTTTTACACGTTGTAAATACAGTGTAGCGTTTTCGGTAGAACGTTTTCCCGCTTTTGACGTCCAATTATTTCAGTCCCTTCAAAAACGTACTAACGAAGTTCCACTGTATTTTGATTATGATATTCAGTCATGTTTTATATTAAGGGGCGATGATCAATTACAGTTATAATATGTGAAAATTAGGTTGTCTACACAGATTCCTCGCCTCAAGAGAAGCCCTGGAAAGAGACTGCGGGGACCTCCCATACGCTGGACCAATACCATCATGCGAGCAACCGGGCCATCCTCTTGCAAATAAATTGACTGGTGTATTGAGAGGGATTGAGAAAGCTGCTAGTCATCTCCTTGGAGGTCAGGGAATGGCAGCATCTCATTTACCTCCCTGTTCAAGTCTGGTAAATGCTGTAAACAATAAAAATCAAATTACAATACAGTAGCACATTATGCTAGTAACTTACAAAGACTCAAGCCCTTTAAAAGAAGGAGCGACAATGTAATTTACAACAGAGGAAAAAGTAATTACAACATGGTGGCCACTCAAATCAGTCAACGATTTTCCAGTAGTTTTCCAGGAGTATTTCTAATTTTTCCAGACTTCAAAATAAGCGCAAGTCCAGGGGGGGCTTTATCGGTTGCCTACTTCAAGACCAAAATAAAGCAATTGTGTTTGGTTTTCTTATACAGATGTTGACAAAAATTAGTGGTGATTGCGTTATTGATACGCTAGCCTACACACAAATTATTTAATTGTTGTTTTAAAAAAGCCTTTGTGACTCAAACAACCGTTAAAAAAAAAAGGGAAAAGAATGCCGCCTGCAATTTTATTGCGGTGAAGTTGTCTATACTCAATATGTTTTACTATCGCGTGTTCTCCCACACAGAAACAGGTAGCCTGAGGAAATTTCTTTCGTTAACAATGGAGTGCTCACTCAAAACCACAGCGGGAGTACGATTTATGATGGAAAGATTTTTATAATTAATTAACAGTGGCTATTTTCCAGGATTTTTCAATTTTTTTTGTCATTTTTCAGGAGTTTTCCATGCCTATTAAAAATCCAGGAGTTTTCCAGTAGTGGCCACCATGTTACAATGCAATATGAAATTCTAGTGATTAATGCCTTGCCAGTGCCAGAGCCAGGAAAAATATACGTTTGTATAGAACAAGTTTAACACGACACATCGATTGGGTCAATCTAGCAGCCAAAATTATACTCTGTTGGGCAAATCTGTGGCTGAGATTTAGTTAATTTTGTTTTGAAGTCACCAAATGTGATATGAGAGTTCTTTCATAAGCCAACATTGTATGGCTTTGAGTAACATGAATTTCTCCCCTACTAAAATCACTTTCCTCAGAAGGTGGACACCTACTACTGATCCACCAATCAAGCTTTTACAACAACAAAAATGTTTTCATTTAGTAGAATAGAAATAATCTTATATTTTGAGCCAATTTCACATTTTTTTCACTAATAATTAAAACTGCATTGGAGTCAATTAACAAGTACTGTACTGCAACGTTTCAATACAGAAAAGGAGAATTGCTTTTTTCCCTGCCATGTACGGTATCAGACTGCCAGACACCAAGCTAGTGAAACAGCTATTTAGCTACTTCTGGAAGAATAAATGAAGAACAATTGGTTCAAAGAAGTCCAGAATGATCTAGAACAGTTAAATTAAACAATGCTCCAAATTGTTTTAAGGAACAAACAGTGAAGACTAAAACTAACAACATTTCAACGAAAAAATTACACCATAGTGACGAACAAAGGGCAGCCAGATCAGACAGGGTGAAGAAATTTTGGGAGTAGAAGGAAGCTTGTAGTTTAACGTGACCGTTAATCTCGCGATCATAAGCCACGGTACCTCCGTTTTACGTGGAATCCGAACCACAGGACATGGCATTTCACATCGAAAATCTCACATGCATTGACCGGGAATCGAACCCAGTCCACCTTGGTGAGAGGCATACTTTTGGGAGCAGAAGAAGCTGAAAAGCCGAATCAGTAATTAACACTATTAGACTTGTGCTCCAATGTGGACGTAAACTATATACCGTATATAAAAATATAGCATTACAACTTTTAGTTTATAGATCATCATCATCATCATCATCATCATCATCATCATGCACAGTTTCCAGCCACTGGCCGGGTCTGTTTGGAACACAAGCCTCTCCAATGTCTTCTGTCTTCCCACCATCTCTCAGCCTCCACCCTTGTCCAGTCTTCTCCTCTCTTCTTCACGCTTTCTTCCACCCCTTCAGCCACCTGTCTCGGTCTTCCCCTCGGTCTCTTTCCTTCCCACTTCGTCTCATGTACTCTCCTGGGTATCCTCTTCTCCTCCATTCGTTTTACATGTCCATACCATCTAAGTCTAGATTTCTCTATACCATCCTGTAATGGTTCCTCCTTCATTAATTCTCTGGTCCTCTCATTTCTTATTCTGTCCATCTTTGTAGCTCCAATACTGCTTCTCAAGAACCTCATCTCACTGGCCTGTATTTTGCTCTTCTCCCTTCCTTTCATAACCCAGGTCTCCGAGGCATACGTCAGGATAGGGACATAGTACGTCCGATATATGATCTTTTTGCTGTTCTGAGGGACATCCTTGCTCCATAACATGCTTCTCACACTCCTCCGAAATGCTTCTGCCTGCCTACCCCGCTCATTTATTTCTCTATCGTTTCTTCCATTATCTTGTATCAGGCTTCCCAGATACTTGAAACTCTCCACTTTCTTCAGCTGTTCCCCACCAATTGTTATTCCCGTTGTGGTTCTTTCCTTCTTCCTTGTTGTGATCACCATCTCACTCTTATTTATGCTAAATTTCATCCCATATCCTTGTATTATTCCTTCCCACACGTCCAACTGTTCCTGTACCTCCTCCTCCTTGTTTCCCCAAATCATCAAATCATCTGCAAACACCATTGCTTTCATCTTTCCGTCCCCAATTACTTGTGCCACTCGGGTCATTATGTCATCCATCACCACAATGAAAAGTAACGGTGACAGTGCACTTCCTTGTTTCAGGCCGTTTCTCTGTTCCAACCAGTCTGATCTCTCTCCTCCCACTTTCACACAGCTCACGCTTCCCTTGTACATCTCCTTTATCCTCTTTATAGTCCATTTCTCTACTCCTCTATCCTCCAGGGACTTCCATACTTTGTTTCTGCATACACTGTCATATGCTTTCTCAATGTCCAGGAAGGCCATCAGTAGATCTGTTCCATACTCATAGTGCTGTTCTTGTAACTGCCTTACAGCAAAAATCAAATCCACTGTGGACCTTCCTGCTCTGAAGCCATGTTGTTCTTCCCTCATACCTCCTTCTATCCTTGTCCTAATTCTCTTTTCCAAAACTTTCTTGAAGATCTTTGCACAATGACTCATCAGAGTTATTCCCCGATAGTTTCTGCAATCTGTTCTACTACCTTTCTTGAAGATCGGGACAATGATTCCTTTTTTCCAGTCCTCTGGGGTCTTCCTTTCCTTCCATGCTGTCCTCATCACTCGGTACAGCCACTGTATCCCCACCTCTCCTGCTGCTCTCACCATCTCCACACTCAACTCATCCACACCCGGTGCCTTCCCTCCTTTCATCTTGTTCACTGCATCTTCCACTTCTTTCCATGTTAAGTCCTTTTCTGTTTGCAGTTCATCTTCCTCTTCCCCGATTTCTTCCTCCTCACCATCTTTTCCATTTGGGTTCAGAAGTTCTTCAAAATATTCTTTCCACATTTTCTTCAGTTCTTCCCTATTTTCTATCTCTTGTCCCCTTTTGTTCACCATTCTAACATAATCCGTAGGATACTTCCGCCTCTAATTTTTTACCATCCCATACAGGACCTTTTTTGTACCTTCACTATCCTCCTCCATCATCTTTGTCCACTCTTCCATCCACTTCCTTCTCTCCTCAGCCACCACTCTCTTTGCCTCCTTCTTTCTTTCCTGGTACTCTTCCCTTGTCTCTACCGTCCTATTTTGATACCACCTCCTAAAGGCTCTATTCTTTTCCCTTACTATATCTTTTGTCTTCTCATTCCACCATGGTGTTTCCTTCCACCTCTTCTTACTACTTGTCCTCCCACATACTGCTTCTGCTGAACCTACTAGTGTCTTCTTAAATCTAGCCCATTCCTCTTCCACCCCTCTTTCTTCATCTGTTGGAATTCCTTCCTTTACCATTTTGAGGTACTCGACCCTTCTATCCCCTTCTTTCAGTTTCCATATCCTTATACGTCTTTCCTGGTTCTCAGTCCCTTTCTTCTCCTTACTCCCTCTCAGGTTCATTACCAGCAATCGATGGTCGCTATCCAGGTTCTCCGATGGTATAACCTTATGTCCGTGATGTTCTTATTTAGTTCTTTCTCATACAGTATATAGTCGACCACCGACTTCCTGGTCAAGTCATCACTGTACCATGTGATTGTGTGGCTCTCTCTTTTCTTAAACCAACTAGCAGGCTGTTCCTCTGGCAGAAGTCCAACAGTCTCTTTCCTTCCTCATTTCTTCCGCCCCAACCCTCTGGTCCTAGAACACGCTCATAACCTTGTCTTTCTCTTCCTAAATGGGCATTGAGGTCCCCCATAACAATCATATTTCTTCCTACCAGCTGCTTCTGCAATTCCTCTTCAAACTCCTCCTTCTCTTCAGAGGCGTAGCCTAATTGTGGAGCATACACTTGCACTATTTCTACGGTCTCTCCCCTCAATGCTACTTTCACTTTCATCATCCTATCACTTATTCTCCTCACTTCTTCTTTTAAACCATCTCGTACTACTACTCCCACTCCATTCCTCTTTCCCTCTTCGTTCCCACTCCAGTACAGTCTATAGCCTTTTCTCAGTACTCTCCTTCCTTCCCCTTTCCACTTTGTTTATGCCAATCCCAATAAATCCAACTTCCTTCTTTCCATCATATCCACTATCTCCTCCACCTTCCCCGTCAGCGTTCTTAGGTTTAAAGTTCCAAATCTTAGTCCGTGTGTACAGCCGTGTCGTCGTCTATTAAATCTATCCTGTCCAAGGCTCGTTCCATTTTTGAAAGCATTTGGTTTCATCCACTACTGGCTTGCTGGACCTATCATAGCTTCACCAGAGCCCCGCTAGCCGTCACTTTTCAGGGTTCCTGTAGGACCTTCACAGCTACCGTAACGGTCCCGGGGCACACGAAGTCCCCACTGTACTTCGCCCCTACAGGCAATCCCCTACTTTGTGCCGTTGCCCGTCTCCCACGACGTGGACGAGGGGTTGGACTTATGGAAGAGAGTTTATAGATCATAAAACATTAAAAAAAAATATACATCCCTTGACATTTATAATAAAACTTTTTTTTATAAGTTTCACATTTATGTTTTTTAAGCGCTTTTTCCGTTTTTACCATTAAGTCCCGTTTGGTTAGCATGGATGCTGGCACCTCAGAAAATACCCGCTTTGTTGCAGAGACTAGTGTTGGCAAGTTCCAAGATTATTTTTTTACAAAGAAAAAATAATGTACTTCAAACAAAAATAATGTATGGGATTTAATTAGTAGAAAAGAAATTATTTTGAATTTTTGGGAGTACAGATACTGGAGCTAATGTTCATCTGTACAGTGAAACAGAATCTGCATTTAAGTCAATTAACAAGTACAGTACTGTACGGCAACATTTCAATGCCTCTGTGTATCAGAGAAATGATCAGAAAAAGGGTATTTCTCATTTGCATGGAATGGGTGATCTGATAGGTCATGTGAGCATTGAAGGTAATGAGTAAGCAGATCAACTTGCAAAGGCAGCAGCTATCTCAAATCCTGAGTACAAGTGTAAAAAATAATCTTCATGTATACAAATATATAACATTTCTTTTCTACTGTTTACGCCCACATTGGAGCACCAAAAATCAAACCTTATATACAAAGTCTTCAAATACTACAGTAAGTTCAGTTCTTAATTCTTGATAATTTTTTCCTTTCCCAATACTTCTTCATTCTGGAAGATCTTGCAGCCCATTCTTCAGCAGATATAACATATTGCTTACACTGTGAAATTTTGAATGTTAGTCGAGTGTATTTGTTATTCAGAAGCCGTTTCTCCTCTCTATGTTCAATTTGATGCTTAGTAATTTTCAATTAGTCTAAATCCATTTGTATTTCTTTAAACCATGTGATTTTTGTTTTACTATTCCAAAAGAAGTCAAAAAGTTGTTTCAAGAGTCTAGTATTTGGCAAGCGGGATATGTGTCCAAAAAACGCAATCCTTCGTTTACGCATCGTGTCAATGATAGATTCATTTTCCTTGTAAAGTATTGAATTGGGCAAACGTCTCCACTGGCCCTCAACCTGGTGTTTTTTATTGAGTATTGTCCGAAGAATCCGTCTATCAACCTTCTGTAGTTTGTCAGTTGTTGATCGGGTGTTTAGTTTAAATAAAGTTTCACTTGCATATGTTGCTTCTGGCTTAACGACGGAGAAATAATGTCGAAGTTTTGCATTAATCGAAAGAGACTGTTTCTTATATGTTGGCCTGGTGATCTGTTGTGCTTGTCGCAATTTTAGTGTCCTACTATCTATTGATGCTCTCTCATTGGCATTCCAAGTGATGATCTCACCAAGATATTTAAATTTTTTCACAATCCTTATTTTCTGGGCATTATGCAGTACAATATGTGGTGTGTCAACTTGAAAAGATGGCATAATTTCTGTTTTATCAAAGGAAATTTTCAACCCAAACTTTGCTGCCAATCGTTCCAATTCCTCTACCTGAAATTTAGCTTCTTCGATACTAGTTGCTAATAATGCTAGATCATCTGCAAAGGCGAGACAATTTAGTCGAGCATTTTTTCCAATCTTAACATTCGGTGGACAAACCTTATTCCATTGACGCATAACTTTTTCCTGTCTGTCTGTTAGGTAGTCAGCCCGAAGGCTGGTTGGATCCTCAAAAAGTACCGCCGTTACGTTATGTGAGTAGATACCGACAAAAACCCAAGGCAGCACTATTTTGAGGCGTTCTAGGCAAGAAGAGGAGTGAGGTAGTTTGCCATTGCTTTCCTCACTGAGTCAGAACTTTTTCCAGCACACAATTAAACAACAATGGAGATAATCCATCTCCCTGCCGAAGACCAGTATGGATTTCAAATGACTCAGAGGTTTCACTTCTAAACCTAACTCTAGATTTAGTATTCTTAAGAGTGACCGCAATAAGGTTAACAAGTTTTCGATGTAAACCAAATTCAGTAAGGACATTCAATAGAGATTCGTGATGGATACTATCATAAGCTTTTTGAAAATCAACGAATGTGATCACTAAATCTTTGCTCCTAATCCTGTGATGTTTTATAATCCATTTGAGACTGATAATTTGATCTGGACAGCTTCGTCCTGGACGGAAACCGCCCTGATATTCACCAAGTTCATTATCAAGTTATTCGTGAATTCTGGAATATAAAATCTTTGAAAAAATCTTATACGTGACATCCAGCAACGATATCCCTCGATAATTGCTAGGATCTGATCTATCGCCCTTTTTGTGTATGGGGTGTATAATTGCAATATTCCACTCTTCAGGCAATTTTTCTGTATTCCAAATGTCAATAAGATGTTTATGTAGGTTATGAATAGTCTGTACATTAGCATTCTTCCAAAGTTCTGCTACTACTTTATTCTCTCCTGCCGCTTTAAAATTCTTAAGTGAATCAATCGCTGTACGCACTTCATCGTAAACCGGCGGTATGATCTTTTCCAGGGGTGTTTTATTTCTAGGATAGGGATCGAATTCAAAAGAATCTTCAGGTTCATCACTATTAAGTAATTTTATGAAGTAATCGGCCAAAATTATTGCATTGTCATAATCATTATGGGCTACCTGCCCGTTCGTATCCTTCGTCAAAATAGTAGGGGGAGTAAATTTTGATTGGTATTGTTTAAATGTCCTATAATAGTCTCTTGTTTTATGGCAATTGAAAGCTTCATCAATAGAGTTTAATGTTTCCTTCTGATATTCTCTTTTAACCCTCCTGATTTCTTTGGCCGTTAACCTTTGAGCATTGATTAATTCTTCCCTAGAACTTTCAGTTTTTTGTTGTTGGTCAGTTCATTGTTCAAATGCCAAGATTACATAATCCCCCTAAACTTATTAACTCTCAACCCAAATCTAAAAAAGCTCTCTTTGCTATCGAGAACAAATTCAAGAAAGAACCTCTCGTTAAACAGCAGTACACTGATTTCATGGATGAGTATGAAAGCTCAGATCATATGGAAGTTGTTAACAAATCTGATGATGAATTGCACCCCCCAACTGAAACGGTTTTCTTAAATCATCATCCCGTGTGGAAAAACCCTCTTGTAAAGGATAAAATCCGAGTTGTTTTCAATGGTTCATCACCTGACGTTAATGGCAACAGCCTTAATGACACTTTACTCTGGTCCTGCTTATTCAGTCAGATCTATCTGCTATACTCTTAAACTTTCGATTATTTCCCATAGCTGTTATAGCGGATATAAAACAGATGTACCGCCAAGTTTTAATTCAGCCTGAACAACGAGATCTCCAAAGAATCTTGTGGCGCGATGAAATCAGTAAGCCCATTAAGGTATTTCGTTTAAAAACAGTTACTTATGGCTTAAAACCTTCCGCTTTCCTTGCTATCCGATCCCTACACTTGTTAGCCTCTCAAGATGGTCATTTATTTGATTCTAAAGCTTCTGAAGCGCTGACCACGTCATTCTATGTTGACGATTATTTGCAGTCATTCCCCACTCTGGAGGAAGCTTCTTTCGTGTCTTTAGAAATTCAGGCATTGCTAAGGAATGGAGGTTTCCCACTTCATAAGTGGAATTCCAACTCCCCTGAGTTTCTCGCCCAGTTTCCCATCGAAGACGTAGATCCCTCCTCTGTCGAAATTTGTGGAAACTCCGAATCCATAAAAACTCTTGGAGTTCATTGGTGCACTAGCACTGACACTCATCTACAAAGTTTCGCTCGCCGAAGAGCTCCCTAACACAAAAAGACAGATTCTCTCTGAAATTGCAAAAATTTTTGATCCGCTTCAATTCCTTGCCCCAGTTATCGTTATAGCCAAACTCTTCATGCAAGAGCTGTGGTCGCTCAAATGTGAATGGGATGACACTGTTCCCCTTTCTTTTCTTAACAGATGGCTTTCTTTTTGCAGCAATTTGCTTGATCTTTCCTTTATTGAAATTCCTAGGAATTTAATTAACACTCATTCTAATGCATCCTTTTTCCTTCATGTGTTCGCGGACAGTTCCGAAAAAGCTTATGGTTGCTGCGCATATTTAGTTTATCGCCGTTCATTAAATGGATCTTCAGTTTCCAACCTTGCTTGTGCCAAATCGAAGGTAGCTCCTCTTAAAACTATCACTTTGCCTAGGCTTGAATTGTGTGCTGCACTCATGGCCGCAGAACTTGTTAAAAAATTACGGGAAGTATTAAAAGTCGAATTCTCGCAAATCTATCTCTGGAGCGATTCCATGATCACACTTTCTTGGATCGCCAAATACCCCTCTCACTGGCAAACTTTTGTTGCAAACAGGGTTTCCAAAATTCAAACTCTTTCTTCGGGATGTCAATGGAGGCATGTGCCCAGTGCTGACAACCCAGCCGACATTATATCTCGTGGATGTTTACCCTCTCAATTGGCAACTTCCCAGTTGTATTGGCATGGGCCCTCGTGGTTAATCGAAGACTCTTCTTGTTGGCCTTCTAAACCTCCAGCTACAAACTCCAACTTGCCTAAAGCAAAAGTATCTCTATCTACTGCTTCGTGTCTTGTTTCCAACGTTTCTCATCCCTTGTTGTCCCGCTATTCTTCCTTTCATAAACTAATTCGAATTGTCGCCTATCTTCTTAGATGGAAATATCTTGTGGTTGACCAACCTCTTCTCCCCAAACCACACCTTACCAATCATAAATTGAATCTCGCTACCATTAAGGTTTTACAATTGACACAGCAAGAAGCCTTTTCTTCTGAATTGTCTTTACTTTCTTCTAAAAGGCATCTTCCCAAATCCAGTCGTCTTTGCGCTTTAGCCCCGTTCCTTGATGACAATGGGTTACTCAGGGTAGGTGGTAGGCTTTCGCAATCTTTGCTCTCTGAGGACAAAAAACATCCCGTTATTTTGCCTTCTAAACATCACGTAACTTCCTTAATTATACGTGACTTTCATTATCGCAATCTGCATGTTGGTACACGCACTCTGCTTTGCCTCTTAAGGGAAAAGTACTGGATTATAAATGGAATTCACGAAGTTTCCTCTGTAATTCACAAGTGCATTCCTTGCTTCAAAGCGAAACCTAAAGTCAATACTCAATTAATGAGCGATCTGCCCTCCTTTCGCTCTTCTCCTATACGTCCATTTGCTCTAACTGGTGTGGACTATATGGGTCCGTTCCATTATCAACGAAATTCCCCTGAAGCTAAACGCAAATTGTTCGGTAAGCTCTATGTCTCTCTCTTTGTTTGCATGGTCACTGGCGCAATCCACTTGGAACTAGTAACGAATGCTTCTACTTCTTACTTTTTATCAGCTGTCTCTCGCTTCGCTGCTAGGCGTGGTGTTCCTTCAGAGATGTTCTCTGATAACGCTTCCACTTTTCAGGGCGCAGCTTCTCTGTGGAAGAAAGCTCTCACATCTTCTCCCGTCATGGAACAAATTTCTAATTTTTCCTACTCAAAGGGTTTCAAATGGCGTTTTATACCTCCCTACGCTCCTCATCACGGTGGTAGGTGGGAATCCTGCGTAAAGCTCACTAAACGTCATTTAAGAAAGGTTTTCGGTAATCGCATTCTGACTTATGAAGAATTTAATTCACTCTCTGTTCTGATTGAAGGAGTTGTTAATTCTCGCCCTTTAACTCCGCTTTCCAATGACCCTGATGACCTGCTTCCACTCATACCTGGTCACTTCCTTATAGGCACTTCTCTTTCTGCCCCTCCTCCCCTTTCCAATTCTTACAGGGATTCTAATTTACCTATTGTTTGGCGTAAACTTGAAACCCTTCGCAATTCTTTTTGGAAGAGGTGGAACTGGGAATATTTAACTTCCTTGCAACGGAGACAGAAGTGGTTTCTTTCCAGTCCCGACATTAAAGTGGGGGACTTGGTCTTGGTTAGGGATGTCTCTCCTCCCCTGGTCTGGATTTCTGGTAGAGTGACCGAGTGTTATCCTGCAAGGGATGGGAGAGTCAGGGTGGCCAAAATCTTGACCACTAATGGTCAGATCACAAGACCACTGTCTTCAATTGCTCCATTACCTTTAAATGTTTATTTTGTTCTCTGTTGGTGTTTTCCCCTCCCAGCTTGGTGTATTCTTGGAATACACGGTAAGTTAGAGTATATTTTTTAATACTCTTTGCTTGTTCATTCCTTCCTTTTTATCAAACACCAACAGTGATCTTCTAGTTTCTCTTTGGTGGTCATGTCTCTTATGCCATTTGTGAGTCTGTTCTAGATATATATCTTCCATGACCCACCTAGCGTCATCTAGCAGCGAATCTGTGAAGTTCCTCAATTCTTCCCTGTACAAGAGGACTTCCTTATCCATCTCGCCACCAGATTTCGTCACCATCGCCAGCTATCATCTCCGTGATCAAGAGAACTTCGTCTACTTTTTCACTCACCATGCTGCGCTAGTATCGTCTGCTATCAACTCTTTGAAGACCATTTCCTCAAGAGAATTTAATTTTCTTATGTTGGTTATGCTTATATGTCTTCCTTTTGTCTCCTACCCCCACTCTTTTCCCTTCCTTGGTCCCCCCTGTGCTTCGCTGAGTGGGTCTCACTTGTACGTCGACCGTCGACTCAGTCAAGGCTCAACTAGAGTCAGCCTCCTGACCAAAAGAGGCATTTTTCTTCATTCCACGCCATGTTGGAACTCTAATGTAAACCTTCAAAGGGAACTTCACCATCGCTATGCAACAAAGATAAGTACAGACTTCAGGTTTTAACCATACTCTCATCGTTTTTAATATCTACATGCTTTTAAGGATAATTTTATAGGCAGTGTGAAATTACTTATTTTGGGGCAATAATCATCCTTCGCGGGACTTACCATGTTGGGCTTTTGTCTGTCTAAGCCAACCTTAATAGAAAGTAGCTTTTCTTAAGCTAATTAAATGAGAAATCTTCTCACAACATGGGATACCAATGAATACCCACTGTCTATAAGATATTTTGCTCGTACCACCGATGGAATAACTTTGGCCCTATTCTTCAGTCAAGATTGCTCTGGAACCTTCCAGAATCTACCAGTCACGCCGTCATGTATTTTCCACTCACATGTGTGAATACTTTTTCAAACTAAAGGATCTTCCTTATTATTTAACGCTCAATAGCTAACTTTTCTTCCTCCGTTTGGATGTTCTATGGCGCATTTAATTGTAATTCACAACTTTTTCAAGCAATAGACTTTCTCCTATCTAGTGCAACTGGTCATTTTCCACTATTACAATAACTTTCTTTGCCATAAACTTTTGTGTTACTACAGTGAACTTTTCGTCCATTTAACAGACTATAGTGAAAACTAGTGCTTGTTCAACATTTCTACCGCGTCGCGATCGTCCGATTACCATAAATAAGGCCATGAACATTTATCCTCAATCCCAATTGATCTTTCCTAAACCTTTTACTAACAAACCATAATAATCAAGTTGTTACTTTAAGTCTTTTTTCAATGAGGTGTCACTCTATAGAAGTGCCCTCCCCTTTTTCTTATATAACATTAATTAATTTCTGCATAAATACGTGTCGAGTACACGTTTCAAACTTACATTGTTTCTCCCTTCTAATTAGGGAATGCAATTCTTTCAGCTCATGAGTGAGTTGTTTTTAGGTCTCACGAAAGGGAAACTTGCCCCCATTTGTCTCGTGATTCCTACTTAAACATAGGAAGTCTAGAACCTTCCTTTTGACTTTCTCTTCAGGTTTCACAGTAAGTGACCTGTCCTATTTTGTATAACTATTATAAAAGTAATTCAGCGTAAATATAAGAAGTTATAGGAACTTCTCTTTCATTCTACCTGCTTTCTTTTTTGTTATTTTCGAAGTTGTAACTTTTTCTAAGATAGGTACTTGGAAATTTCTTAAAGTACACACCTTGTACTTGATTTAATGTCTAACTTTAAACACTTCATTTGTTTTTTTTAATTCTTACGAAGATTTTAGTACATATAAAGGTTTGAAACCTAAAGAATTGTTAATTGCCTGGAGCAAACTTTAAATGTTAGGTCTGCGACCCCAAATTGTTAACAAAAATTGAAACTATATACCTGTTAAATTTATTAGACTTTTTTGCATTGTTAAATAAATTCAAACTTTCCTTTTTGACTCATCATTTCTCTAATACAACGGTTAGGCAAGATCCTGTCTTCCTTGGCTCTTCCTACTTAATGCCATTAAATCTATTGATAGGGCTTTCACCACTTGTTGCATTTGAGCAAGAACTCTTAGTGGTTATCTTGATAAAGTTTCTCTTAGATTTAATAGCTAATTCTAACTGGCCAGTAAGGCAAGTACAGCTCCCTACGCCAGCTTCCTGCTTGTGGAGATCCTCTCCAAAAAACTTATGGTTAGTTTTCCAAAAGATAAGTGTTTCTCTTTGCCTAAACTTTTAGTCGGCTCCTTGCTGGATAAAAGTTTAGCCATTTCCAAATGCAACTATTGGTTCATTTATCAAATTTATTCCCAAGGGCATAATTCTTTTATTACTATCCTTCTTGGAAGCACTTGGTCGCTTTTCAAGAACTCTACAACTTCGAAAACTGGCAATATCGAAACCGATTCAAATCATTGGCATTCTTCGAATTACTTGCTCAAAAACGAATTCCTTTGAACAGACATACAATAAGTCTGTTACTCTCTGTCTTGCCAGACCATCACCCTTCCCCATAGTAGGCATATGCATGCTTGAGAGGGAGTATGCTAAAGCAATTCTCTTGCAAACCGCCCAAGTCCTAGCTGCGGTTCCCGTTAGCTTCGACCAGGTCCTTACCCACTTTAGGTATCTGAGAGCGGATTTGCATTGGCAACCGCCTTTGAGTGTATTTAAAGTTAAATTTATAACTTTTGTGGGACTCTCCTTCTATTTCTCCGTCCTTTCTCTCAATTCCGAAACCCACCTCCTTTTTTTATCATCTTCCCTTGGTGGTTAGGTTATTCCTCAGCCAATAATCTACCCAAACACCACTACGAATTTGGAGAGGATTTGCTGATGGCCTACCTGGACATCGGAATGGCCTATGATAGTGTGTGTAGGGAAAAGGTTTGGAAAGCAATGGAAAACATGGGAGTGGAAAAAAGGACTGTAGACAGAGTGAAGGAGATGTATTGTAGAAGTGTGAGTTGTGTGAAAGTTGGAGGGGAAAGAACAGTCTGGTTCAGACAAATGAGTGGCCTTAAACAGGGTAGTGCACTGTCACCCCTTCTCTTTATTGTTGTCATGGACGAGGTGATGACACGGGTAGCAGGAAAGATAGGAGAAGATAAGATGAAAGCAATGGTGTTTGCAGATCTCATGGTCTGGGGAAACAAGGAGGAAATTCAGGAGCAACTGAAGGCTTGGGAAGAAACAGTGGGAGAGTATGGATGGAAATTCAACATCAGTAAATGTGAGATCCTGTTAACGACCAGGAAAAGGGACAGACCAATGAGTGGGATAGCACTTGGAGGTGGACAGCTGAAGAAGGTGGAAAGTCTCAAGTACTTGGGAAGTATAGTGGAGGAAAATGGGAGAAATGACAAAGAGATTACGGAACGTGGCAGACAGGCAGAAGCATTTCTGAGAAGCATTAGGAGCTTAGTGTGGAATAAAGATGTCCCACAAAAAAGCAAAGAAGTGTTATACAGAAGCTACTATATCCCGATACTGACCTATGCATCAGAAACGTGGATAATGAAGAAAAGAGACATAAGCAGAATACAGGCAAGTGAAATGAAGTTCCTACGAAGTAGGATCGGAGTAACAAGAAGAGAGAGGGTGAGGAATGAAAAGGTCAGGGAAATAGTGAAAGAGGAGCCCTTGCAGGGTAGGATTGAGACATCAAGACTGAGGTGGTATGGACACTTGAAGAGAATGGAAGAGAAGAAGATTCCCAAGAGGATACATGAGATGCAGATGAAACGACCAAGGGGAAGACCAAGAGATAGATGGCTGAAAGGAGTAGAGGAATGTGTCAAGAAGAGAGGCAAGGACTGGACTAGAGTGACAGCGGAGAGGTGGTGGGAAGAAAGGACTAAGTGGCGATGCTTATGTTCCAAACAGACCCAGCCTGGGGCTGGAAACTGTACAAGATGATGATGTATGAATGACAATGAACTCCCTTGGTAAATATTGTACAGTGAACTCAGCACGGGCAATAGACCTCCAGGTGCACCTCTGAAGTGTTACAAAGATTATCCCAAGCAAACCTTGAGAAGTGTGGCCATTAGTCCAGATACTTGGCATATTCTTGCAGAAGATCGCATGCGTTGGCGTGAAACCACCTCAGTTTCCGTTTTACATTTTGAAAAATAATGCTGAAGGCAGGAAATGGAAACTAGTAAGAGAAGAAACCTACACCAAATACTGCCATATCCTCTATCTTCCATCAAATGCACGTTCTTCATGTTCTATGCAAGATTGGCCTGTTGAGCCACCAGTGACATCTCCATTAAGTGGACACAAATGTTCAAAACTACAGGGCGAAAAAACGTACACTCTGGTACGAGTATGGGCTGACGACGTACTGTATATAAGTGAATAATGAATCTACTCACCTCGTGTTTTTCGCCGTTCAGAAACTTTGCCTTCTCTGTTCTGAGTTTTAGCAGTAGCTTCATTCCTCAAGCCTGCAACAAATAGCACTGTTGTTTTCAAAACACAATGGAAATGCATCTAAAACCTAGGGGCTGAAGATTATGTAGTCGTTATTTTGTGCTAAATATTTGGGAGGAACCACCATTTAGGCCCAGCATGGAAAACAAGACAAATACAAAAAAGTAACAAATAATCATGACACGATACCAAGGTAACATCACAAGCTGCTATGCTAGCTGCCAACTCTTACTCGTTCCAATATCAATAATACTCTACTTTCCCTCTCGCCCTTGGACATCATTTGCCCCACTAGGGAGAGTTCCTCCTACTCTATAAACATTACCCAATCTCTTTAGTCTATTTTTTGAAATTACCCTCCCATATTTCTCAAACAACTGGTACAATTCTTCTTGTGTCTCAATTTCTGATCTTCGTATTGTACAGTATGTTCGACCATAAATATTCCTTATTTTTTCTTTTAATGCTTAAAATTGTTCTTCAATTGTCTGTGTAGTTGCCCATATCACAACTTATTATACAAATTAGTATCATGTATATAATCATAGTGCTGTAGGCCAACAGTAAAATAAGTCACTTCATGAAAAGACTGCATTTAGTGTAGAATGAGTTATTTGCACCATACATCATGTCCTTTCATCATGTAGTGTGCCAATATAGGCCGACTATGACATTATTATTCTATATTATCAACCTCGTCACTTCACACAGCAAATAATTTTTTAAACAATTAGTATTCTGAAGTAGGGCCTTGGAACGGCATAGGAAAGAATAAGTCAGCCTTCTGTTCAAGACAGAAACCACTCCTACATGTAGTGCGATCAGAGGATAAAAGCATTAAGTCAATGACTTGCTGCGTTTCAGCGCCGTATTCCGTACTTAATATTGGCTGCACTGCAAGATTCTTGTGTGATACAGTGCTATTGTAAATTACATTTTTATAGGGTTTAGGTGGTATTTATGTTACAAATCAATTATTAAATAAAATATCATGTGAAATATTCATTCTGGATGGCTTTATGCCACACTAAACTGACCACAGAGCTGAAAGGCATTAATCACGTTTCCAAGATTGCTTTAAAAATATGTTTATCAAATTAAAATTGATATTCCGCTGACACAAAAATAACCTGAATAGTTGCTTCACAACATAGATGACTAATATACTGTAGTGTGTTTGTTAAGTTCTGTTCTGTCAGTGACGATTTTTCAGTTTCCTGAAAAGTAGTGAAAACTGACTTATTACTTTTCAGCTCCGGCCGATTCAATTCTGGTGGTGATTATGTCGAAAAATAGCTCCAACGTTGCTGTACCTGGAGTCAATCAAGTTTTTCATGTATTTTTCTTTTTATTAAAAATAAAATAAAATAGAGAAACTTAAATTCTGGATGGGACTCGCACTATGAGAGCATAATCAATGTTCTCGAAAGAGAATCAAAACTAATATTGTCCGTTGAGCCATTATAATTAACACATAAAGTGATAAAAATGTCCTGCATAACTCAACAAATTGCTAGCGTTTCGCCCCAGTGTGCCAATTGAGCTCTTCAGGTGGTAAAGGCAAACCTACCACGACGCGTAGCAGGCACACACTGAGAAGGCCATGCAAGACGCTTTGCTACATATGTAGCCACGTCACGACTGCAGAGCCCAATTGGCACACTGGGGCGAAACACTAGCAATTTGTTGAGTTATGAAGGACATTTTTATCACTTTATGTGTTAATTATAATGGCTCAACAGACAATATTAATTTTGATTCTCTTTCGAGAACATTTGATTATAGTCAATGCCAAAGCAAGGTGGAGTGGAGTTTTTGACTCACGTGGTACACTGGCATGCTCGTGACGTGGCTACATATGTAGCAAAGCGTCTAGCATGGCCTTCTCAGTGTATGCCTGCTACGCGTCTTGGTAGGTGTGCCTTTACCAACTGAAGAGCCCAATTGGCACACTGGGGCGAAACGCTAGCAATTTGTTGAGTTATGCAGGACATTGTTATCACTTTATGCGTTAAGTATGAGAGCATGCCTGCCTGGCAGATCAATACTGTTTCCTGAAGGATCCAGGATATTTTTGTACTCCAATTGATCATATGAATTCTGCTGTAGCCTTCTTGGCATGTACTAGCTAGCGTCTTGAAGTGTACCAATACTAATTGATGAGCCCAACCGTACTCCGGGGTGAAACGCAGACAAGCGAATTGAGATTACCGGACCAATTTTTTCAATTTTCTTTGAAATTATGTCATTATCTTCAATCGAAGTACATAAATATCCTGAACTCTTTGAGAAACAGTTTATTTGAATTATACTGTAATATGAAGTTATGGATGCATTCCACTTACTCGTTCATCAGGAAGTCGATTACACTCTGCAGCCCTTGCTATACTAAGCAGTTATCAACGAATTACATCCACATGCACAAGAGCGAGTTTGCAGCTGAAAATCTAAGCTATTTGTACTACTGATAAACTCTTGGAGCTTAATGCGAACTTAAAAATCAACTTAATCTTACTCGAGTTTTGGCTTAAGCTCTTGTTGAAATATATATACAGTGAAACCCCTCAAATCCGAACTAATTGGGGCTGTAGCCTGTTTGGATTTCAATTTGTTCGGATTAGCCGAAAAATATCTATATACAAGGTTGTCTATAGTCGGCAGCAGATGATATCAATGAAGAACGCAGCAAACACGAAATAGTGAGCCTGGTCCAAAGTCAACATGACAGAAATATAGCTAGTGACAGTGAGGAAGAAGAACTTCGACAGGCAATGTGACTTATACTGAAGCTGCATCTGCTCTTGACATCGCATTGCACTTCGTAGAATAACACGCAGCACCCACGCCAAACGATGTCATGTAGGCCTGCATGTGACTGTGGCGCGCAATTGTGTCCGCGGGAAAGGTTTCGTCACTTCGACAATTGAAGACAACTGATTTCCAGTGAAAGATTACGTGATATTTTGTGTGTTTCTGTTGTCATTTCATTGTTTTTGCAAAGTGATTAACGTAAGGAATTACAATAACCAACTTTTTCGTTTTTCAATCCTGGATGAGATACGTATGTAGGCACATTAACACTATGTTATATAGGTATGCTATCTGTACTTCTTTGTTAATTTTTCAACTAAATATGCAAAATAAGTTTATAATGTAGAATGCATAATTGTTATATCACTAAATAAATGTTTCTCTTTTTTGAGTGTTTTTTAATAACTTAAAATTGTCGAAAAAGCTCGTTCGGATTACCCGGGATTTCGGATTTCCGGGGTTCGGATTTGAGGGGTTTCACTGTATGTTTAACAACCTGGCACATACCTTTAGGCCGCTGTGAACGTAATGGAGTTACAAATTTATTCGGATGTGGAGATTTGGTAGTTAACTGGCCACCAAAGTTTTCTCTGTTCCTGGAAAAACATTACATATTTTAAAGACAGTCATTATCATTAACCTCTTAACCGGGGAGTTTCCACCGACAAAGTAACATTCGTAGTGGGGAATATATTTTGACTGAAAGCGAGTTAATTCGTCACGCCCATTATAAAGATGTGGGTGACGTGTTATCTCGTCACACCCATTACACGTCCGCGAATGACGAAGGAACTCGTCCCGTATTGAGAAATTGGCGCGCATTGTGGCACATCAAAGCTGAAACCTACTGACATCTACGGAGCAATCATAGAACTACACTCAACAGCGTAAGAGACACGAATACTCGTCCCCCCCCCCCCCCCCAGCAGATTTTCAAGTGCTCTAGACGAGTTACCTCGTCATTACCCGATTGAGTAGCAACAGGTAGTAGACGAATTAACTCGTCATGCCCGGTTAAGAGGTTAAAAGCCACACATATAACAGGAAATCCTGTTAGCACAAATGACAGTTCACTTAATGAAGTTTTACATGTATTGAGGACTAGGTAAGGCATGGTGTCCACAGAATTTTCAATGTCAATTTTCCTGACTTTTCCTGACCATTTTTCAACAAAATTCCTGACTCGTGAAGTCATCGTAACATCGGAAAAAAGGTTTATTGAGCAAACAAATATTTTTTATTTGCAGCCTCCACCATCCCCATAGCTGCCCAACGCTCGCCTCTTTATTAATTTAAAATACAAAATAAAGTAAACTATAATGCAATAATACATAAATCAAAGTACTCTGTTCGTCGTGCAGGACAGTCGTTCAATACATAATACATGTCTCTCAAAAATAATTGAAGGTCCCACTTTACAAAATGCATTCCTGTTTGTAGGGCTCCATTGACAACGTGAAGGCCGCAAACACCAAGGTTAACGAGTTGTTTGCCATCTGCATTACCTTCTATTATTTGGCCACTGAATTTTTTTATGAAACTAAAATTTACATTCGGTCCATCCACAAACATACGGTATCTTTCTAGCAAGAGGAGAGATTCCCTGGTTGAAAGCCTCTAAAATGTCTTGAGCTGTTGCATGTCCCATAAAGATGCTGTTGAAATATCTGGTGTTAACTTCATTGCTGTTCATGTCAAGTTAACACACAAATAGGTCCATCTGACCTCGCTGAACAACTTTGTTCAATGCCTCATCAAAACAGATAACATTATCACATGAAAGAATTTCATCTTGCAGTAAATTATGAAAGTATGGAGCTAATCCATAATTGATGACATATGAACATTTAGTGTTCCCCAATTGAAATTTTGTTGCAATTGCACTATCAGGAAACATTTCCCAGAAGGTTTCTGAAATATTTAAACAAGAATTAAGAGAATTTATTTTGGACGACATTAAGGGCCCACTTTAATTCGGTACTTGTGACTTCATCTTCATAACAAAGATTCTACAGATGTCACAGTTCTTGAAGTAGAACTTGAAGGAGTTAATATGGTTAATATAAAATTCCTGACTTTCTAATACTTTTCGCCATTTTCTCCTGACTCACGCTATATTTTCACACTTTTTTCTGACTTTTCCTGACCAAAAAATAATTCCTGACTTTTCCTGCCTGTGGACACCATGTAAGGTCAAACAAAAAAGAACATTTTTGCTGTCAGTAAAAAGCCATTGCAGGGCAGTGGAGGTTATTGTTTCATTTAAGGGGCTGGGACTTCTTCGTCAATTAGCCCCATATACTTGAGTATGTGTAAATAGAACTTGTCTGCTACCCTGTGTTATTGTAGTTAGTAGAGAGTGTGTGTATTTCTATTTCAGGTGAGGGTTGGGAAGGAGGCAGCTGTGGTCTTAAGGGAAGGAACATCCTGGCATTTTCCTGGAGTAGAAGTGGGGAAACCACAGAAAACCCATTTCCAAGATGACTGAGGTAGGAATCGAGCCCTCCTTGTCTCAGTTTTGCCTCACAAGGCCGAGTGTACCCCATTCCAGCGCTCAGACCAGAATTAAATTTCTTGGCAGGAGCAGGAATCAAACCCAAACTTTTGGAGTGACAGCCAAGTCACTGTACCGCAACTATATGGGAGACATATACCGATAAGAGGGAATGCAGAAAGTCATGTTCTGAGTGGCTTATATAAAAAACCGAAACCATATTTTTATATCATTGTATACTCATTTATTTATCGTATGGCTTTTAGTTTCGGGAGTGTCCGAGGACATGTTGGGAACTCCTGGTTCAAGAAAAGAGAGAGCCACACAATCACATGGTACAGTGATGACTTGACCAGGAAGTCTGTGGTCGACTATATACTGTATGAGAAAGAATTAAATAAGAACATCAAGGACATCAAGGTTATACCATCGGAAAACCTGGATAGCGACCATCGATTGCTGGTAATGAACCTGAGAGGGACTAAGGAGAAGAAAGGGACTGAGAACCAGGAAAGACGTATAAGGATATGGAAACTGAAAGAAGGAGATAGAAGGGTCGAGTACCTCAAAATGGTGAAGGAAGGAATTCCAACAGATGAAGAAAGAGGGGTGGAAGAGGAATGGGCTAGATTTAAGAAGACACTAGTAGGTGCAGCAGAAGCAGTATGTGGGAGGACAAGTAGTAAGAAGAGGTGGAAGGAAACACCATGGTGGAATGAGAAGACAAAATAAATAGTAAGGGAAAAGAATAGAGCCTTTAGGAGGTGGTATCAAAATAGGACGGTAGAGACAAGGGAAGAGTACCAGGAAAGAAAGGAGGCAAAGAGAGTAGTGGCTGAGGAGAGAAGAAAGTGGATGGAAGAGTGGACAAAGATGGAGGATTGTGAAGATACAAAAAAGGTCCTGTATGGGATGGTAAAGAATAAGAGGTGGAAGGATCCTACGGATTATGTTAGAATGGTGAACAAAAGGGGACAAGAGATAGAAAATAGGGAAGAACTGAAGAAAATGTGGAAAGAATATTTTGAAGAACTCCTGAACCCAAATGGAAACCACGGCGAGGAGGAAGAAATCGGGGTAGAGGAAGATGGACTGCAAACAGAAAAGGACTTAACATGGAAAGAAGTGGAAGATGCAGTGAGGGAGATGAAAGGAGGGAAGGCACCGGGTGTGGATGAGTTGAGTGTGGAGATGGTGAGAGCAGCAGGAGAGGTGGGGATACAATGGTTGTACCGAGTGATGAAGACAGCATGGAAGGAAAGGAGCCCAGAGGACTGGAAAAAGGGATTAATTGTCCCGATCTTCAAGAAAGGTAGTAGAACAGAATGCAGAAACTTTCAGGGAATAACACTGATGAGTCATTGTGCAAAGATGTTTGAGAAAGTTTTGGAAAGGAGAATTAGGACAAGGATAGGAGGGATGAGGGAAGAACTACATGGATTCAGAGCAGGAAGGTCCACAGTGGATTTGATTTTTGCTGTAAGGCAGTTACAAGAACAGCACTATGAGTATGGAACAGATCTACTGAAGGCCTTCCTGGACATTGAGAAAGCATATGACAGTGTATGCAGAAACAAAGTATGGAAGTCCCTGGAGGATAGAGTAGAAAAATGGACTATAAGGAGGATAAAGGAGATGTACAAGAGAAGCGTGAGCTGTGTGAAAGTGGGAGGAGAGAGATCGGACTGGTTGTACCAGAGAAACGGCCTGTAACAAGGAAGTGCACTGTCACCGTTACTTTTCATTGTAGTGATGGATGACATAATGACCCGAATGGCACAAGTAATTGGGGAAGGAAAGATGAAAGCAATGGTGTTTGCAGATGATTTGGGGAAACAAGGAGGAGGAGGTACAGGGACAGTTGGACGTGTGGGAAGGAATAATACAAGGGTATGGGAAGAAATTTAGCATAAATAAGAGTGAGATGGTGATCACAACAAGGAAGAAGGAAAGAACCACAACAGAAATAACAATTGGTGGGGAACAGCTGAAGAAAGTAGAGAGTTTCAAGTATCTGGGAAGCCTGATACAAGATAATGGAAGAAACGATAGAGAAATAAATGAGCGGGGGGGCCAGGCAGAAGCATTCCGGAGGAGTGTGAGAAGCATGTTATGGAGCAAGGATGTCCCTCAGAACAGCAAAAGGATCATATATCGGACGTACTATGTCCCTATCCTGACGTATGCCTCGGAGACCTGGGTTATGAAAGGAAGGGAGAAGAGCAAAATACAGGCCAATGAGATGAGGTTCTTGAGAAGCGGTATTGGAGCTACAATGAGGGACAGAATAAGAAATGAGAGGACCAGAGAATTAATGAAGGAGGAACCATTACAGGATGGCATAGAGAAATCTAGACTTAGATGGTATGGACATGTAAAATGAATGGAGGAGAAGAGGATACCCAGGAGGATACACGAGACGAAGTGGGTAGGAAAGAGACCAAGAGGGAGACCGAGAGACAGGTGGCTGAAGGGGATGGAAGAAAGCGTGAAGAAGAGAGGAGAAGACTGGACAAGGGTGGAGGCTGAGAGATGGTGGGAAGACAGAAGACGTTGGACAGGCTTGTGTTCCAAACAGACCCGGCCAGTGGCTGGAAACTCTGCAAGATGATGATGATGATGATGATGATTAGAAAAATGACATTCACAACAACAAATTGTTGAAAAGACAGAAATATTGTGATGAACAATGACAGGATGCTATTCACAGGTACAAACACAATTCAACTGTTCTAAATATACTAGGAACAGGATGATCTAGGCAATTTACAGTGAAGACGGGAAGCAACTTAAGGCAATCCATGTGTACAAATCCTAAAATCTACAATTTTTATCCTTTCACCTTGATATTTTGACCATGCAATGTCAGTATCAATGTGATACAACACACAAAACGTCAAGTTTCTATCAATAACCGTTTTTGGAATATTAATACATTTTACAATATTTTTAACATGCTCCTCATGCCAAACAGCTTAACAGATCTGGCTTAAAACTTTAGAATACTAGTATAAAAGAAGTGATATGTGAGTTTTGATAAAGGTTAATTACATCAAAAGACACAAATTATTGCACACACCTAAATTTATGTATTTTATCATAAAGAAGTTCAGAAAAAAAAAACTATATTGTTATTGATCGATTGTATATAGATTATTGTCAAGTTTGCAAATAATTTTTTTATCCTATTGTATCTGCAGCTAGGGTTGCCAGATTTCAAGAATGGAAAAACGGAACACACGTCTCAAAACATTGTTTCTTTTAATAAAGTTTGATAAATGTTGTAATAAATAATACACTTACATGTATTAAATAAGCATTACATAATCAAATACAAAAAAATTAAAACTAGATATTGCTGACATATCATATAGGCGTATGTCACCAGCAACTTTAAATGCTTTTCATTTGAACGACCCTGTGCAAGGATTTTTCATTTGTAAGCACCTTCTGATAAAATCCACTACAATGTTTGTCATAATTGTAATATATTAACAATTCCTGTTTTATCAAACTAATGGAGCTTCTGTTTCTATCATTCCTCCATTTGATATTCATGACAGAAAAAACCTCTCCATAAAAGCATTGGAGGGGAAAATGCTGAGTACCGTATTTCCTCGCATAATCGTCGTCACCGCGTAATCGTCGCACCCCACTTTTCAAACACTAAAATAGATTTATAAAATTTCATCACATAATCGTCGCATAGCATGTTCGTATTTGTACGCCAGTCAGTTGCACACGCTGCCGCGATTTTATAACCTGGCGCGACTTTGTCAGACGAAAAATATCTCGTCTTTATGCTTGCGGGCAATGAACTGTGACGCGAGCGGTAAGCTTCGTCACTTAGCACATTCCGCGAGCGTATAATCCGGAGTGATCTTGTCAGGAGAAAGTAATCTTGTCTTTATGCCTGCCGGCTATGAACCGCGACGCGAACGGCCAGCGTACATTCCGCGAGCGTATAGGCCTAATCTGGCGTGGTCTTGTCAGGAGAAAGTAACCTCATCTTTAAGCCTGCAGGCTATGAACCGCGACGCGAACGGCCAACGCACATTCCGCGAGCTTATAGGCCTAATCTGGCGTGATCATGTCAGCAAAAAGTAATCTCATCTTTAGACCTGCGGCCTATGAACTGTGACGCGAGCGGCCAGCGCACATTCCGCGAGCGTATAGGCCTAATCTGGCGTGATTTTGTCAGGAGAAAGTAATATCGTATTTATGCCTGCGGGCTATGAACCGCGACGCGAATGGTCAGCGCACATTCCGCGAGCTTATAGGCCTAATCTGGCGTGATCATGTCAGCAAAAAGTAATCCCATCTTTAGACCTGCGGCCTATGAACTGTGACGCGAGCGGCCAGCGCACATTCCGCGAGCGTATAGGCCTAATCTGGCGTGATCTTGTCAGGAGAAAGTAATATCGTATTTATGCCTGCGGGCTATGAACCGCGACGCGAATGGTCAGCGCACATTCCTCGAGCTTATAGGCCTAATCTGGCGTGATCTTGTCAGCAGAAAGTACTCTCGTCTTTATGCCTGCGGGCTATGAACTGTGACGCGAACGACCAGCGCACATTCCGCGAGTTTATAGGCCTAATCTGGCGTGATCTTGTCAGGAGAAAGTAATATCGTATTTATGCCTGTGGGCTATGAAACACGACGCGAATGGCCAGCTTCGTCAGCACATTCCGCGAGCGTTAACCAGTCGTGACCTTGTTAGAAGAAAGAACCCTGTCTCTGACTGCGGGCTATGACTCACGCTACGCGAATGACTGGCCCGTGCAGCAAATAATGATACAGTATATTCTTTGAAATTAAATATTCTTCGCATAATCGTCGCACCCTGCTTTTTTTCGCGAAATTTTGGCAAAAAAAAGTGCGACGATTATGCGAGGAAATACGGTATTAACTTCACAAGGACTAAGATATTCCTTAATTTTGTTGCCCCTAATAAATCTATAACATGTACCCATCTATCTGACACATGTGACACAGAGATAGAAATCATTTTCTCTTTCAAACTTGCACCTGTATCACCAGAAATCAAGCTAGATATTACAATCAATTCTGAAGCAGGACATTTGAAAATTGGTGCAAAATTGAATATACAGTTGAACCTGCTTTATACGTAACTCTGTTCTGCGTATTTCGTATTTGTACGTAATTTCTTTTAGGTCCCGGCAAAATGTAATTTAAAAGCATGTTAATTTAACCTTATTTATACGTAATCCATTTATATGTAATTCGCTGTTATACGTATGAAGTGTCAGTGAAATACATCCGAGTTTTGCGTAGCCTGATTGTAATTTAATGAGCACGTGGTGTTATAAAAGAAACTACAGTACCGGTACTGTATATATGTAGTTTCCTCTTTGACGGCGTAGACAGAGCGGTCGGCTTTCGGTGCTGAAACAGAACACAAGAGTTTCCGTCTCATATGGGACATGCTCTAGATTGTTCACACGGAAACAATTCTCATATTCAAACAAATTTATTTTCTTTTGTTTCCGCGATGAAACCGCCAACTCGGCTGGTAACTTAATCTTTAGCGGCATTGTGAAGGTCAAAAACGACGCAGCTAGAGGAGGAGCGAGATAGAGAGCGAAGGGAACTCGCTCGGTTGGCTTTTGTTACGCCGCCAGTAAGTAAGGGTCTACAATGTCACTCTGCAAAACTTTGATATGAGAATTTCTTTCGTGGGAACAATGGACAAGTAAAATGTCCTCGGTGCCGGTATCTGGTGTGTACTGTTGAACAGTAGTTTTATCATTCAGTTGCTTTCGATTAGACATGGAGAACACAAAAAGGAAAAGTTATACACTACATGAGAAAGTAAAATTCATACGAGAAGTGGACGGTAATTCGCACAAAACAAAAACTGAAATTGCTTCAGACTTAGGGATTGCTTACACCACGCTATGTACAGTCATCAGAAAAAAGAAGAAAAAAAAAACGCTATTTTGGATGAGTTTTTAAAACTGGGTTCGAAATCAGCAAAGCGCAGCCGTCAGCAAGAAGGGAGGTACGTAGATTTGGAGAAAGCACTTTTCACATGGTTCCAGCAAAAGCGGGCTGCAGCTCTACCAATTAGTGGCGACATGCTGAAGGCAAAGGCGATAGATTTAGCTAACATGATGAGTATCACTGCTGATTTCAAGGCTTCGTTAGGATGGTTACAAGGATTTAAAGATCGTCATGGAATCACAGGGAGAACAATTTGCGGTCACTCAAAAGCTGTGGACGACGTCACGGTGCAACACTGGAAAGAAGAGGTTCTGCAGGGTTTCATAAGCGATTACCAACCTACAAACATCTACAATTGTGATGAGACTGGCTTATTCTACAGTCTCCTTCCTAATAAAACATTAGCTGGAAAAGGTGACTCCTGCCATGGAGGGAAGAAAAGTAAAATTCGCGTAACAGTTCTTCTTGCCACCAATGCAGATGGATCGGACAAACTTCCTCCACTTGTGATAGGAAAATCAAAGAATCCGAGGTGTTTTAAGGGTGCGAAAACAAAACCTACGGAATATGAATCCAACAGAAATTCTTGGATGACTATGCTCCTAACGGAACAGTGGTTGAAAAAACTGGATATTAAAATGAAAAAGAAACAGAAGAAAATCCTTCTTCTTATGGATAGATGTGCAGCACATCCACCTCAAATCGTTCTGGAGAATGTCCGAGTGGAACTTTTCCCTCCTAACTGTACCAGTGTTCTACAACCACTTGATTTGGACATCATTGCAAATTTCTAAGTGCATTATAAAAGAATGCTGGTTCAACATTTAATAACACTGAGTGATGCAGGAAATGAAACTCTCTCCATTAATTTACTGCATGCCATGGACTTAATTTCGGCTGCCTGGAAGCAGGTGTCATCCTCCACAATCAGCAACTGTTTCCGCAAAGCTGGTGTCTTTCTGGAAGAGACTGCCTCTAATGATGATTATGGGGACGAAATTATGTCTGACAATGAGCTATCGCTACCGGAGGGTGCAGATTTCGATACTTTTGTGCATTTCGATGATAATCTGGCTGTATGTGGGGTACAACGGGATGAAGAGATTATTGCTGACGTATGCAAACAACTCGGTGGTGACGGACCGGCTACAAGCGATAGTGACAGTGATGTAGATGACTTGAATCTTGAAACACCTGAACTAAGTGAAGTGTTAAGTGCTATCGATGTGTGTAGGCGTTACATCAGTGTGAAAAGTTGTAGTGAAAATGCTTTGAATTCCTTACTACGTTTGCAAAACGAGGTTTATACACTTAATGCAAGAAAAGTGAAACAAGCCAAACTCTCTGATTTCTTTAAGGCTGGACCAAGTTCAAAATAATACAGTACTATATTTTCTGTCTTAATGTATGTATTGTTTGCTAGGATTTACACATGTAGGTCTATTCCATTGGTTTTTCAGTAAATATGTAATGTGTTGTGCAAGTCTGATTTCTAAGTAATTCCGAGTTATGAGTACAGTGCACTCCCGATAATTCGCTTTGCGGTTAATTCGCGGGTCTCCAAATATATTTTTAAATAGAAATTCTCACGGCAACTAAATATCATGCTAAGTAAAGCAATCTCCCCGTCATTTAAAAGAATTTTCGTGCGACGCAATGCGTAAAGACGAAATCATTGACATTCGAGAAGACTGAACTGCGTTTCTCTGTGATGGAACAGTAGTCCTACTTGCGCAAGTTCGAAACATACGAGCAGGTTGCCGCGAGTAGTATAGCATAGATTTCCTTTATCTTCGAAGCCCAAACAATACAAGAGGAATGCGCTTTCACTGGGAACCTACCCTCCCTTTCCCAACAGCCACACTCAAAGGTCGCTGACCTGTAAGTTGTGAAGGGTGGATGCGCGGACAGCGTATTGTAAACAGGGATTATTGCGTAATGACGTAAACTTTCGCGAGACAGAGAGCGTGTTCGTTGGATGCTCTTCATGCACGAGAGAAAAAATACCGCTACAAAAGCAAGCCCATGCTGACATCTGTAACGACGATATTTCGAACGGGCAAGTTAGACGCCAATAAAGACGATTATAATTTAAGACATGAAAGCAAAGATGAAATAGCAAGGAATTTGACTGTTGGTGAGGAAAACAGAGATCCAGTTGATATTGAGTGAGGGAGTGATGCAACGGAAATCCCGAAAGTTTCCCATAGTCCCTAGTCACACTTATCTCTTATATAGAAAAAAACTAAATGAATTTTCGTTCTCTTATAATGTTTTCTTCGGAAATGTGCACTCGAAAATTAGAATAAACGATCTAAGAAATAAAATGAGATGACTTTTTTTTTTAAATATTATTGTAGGCATAATACCGACAGTAGTGGCTACGCTGGCTAACGCGCAGCATTAGGTCATGGGGCCAAGCTCTCTGCTGACTCGGTAGACGCGTGGGTTCGAGCCCCACCGTCGGCCGTCCTTGAAATGGTTTTCCGTGGTTTCCCATTTTCAACACCAGGCAAATGCTGACAGGCCACGGCCGCTTCCTTCCACATCCTTGCCCAGTTTCATTCACCATCATTCATTTCATCTCTCATTAACTCCTCACATGAGGTTGGCGTCAGGAAGGGCATCCGGCCGTAAAAACCATCGCCACAAAGACTTCCATCGCATCTCATCCCCGACCCCGTTGGAAAACGGGAATAATAAGGGGTAGACATACATACATTATTGTAGGCATAATCCACATAGGCCTGCCTCTAGCCTAGCATGTCTTATAAGACACTACAATCAAGTGTTTTAATCATTATTTTGCGTTCCAAGCATATTTCAATATTTTAATCAATTGTTTTGTTTTTACTAGGCTTAACAAAAATAACTGCGGATAATTCGCGGTTTTCAATAATTCGCGGAATTTCGTGCATTAATTACCGCGAATTACTGAGAGTGCACTGTAGTTTTTTTTTTTCTTCCCCTTGATGTACGTATAAGTCAGGTTCAACCGTATTCTCAAATTAACAAACAAAAAAAAACAGAACATTTGGAGTTCCGTTAGAGATTAAAACGGAACGCGGAACCAAACAAGAATAAACGGAATTGTTCCGGGTAAAACGGAATGTCTGGCAACCCTATCTGCAACTAACCTTAAAGTTTCAAGGAGATTGGTTGAAACTTGTAGTATGAGGACCATCCTGAAAACTGAAAAATGGTGGGGTAAAAATGGATTGAAGATGTAGACAGACTAAAAACTCATGAGCACCATATGTTGGATCCTCTGCTGCTCTCTTTGTGGGCTGAATAACTATTTCTGTTATCTTTGGACAGTTTTTAACCCTAATCATGCAGATACTCTACTGTGGTCATGATGATGATAATTGTTGTTTTAACGGGCCTAACATCTAGGTTATCGGCCCCCAGTGATCTGGGTGATAGCGAAAATGACAATGAAGTGGAAACCAGAACGAAAATTAAGTGAGAAGGAAAATACTTACAAAAAGGAACTCAGATTGAAACTACTCACAAAATGGACAGTGGTAATACTTACAAAAGGGAATTTAGAACGAAAACACTCACAAAAGGGGGGGGGGGGGGGAAATGTAGGTTAGGTTCAAAACACGTACAAAATGAAAATGAGATTGAAAATGCGTACAAAATGCAATTGAGGTTGAAAATATTTACAAAATGCAATTGAAATTGAAAATACACAATGCAATTTAGATTGAAAAATGCGCATTTCAGATTCCAAAATATCACAAAATGCAACTGAAATTCAAAATACTTAAAAAATGCAATTGAAATTGAAAATGCTTACAAAATGCACGGTAGATTCAAACCACTGAATTGGATGGACAATACTAACAAAATGTAATTTAGATTCAAAATACCCACAAAATGCAACTGAGAATCAAAATACTTGCAAAATGCCCACCATACAAAATGCAATTTAGATTGAAAATACTTGCAAAAAGCGGTTTAGGTTGAAAATACAAAATGCAATTTAAATTCAAAATACTCACAAAGGCCCAATCCCTATATTGAAAGACTTACTAAAAAGCAATTTAGATTGTCAATCATTACAAAATGCAACTGAGGTTGAAAACACTCGCATAATGCAATTTACTGTAGATCGAAAGACTTATAAAATGCAACATAGACTGAAAATACCTACAAAATGGAGTGTAGATGCAAAAAAAATCGCTAAATGGAATTTAGATAGACGGGGAGCTAATTATCAAAAACAGTGCGGGAATCTTAAAGAAAAAAGGAATATAATGAAAAGAAAACAAGAGGGCTGACCCCTCGAAGAAGGAGGGATCAGGAAAGATGAGACAAGGGCCAATTAAGGCGAGAAAGTGAAAGACTCCCTAGGCCACGGATACCCTCATACCGTCGGGGTCGGAAAAGAACAAGAGTTGACCAAGGGAGGTCGACAGGAAAGAAGACGGAGAGGAGCTTGGCACAAGTATGTGGAAGCAATGCCGGACTCAGCTGGGGTCCCGTGGTCGCCAACCCACGTCCCACTAGATGTGAGCCCCTGGGGGATACTGTGATCAAGTCTATACTTTCCTTCATTACACTAATTTTTAGTCCACCCCTATTATTTCAGTGGTCCAGTCATGTGCTAATACCCGGTGTCCCTATTTTCAAGCCTTATTCACAAGTTCAAAGTTTAGGCATTCTCCCACTTGAAAGGCCTTTGCATTGCCCAAAAACATTGGCAACAATTAATCTCATACAATAAAGCACATTTTAAAAAAAGTACTTACTCATCTTTTTTCCTGAAAGGTTGTGGAGTTGAGAATACTTTTAACTGTTCATCTTTTTTCCTGAAAGGTTGTGGAGTTGAGAATACTTTTAACTGTTCATCTTTTTTCCTGAAAGGTTGTGGAGTTGAGAATACTTTTAACTGTTCATCTTTTTTCCTGAAAGGTTGTGGAGTTGAGAATACTTTCAACTGATTTGAAGTGTGTGGAAGTACCGGTATCACTGGCATATCTCGCAAAGGTTTAATTCCTTTTGGAGGCTGATAATAAGAGGATCACATTACTAAAATATGTAAATTATATAGCAACACTAAAGGCACGAACATTAAACAGGTTACATTATTATCATCATCATCATCATCATCAGTATTATTATGATGATTGAATTAGCACAGCAAATATACACATAATAAATTGTCTAAGAAAATAATATGCTTGAGAATTCCCCACTGAAGTACATGGATTAAAAATACACATATCCCTTAGCCTACCAGTGGGCAGGGTAAAATATCTACATCAAATTCTGCATAAGACATTGTCTACTGTAGGGATAGGCATGCATTTGAACTTAATAAACTTGAACTGTGCAGTAGTATGCTAACCTTCAAGCAAAGAAATCATACAGTATAATTTGTGTGATTCACAAAATATTCCTTTTACAATACAAAACCTGAAAATCAGTCTCAAGTTTCAGTGACTTCTTGTATTTATGGTCTGTTTTTCCATCTCTAAGTAATTATTTATTCCTTCAGTATTCCATACATATTTTTCAATGCACTACCTATCAGTAAAATCGACGAACAATAACGGTATGACTTATGTGATTGATCAAAATTGAATTCGAATGATTAACACAAGCTGTCAACACTGATCGAGACACAAACCACATGGGACCAACTCTTTGTATCGATACTTCAATATGAAACAAACTAACAGGTTAGCAATACCAGTGTTATGTTTCCGCACAAGGGCTATTCCGATATTAACCCATATTGCAATAATGTTGATATAAGCATAATATATATCAAAGTGTTAATACGGGAACTAGTCGACCTTTTTATAAACTAATGTATACATTACCTCCACATCCAGGTATTTAGATAGAAATAAGAACCCAATTCCAAACTGGAACATTACTGAAATAAATAAATGCCGAAGAGGGAAGAGGTAACCACCCTCCCATGAACCTAAACAGCACCTTTCATACTGCAGTCATCTTAAAGAAACAACTAGCAAGCACTTGAATTTCCTAAGTTGACTACCAGCTAAACCAATAATCAGATCGTTTCTAATAAAACCTTCTACCATCCTATGAAAGGATGCCGAAGTTAAAACTCTTGTTGGCTAATTAAAATATAGCACTGCACAATTTTCAATTATTATAATTGGTCCCCCTATCAATTCCTAAACTGCTGAACCAAATTGAACAAATATTGTTGCAGAATCAGCCACCTTCCAATGCACCATAACTACAATTTTCATATTTGTGCCATCTTCGCAAAAACAAAATGACAGACTCAAATTTTCAGTCTAAGTCAACTGCCGAACTAATCATCGGATCTATATGAAATTTACGACCAATTTTAATGAAAATTGTGACTAGGTGCTTCTTTTGAAGAAATGACTCTAGTATGGCACTTTCCACTTCCACCAGATGGTCGATGGTGGACCTGTGAGAGCGAACGCCACTCTGGTACTCAAACAAGAGGTCTCTCTCCTCCAAGAAATACGCAAGCTGACAGTTAACCATTTCCTCTAACAGCTTGCATACGTTGCTACAGTTGTATTGGCCAACACGTTCAACTCCCCAATTCGTACATCACAGGCTAGCTTCAACGTCAAATTAGAGCTCCCACGCCACATGCAAAGTGAACCGGACTGTGATAAGAGAATCTGAGGACGTCTTGCCAATCAACAATGCCACATTGAGCAAGTTATTATAAGCAGGTTGATTTTTCTATTTTTGAGTAGTGCCAATCATATTAACTAGTTTCTAAAATATGCATCCTTACAGATTCTTTTTATTAGCACAACATTACATTGAACAAGTTTAATAGGAAGTAAGACGGGCAACACTGAACTGTTTTGGGTCATGCTATCGCTCCATTCACTTAAAAACGTCCCAGAAAAAGAGACATTAAAGAAGATTAAATCGAAACTAAGATGTTATTGTGTATGATCAGAGTAATTTGCAATCTACTATGCAGCTTGGAAAACAGAATATTAATAAAATCAGATTAATAAATAAGTAGGTAAATAAATAAATGAGCAAACAAATAAATAAATAAACAAATAAATAAGAAACATACCTTAAATACAAATCCAGCTGGAGCAAGTGGCTTCTGCTCTTTCGGTTTTGCCTGACCAACTTTTCCAACCTCGCCCCACTTTTGATATAACTTAACATCCTGATACTTTACAGAACCACATTTAAATGGAGGTTTCTTCGATTTCATTTCTTTCTTTTTCAACTCTTTTTCAAGCTTCCATTGTGCACACTTCTGCTTGTAGAGTGTCTTTTTATCAACTAGAAAAACAAAAAGCAAACAACAACAACAAATGAGACTGACAACCACTTTTTGAGAGTAAAAAGTCTGTCTATATCTCACGCACTATCTCCTTTTTATAACATGGCTTATGTAGTAAAATTTCAGTTGTAATGAATAAATATGAAATGAAATAAGAACATCTTATGTAATTCCTTTTTAAATCTAATCACAGAATATAAACATACAGGCCTATATAATTATAATAATTCTAATGGACATGCATCCCAAGTCAAACATTAACTTAATCATTAACTTTCTGAAGTATAATCATTACACTGACATGTTTTGTTTTTTAAATATTACATATACAGTACAATATTCTGATATGAAGAAGTTTCACAGAACGGCAGGATTTAGACTATGTCCGTTGCTTTGACATTGTGCTTGGAAGTTACATGGTAACAGGTCAGGAGTGATGAACCTAGTAGGCCTACAAAACTATTTATATTAAAACAAAAGTTTGGTGCTTTTCAGTCGGTCAACACGAATGTACCTACCTTTGATTTTAGGCGGATAGGCATCTTCTTATCACAAAGAACACCAGTGACATCTCTGAATCGCATCCAAGTCGCATTGATTCGTGAGCCTAGGTATCGGAATGTATTTACCTTGGTACGAGGAGCTCCATTAATACCTATAGTTCCAGGGGATGGAATCGTTTCGAGGTATTCAGTCTTGTGGATGTTCAAACGAAGACCAAATACTTGCAGACGATCATGCCATGTCTGCACTTGGGTTTCAAGATCCTTCCTGGAGTCTGCCGCAAGCATCACATCATCAGCGTATAGCAATGTCCATGGGACACACTTCTGCAGGTCTCGCGTTATGGAATTCATGACAATAACAAAGAGCAGGGGAGACAGAGCTGAGCCTTGATGAACCCCAACTGTCACAGGGAAGTTGTCGGTCAGTCCTGCAGGGCATCGCACATGGCTTTTGGTGGTGTTGTACAGCATTTTTATCCAGTTTATATACATTTCTGGAACTTGATGATCTCGGAGAGCGTACCAAATCATCTGGTGTGGTACTCGATCAAATGCCTTCTCGAGGTCAAGGTAAGCAAGATGTAGTGGCCTCCTCTTCTCTCGGAATTTCTCCATCAGCTGGCGCACAGCAAAGATTGCGTCTATCGTGCCACACCCCTTGACAAACCCACATTGATTTGCTGAGAGCTGTACGATATTCCTCAGCCTATTGTCTAGGATACGTTCCAATATTTTCATAGTGGGGGAGAGAAGTCTAATTGGACGGTAATTGGTACATTCAGCTGGGTCACCCTTACCCTTAAAGATAGGTACTGTGATACTAGTTGACCAATCTGTAGGTATTTGACCACAGAGAATAATTGAATTGAAGAACTCTGTCAGCCACGTGGTCGTGTTGTCAGTAAGTTCCTCAATTTTCCAGATGTCTGCAGGAAGGTCGTCTAGCCCTGGGGCCTTTCCATTTTTCATGCTACGAATGGCAACTTGGACTTCATCTTCAGTGATACGAGGTACTGGTCCAGCCGTAACATTGTTGTCTGGTATTTGTGGGTGAGGGAATTCAGTGTTGAATACTTCATTAAAATACTCTCGCCAACGGTGCAGAATCATCTTGCTATCGTGAAGTCGTCGACCATTCTTATCCTTCACACACATATAGTGTTCTATATCCTGACCTGCTCTACACCGTGCTCGGGCTAGTCGGTAGATAATTTTGTCTCCGTATTTAGTTGTCAGTTATCATATAAATGTTTGTAGTGATCTACTTTAGCCTCAGCAACTGCTCTCTTTGCCTCCTTCTTGGTGGCTTAGTATTTCAGAAGATTCTCCTCAGTCGGTGATGTTCACAACTGTTTAAAAGCTGCTTTTTTTCATACACCATTTCCTTTACCTTGTCTGTCCACAACCACGTCTGTTTCACAATTCTACGTGTGCCGGGCTGTGTTACACCAAGCTCAGATTGAGCTATACTAGTTACGCAGTTGGTGAATGATGCCCAAGTATAATCCGTATTAACAGAATCAACTGGAGGGAACACAATCTTCTCACTGAATGCCACTTTATGGTCTTGTAGCTTCCACCATTTGATTTTGGCATGACCTTTCACATAGGGTTTTCTTATGTAACCTTTCATTCTAAGATCGGTAACTAGCAGTTTATGTTGAGGGGCTAAACATTCAGATGGTATGACCTTAGTGTCTATGACAACTGGGAAATCTCTCCTACGAAGTAGTACATAGTCAATCTGAGTACAGTATTGTGCCCTCCGCTAGTGTAGGTGATCGAGTGTGATTTGCGTTTCTTAAAGAAGGTGTTAGTGATAATTACGGTAGATCATTTGCTTCAGCAAATTCAAGGATCCTGTTCCCGTCTTCATTTCTGAGATCATAGCCAAAATTTCCATGGCATTCATACCCCTCGCTGGTACTGCCAACAAGTCCATTAAGATCTCCACAAAGTAGAAATAGGTCTTCTTCATTGCACGTTGTAACGGCATCTTGAAGTTCGTTCGAGAATGTGTCTTTAGCTGTCTCATCACACCTGTCTGTGGGGCATACTCTGAAAATATATGTATACGGCGAGTTGGGGTGTCGATAACTGCTGACATGAGACGATCGGAGTAGCGATGTACAGCTGATACTTGGTTGTGAAGTTTTTCATTGACTACAATAGCGACTCCCTGGCTATTAGTTGTACCATGATAGATCAACTTATACCCTTCTCCAATATCTCTAGATTTCTGCCCTTTCCACCGTGTCTCTTGTAGACAAGCCAGATCTACGCAACGAGATTTTAGGATTGCTGCCAATTCTCGACTGCGACCTGTCAATGTCCCAATGTTCCAGGAAGCAATACGCAATGGTTTATTTTGGACTCGCTTCTTTAACCAATTTCGTGCTTGAATTGGTAGCCCTTGCTCTCTTCTCACGTTGGCCGGGCGAGACCATCGCGCGTCGCTTGCGGGGGACGCCCTAGTATTTTCCGATAATTCAACTTGTGCCATTGATCCATAAGTTGCGACGGTGATAAACCGACCGGCCTGTCATCGGGCATTTTAACGCTACTGCCAGCATATAATTCGGCCGCCCCTAACACGGGGTACAGACGCCGTTTGTAGCCGCCCGCTCCGGATCAGACGCTACAGCTGATATCTGCCCTCAAGTGAGGACGATACCTTGTACTCAATTAATCCCGAGCACTGGGCTGCCCCTTCCGCCTCTACACTGTACCAGAGAATATCCCCTCCACTGTAGCTGCCGTTGAGGTCTTCACAGTAACCCTGGCAAGGGACCCTTACATGGTACTACCAGCCGGGTCAGCTGGCCCAAGGTTTTTTTAAGAGGTGTTACTCCTCTATCACTCCCCCTTTGTCCTGACTTGTGACAGGCAGAGCCTGGCTACCCAAAATAATGGGTCCAGGTTGGTGGGATCACGACTTATATAGCCAATATTACAGCTGTGGCCACCATTAGTCCAAATCAATTATCATCGGTTGCGGTCGTCAGTATTCGGGTCTCTTCGTTAGCCCCACTGGTCTATCATCAAAACAATACTGCCATCCTCGCCCTTACGGTACCCAGCCCCGCCCTTCTAACTTTAGTTTTATCGAATCCATTGGTTTTTGACAATGGTTACAGCCTAACTCGTCCAGATCAATGGTTTTGTGTCTACCTTGCCCCCGACCTTCTACCTTTGTTTTGTCCAAGCCATTGGTTTTTGACAATGGTTACAGCTTAACACGCCCAGATCAATGCTTTTCTGTCAACCGTGCCCCGCTAGCTGCGCGCGTCCAAAGCCACACCTACCTCCGACCTTCTAACCTTTGTTTTGTCCAATTCATTGGATTTTGACAATGGTTACAGCCTAACGCGTCCAGATCAATGAGTTTTGACAATGGTTACAGCCTAAAGCATCCTGATGAATATATTTTTGATCAACAGTGATTTTGTATCTCACATGTTGGCAACAATATGATTTATTGTTCACTTTAGACCATCCTCCCTTTTCATCACTTTTAACAACTTTTAACTCTTTAGCTTATTGAAAATATATCATTTATGATATGCATACCTTTCGGGGAGTTGTTGGGAGTCGTTTCACAATCTCTTCATGCTCAATAGCCACTGCTGCACCGCAATAATTGTTATTTCACGGAAAGAATGCAATTTTTCCTCACTTTCTTCACTTACGGACGCCATCTTTGACAGTCATGTGACACCCGAAAGTCGATCATGTGACTACGTTACCAACTTGAATAAAGAAATTCACCACACGCCTTCGCTATTAAGTTAGGCACTGTCTTGTGGAAAATTACTGCTAGTACTACAAGCAACGGGGCCTGGGGCGTAAGCCCCAGGTTAGGTCTGTTTTTGTATGTAAAACATTAATAACATACAATTTATGTCCGCTACTAGGTTAGGTGCCGGGCCCCGTGGTGTTGGGGTAGCGCGCCTGCCTCTCACTCGGAGGCCCCGGGTTCGATCCCCAGCTCCGTCAGGGATTTTAAAACTGACGTGAGGGTTGGAACGGGGTGCACTCAGTGAGGACAATTGAGTAGCCGTCTGACAGTGAGACAGCGCCCCGATCACGAACACCAAGATTAACGGCCGAGGGGACCCGACGCGTCACCCCAATATCTGCAGGCCAAATGGCTGGGCAGCGATCGCTTGGTCGGCCTTAGCCCGTCATGGGCTGGATAGTGCCAGGGGTTGACTTTTTTTTTTGACTAGGTTAGATACTGCCTGGTCGAAAATTAATGCTAGTACCACAAGCAAGGGGGTCTGGGGCGTACGCCCCAGGTTAGGTCTGTTTTTGCATGTAAAACATTATAAATACATAAATAAACACTGTAATTGAGTTCACTTAGTGATTTCATATCACATGCGAAATAGTACCAAACGCGTGGGGTTGGCAATACTGACTCAGTGAGAAAGATGGGGGTGAGAACTTCGATTTCAACTATATAAGTCGTGTCGCTATTTGGGCGGGATGGTGGGTCTATGACAGCGGAGCAGTGAACATCTAATACTCAATCCTTTCCTAATATCCTCCCCAATATTAAATCAGGTAATTTCAGTTTTTAAAAATATTTATACAAAGGATGGTCTAAAGTGAACCGCAAAAGTGCTGCCGAAAGACGGCAAAAGGTTTTTAAAATAGCAAGAAAGGAACTCTTGTAGTTTACGTTGCCCACCGCCATTGAAATCCGAAAAATTTTCTATAGAAATGGCCGATGTTACTAATATACAGGAGTTGAATATTTAATCGCTAGAGGGTGTTGCTGAATTTTTTCTGAGTGCCAACATTCTTGTTTCCAGACCAATATTTTCATCCAGACCAATGGTTTGCCCCTAGACCAATAAAGGTTAGGTAGCGCGGCCCGCGTTAGGCTAATATAAACACCCCTGGTTTTTGTCACGCATCAATAATCTTAATCCAGGCCAATGATTTTGCCTCGTAGTACAATCAGTAAGTTGGCAGCAAACATGGCGGCGTGCTTTTTGGTAAGTTTATTACTTGAAAGTTAATGTTGACAATTTCCTTATTTTGGAAGTGTTTACACGGTGTTTGTTAATGGCAAATGGCTTTAATAAAGTGGCAGAGTAATTACAAACCATTTTCAGAGCGCTGCTAAGTAAAATAACGCACTTTCGAAACAGGCAACGGATACTACACGAGAGCCAGCAAGAAATAAAAACTTATATTTACGAACTTTAGCACATATATAGTGACCAGGGTTCGTAATTTCAATACGCAATATCACCCAGAAGATGAAACAAAGACACAAGGTATGTAAAAGTCACATTGATGTCTCCTGCAAGTATATAATCCGCGTTCCACTTACACTCATAAATAATGTTTTCCCCTCTGCTGTCTGTATCCCACCCACCATCTCCTTTTTATAACATGGATTATGTAGTGAAATTTCAGTTGTGTTGACCATTGCAGGCGTGATTTATGGGACAAATAAAGTATTGCCAACCCTACGCATACGGTAAGCGCAGCCGTGGGGTGTTTGTTTTATGCTGCACTTGCTCCACTCGCTTCGTTGAGTTTCTATGTATAATAAGAAGGCTCTGCATACAAAAACCTAACCTGGGGCTAACGCCCCAGACCCCCTTGCTTGTAGGCTAGTAGCTACCGTCATCGCGGCACGAGATGGCAGTTGAACGCGCTGCAACGGGGTGCGGGGCTTCTTGTAGTATGCATGCGCGGTCCGCCTATTCCAAACTCAATATATCGGCTTCCCGCATGCCAATGGTTATTATTGCAGCATACGACACACTGCCAGTGAAAGAAGGAATGTGCTGAGTGAGTGAAGCAAGTAGTGACCAACTGAATGTTTTTGGAATGCGCGATACACAGTGAGCTGGAAAACCTATGCAGTTCAAACACAACTGCCATCTCCTGGCGGGATATCAGTACAAGCAGCAATTTTCGGTCAAACAAAAGCCCATACTTTCTCACTCCGCTTCGTACGCCAATAGTTTCTCCCTATGCATGACCTGTATCATGCATTTTGTGTACCATGCATAACTGCAGTAATTATGCATATATTAATTAATCATTTTACCATGCAAGTGGAACGGTAAAAGTCAAGATCCTGTCTCCTTCACTTATTAGCTACGCTATCTCGCATATGGCGTAACATTCTGACTCTCTACCTTACATCTAGGCCTATTGTAAATGGTTTGCAGGTCGCCACATGAACTCGATGTACGAAACTCGTGATTTAGAGGTTAACAGAAGCCCAACAACCACCAACATCACCTACACAAACATCGCATGAACAATGACCCATCGAGACCACTTGTACATAACTCGACGACTATTACTGGTTGCGCCTACATTGCATTTAACCAAGAACAATGAATCACGTAAATTACCTTTTAATTCGTCCTCGATCACTTCCAAAGATCGGTTTCTCACGAAAGATCGACCCCTTAATATTCGTCTTTCTTCATTGCGTCGCTGAGCCCGCTGGTTGCGAATAACATCGTCGCAGTATTTGACGCCTCTTGTCTTGTACGGCCTTCTGTTATTATCCATGGCCAGGGGATTGGTCAAAATTAAATCCCCAACTTGTTCTTTGCAGATACTGCTACTAAAATCTACTGGTTCAACCAAGATTCAATAGAAGCTTGCCGTATAACATATTAATCAACAAGATCACAAAACCAAAGACTTCCCGCTTTTCCAAAAACAGAGTTGCCAATATCTCAAAGCTGAAAATCCCAACTTCACACTAGTTAGTTCTTCTTCTTCTCCTTCTCTTGAGGGGTTTTGGCCGCAGTACACACTTTACCCAGTCACTAATCCAGAGATTGACAAAAAAAATGATCTATTATCGGGAGGAGAATATATGGAGGAAGCATGATTATGACGTGGAAGGGGGGGGTGACACATAAACAAACAAGGACACAATAAGGTGCTAAACTTCACGCCCAAGTGACGCATCTTGGCGACTTGCTACGTATAAACAAACACGAGGCGTCACACGTAAGGGAAAGAGTTAAATAGTTAAATGGCAATCAGAAAAATATGTGAGTAAAGCGGAGAGGACAGGAAATGTAGGGGAATAAATAAGTACCGAAATGGATAAGGGGAGAGAAAAACCTAGCGTACTGAGTGAATTAAATAGCGTAGTTCGTTGAGACGTACATAAGGGACACTGAAACACGAGGTGATTAACAGTACCTATCGCAGTATTACATGCACAAACCTCGGAGGCTTGCAAGTTGAACCGAGCCATATAGACGGGGGTGCGCGCATGATTAAAACGTAAGCGAATAATGGTAATGATGTGACGACGAGTATAGCGACCATTATAAAACCAAGGGAGATGGGGTATCGACGGTTGTAGATTATAATAAAACTGAGCCTTTTCCCTTGAATAATCCCTCCATTGTGTCGACCATACTTCCTTTAATTGATTTTTCAGAAGAGGTATAAGATCGTAGGCGGGAGTGGCAATGGCGATGGGGGTGCCGTGGCCACAAGCAGCACGTCGAGCGGCCTGATCTACGTATTCATTTCCTAAAATAGCTGTATGGCCGGGGATCCAAGAAAAACAACCGAAAATCCCGACTGAGTCAATTCATACGTCAACCTGAGTATATGAAGTATGAACCAGTTGTCGATGTGCATCACATTTTGTAAGGCCTGGAGAACACTTCTGGAGTCAGAAAGAATAAGAGAGCGAGATATCACATTCCTTTTGACATATAAGAGAGCTTGACGAATAGCAAAAGCTTCTGCCGAGAAAATAGATAATTGCGGAGGTAACGTAAAGGAAGCAAGATGTTGTTTGGCGGGGACATAAAAGGCCGCCCCACGCCAGGCAGGGAGTCGAATTTGGAGCCATCTGTGTATATGGTGGTACAGCTGGAGGCACTTTCTTCAATTTGACAGACATATCGACGGGCGATAGAGTGGGAAAGAAATGAAGCTTTTTGAGAAAAGTAGGGGGAATGGTGAAGAACATCAGGAATGAACTGATAAAGATGGAAGGGCGCATTATAGCATAGCGGCTTCCAGGTTTGGAGAATGTCTGGACGAAGACTGGTAAGACCGATAAAAGATAAGAGAATAGAGGGGGTGGAATATTTTTTAAGTAAGTGTTGCTGATGATATTCTTGTAGTAATTGTAATTTCGGGAGAATGGGAGAAGCAGCAAGAGCCCAATTTGCGAAGGAGATAACAAGAAGAGAGGTACTTCCGTCTTAGACCGAGAGGTGGATCTGTAGCTTCGACGAGAAGGGCCTGCGTGGGCGTAGAGGAGAGAGCTCCCAAGATAATTCGCAGAGCGGCATATTGTTATTTATCTAGTATCGTGAGACGAGACTGGGGCATGATGTCATAAAAATGGCAACCGTACTCCATGGAGGACCTGACGACAGAGCGGTATAAAAGTAGCAAAATTTGAGGGTCCGCTCCCCAAGAGCGGCGCGTTAACGAACGTAGGAGTTGTAATTTTTTTGTGACGTGTGATTTTAGGTGCGCCAGTTGGGGTGCCCATGTCAACTTATCATCTATCAATATCCCAAGGTATTTGGTATGATGGGTGATGTTAATAGAACCCTGTTGATATAGAATCGGTGAACGGTCGTAGAGACGTTTATGGGTGAAAATTAAGGCAGAGTTTTTGAGTGGGACGGTATCAAGACCGTGATTAAAAAGCCAAGAATGTAAAATCGTGAGGGCATGGAACATATGTTGTCTACACTGAGATAAATCGGGGTGTGAGCAATATAATAGAAGGTCATCGGCATATTGAATAAGCCGGACATGTGGGAGTATTAGTTCCTCAATCTCACTGGTGTAAAGGAGATATAGTATACCACTAAGAATATCGCCCTGGGGCAAGCCGGAAGACGCAAAGCACGAATTCAGGACGTTGGGGAAAGTTGCAAGAATGACGTGACGGGAGTGAAGAAAGGCGGCAATCAGTTTTATAAAAGGGGAGGGGAATTTCCATTTAAAAAGTACAGCCAATAACAACGAGACGTTGACATTATCATATGCGCCTTGAATGTCTAAAAATACTGCTACCGCAAAATGTTTACGACAGCTTGCCAATATGAGGTCAGTGAGGAAGATATTCAGAGCATCGATAGTCGATTTTCGTTTTATAAAAGCAAATTGGGTTTTTGGGACCAAATCATAATACTCAAGAGCCCATATCAGTCTCGCCAACAATATACGCTGAAACGTTTTTCTAATACAGGACCCGAGCTGAATTCCCCTATAACTGCAGGAGAGGGCGGGGTTTTTGCCAGGTTTTAAGATGGGAAGTAATAAAAAGTCGTTCCATGTGGAAGGAATCTGACCTGTACGTAGGACATTATTGTAAAATTCAAGTAGGACCAGATGTGCGGAAGAGGGTAAACTATTGAGCACGTGGTAAGAAATGTAATCGGGACCGGGGGTTGAAGAATTTTTGAGAGAGAGGGCATTTCGGAGTTCAGCTGGTAGAATTGGTTGTATTAGACAAGTAAACTTGGAAGGCGTGACATATTGATAGGATGGTGGGGCACAGGCTACAAAATCAGGCGTTAAACTACGATAGAAACATAAAGAATTTTCAAAAGTAAGACGATGAGGAGGCGCATATTTTGTACTCCTTGATAAGTTGCGTACAGAATTCCATATTTGAGTAAGGGGAGTTTGGTGATTAATGGAATTGACATATTTTTGCCAAGCAGTACGACGTTTGTCATTGAAAGTGCGTTGCATAGTCACAACAAACTTTTTATACTGCAAATAAGTATACGGGGTATGGTATTTACGAAGGAGGTGAAGCAATGCTTTGCGGCGCTTGACCAAGCGTATACATTCGTCGTCCCACCAGGGGATGTGAAAAAGGGCTTGACCGGATCGTATGATAAGTGTGAAAATATCTATTAATAATGGTAATTAAGGATTCATAAGAATAGCGTACAGGCGGAGCGGCATGGCAAAAATGTTGTTGGATATATTCAGAAAACAACATTTCATCAAAATTTTTAAACTGTCGAAAGAAGCGAGGAGTATGCTCGGGGGGGGGGGGAGGTGTATAGATGAACCGGTAATGATGATGGGATAATGATCACTGAGATGTAGATCTGGAGTTGTTTGCCAATAGAACAGGTGTGCGAGAGAAAGGGATACAAAGGTTAAGTCGACAGCACTGGGTGCTTGCTCAGGGGCAGAAAGACGGGTAGGGGAACCATCATTAAGAAGATGAAATGAAGCAAGTTGGGACGACGTCCAGATATGACGACCTTTGGGCGTCATTCGGGCGCTGCCCCATTCCGTGTGATGAGCATAGAAATCACCGCCCAGAAAATGGTACGGAAAGGATTGACAATAAGTGAAGAAGGATTTCCACAGTCGTTCGTTGCCCTTAACATCTGGGGGAATGTAAAGATTGGTAATATGATACTTGTCAGCTTGAATAGTAAGGAAATATGTGCGGGGAAGATGAAAAAGAAAGGGTATCACTTTATAGGCTAGGGACTCATAAATGAGAGTAAGCACTCCACCGTAATGGGGCCCGTCATGACGTTCAACTACATACTTCGGTATATTGAACAATAAGGAATGGTACAACCATGTTTCCTGTAGCAGGACAACCTCTGGCTGATATTCCTATATGAGAATAAGGAGTTCGTACCGCTTGTTTAATATGCTATGGGATTTCAATTTTAGGATCTTCATGGGATGGGAGATGATTGTACATCCCTGGGTGACTCAAGTGGTTGGGATTCGGGAGGAAGAGAATGAAACGGGAGAAGAACTATTTTATCATACATAGTTTTTAAAATGTGGGCCCATTGGGAATTCGAGCCCAAAAGGTCCATAAGTTGGAGATAATCACGTGTGATGGCAGGAGGCACACCAGTTTTGGGTGGCACAGGAGGGGGAGGAGGGGGGCTGAAGTGCATGGTAGACGTCGACGGAGTGACGGCACCGGGCACCGGACGAGTCAAATGGTCTGGCCGAAATATCGAGTGATAGGCCTGCCGGTCGTAACCCAAAGGTGGTATCACTTTGGGTGAGTTTTGGACAATGGACGTAAATTTACGTTTTTAGGTAGCGTGGTAGAAGCAGGGGTATGAGTGGGAGAAAGTGGGGGAAATTGCTGAGGAACGGTAAGTGGTTGAAAGAGGTTAGAAAATGGGGCAACAATTTCTTGGTATGACTTATTTTCGACACACATGCGTGTTTTAATCTCAACTTGATTTTGATGGTACACACACTGGGAGGAACCGCTTGTATGATTCTCATCACAATGCACGCATCGTACCAAGACTTGGGAACAAGTCGAAGTTTCATGGCCTTGAGCACAGCGGCCACATCGGGGAGCTCTTGCACGACAATTTTGACCGGTATGTCCATACCGCTGACATCGATTACTTATGATCGGCCTAAAGATAAAAAGGTGGACCTCAAGGACAACATGAAAGATTGAGACATATTTTGGGAGAGTCTGCGTTTCAAAAAAAGTTTTATCGTCCCCGTGGGGAGCATCTCCACTTTACCGTCAATCATCATACGGCGAGACATGCATTGGAGTTTGATTATGGGGCATGGCGACTCAATATACTGCAGGATATCGTCATTCGATAGAGATAAATCGACACCACGGATTAAGCCTATCCGTTGGATGTTCGCGGATGGAATGAACGCTTTCAACTTTTTTTTCGGCGAGTAAGGGGTTTTTAAGAAAGAGGTTGGCGGCTCGAGCCGTGTTGAAGGTAATCTGTATGCGATTGCGCCCCTTGCGGTGAATGGCCGAAATTCCCTCGATTTTTTTCTCATAGAACAGTCGTCCCAAAGCCATCGGATGTAAATGACCGATATGCGAATTGTCGACAGACTCGACATTAACATGATAGGGCCCAGAGTGGGTTGAGGGGTACGGTCTCGGAGGATCAGCCCCAGTTGACGGAGTTGAGGAGGTCGAAATTACAGGAGGCAAATTCGTATCAGATGACGGGGTATCAGAAGATAAGGCTGGGGTAAACGGGGCATTTAAAGGCATAATCTCCGTAAGAATAACGTCCATGGCATCGTCAGGTGGGCCCGGATTTTCCGCACCCCCACTGGTGTCTGACATGTCCCCGATATATAGAACCGAGAATGGGTCTACTATTCACTGAGTAAGAGTCACTAATACACACTTAGGCACACACAAATTTACGTGAACACACACAGTCACACTACTTAACAGAAGCAGTCACTCTCCACACACGAGGCGATTCGAATAGGCGAGCTAGGAGAGACCGACCCGTACGCGACGGAAGGCACTAGTTAGATGTTGTTGTTTTTTTTAAGGGGCGGAACTACGAGGTTATCTGCACCCAACTTCACACTCAGAATATCTCTTTTAACTAGAAAATATCCCACGTAAAAATTATTTTGTTCAAAACAATTGTATAATGAATAAAAAAAGATCTTTAGAGCAGCATTTCCCAAACTGTGGTACGCTCGTACTGCTGTAGTGGTACGCTGTGATGTTACGAAAAATATAACAAACTAGCGGACCCGTGCGAGAAATCTCGCATGTTCATAAACCTCACTTTTCCCAATAGGTTTATAATGAGACACTTAAGGAGAAAGGTTATGTTTTTATTTCAAACAAATGATTATAGAACACTATTTACATTTCAGGATAAAGAAAAGACCTCAGAATGTTAATAACATGAAACAGGCGTCTCAGCGGCCCGTGGACAGCAATTATGGAGCGTATTTTCCTACATTAGCGGTGTTTGCAAATCGCACACTTCGTACAATTTATTTAAAGTCATTTTTTAAAGAAATTATAGATATTTATGAAATTATAGTGCAATAAGTCACTGCTAATGTCTATTTTCTTTCATTTGCATGCCCATTTGTCAGGATCGTCGCTTGTGAGCGCCGCAGGTGGGATGCATACTACTGAAATAATATATGATGATGATGATGATGATGATGATGATGATGATGATGATGATGATGATGATGATGATGATGATATTAGATACGTACGATAAATATAAAAATATGAAATATAAAATTTAAAAATATAAAAACATTGATATGTTGCCGGAGGACTTTAAGGCCAAAGATAAGGAGCAGTTTTATGAATTGAATTGTGATTCAGAACTAAGGCAAACTTTTTCAAAAATGGCTCTTCTGAACTTTTGGGTTGAGAGGCATGCAGACTATGCAGACATAGCTGACAAAGCAGTTGAATTTTTACTGCCTTTCACTACTTTGTACTTGTGTGAGACTGCATTTTCCTTCACTTGTTTATCTCAAGAATTAATACCGGAATAGGCTCCTTAGAGTGGAAAAAGATCTTCGTTTGAGACTCAGCAATTTTAAACCAGACATTCCAAAGTTGGCTTCTAATCTTCAAGCTCACCCTTCACATTGAAGTTGTTAATTGAACTTTGGTTTCTATGTTTAATTATTACGAGCTATTTTATTAATATTATTTCTACAGTGTCATTTCTGAATGTTTGAATTGAATACTTATTGTAATACATAATAAAACAACTGGACACATTTTATTATTATTTGAACTTTAACTCCAACAGTCTAACTCTAACAAACACAATTTTCAATCCGTCTTTTTGTCTACTACATAGTGGTAGTGGGGTGGGGGGTTATAGTTACTATATCTCCCAACCATTAGATGGTACGTAAGGGCTTCTCATCTCTTACAGTGGTATACACCCAAAAAAGCTTGGGAAACACTGCTCTAGAATCTCATTAATGTGTTTCTAATTGCAGTACCATATGCGCTAAAATTTATTTTAACGAAACACACAACTGTCTTGTAAACTATCATTATCATACATTTAGGTTGGTTGGTTCCTCAGTTTAGGGGCTGCGACAACGCAGTCATGTAGCCCTGTGTACTTTGGGTGTGTGTAGAATCTGTCTGATAACCGGTGTTAATTGTGATGGCTGTATTAGTGTGTGTATCTGCAACTTTGAATTTTGCAAATAGTTCCTACTTTTGCCGCCAAATGCCACCGTCAACGACTACTAGGCCTAGTTCAGGACGCCCCCGCAGTCGGCTCTTGGCAACGAACGTAGGAACCTAAGAGCGTTGTTTACATTCTTAACCTACACAATTCAGCTTCACACAGGTGTAATTAGTGGAAGGTTCTTTAACATGCCATAAATTTATGACATGGGACCGCCGGCTTAACTTCCCCTCCGAAGGAAGGCATACTGAAGGATTTTTAACGCTCTTAAAAAATCTGACGGCTTCGGCCGGGTTTGAACCCGCTATCTATCATACACTTAAACGTTCACTTAATACACGTTTTTATTAATTTAAAGATCGAAATGTTTATCTTTCCCTGTATAAGTCTTTGAGTTTAAAAAAATGAAGATTTCACAAAAACACAAAACATAAGTTTGATCAATCTCCAAAAACACACAAAACGGTCTGTCATCGCACAAGTTAGGCCTTGGGCAAGATGGCGTCACAGTGAAAGTGTAGTGAAATAGCAGCTAGTGTAAATATTTGATAAAAGTGGTAAAATATTATAACAGAGGTTTAAAATCTATAAAGTTACTTTCCTTAGATCAAGTGTAATACGGAATATTTATAGTATTTAGAAATTCTTATTGATAATTTAATAAACTTAAACTAAGTTGTGGGAACGTGTATCCAAAGATTCGGTGACTTCTTCAATCACTGTTTGAACCAAGTAGAACAGTGGTGCTTTTACGAGACTTCACCCGATTGGAAGACATACGTATTTCACATTCTTCTTTATTGGTAGGAAATTAGATTAATTCTATTAGGTAGTAATAATTAAAATAAATTTAGTGTAATTTGGTGTAAACATCTAGGCTAACTTAGAGCTCTAGTATGACGACAGTAAACAGTGTTAGTGTCTCGTCAGGTAGTGTAACCGTAACGGATTTATGCTCGTCGTGCAAAATAAAAGTAAAAATGCAAATAAAATCATCACAAGATCTCAGGTAAAATTGAATGAGGAGAAAAGTGAAACCGATTGTCGTAATGTAGGCCTACCGCTACCGTCATGCGAATGTCATAACCTGAGAAACGAACTGTCCTCAAAATACGAAATTATAAAGCTGCTAAAGGAAGATATTGCTAAGTTAATGCAAGAGATGAATAAATTAAAAGGAAACAGAGAGGAAAGCAAGGAAACTTGGTCGACAGTGACTGGTGGTAAGGTAAGATTGAATAAGCCTAGGCCTATAAATGGAGTACATGTAATTGAAATTCCCGTCTCAAATTCATTTGGAGTGCTTGTCGAAGAAAATGATGACTTTCCTCAAGAAGAAAAGAAGAAAGTGATAAAGAGAAAATCCAGGAAGATGCGGATATTTGCGGATAGCCACGGGCGAGATGTAGCAGCAAGCGTATTGGAGAGAAGCAGAGAAATGGAGGTCACTTCGACAGTAAAGCCAGGAGCTCAAATTGCAGAGGTCACGAACGGAATGATAGGAGAGTGTGCGTCCCTTACTGCAAAGGACTACGCAGTGATCATCGCTGGAGCAAACGACGTCTATAGAAATGAGAGTAAAAAGGTAATCAAAGATTTAAAGGGTACATTGCCATCCATGAAAAAAACATATGTCATTATTGTAAACATTCCGCAGAGATACGATTTAATTCCCAAATCATGTGTAAATGTAGAAATAGAGGCTACAAATGGTAAAATTCATAAAATTTGTAAGTTTTCCAAATGTCCAAATTGTAGATGTAAGTAAATTAGACAGGAAGTTCCACACTCGGCATGGCCTACACTTAAATAGATTAGGAAAAGAGTACGGTATCTTAGTGATGAAATCTCCAAAATTGTAAATTCAAATGGTAAGAATAATTCAACAGTAATATCATTAGAGTGGAAGCAGGGAAACTTGGTAGAAGAAGCAAAACGTGAGGTTTGGCAATCAGATCCTTTGAAGTCAAATTTAACGGAGTGTAACAATGGTATTTCGGATTTGTCTAGCAACAATAATAATTACAATTATGATAATAATAATGTAAATAAATCACCAACACAAGCTTGCAAAAGTAACAAATTTAAAATTTACCACCAGAATGTCCAGTCTCTTTATAATAAAATTGATTACATAAATCTAATGCTTAAAAATGAACTTAAAGACATCTCAGCACTATGTATTTCAGAACATTGGCTGAAAGAGGAACAACTTGAATTAATTCAATTCCCAGGGTTTATACAAGCTAGTAAATACTCTAGATCTAATATTAGCCATGGTGGCACTTGCATCTTCTTAAGAAATAATTTAGATCATGAACAGATAACAGCTTATGATTATCTAATTATGGAACAGAATTTTGAATTCTCTACCGTAAAAATACAGCAGCTTAAGTTAATGCGTATGCGTATACCGTTCTCCGTCAGGAAAGGTTCCTTTATTTATAGATAAATTAGAATTGTTATTCAATAACATGAGCAAAGTAAATTGCGATATAATATTTTGTGGAGATGTAAATGTGGATTTCTTAAAATTTGATAGAAATTGTGAATTATTAACACAGTTACTAATTTCCTATGGACTGAAACCTACAGTAGATACCCCAACAAGAATAACAACATTTAGTAAAACCACTCCTGATCAAATTTTTACAAATACAGATAAATATCACCATTCAACAGACGTCTATTGTCCGGGTTTTAGTGACCACCATGGTCAAATACTGAGTTTTGAAGTACCCGAAACAATCAATAATAATGATAATGGAGTAAAACCAAAGTGCAGGTAATTCACTGAATCAAATGTTACATATTTCAATGACTTATTAAATAAGGAAACATGGTCAGAAATTTATGAACTAGAAAATGTAAATGATAAATTTAATGCATTTAGCAGTACCCTAAAACACTATTTTGAAATAGCATTCCCCTTTAAATGAAGACCTGTTCAAAATAACAAAACTAGCAATTAGATAACAACAGGGATTATAAATTCATGTCAAAGAAAGAAATTTCTACACAAATTATATAAACAATACCACACAACACCTGAATTCAATTTATACTACAAAAAATACACTAGCATATTAAATAAAGTAATAAGACTAGCAAAGAAAATGCATAATGATAATTTTATTTCCCAATCATCTAATAAAAACAGGGCTATGTGGTCCGTGATAAAGAAACTGGAAAATCTGCTAAAATACAAAGGAACATTACACTGACCAGAAATAACAAAGTGATTAATAATCCAGAGGAAATAGCAAACACTTTTAATGACTATTTTCTGGAAATTCCACAAAAATTATTAAATAAATCACAGGTAAATACACTAAATTCTAATAATAAAATAAATATATGCAGTGATTCTTTATTTATAAATCATGTCACAAGTGAAGAGGTAAGAATAGTTATAAAAAGCTAAAAATAAATTCTGTGCTGGCATTGATGGCATCCCTGATGCAATTTTAAAGAAATGTGCAGAAAATATAATAAATCCACTTACGCACTTAATAAACAGTTCAATTCTCTCAGGAACTTACCCGGATATTTTGAAGTTATCAAAAGTAATTCCAGTACACAAAAACGGTTCAAAATATGAATTAGATAACTATCGTCCTATATTACCTTACCAACTGGTATTGCAAAAATTGTGGAAAAAATATGTATAAGAGACTGATAAGTTTCATAGAAAAAAAAATATTATCAAACTCACAACATGGATTCAGAAAAGAAAAATCTACACAGACAGCAATTTACGAATGTAGTAATTGTATACTGAAATTAATTGACAATAAGGAACATGTAACTGGCCTATTCTTGGATTTATCGAAAGCATTTGATGTTGTTGACAATAAAATCCTCCTTACCAAACTAAATCAATATGGTATTAGAGGTCTAGTTAATAAATGGATCGAGTCTTATTTAACAAGGCGTAAACAAATAGTAAGCTTGAGACACAAGGATGATGGAACCAAATTACTTATTGAAACATTATCCAATGAGGGAATTATTGAATTTGGAGTACCACAGGGATCGGTTTTGGGCCCACTGCTCTTTCTTCTGTATATCAATGATATAACACAGAACGTTCATTCACATAAGGAAATTTTGTTTGCGGACGATACAACACGCGTAATAAAAGGTAAAGCTAAACAGGTCATACAGCAGTCTGCTGACTCCGTTACAGGAGAGTTTACCAAATGGTCACAAGATAATCGCCTCATAATAAACTATACAAAAACAGTATGTCTAAATTTCCACACTATACAGAATAGGAATCCTGCGAAACCCAATATAATATTAAATGGTCATCAAATAGAAAATAAATCAGAAACAAAGTTTTTAGGACTATGGATACAACAAGACTTGTAATGGAATAAACATATACAATATCTGAATACTAAACTGAACTCGATGTGATTTGCGATACGTATTTTGAAAACCTGCACTAGCATGCACACATTAAGAAATACTTATTTTGCTTATTTCCATTCATACTTAAGATATGGGATCATATTTTGGGGTATGTCGCCTGATGTACTAAGCACGGTTAGGATACAAAAGAGGGCGATTAGAATTATGGCAAATGTAAACTCTAGACAATCATGTCGACCTCTGTTTAAAGATTTAAATATTCTCCCACTGCCCTGCATATATATCTTTGAAAGTATTATGTTTTTAAAAAGAATTTAATGAATAAAGATGTTTTTCTTAAAACAAACAATGATGTTCATAGGCATAACACAAGACAAAATCAAAACATTCATATTTCACACACACACACACACAAGCATATATCAAAAAGGAACTTTCCACACTGGAGTTAAATTATACAATAAACTACCCCAGTATATAAAACTGGCCCCATAAATAAAAACCTTTGATAGAATGTTGAAAGCTTATCTGCAGTGCCATTGTTTTTACTCAGTAGTTGAATGTCTTAGCGTATAGGAGCGATGAAATCTAGAATTATATTTTACTTTTTTAATTTAATTGTAATACCTAGCTGTATGTTGTTGTATTTATAGAATTAAGTTGTCATATTATGATAATAGAGTGAGGTGTAAATAGTTGTGCAATAAGATTGTATCTATTAAGATTTGCTATTATAATAAGTTAAATAGTTATAATATTAGTAATATATACCTGTTAGTTCTTTTATTTTATAGATGTAAATTCTGACGTGTCCTATATCAAAAATGTATTGAATGCATGTATTTGATCAAATGGAATTAATAAAAATCTATCTATCTATCTATTGAACCCTTCAGTATCGCAGTGTTTATATGCAAGAATCTTGAGCAAGGGGTCGCGCTCAGTTCATAGTGTGATGTTTACGTTCGCCAAACAACATGCTCTACTGAGGGAAGGGTCATAGGATTAAAACTATAATTAAGAAAGGAAGTGACAAGACGTAAAGTAATAACATAATTTAATGACTATTAGTGCAAAAAATGAATATAGACAACAACAATAATAATATTCCTCCCTGAATCTTCCCATGACAGAAATATCTATCAACGTTGAGGAGTCAGACGGGTCTCCCCCTCATAAAAATGTGGATCCAAGTTCCACTAACTTGCATTGGGATTTTATGTACGCGTAATGACTAACTACGAGGAATGAGTACTTGGATGACTGTTCGTTTACAGCGGGTAACAGCCACGATGCTTACGAACAATCATCTCGTAAATCAACGTTTACGGATATAGGACACAACACTAATAAAAACCCTTAAAATTAATGCTGACACACAATCTAAAATCTAATATTTACAGGAATCTCCCTCGAGACCCTCCTTCAGTGCGATGACGCATCTGACAAACGAGCTGCCAACACGGCCAATTGCTCAATACACAAAAAAGGAAAAGACAGCATCGCACGTGACTGCACGGGTCACTAATACGGAACATAAACACGGAATGAAACCAACAACAACAAAACCCTCACCGGTATTACCTTATATGAACAAAAATGCACGTTAAGCTAACGCTTCGGAGATTATAGTGATTCGTAGGCAACTCCCATTTATTTAAACAATTTTTATCATCAATCAGTTCTTATTCTGTATTTCAAGTATTATTACGGAGCCAACAAATACTCCACTAATGACCTCGATGCAATCTTTTCAGCCCGCCTTGTGAAAACAGCTTCCCCCCTTCCTCACTTTTGTCATCGTCCAGCTCCAGTGTGTAAAAATAACTTGACCAACTGTCCCGTTATCTCGTAGAATCAACAGCAACAAATCTCAACCACATAAACATATGGTAAGACATTAATCGATATAGCCACATATGTCCTCGCAAGGTAACGATATGGACTTGGCACCAAGCTGACAGAAATGAGTCTAAGCTGAAATTCCCGCTTGTAATGACCAATAAAATACACACACACTCACTGCTGGGAATGACATAACACTTTTCACACAGGTCCGTTGAATCAGATGCTCACAATCTATTTAAGAAATTAAAACCTACGAGAGAGCTGACTGCTCTTCGCCACAACTCACATTGCTCCAACGGCAATAAACTCACTGAATCTGATCAATAATAAACATTACAAAGATTAATTTACCCTCCAATCTACTGTATGATTATATTAATTCAGTCCTACTTCTGAAACACAACATATCTCCGAGAGACGTTTCTTAACCGCATTGCGTAAACATATGCAAACACGGTTGTCCACATAGCCACGTTAGTTAAAACAAACAAACAAACAAACAAACAAGAACTTACGACTATGAAAAATTGTGCGAGCTGTTTCCATGCAAAAGGTGTGTCAGACCAAAAATAAATACACTACGTTAATCAACACAAGCAAGATATTTACAAACAAAATATGTCCCATATACCATAAGTTAACTTGTCAGATAATAAGAATATTATTCAGTACTCATCCTCGGCCAGTCACCCGTCAGTGAACATCTGCAGCCATCTCCCTACTTAATGCTGCTTAGCTCATCTCAAACATCTCGACGGAGTGTTGACAGTTCAAAACTTCTTCCAGGATAAGCGATGTCATCTCTCGTGCTGATGCAAAAAGTTATAGATTATTACACACTCGATATCTGTCTACTAAATTCACCGTTTTAGGTACTTATTTCCCCAGAACAGTCTGTTGGCGAATTGTCGATGATACTGTCCCTACAAAATAGTACTGTGACTATCTATCACACTGAATTTAACACACATTTGTATTAATAAAAATCTGTGTCCTCATGACACGCCAAGTACAAGTGCCTACGTCCTCAGACGCGCAAAATGTAATAATAACCTGTGTCTTCCGACACACAAAATGTAGTAATAACCTGTGTCTCCCGACACACACAATGTAATAATTTTCTTGGCTCTTCACGCCACTTATAAATAAACTGGCCCTAGGTATCGATGGGGGGGGGGGGGGAATTATATAAAAATTTCTCAAAATAATAGTGGTACAGGAATGAAACAAATATCACTGAACTCGTAAAATTGCGCAGGTCAAGAATATGCCCATTAATTCTAGAATCGATCGTAGAGATGTTGTCTAACCGATCTCCCGCGTTAATGCTAGCTATCGCGTGCCCAAGCTAGACTTGGCGCGTTCGTAAGCATTCATCTCCCATTGGTTTAACTTTTTCGATACGTTCGCGGTTTTTATCAGACCTCGGCCTCGTAGGAGTGTCCAGTAGTACCATCAGCCACTCACGTTACTGCATTTTATTTTTTCTAGGCGCGAATAGTACAATGAACATGCCATAAGCGTGTCTCACCACGCGTCCCTTCTATTCTGAGGTAGCCACCACCTGTCCTTCTAAAACATTGCTAGGCTCTTTCTTTTCACAATCCTTAAGTATTTAGCCTTTTGTCAAACTGCTGCAGGTATGTCCCTTCTGTCTCCAACAAATGCTTGAAGTTTCCTCATCTTCGTCTGGTTATTTCATGACGCTGGTGGAAATATTAATTAATTGTAGAAATAAAACATCGAATCATTTATCCATCAGAGGATAAAGGGTTCACAACTCCTTCACTCACAAAATTTCGAACTTAGGATAAAGTCGATAATTTTTAAAAGACTTCCGTAGGCCAATTTGTCTTATTTCAGAATCACCCCTTTTCTATTACTTGGTCTAGCCGCTCCTGTCTTGAATGGCATTTACTCGTTTTATTTCCTGCTTGGACCTCACCCTCTCAGCTGCTTGCGTGACACGCTGATGCCTTAGGCAACACTCTGCCCGTCTCGTTAATGTTTGTCAACACCATCTCCACTTCTTCCTTCACGTGCCGTACTCAACTGCCCCCCGTCCACTTGGTTGATATAGGACGTCCATATATTTAAACTGCATCATTATTTCGGCGCTCCCATGGTTCACTTCTTCGATACGTTTTTAAATTGGCTGCATTGTAGACCGACATTGTTCCTGTGCTTAACTCTTTCACTCTGTATGCATTATTTCCTAGGTTTCTTACAATAGAATAGGGTCCTACGAACTTTTCACAGAATTTGCTGAAGATCTTCTTCTCTGGATCAGATGTAGCGGGTCGTTTCACCAAAACGAGCTGGTTGATTTCTAGATCACGGTGAAATCTCTTATTTCTCACTCGTCGTAATCTGCGATCTGCTTGAATTCTCATGTAGGCTCTCGTTCTCTCTATTCGCAGGTCAGGTTCTATCATGGGATCTTGTGGTTAGTTAATGATGCTTTTCCACGTTCTCACTGGATACTCGTTTTTGTGTAAGACCATAGGGATCTGTCCTGTTGACTCGTGCCTGGTAGAATTCATACATGTCTCTACATCCTTAATTTTATCCACCCACGTATGATGTTCTTTGGGAATGAAGATTCTCAAGTATGATGTCACACATTTTATTGCTCGCTCACTTGGATTAGCTTGGGCATGTCGGATACTGCTTAAAACGTGTTTTATACCCATGTCCTCCATACCTTTCTTGAATTCGGCGCTTGTAAAATAGCTGCCATGGTCTGACAATATAAATTCTGGTTCTCCAAGGATTGGAATAACTCTATTTCGAATACGACTGAGTACTTGTTTCGATGTAGTTTTCTGAATGGGGCATAATACGAAAAACTTAGAAAACACATCAATGCACGCTAGCAAGTGACGGCAACCTCGCCTACCTTTCGGGATTGGACCTAAACAGTCCAGGGCCACTAGCTCGCAGGGTTTCTGAGGTAGCAATGGTCTAGGATACTGCCTCATTAAATAGTTATTGGGCTTTGTCCTCTGACAAGGATCACAAGTCGTAATGACGTCACATATAGTTGTTCTCATACGTGGCCATGTAAATGACTCTCCTATTGTCGCTTCGCATTTGTCTACTCCGACGTGTCCGTAACTTTCGTGAGTATGCCATGTCAATCCTCGCTGTAAAGATGCAGGTACTAGTATGCGTAACTTGGTGTGGTCATTATCTACCCATTTGTGCAGCAAATTGTTGACATAAACATATCTTGCTTCTTTTGCTTTCGCTTCTCGAAATGCAGGTGTTCCTGTAGGTAGCTGCGTTCTGAAGTATTGAATTAATAGCATCATCCATGGTTCCGCTTCCTGTTCTCGCTGTATCTCACGCAACTCCTCCAAGAATTCCCGGTCCTTCGGTGTTAACTCCAAGTGTTGTACCATGGCTGTTTCTTCAACATCAGGCTCTGGGTTCCTGCTGAGTTCATCCGGGATCACGTTCATCTTCCCTGGGCAATGTTCAATCTCAATGCTAAACTGCTGAATATATATAGACCAACGTGTCACACGTTCGCTTGCCATCGACGTCTTAAACAAGAATGTTAGTGCTTTGTGATCAGTCCTGACAACAATGGGATAACCATAAATTATTCGTTTCCATTGTTGAAGCGCATGAAGGATGGCCAACAGCTCTAGTTCCGTTACAGTATAATTGCGCTCGTGCTTACGCAATTTTCGGCTGACAAATGCGTTTTATGTTGCAGGTTAGCTGTATCTTCTTGGTAGAGCATGGCACCTATACCAATTAGTGAAGCATCCGCTTGGATTATAAATGTGTGCTTGAAATCTGGATATCCTAACTTAATGCAGTTTTCCAGTAGCTGTTTAGTTGCTTGGAACGCCTTCTCACATTCCGCATTCCACAACCATTTATTATTCTTTTTTAGCATTTCCTGCATTGGAGCTACAGTGTCCGTGTAACCTGGACAGTTTTCTTTAAAGAATCCCGTTACGCCTAAGAAAGCCCGAATGTGCTTGACTCTAGTTGGTGTAGGGAAATTCTTTATCGCTTCGATCTTAGCTGGGTTTGGCTTCACTCCCTCCTTGTCAATGACGTGACCCAAATATAAGATCTCGCTCTTGAAGAAATGCGATTTCTTCAGGTTTACTTTGAAATTTGATGCATTATGGTTGTCTAATACTTTATCTAAATTTTCCATGTGAATTTCAATGTTGTCGGATGCCAGCAGAATGTCATCAATGTAGCGCACCGTCATCTCCTTAACTTCCTCGGTTAGATTCCGATCCAGGGCTCGGATTAATGCACAGCCCGCTGTTTTGACTCCGAAAGGCATTCGGACGAAGCAGAACGTTTGGTTATCGAATAAGAAGCCAGATAGAAGCTGTGACTTCTCATCCAATTCAAGATGGTGGAAACTGGACGGCAAATCAACTGATGAATAAATGCTCTTGTTCTTAAAGCCTTTTAGTACGTCTCTGATAATTGGCGCTCTGTCATACTCAGGAAAAATGAGTCTCATGTTGAGATTTCTGGCATCTAAACAAAGTCTAATAGACCCATTGGGTTTTGTGACTGCCAAAATCGCATTTAGTTAAGGTGTAGGTGTCTTCCTTATCACTCCAGCTTGTAACATCTCATCTATAATGACCTTGACTTGACCACGATATTTTTCCGGAATTGGGTACAATCTACTTTTGAAAGGTGACCAATCCTCGACTTGCATTGAATATTTGAAATTTAATATTTTCCCAGGTACTGTATCGAATACTGCTTTGTGCTTCCTTACAATCTCTTCCAATTGTTTTCTATGTTCACCCCCAAGTTGAATGTCATTGAGCCGCTCCTGTAGTAACTCTTCAAATTGTGCATCACTGTCATCTCCTTCTGTTAATAAAGACCATATCTCCTGGGATTCACTCTCCTCATCTAGTTCCACAACAGCTCCTTCTATGATGTTATCTTCTGCCTTTCGTATCTCCTCTTCCGTCTCTTCCGATATTGCTTCCAATGCCCAAGAATTTACATCTCTTCCGGTAGTGATTTCATCCATATGCAATCCCACGTTCTTCAGTTGATCATACTCTCTAAAACTGACTGTGTTCTTGTGCAAACCTATCACTGCTTGATAGTCACAAATGAAATTTGCACCAAGAATTATATTGAAATTCATCTTTGCCATGATACTGAATGTTTGCCCAAAAGTGTGTTCCAATATGTTCAGTTCTAAGTATGCCTGACGTTTACAAGTGACGGTGCGTTCAGGAATAACACCCCTCACTTTGAGTTGTGGTACGGGAATCACAGGAATATTCTGACTCCGTCCCAACTCTCGAACCAAGGCCTCCGATACCAGACTGATCTGCGACCCCGTATCCAATAAACATCTTATATTAATTCCACCAATCCTCGCGTAAATAATGGGTAACTGCCTAATTTCATCGTTCCGTGGTTTCACCGTCTCCTCCAGGCAATCTTCTGGCAAAGCAATCCATTCTTGTATGTTCGCTACTATCCATCCATCTTCAACTTCCGACTGTTGCGTTTGTAGACTGTCTCCTTTATCCAAATTTAGTTTTTTTTTAGCTCCACTGCGACTTCCATCATCCTTTTGTCGCCCACGCCCCTGACATTCCTCTTGTCTCAGTATGTGTGTCTGGATTCTTCATGTTCCCAATGGCTTTTTCCCATCGTCCTTGCTCTCCACCTTGACTAGCGTGTAATTCCTCTACGTAATTTTGTGATTGACCGTGCCTATCATCCCAGTCATTTCGATAATTACGTGCCTCTCCTTGATTTTGATCTCTCCTTCCTTTCCATCTTTGATTCCCATTGTAATCACCGTATCTTCCATAAGGCCCCTCATTTCTTCGATTTTCACGCCATTGTTGATACCCTCTCTGTTGATATCTATTGTTGCCTTGATATGACCTATTGTTATAGTTATTCTCGTTACGCTGGTACGGTCTGTTTTCTACCTCTTCCTGGTTTCGCCTAGGTGTGGATGTGCTTGTATTTGTACCCTGCGTTTTAGTGCTCGCCTGTTTTGGTTTTATGACCTCTGTCGTATTGACTAACTCCAGTTGTCTTCCTCCTCTATAATGATTATGAGATGTAGTCTCATCTATCTGGCGTAATATCTGTTCTGCATGTAAGGCCGTACTAACGTTCGCTGCGACTAGTACTTGTTGCACGTTGACTGGTAATTGCCGCGCTATAGTCATCACCAGATCCGCTTCATTTAAAGGGTAATCAAGGTCGCGAAATTTTAGCATTTGCATGTTAAAGAAATCTGAGTATTTCGTTTGCTGGGTAGTTTGGTATTTCCTAGAGTAAAGCTCCATTCTTAAACTCTGTTGCAATGCCGGAGACCAGTATTTGCGCAGAAACGCGATTTTAAAATCTGCCATAGTTCCAAATGTATATTTGAAGCTTAAAAACCATGTAAGGACATTTCCTGATAATAATCTCTCCATCATCCTTAACCTACGTGCTTCAGGTACCCCAGTGTCATTGTAATGATCTTCAATTTCTTTAATAAAGGCTTTAGGTGTCACCCCTGAATTCTCCGTGTACTTCTGCGGTTTATAATCGTTCGAGCGAATTACTTGGATAAGTTGTGTGGGCTGATGACCGTCCTGTGGCGTGGAACTCCTTTCAATATTCTTGCGAAACCCCTCCGTGTTTGTCGTTAATGGGCTCTCTGTCTGAGTTTGACTTCCTGCTGTGCTCGTTCCCTCCGGGCTATTTGAGTCATCCTGCTTATCTTTCATTGTTCCCGTTTTAAATATCGAGGATTGTTCTATCGACCTCAGTTCAGCTATAATGATCCGGTCTGTTTGTTCTTTAAGTTTACTCTTAATTTCTTGTTCTAATGCTTGAATACGAGTATGATTTTCGCCTACTGTCTTAATACTGGTTAATCTTTCCTCTTTAGAATCGATATTCATTTTTCGCCAATCTTTTCTTATTTGCTCCTTAATTGTGCTTACTTTCTCCTCAATCCGGCTTTTAGTGTCATCCTGATTGCTTTCTATCTGGCTTTTCCATTCCTCCAATCTCGCGCTATTTTCGTCGATGGTATTCTTTAATTGATCCTGATCCGCTTCTAGGCTTTTCCATTTCTCCGCTGATTTTATTTCGAGACGGTCCATATCTTTAATTATGCCGGATATATTTTCATCTACCGCTGATAATTGTTGCTGAATGACCTTGCCGTTTTTTTCCATTTCCTTAAATCGTCCTTCCATCTTATCCTGAGCTATCTTGACCTCGTTCGTACTCATAGTGCATGCTAGTTCAATTTGCTCTAATTTACCTAACACCGTTTCATCCAGAATGCTAAGTTTTTGATCTAATATAATTTCCATTTTCTTAATCTGATCTAATTGTTTTTCATTGTTTTTACTAACATCTAGGGCCAGCAATACCATCTGTTGATTAGTGTGATCCTTCATCTCTGCGGTTAACGAAGCTAATTGGTTCGTGTTTTTAACATTCTGCGCCTCTAACTGCGAATTTATAGTGTCATTGATTTCACTTTTTAATAATCTAGCTTGTTCCGCCTGATATTCATTTTGTTCAATCCTACTGTTGTTTAATTGTGTCCGCAATGATTCACTTTGTTCAGATAGTTTTGTGTTTAGTGATTCACTTTGTTCGGATAGTTTAGTTTTTAGTGATTCACTCTGCTCAGACAATTTGTTTATAGACTCACATTGTTCTAACATACTATTGTTTACTTGTTCAGATAATTTCGCGTTTAATGATTCGCTCTGTTCTGATAGTTTAGTGTTTAATGATTCACTCTGTTCAGATAGTTTAGTGTTTAATGATTCACTCTGTTCAGATAGTTTAGTGTTTAATGATTCACTCTGTTCCGCCAATTTGGTGTCCAACAATTCCTGTATCCTCCTAGCAGCATTTTCAATGATTTCTTGAATCTGTTCTACTGTTGCCATGTTATATACTTTATATGAGACATTAGGGAAATGGCATAAAGCAATGCCCCCTGACACACACATACAATCCCCATGCACATTTAATTTCTTTACCCTACTCAGTTCATTTATATTTTACATTTAATCCCACTAGTCGATTGCATCTCTGAGTGGTTCTAATTTTACTCAATTTAATTTAAACCCAAACACATATTCAGTCATTAAATTGTTATCCTGATCTGATATTAACACTGACTAATTAACAAAGTATTAATTGTCATTTAAGGCTACCAGCCTCCTAATATTTTCATGAGTTTGACTTTCTAAACAAATCTAGTTTTAACTTTAATCATTGGGCGCCCGATATCACGTATATTACTTTTACTTTAATTCAATAGACAAAAACGTGAACCGTATTTTACATTGCAAACTCCTGTTTTTAATTTATATTTCACACAGTTGGCGGTATCCTCTTCGCCTCAATTACTTTTAATAAAATATCATTTTCCGGTGATTAAAATACTGTCATATCTGCCTCCACTTGTGGCATGTCAGTTTTATTCAAATACGCCAACTAAATGTGTTCCAGCAGCGAACCAGCAACAAAAATACACCTTCATTGTTGCGTCAGTTTGTAAACCCAACTACGCTTACATTGACACGTGCAATTTCTTTGCCACTATACCACAGTGAACCGCCCCACGCTTGGCCGCGCCAGTTTACCTCCTATGAACCCTTCAGAATCGCAGTGTTTATATGCAAGAATCTTGAACAAGGGGTCACGCTCAGTTCATAGTGTGACGTTTACGTTCGCCAAACAACATGCTCTACTGAGGGAAGGGTCATAGGATTAAAACTATAATTAAGAAAGGAAGTGACAAGACGTAAAATAATAACATAATTTAATGACCATTAGTGCAAAAAAATGAATATAGACAACAACAAGAATAATATTCCTCCCTGAATCTTCCCATGATAGAAATATCTATCAACGTTGAGGAGTCAGACGGATCTCCCCCTCATAAAAATGTGGATCCAAGTTCCACTAACTTGCATTGGGATTTTATGTACGCGTAATGACTAACTACGAGGAATGAGTACTTGGATGACTGTTCGTTTACAGCGGGTAACAGCCACGATGCTTACGAACAATCATCTCGTAAATCAACGTTTACGGATATAGGACACAACACTAATAAAAACCCTTAAAATTAATGCTGACACACAATCTAAAATCTAATATTTACAGGAATCTCCCTCGAGACCCTCCTTCAGTGCGATGACGCATCTGACAAACGAGTTGCCAACACGGCCAATTGCTCAATACACAAACAAGGAAAAGACAGCATCGCACGTGACTGCACGGGTCACTAATACGGAATATAAACACGGAATGAAACCAACAACAACAAAAGCCTCACCGGCTGAGATTACCTTATATGAACAAAAATGCACGTTAAGCTAACGCTTCGGAGATTATAGTGATTCGTAGGCAACTCCCATTTATTTAAACAATTTTTATCATCAATCAGTTCTTATTCTGTATTTCAAGTATTATTATGGAGCCAACAAATACTCCACTAATGACCTCGATGCATTCTTTTCAGCCCGCCTTGTGAAAACAGCTTCCCCCCTTCCTCACTTTTGTCATCGTCCAGCTCCAGTGTGTAAAAATAACTTGACCAACTCTCCCGTTATCTCGTAGAATCAACAGCAACAAATCTCAACCACATAAACATATGGTAAGACATTAATTGATATAGCCACATATGTCCTCGCAAGGTAACGATATGGACTTGGCACCAAGCTGACAGAAATCAGTCTAAGCTGAAATTCCCGCTTGTAATGACCAATAAAATACACACACACACACTGCTGGGAATGACATGACACTTTTCACACAGGTCCGTTGAATCAGATGCTCACAATCTATTTAAGAAATTAAAACCTACGAGAGAGCTGACTGCTCTTCGCCACAACTCACATTGCTCCAACGGCAATAAACTCACTGAATCTGATCAATAATAAACATTACAAAGATTAATTTACCCTCCAATCTACTGTATGATTATATTAATTCAGTCCTGCTTCTGAAACACAACATATCTCCGAGAGACGTTTCTTAACCGCATTGCGTAAACATATGCAAACACGGTTGTCCACATAGCCCCGTTAGTTAAAACAAACAAACAAACAAACAAGAACTTACGACTATGAAAAATTGTGCGAGCTGTTTCCATGCAAAAGGTGTGTCAGACCAAAACTAAATACACTACGTTAATCAACACAAGCAAGATATTTACAAACAAAATATGTCCCATATACCATAAGTTAACTTGTCAGATAATAAGAATATTATTCAGTACTCATCCTCGGCCAGTCACCCGTCAGTGAACATCTGCAGCCATCTCCCTACTTAATGCTGCTTAGCTCATCTCAAACATCTCGACGGAGTGTTGACAGTTCCAAACTTCTTCCAGGATAAGCGATGTCATCTCTCGTGCTGATGCAAAAAGTTATAGATTATTACACACTCGATATCTGTCAACTAAATTCACCGTTTTAGGTACTTATTTCCCCAGAACAGTCTGTTGGCGAATTGTCGATGATACTGTCCCTACAAAATAGTACTGTGACTATCTATCACACTGAATTTAACACACATTTGTATTAATAAAAATCTGTGTCCTCATGACACGCCAAGTACAAGTGCCTACGTCCTCAGACGCGCAAAATGTAATAATAACCTGTGTCTTCCGACACACAAAATGTAGTAATAACCTGTGTCTCCCGACACACACAATGTGATAATTTTCTTGGCCCTTCACGCCACTTATAAATGAACTGGCCCTAGGTATCGATAGGGGGGGGGGGGGGGGATTATATAAAAATTTCTCAAAATAATAGTGGTACAGGAATGAAACAAATATCACTGAACGCGTAAAATTGCGCTGGTCAAGAATATGCCCATTAATTCTAGAATCGATCGTAGAGATGTTGTCTAGCCGATCTCCCGCGTTAATGCTAGCTATCGCGTGCCCAAGCTAGACTTGGCGCCTTCGTAAGCATTCATCTCCCATTGGTTTAACTTTTTCTATACGTTCGCGGTTTTTATCAGACCTCGGCCTCGTAGGAGTGTCCAGTAGTACCATCAGCCACTCACGTTACTGCATTTTATTTTTTCTAGGCGCGAATAGTACAATGAACATGCCATAAGCGTGTCTCACCACGCGTCCCTTCTATTCTGAGGTAGCCACCACCTGTCCTTCTGAAACATTGCTAGGCTCTTTCTTTTCACAATCCTTAAGTATTTAGCCTTTTGTCAAACTGCTGCAGGTATGTCCCTTCTGTCTCCAACAAATGCTTGAAGTTTCCTGATCTTCGTCTGGCTATTTCATGACGCTGGTGGAAATATTAATTAATTGTAGAAATAAAACATCGAATCATTTATCCATCAGAGGATAAAGGGTTCACTATCTATCAACCGGCAGTTTGTGATTGTAATGTAATAACAGGGCGAATCAAGTACGAGTAATAAGTGAAGGAACTCGGGTAGTTGACAGTGTCCGCCGCTTGGTGGTACTAGCGTCACTTGGCCTGCGCGTGCAGGCTCGTTGTTTATTAAAAGAAGTATTGCACTAAATACTAAGCAAGTTGTGAATAACAGAAACAAATCTTCAAGGGAATACGAACATATTAAAATACTATCCAGAACACACTAAAATAAATTTCCAAGAAGAGGCGAGCTTACCTCTAAACAGAAGAGACCTTCATTATTTTTCTCGCTGGTTTTGAAGACGATCTGGATTTCAGTTCCCTGGACATTTCTTTCGCCCGGAAAATGAACCGGCATTAATGTAATGAAACACTATCCTAGGGAAATATAGTAACAGGTGATCCTCTGAGCAGCACACATTTCGAAACACAGGAAGTTCACAGATCATATTCACACAATATGAAAATATATCGCCCCATAAAGCGCCTTCTTGCTCCAACCTTTCCTCCACTACTGCATCTACACGTTTCATCATGTGAGTCTCACGAACGTGGCCGCAAAAGTGAAGACCCGTAATAGCATCATTCTGAAGCTTGTTGGTACCTCCTGGAGTTCCAGCGCTCAAACTTTACAATCAACTGCTCTGGCGCTGTCATACTCCGTTGCTGAATACTGCTACCCATCTTGGCTAAACAGTGTCCACTCCAAGAAGATAGATTCATTCATTCATTCATTTCTTTATTTCTCCATGGTACCGTAAAATGGGGTGAATAGGGACAGATAAAAGGAAAAATAGTCAATATTCTTCAACATGACATCTAAAAATATTTATTCCTTTTAAGGGACATTTTAGTTTATTATATACCTTTACGTTTGTACTAAGTCAAAGAGTTTATATTAAAAGTGGGGTTGGCCAGCCAGTAAGGTAGACTATGTTTTGGCGCCATTTTCACTGTTGAGATAAACTTAGTGTGGTGAACATATTGTACTGGCTGAAAATGTATGTTACGTATATAATTTCTATTATTTGTGTCCATTGAACTATTTCTCACGTTTATAGAAACATATGTGACTAAACTGCGGAGTATTTAATTCTAATTTAGGGACTTGCACCACATAACCTAAAAGTGGGGTGAATAGGGACAATGGGAAGAACATATAATATTGATCCTCATTCAAAGACTCGTCTATCAGTGGATGCTGAGATAGTGAAAAAGGCAGTGTTAAGAGTTAGAAGTGGTATGTCAATACGATCAGCAGCAGAGAAATTCAACATTTCAAAATCAGCATTGCACTGGTATGTAGTCAACACAGATGGAGATATGGTATCGATGAAGAAGAAACGTGGCCAAACAAGTTTGTCACACGAATTTGAGGAGGAACTGATAGAGTGTATTTTGACATGTTGTGATTGGGGTTACCCAATGAGTACTTTTGATATCCGATGTTTTGTAAAATATCACTTAGACAGACAAGGTTCAAGAATGAATCAATTCAAAGACAATATGCCAGGGATCGATTGGGCCTTTTCGTTTATGTCTCGACATAAAACTCGCATTTCCCAGAGATTGTGTCAGAATGTGAAACGTAGCAGAGCAAAGGTATCCCCAGCAGACATCAGGAAGTATTTTGACGAACTCGAAAGGACTCCAGAAGGTGTACCTCCTGAGGCAATTATCAATTATGACGGGATCAGTCTTGCTGATGATCCAGGTCTGAGCAAACTGATCTTCAAGAGAGGCTGAAAATATCCTGAACGAGTGATGAACGATAGCAAGTCAAATACATCCGTGATGTTTGCAGTAACTGCTGACGGGACCCTTTTACCACCTTTGTTATCTATAAGGATCAGCACCTATATGATTTATGGACAGAAGGAGGGCCACATGGAGCTCGATACAACCGCAGCAAATCTGGATGGATAGATGGACGCTGTTTTCTTGATTGGTTCGAGAAGATAATTATTCCATACTGTCGGTGCTTAGTTGGGTAGAAGGTGGTTATAAGAATTTATTGCAGCCGATAGGCCAAAAGAAGAGAATTTACATCTTACTGTACTCAGTCAATGATAATGTTCTTTTGGAGCACTTTGATAGGTGGTACCTGTCACATTTCTGGTTACACAGCTCACATACACAGCTTTCGCTTGGGTTATGGTACGATTTTGTTGCACACACTCTGTGATGAAAACCGTGGATGGCGTGTCTCGTCACGACATGCCTCAGTTCCTGGTTTTCCTTCATCCAGTTCCTGTCCACCATGGCGCTTGTAGCGTAGAAGTCCGGATCTATATCTTCGCTTTTGGCTTTCCTCCTCTCCAGATGTTTAGAGTTATGTTCTGTAGCTGGTAGAAGCAGTTGGGTCCTTAGGTCTTCTGCGTAGTAGGTCTCCTTTGTTAGTCTATAGACCATTCTTGTTGGTGCTGCTTTTCCCACTCTCAGTGCATTTTTGAGGAAGCGGGCTTTGACTCGTTCTATTTTTTCAAAGTCTCTGAGTTTTAGACGTTCCCAGATCAGTTCTAATCCGTACGTTACTATAGGGGATATGGCGGCGTTAAAAAGTCTCATTGCTGTAACTAGGGACAGAGCTGGAAGGTTCTTTATGGCTGAAATTGCTCTTGTGGCTGCTGCAGTTCTCTCCTGAATATGGCATCTAAACGACTTTGTAGTAGTTTGCAAGGTAATTCCAAGATACCTAAATTGATTGCCAATTTTCAGATGTTCTCCATTAAGAGTGAAGGAGTCACTACCTGCAATTTTTCCTCCTTTCCGATATGTCATTTGGACTGTCTTCTCCAAATTAATGGTGAGGCGGTTTTCCAGTACCCATTTCTCCAGCTCTATTAGGGCTCGTTGCAGGTCATTTCTATTAGGTGATCCCAACACCATGTCATCCGCGTATACGATAAGTTTCGTATTCGATGTGCGCTGAAGGATGTCTGTAATGTCTGCTGTGGCGATCTTGAACAACAAGGGGCTCATTGGATCTCCCTGCAGGACTCCATTTGTTTGTTCGAAAGTGTCTGATACGTCGACTGTATCCTCAATCTGTACAAAATTGACTTTTAAAATGTTTTCAATTGCTCTGACAAGAGGATGTGTTGTCCCAATCATGTCTTTCAACTTTGTCATCAGTATTTCCCTGTTTAGGAGGTCGAACGCTTTCGTATAGTCAATAAAGACAGCGTAGTATTTTCCGTTCGGATGTCTCAAAGCATCTTCTATTTCTTCCAGGAGGTATCTGACTGCTTGTGTTGTGTTTCTACCTCCTATGAAACCAAACTGGCATTCAGGAATATTTGCTAATATTTCCAGTTTTGACTAGGATTTTTGTATATATCTTAAAGATATTATTTTCCAGTGCGATTCCCCTGTATGAGTTAGGGTCGTTCGTATCTCCTTTCCCTTTGTATAGAGTCCTGATGGATGATATTCTCCAACAGTCCTGGATCGTTCCAGACTTTAGGCATTCATTGAATAATTTTATCCAAATTGGTCCCAAGGTCTCTCGTGATTGTTTTAGGTGTTCCATGTGTATTTGATCTGGGCCTGAGGCCTTCTTGTTTTTCGTTTGATGTATCGCCTGTACTACTTCTGCTGGTGTTATTTGCATGGTTTGCTCCGTTTGTTCCTGGATGTCTTGTTTTTCTTGCTCTTTTGAGGATATCGCGTCCACTTTGAAGGCGCATGTTTTGTTCTCCTGGTTCAGTAGTTTTTTGAAGCGTGTCTCCCACCTGTCCATTGGAATTTCTTTCGGTCTGGTTGCGATTTTCCTTCTGAGGGGCAGGAAGGTGTCTGATTTCACGTCCTCCGCTAATTTTTGTGCCTCCGTTTCCATATAGTTGGATTTTTTCAGTATCAAGAGTTTTTTATATTCTTTCCTGTGCTTGGCGTATTCTTGTAGCTCACATTTCGTGTCCTTTGACCTTGCCTCGTGTAACAACTTCAAGGTTTCCTTTCTTTTGTCGTAGCATTCACTGTCGAACCATGGCTGTTATTTCCTCTCCTTTGCTGGTATGATCGCCTCCATAATTAGATCAGTAGCGATTTGATTTGCTTCGTTTAATTGTCCTTCTTGTATTAGTTGTTCTGTTAAGGTGATCATTTCTTTTTGCTGTAATTTTCCAGTGTCCAATCATCTTGATATTTTCTTCTCTCCGCATGTATGCTTGACATTTGATATGGCTGTCATAACTGTGAAGTCGGTCGTCACCGGTATGTGTTTCCTTATTGGAGCTGCACCTGAGTTCCAGAGGACTTCCTGCTTCTGTATGGTAATTGCTGTTTCTCTATAGAAGATTAGATCTATAGTACTAGATCCGTTGCCTGCAAAGTACGTTTTGTCTTCTTTATTATTTACTAGGGTGAAGCCCTCTTCTGAGAGCATCTCTAGGATCAATTTTGACTTTTGGTTAGGTTTGTCAATTCTGCAATTGATGTCTCCTGCAATAATGATATTTGCATAATTGCTTACTTTCTCGATGGCTTTAAATAACAACTCTATCACGTCTTCTATCGAATTGTCTGGTTTGCTATATAGGCAGATTAGTGTTATTAATGACGTAGTAGCTATTACCATATTTCTTTCTTTGTATGTTGCTTTCAACTTGCCTGCTGTTGCTTTCAGGAAGCAAGAAACTCCTCCCTCCGGTCGTCCCGCTGAGGGTGTTGCGTATGTATGAATGCCATAGTATCCTGGTAGATCGAAGTCTTCAAGTATAAAAGTTTCTGTTGCTATCAATATATCTGTTTCTTTCATGATCGTTTGAGGAATGTGAGGAAGTGCATTTTTCATTCCTTCTGTGTTCCATAATAATATCTTAATCGAGCTGGTTTTACTCGATAGATGCTCCTTCGTGTCTTCTTTGTGAGAAGCGAAATCGAAATCTTCTCACTAGGACGTCTTTGAGCCAGAATTCTGGGTCCGCTGTAATTGTGAGGTATTTGTAAGGGATTCCGATTTTGAATGCCTTTCCTTGCCCTCTCGTTGAGAGTTCCTCGCACTCTGTTTGTCCTTGGATTCCATGTTTGGGACGAAATGACTTCACTCTTTCTGTTGTCGTGCCTGCCTTTACCCTCCCTACATAAAGCCAGGCTCTTTTCTCTGCGGCTTGTAGTTCGTCTTCATCCCTGAGCACGGCCTCTTCCGTTTTCTTTCCCATTATCACAAGATTTTTTGGTTCCTGTTTCTGTGTACTTCCATTACGTGTTACCTTTGCCCATGTATCATCCTTGGTCGGGTTCTCTTCTGTTCCCTCTGCTTGGTCAGTGTTGAGGTTATTCTCTACTATTACTGTCACATTGTTGTCTGTAGTTTTACTATTTTGTAAGCTTTTGGTTATTTTCTCGTCTATTAATACGCTCCGTTTGTTGGTTAAAAAGTCCATTATGTTTTCTACTTTCTCCGTTAAGTTATTTGAGTTTTCTTTTCCAGTCATTTTCTCTTCGGGTTTCGTATTCACGTTCAAAGACTCTCTGCAGTTATCGCAAATCCAACATAGTTTTCTGTTTCTTCTCTTGAGAATGTCGAATTCTCCTTGAGTTAGTCCAGTACATTCTTTGTGATATTTTTCTTTACAAGCGCCGTCACACTTGAGCGAGATTTCCTCGTCCTCCTTGATACCTCTGTTGCAAGTGCTGCATATCGTCGTGCTCTCCTGTGTAGTTGGCATGGTGGTAGTCTTTAGGTAGTTGCAATATTCTTTGCTTCGCCAGTGGTGGTGTCTCGCGGCGTAAGTTAGTAACTCACACGACGTAGGTCGATAGATGATACATGCACTCTCGGAGTTGTATATCTTACACTAACACTCTTTGCTTAATGAATTGCGTTGGCAGTACTGTTCTCGTTCTTGACTTACAAATGTTATTTTTGAAATGGGCGTGTACCTGTCAAAAGTTGTCACCAGAGTGCAGCATGACTAGCATGGGTCCAGTACTAGAGATGGGACTATCGACTACTTTTAACCATCGACTGACTAGTCATTCATTGGAAGAAACTATCGACTAGATAGTCGACTACTTTCAGTCGAATGGTTACCTGAATTCGCATAGCTCCTAAAAGCGTGTTGTTTCATGTATTCGACTGAAAGTAGTCGCTTCTAGGCAGCGTATAAAGCACTGCAAGCCGTTACCGGCTGAGTTGAGTCGTACCAACAGATGAAAATCAAATTTCTCCTTTACCCACCTATTTTTGCAGACGTTAGTTTGGACTACTCGACGCTCGGCAACATGCAATTGGTCAAAGTTATTTATTTATTTTTACTGTGCTTCGAAATGGTGGTTTACGTCGTGTAGAGTGCAGCCATTATTTGCAATGTTGCACATTTCATTTAATGCAAAATGTGTGAGTAAATGTTCCCCGATACCGGTATTGATACAGGGCACATTACCTGTATGTACTGTGGATAAGGGAAGTAATAGACCAATACTTAATTAACCTAAGAGTAAATTAAATCACTATTACTGAGAGGGAGTTCTTAAGTACCGGGAACAATCCCATAGCCAATATTGAAATAATCACACTTCATATTTTAATGCCAAAAAATAGTAAATGTAAAATATGTCCATAGAGTCATAAACAAGTTAGGCTATGTGTTCACTAATTTCATCCTCTCTGAAGTACTAAGAACGTAGAGCTGAAATACGACTTGAACAAGAAAATTACGGCCTACAGTAAATACACACGAAAATAGAATACTTTAGAACAGCAACGAGGGCGAACTTTCAGTGGAGATGTTGGCAACAGTGTAAATACTAAGTTTTTTAATGCGCGCGCTATCCATGTGCTGAAACAATTGACGACCAGAACATAAAACTATCCGAGCGCGTTCTACATGTTAAAAGTTAAAACACAATTGGGATATGTCGTTTGCAAACGACTTGTTTATGTTACGGTGAGTAGTCGTTGAATTCATTCGACTGTTTTTTAAAAGCAGTCAAACAAGTCGATGGATTTAACATTTTTCAGTCGACTGCTGCGGTGCTGCCCATCTCCAAACAATAGACGACCAGAATCAATTTGTGCGTACGGTCAAGCTGTCCTCACAGTACCCGCTGCAATAGATGTAGAGATTCACATCACCACTCTATCTTATGATGGATGTCAGTACATAAAATCAGCCATAAGGCAACGGCAGTTTAACCACAGACAACGCTACAACTCTTCCATCCCTGCCCTCATGCCTTTGCCACTAACCCCTTCCCCCATCCCACACAGCACACCTCTGCTCTGACACAGTTGTTAGGCCTGCTACAACTCTCAGCCATAACCATGTAAACTACAGCTAAACCAAACCCAGAAACCCCTAATACACTTCATTTGCAGAGCAATAAAATCCATAAAACAACTCCGCAACAAGCTTCACAAAAACCTAAATTATAAACGAAAAGACTACTCCACAAACACCAAAATCAGTAAACCTCCCTCATTTCAGCCACACTACACCTTAAACAGACATAGAAGGCATAGTCATGACCCCTTCATGGAGTAGGCTATTGTCTAAACACGATCATGTCTCCATCAACTTTACTGAAGACTTCATTAAATTCTATTAAAAAAATCATAAACTCATTCCACAAATCTTAAAATCAGTATACATCCCTCATTTCAGTTACTCTATTCATTAAACAAACATAGAAGGCGTAGCCATGACCCCTTCATGGAGTAGGCTATTGTCTAAATCTGACCACGCATGCTACAACCTTAATCTAATTCAAAATTACGTCTAAATGACCCATCTGACTGGGAGGCAAAGGTATTTACCGGCTTGCTTGGGATGATGTGCCACAAAACCGGTATCTGGAGTTAAAACATAACCTAAATATTGAATGACAATATTGAATTGTCCAATAACTTGGACAATTGGATTTAGGCTATTTCATTGAAAGAATCAACGAACTGTATAAAACTATAGTCACCTACAGGTATACTTAAATTATTAATTAAAGCTCTACAATAAACATACAGCACAATGAATTGTAGCATGAAGTTATCCTGAAGAAGTCGTTTGATTAGAACGACTACTTAAATTCGAATGATTCCATTCGCTTGGAATTAGTCGTTTGCCAACGACTTGTTTCATTCGAATGATTTCCAACGATTGCTTTGGGATCAGTCGTTTACAACGACTACTTTTATTCGAATGATTCCATTCGCTTGGAAGTAGTCGTTTGCCAACGACTTGTTTAATTCGAATGATTTCCAACTACTTTTATTCGAATGAATCCATTCGCTTGGAAGTAGTCGTTTGCCATCGACTTGTTTCATTCGAATGATTTCCAACGATAGCTTTGGGATCAGTCGTTTGCAAACGACTTGTTTATAATACGGTGAGTAGTCGTTGAATTCATTCGACTGTTTTTTAAAAGTAGTCGAATAAGTCGATTGTTTTAACTATCGACTAATTCGACTGGTTTCAGTCGACTGCTGTCCATCACTGGACCAGTACGTAATATGGCTAATGGCGAATGCTAAGCTAAGTTCATGGATTCTGACATTTACATGCGTGAATAATGCCTAGTACGTGCTGCTGTGTACCACTGTGTAAAAATAGAGGTGGGCATAGGTTTCCAAAGGATCCCAGTTTGAGAAAACAATGGACAAAACAAATTCGGCGTATTAAATGGAATCCAACTGACAGCAGTGTTGTTTGTTTCGACCATTTCGCACCCAAGGATTATATAACCTCTACTTGGCGAGGTAGGACGTGCGATTTAATCATCAGTAACGTATTTAGAAACTAATTGTCCCATAAATGTCTGATAAGCGCCTCCAGAATTTCCTATTTAATTCTAACCTTTAATCCTGCATGACAGGCATGTGCAGTAGGCCTATAGCTATTGCCCTAGGCCTATATATCAGAAAGATCTGCGGAAGTCATAGCTACTGCTATCCTATTTAAGTTACGGTACATTAAATCTTAATCCTAAAATAATATCTGCTATTCCATAACATGCCACAATGTGTTCATTTTCAGGAGGCAATATACCTCTTAAGAAGACCTTGCAAAAGACAGCTGTGCCTACAGTATTTGCATGGACAAAAGCAAAGGATGGCAATGAAACAGGAAAGAAACGAAAAGAAAGACATGAAAGGAGACAGCAAATTGTAATCCAAAGAGGCCAAGATAGCAGTGTATGTGTGCCTCCTGCGAGTAGCCTGAATAATTTGGAGGTTATTGATAACATTTGTCTCTTTCCAATTTGTGAAGAATTAGAGGTTTCTACTACTGATCATCCCCCTGACCAAAATACAGCAAGGCCACCATCTACAAGTACTGCAACACAGACTGATGAAATAGGCCTAGAGTTAAAAATGCAATTTCTGGAGTAACTCACTTCACCCAAACTAAAAGAAAATTTGTCCCATATAGTATACATAATTTTCAAAGAAATGACAGCATGCTGCACTATTACACTGGTTTGGAAAGTTATGTGAAATTTATGTATGTTTTTTATTCCCTAGGATCTGCATCATATCATCTTAACTATACAAATAGCCCACCACCTACCCATTTAGAAGTACTAGATTTATTCTTGACTATGATTATTCTAAGAAGGAATTTACCCTACAAAGAGGTGAGTTTCATGTTTTCTACTTCTGTCTCCCAAGTCTCAAACATTTTTAACACTTGGATAAGATTCATGTATCTCCAGTGGCAAGAGATAGATATATAGCCTTCAAAACAGCTGGTGAAGTTTCATATGCCAACTGATTTTAAAATTTAGTATCCAACCACACGCTTGATCATTGACTCAACTCAATGCCCCATCAAAAAACCATATCTTCCAACAGCTCAACAAGCAACATTCTCCTCCTACAAAAATAGAAATACAGTAAAGGTTTTGATTGGTTCAACACCAGGGGGGTTGATTTCATATATTTCACAATGCTATGGAGGTGCAACTAGTGATAGACAGATGATGGAAAGAAGTGACATTCTGGAAAAATTTCACTTTGGTGATTCCATTAAGGCTGATAAGGGATTTGATATACAAGATATGCTTGTTTCTCATGGTGTCACTGTTAACATCCCAAGATTTTTTTTTAAATGAACAGGCTTCCAAGTGAAACTTTATGAAGAGATAGGAAAATAGCCAGTAAAAGGGTACATATTGAGAGACTGATAGGCTTGGGTAAACATATAAAATATTGCAATCTCCAATGAGTCCCTCACATACCAGCCTGTCATCAGAAATCATATTTATTTGTTATATGCTTTGCAATTTTAGAAGAAATATTGTAGGGAAGGATGCTTGATTAGTAGCAGTGAAGCCAGTTTCATTACAAATCATAATAAGTTACTGTAGTTTTAAAATACAATGGCTATAAAAACAGAACTTCTAGTGATGTGTAGCATTTTCCATTATACTTGATCAGTTATAGGCTTACAGCCTTTTAGGATATAAACACAGGTGCTTATTATTTTAGGAATTAAGTTTATGAACTGAAAAGATGTAACAAATTAAATGAAATATATTAAATAGTGATTTCCCTTAAGGCATATGCTGCTGCAGTAACCTAGTAAGATTACAAAAAAATCCTTGTGTTTCACAATGTTAACTCATCTCTTATTCATTGCCTAAGTATAGGAACTTATTTATGATATACGATTTGTGATGGTTATTGTGAAAGAGTTTCAGTGAAGAAATCATATGTTTAATAAATTCTTCATGCATATGAACAAGGATAACTTTCATGTCCCTAAAGGTGTATATTACAAGCCTGCAAACACTCCTTTCAGCACAGTATAACTGACCTTGTATCTGATAGTAGTACGAGGGATCAGTTTTCAAAACTAGGTTTCCTGATACTTCACAAAGATACAAGTATTCTACAGTTTCACAGGAGACCATTTGATCTCTGCAAGAGTATAGGCACTTGATTTCAAGAAGTTCATTCTCATCCAGAACTCGGTCAGGTGAGGCACACAAGTATGGATATGCTGTGCTTATGAATAATCCACACTCATGTGCCTTCATAGAATAAAGTTCCTCAAAAGCTTTTACTGCCACAGCTTCATACTTTCTTCCATGAAGAATAGCAAGTGTAGACAATTCATGACTTGATGTTGGTTGTGCTAAGAATTGTTTTGTGTCAGTCCTCTCGGTAAGGTGACAAACACGTTTGTACATTGATCTAGGTATTCTGATGGAGCGTTCTGTGAACCAAAGTGGATTTGCACTCTGTCCCTTAGTTTTAAGTTCCACATCAGTACAATCCCCTAGAGAAACATCTTTCAACCTTCTAAAAGTTAAGAATTTCTCCTCACCTGATCCAAAATAATCATGATCATTATAAATAGCTTTAAGATGTGCAGAGGGATACAACTGTAAGATTGGCATGGGATTTGGGGATGGGTAACTTGCAGTGAAGTTTATGGATACATTTCTAAAATACTCATTGTAAGAAGAAGTATTTCGGAACTGGTGTGGCCGGGGATCATGACTTCTTATATCTTGAACAGATGACTTGACCTGGACTGTCTTTAAAACTAGTGCATTTGCCTTAATTGGGGAGGCTTTAAATTTTTTGCACTTATGCAAAGATTGTAGCTGGCTGGTACAGGTTTCCTGGCAGATGAAGGTCTTGCTGGTATTGAAATCCAACAATGCATGTAATGTAGTGCATACATGTTTGCGATGAGTAAATGGCCCCATACCAGCAGTACATTCACACTGGCACTCCTCAATTAAGAAGTCTGCTACTTTCAAGTCTACATGGTATACCACGTTCTTTCCGTACACTGACGCAACTCTGCCTTTAAAAAAAGTAAATTCACCTTCCACTGCCCAACGCAAGCACAACAAGTACGTCTCTTTATACATATTTCTACCCACACCTGAATCACTTTGCTCACAGTACTTTAAATATCTAGAAAAACACTGGGCTGTCACAGTTGGAAGGTCTGTACTTTCATTAACATCCTTGTATACTGCTGCATTTGGTACTTTCATGACGTAAATATCCTCCTCATCCTGCCGATTTTCCACATTAAATGTGGCATCATATTCTTCGAGCCTATAAAGTATAAAATACGAAATTTTAAGCGGATATTGACGAGAAAAACATCCATGGAATTGGTACTGGACTAGGCCTAGACCTATGTCAGGTTAAAAAATATAGAAGTGATATTCCAAACAACAATACCTCTTTATAAGTTCACCCTCCCTTCCATAAACTTTCGCATTTCTTCTTCTGAGTTCCGCCTTCAACTGAAATAAATTCCAGTTCCCATACTCTTTTTTTTCATTCATTTGGATGCCTGACAGAACAGCTGATTGCATTAGAAAGAATGAAGGATGCCCACCAATTCGTATGCGCCTGGACCCATCCTATGCCTGCTGCGCTCTTGTGGTGACAACACGAAGTTCGTCTAGAACACGCCCATTTACTGTAATATAAACACGATTACACTGGTTTATCATTCAAAATAGTCCTTCAAAGCATACCACAATGTGGTTGTTAAACACTATTATTTACACATAGGCTAACTGCAGCGTGCCGATTCAACCGTTACACTTACTACCGTAATTGATTGATTTCTTACTTAGATATGATCTGCATACTATTCACGTTAAAACGTTTACCCCTCACTTCTGGTATCACTCGGAACACATTTATTTGTATACTTTTCACTCGGTATTTCACTCGTGATGCTATGTAACTTGCAACCGACCGAAGATGTTCCTATTGCTAGCTGATTATTGGAGGTGCTTATTGGAGACAATTTAAGCTCTCATTTGTCTGCTGCTGTTGTAAAATTGTGTAAAGAGAATGACATTTGTTTAGTGTTCCTGCCTTCAAATTCAACGCATTTGACGCAGCCTCGAGATTTGGCACTCTTCAGGCCGTTGAAAGTTACTTGGCGTCAGGTAATGGAGTATGGAAACTGAAAGGAGGAGGGAACAAACCATTTGAAAATATGTTTCCAAGATTGCTGAAGCAGTCTCTCAAAAGTATGGAATATAATTTGCAAATGAACATTATATCTGGTTTCAAGAAAGCTGGAATAATTCCATTTAACAGGAACAGTGTTTTGGAGATACTTCCAGACTGTGAAGAAGTAGAAGATATGTCTAACACCACGAATGTTAATGACAGTCTGACACGTTTTCTCAAGGATAGGCGTTATAGTGGCGATGAAGTCAATAGTGGTGCACGTGCCCGGAAGAGGAGACTGAAAGTACTGCCTGGGAAAAGTGTTTCGGCAGAAGATGTTAATTCCGAAGAAGAGAACAGCTCTTCGTTGCCTGATGAACAACATGGAAGTGTGTCAAACAACATAGAATTGTTACTCAATAACATGAGCAAAGTAAATTTCGATATAATAATTTGTGGGGATGTAAATGTGGATTTCTTAAAACTTGATAGAAATTGTGAATTATTAACACAGTTACTAATTTCCTATGGACTGAAACCTACAGTAAATACACCAACAAGAATAACAAAATTTAGTAAAACCACTCCTGATCAAATTTTTATAAATACAGATAAATATCACCATTCAATAGAAGTCTATTGTCCGGGTTTTAGTGACCACAATGGACAAATACTGAGTTTTGAAGTATCCGAAGTAATCAATAATAATGATAAAGGAGTAAAATCAAAGTGCAGGTCATTCACTGAATCAAATGTTACATATTTCAATGACTTATTAAATAAGGAAACATGGTCAGAAATTTATGAACTAGAAAATGTAAATGATAAATTTAATGCATTTAACAGTACGCTAAAACACTATTTTGAAATAGCATTCCCCTTTAAACGAAGAACTGTTCAAAATAACAAAACTAGCAATTGGATAACAACAGGGATTATAAATTCATGTCAAAGAAAGAAATTTCTACACAAATTATATAAACAATACCACACAACACCTGAATTCAATTTATACTACAAAAAATACACTAGCATATTAAATAAGGTAATAAGACTAGCAAAGAAAATGCATAATGATAATTTTATTTCCCAATCATCTAATAAAAACAGGGCTATGTGGTCCGTGATAAAGAAAGAAACTGGAAAATCTGCTAAAATACAAAGGAACATTACACTGACCAGAAATAATGAAGTGATTAATAAGCCAGAGGAAATAGCAAACACTTTTAATGACTATTTTCTGGAAATTCCACAAAAATTAATAAATAAATCACAGGTAAATACACTAAATTCTAATAATAAAATAAATATATGCAGTGATTCTTTATTTATAAATCATGTCACAAGTGAAGAGGTAAGAATAGTTATAAAAAAGCTAAAAAATAAATTCTGTGCTGGCATTGATGGCATCCCTGATGCAATTTTAAAGAAATGTGCAGAAAATATAATAAATCCACTTACGCACTTAATAAACAGTTCAATTCTCTCAGGAACTTACCCGGATATTTTGAAGTTATCAAAAGTAATTCCAGTGCACAAAAACGGTTCAAAAGATGAATTAGATAACTATCGTCCTATTACCTTACCAACTGGTGTTGCAAAAATTGTGGAAAAAATTATGTATAAGAGACTGATAAGTTTCATAGAAAAAAATAAAATATTATCAAACTCACAACATGGATTTAGAACGGAAAAATCTACACAGACAGCAATTTACGAATGTAGTAATAGTATACTGAAATTAATTGACAATAAGGAACATGTAACTGGCCTATTCTTGGATTTATCGAAAGCATTTGATGTTGTTGACCATAAAATCCTCCTTACCAAACTAAATCAATATGGTGTTAGAGGTCTAGCTAATAAATGGATAGAGTCTAACTTAATAAGGCGTAAACAAATAGTAAGCTTGAGACACAAGGATGATGGAACCAAATTACTTAATGAAACATTGTCCAATGCGGGAATTATTGAATTTGGAGTACCCCAGGGATCGGTTTTGGGCCCACTACTCTCTCTTCTATATATCAATGATATAACACAGAACGTTCATTCACACAAGGAAATTTTGTTTGCGGACGATACAACACTCGTAATAAAAGGTGAAACTAAACAGTTCATACAGCAGTCTGCTGACTCCGTTACAGGAGAGTTAACCAAATGGTCACAAGATAATCGCCTCATAATAAACTATAAAAAGACAGTATGTCTAAATTTCCACACTATACAGAATAGGAATCCTGCGATGCCCAATATAACATTAAATGGTCATCAAATAGAAAATAAATCAGAAACAAAGTTTTTAGGACTATGGATACAACAAGACTTGAAATGGAATAAACATATACAATATCTGAATACTAATCTGAACTCGATGTGCTTTGCGTTACGTATTTTGCAAACCTGCACTAGCATGCACACATTAAGAAATACTTATTTTGCTTATTTCCATTCATACTTAAGATATGGGATCATATTTTGGGGTATGTCGCCAGATGTACTAAGCACGTTTAGGATACAAAAGAGGGCGATTAGAATTATGGCAAATGTAAACTCTAGACAATCATGTAGACCTCTGTTTAAAGATTTAAATATTCTCCCACTGCCCTCCATATATATCTTTGAAAGTATTATGTTTTTTAAAAAGAATTTAATGAATAAAGATGTTTTTCTTAAAACAAACAATGATGTTCATAGGCATAACACAAGACAAAATCCAAACATTCATATTTCACACACACACACAAGCATATATCAAAAAGGAACTTTTCACACTGGAGTTAAATTATACAATAAACTACCCCAGTATATAAAACTGGCCCCAAAAATAAAAACCTTTGATAGAATGTTGAAAGCTTATCTGCAGTGCCATTGTTTTTACTCAGTAGTTGAATATTTTAGCGTATAGGAGTGATGGAATCTATAACTATATTTTACTTTTTAAATTTAATTTTAATACCTAGCTGTATGTTGTTGTATTTATAGAATTAAGTTTTCATATGATAATAGAGTGAGGTGTAAATAGTTGTGCAATAAGATTGTATCTATTAAGATTTGCTATTATAATAAGTTATAAATAGTTATAATCTTAGTAATATATACCTGTTAGTTCTTTTATTTTATGCATGTAAATTCTGACGTGTCCTATATCAAAAATGTATTGAATGCATGTATTTGATCAAACGGAATTAATAAAAATCTATCTATCTATCTATCATAGAACAAGGAATAGAGGAAGGCAGCTGGGTGAAAGTGAAGTTTACATATGATCGAGGTGAGAAAAAAGTATTTGTAGGAAAGGTGTTGAAGGTAATAAACCCGGGACGAAACTACTTAGGAACATTCCTCAGACAGTCTGCGAAGGTGTCCAGTATTTATCTATTCCCAAATGTTGCTGATGAGTTTGAGTTCGAGCAAACACAGGTGATAACTATTCTGCAGCCACCGGTTGTGAGAAGGGGAAGACATCAATTCAATGAACTGTGAGATTTCTGGTTTGTTTCTGTGTCGAACATGTAAATATGACCCCAAAATGAATACATTTCATATTAAAAGCTGTTAAGAAACATAAATTGTGTCCCAATTGACCTACGTTCCAGTTAGAATGGGGATATCCACTTAAAATATCGAGTGTCCTCGAAAGGTCTCCAGAAGGTGTACCTCCTGAGGCAATTATCAATTATGACGGGACCAGTCTTGCTGATGATCCAGGTCGGCGCAGACTGATCTTCAAGATAGGCTGCAAGTACGGACAAGTAAGGACTGCAGACTTTGAATTTTTCAAATAGTTCCTACTTTTGCCGCCTAACGCCGCCGTCAACGACTACTAGTACAGAACTTAGCTACTAGACGCTGTGCTCGTTTGGACCGAGATCCAATGACCACATTTTGTAAAATACCGAAATCAGATTAGCACGAGAAAATCTATCTCAGGGTCTATCTAGGCGAATATTAGGTCTATATCTGGCATCCCTGATCTCGGTAATTCACAAGTAAGGTAAGGAAGGAAATTATTTTGAAAATAACACACTTCTTAAAAATCTCAATTTATTTATAATTAAAATATTAAATTGACTGGCAATAACCTCAAAAACACAAAAAACAATCACACATAAAATCAACAGTCCCTAAAAATACCCTTGAACTTCGCAGAATTGATATTCAGAAAATTAGTAGTCCATTCTGATATCAACAAAAACGAAAACTCCTAATTATTTACACCCGGGTAATCACCATTCAATGAAGAGTTCGAGTGATCCCTTTCTTTACACATTTGTAGTTTCACTTTCCTGAAGATTTGCGTTGATTGTTCAAGACTCACAAGAAACATCCCAACCAGCTGCCATTGCAAATAAATTTGTAGACTATTTTAGTAACATAGGTTTAGAACTTTCTGAAAAGATAAGTAAGTTAATACAAGAAAGGAACTTGACAACACAAATGCACGTGATAGCACTGCAAAATCTCAACCTCAGTCTATCTTTTTTATACCCATAACAAAATCAGAAATAACAAACCACATAGCTGCTCTAGAAGATAACTCAGCAAATGGCTATGATAATATCTCTAGTAAAACAATTAAGATAATTAGTTCAGAAATTCTACTACCACTGCACCATATTTTTAATTTATCACGAACGAAGGGGCAATTTCCAGACTCATTCAAAATTGCGATCATAATCCCAGTCTATAAATCAGATGATAAAAGAGAGTTAAATAACTATAGACCAATTTCCCTCACAACCCACCTCTCTAAGTTACTAGAGAAATGCATCAAAACCAGATTACTTAACTATCTGAATAAGTTCAACATATTGTCACCAAATCAGTTTGGTTTTTGACCAATCACTAGTACTCAAGATGCTATATTCTCCCTTACTGATTATATGTATAAAGCCATCGAGGGTTCTAAAAGAACAATTTCTGTGTTCCTGTATTTAAAAAAGGCTTTCGACACCGTGGACCACAATATACTCATTAGAAAACTGGAAAAGGAGGGTATTCGTGGTACTCCTCAAGAACTAATAAAAAGTTTTCTTTTTAACAGAATACAAAAGGTACGAATCAAAGATACTCTAAGTAGAAGTGCTGAAGTAAAAATTGGAATTCCCCAAGGAACAGTTTTAGGTCCTATTCTTTTTCTGTTATATATTAACGATTTGTGTGCGCTGAACTGTAATGCGATGATTACCTCATATGCTGATGACACTGTCGTCACAGTCACAGGAAAAACTTGGGAGGACACTTTTAATACAACTCAAGAAACCCTTGCTACAGTCCAAAAATGGCTAAGAAACCACCTTCTCACCTTAAATGAAACCAAAACACAATACCTATGCTTCTCACACAACAAAACATTGCAACCTACAGACAATTTAACACTGACGATCCACACACCAATTTGTAACAATGGCAAAACATGCAACTGCTATACCCTACAGAAGTCAATGAATGCTACATATTTAGGGATTATTATAGATAGTCATTTAAAATGGAATATGCATGCATCAAAACTGGCCAATAAACAACAAAAGTTAATTTATATATTTTACAGAATCAGAAATATCTTGTCAGCAAAAGTCTTGAGAACTGTATATTTTGCCTTAGTCCAGTCACAACTACAATATGAAATAAATGGTTGGGGTGGAATACTTGATTCACATTTGGCTCTGGTAAATGCCTGCCAGAATTTCATTCTAAAATTTATGTTCAAAAAGCCACCAACGTTTCCAACACGTGAACTGTATAAACAAAGCATGGTGCTTAATATACGACAGTTATTTGTTCAGTCATCAATCATATTTATACATAAAAATATGGAGCTCTTCTCCAGTGGACAAAAACTTAAAATGTGCACTAGACTTCAAGATAGAACTGGAATAAATATCCCTCGTCGAAACACACGACTTGGTCAAAGGAATTTAAGTTGTCTTAGCACAAGGATATACAATATATTGCCAGTAAATGTGACAAATAACACCCTGAATATACTGAAGAAAAGGCTTTTTACATGGCTGCTTAATAACTTTGATAAAGTAAATGAACTTATAAATTTCACCAACATATTTAAACCAACTCAGTCACAAATAAGTAATGTATCATCTTCTTTTATTTTAGTATCCTTTTAATTAATGCCTTTACTATAAACTTTTCTCACTATTATCAGTCAAATACCATGTTGCAAATAAATTAAGAAATTGTGTTCATGAAGCCCACGCACAAGTTTATCTTATGTGGGATTCACCCTGTATTTTGATACAACATATGTATATGTACATGTTTTCTGTCAGTGAATAAAATGTGTGCTCGTAAAAAAAGTACACGTTCAATTGATTATTTGAAAAATTGGTTAATTCGATGATGTTTAAAAATATATTGGAAAAAATTATTTCACTGTTTCATTAATTAATTAATAATTAATTAATATCGTATGGCCTCGGGTGCCTGGTGCAAGCTTTGTTAATTGACACCCAGAGGGTAGCTTGCATGTCGAATTTCGTCGTTCCTTTGAACGCTATGAAAGTCAAGGTGGTTAGATATTTAAACTCCTTGACACTATAGCGCTTTCAAGTAGAGAATGGAGGAACTTTGTGTTGGCGGAAAATCCCGAGATTAATTTTGCCATTGAACACGGCCTACTGAATTCAAATGGGTTCTTTAACATGCCAACAACGTATGACATGAGTGTCGTGATTTTTGTCACTGTTTCATTGAAGTATAATAACAACCTCATATCAATATTCGGCTAACATAAAGTCGAATGTTAATATTTTGGGTTTGTAAAATTTTTGTTTCCAAGAACAATTTTTTTAATAAATTTTTCATGATCATAATTATTTGAAAAATAAATCTTTTTCTTTCTCATATTCATTTGTTTCAATATAAACAAAATTTAAATTTACTCATTTCAAAATTTGTTATAAACATTAGCATAAACAATATGCATTTTGTTGTTAACCACTATCAGTGGATTAAATCATTATCTCTTTCATCAAAACTTTTCTCATTCCGAAAATGTACATAATATCTCACACAAAATAAATGTTAATCATATAATTTATTATTATTGTTATTACTATTATTATTATTAATTTCAAAATTTCATATCAATTTACAGGCCCCGGGGGGGGGGGGGGGGCTGCACCCCCTGAAAGCCAACCCCCATCATCTATTAAAACCACCCCTAACTGGCAAACATCATAAATCCAGAACAGTACCTTTTACACAGCAAGAGCGGCCGACCAGCTCGGGAGGCTACCCAACCACTTGCAACACACTCATAAACATCTACACTATAACTAACTGGGGCAGCTATGTCAATGGAATGCTGACTGTGCAACGGCAGGACCTATAAGAAGTGAGACCTTTTGGGAACTGGATCTGTCATACAGTGTGTGTTGCCGGAGGCCCTGCTACAGCTGCTATCATCAGGTGAGCATCAGCAAGTGTTCAGACATCCTTTACTTGGTATCACTCATCCACAAACTTGTACACTTAACTTGTAACATTATTTACATTCCCATAAGAGGGACTTACAATTTCATACTCACTGACCAATAAAACACTTGGTCAGTAAACTACACATTGTATTCATAATTACACGCCTCTTCACATCCTAATACCCTTCCTGACTCTCGTCACGATTGACCGTGACTAGTAGCCAGTAATCGCCTGCTCAGGTTCCATTGTGTTTCCCGCAGCGACTCGACTGCGTAGGCAGCGAGCCGCCGGCATAGCTGACATCAGCACGTCTGTTATATAACTTATTCCAACCAGCTGGGAGGCAGGTACGTTAACCTGCGCCCAGAGGCTCATCCCCTAAGCGACACTTAAGTCTTTATAGGAGCACCCCCTAGTATTTTAACACTAAACAACACTCTACACTGGTAAGCTTACCCAGCTACGGGAAGCTGCCCTCTCTAGCAATCACCTTCCAAATTAATACAATAACATATATGTTTTAGCCCTAACCGACCCCCCAACTAAGGGATCTAAAACAAATTGGTGGAGGCCGGGTACCACGCACAAAAAAGGGCTCATACAACGAGTTCTCGTGGTAGAAACGGTCCGTACCGCATACAGCCAAGCGAAATAGTTGTGATTTTTTTTTCCTGACAGAAAGCACACTAGCTACACAAGGGATTTTTCCCCCAAACCAACCCCCACCCCAAGGAAAGAGTCAGAAATTGCGTACACATTTCTCCTTACACTCACCCGTAACGCAGAATGGCACCACGTGCAGAAGCAACAGAGATTGTAAGCCATAGAGGCAATAGGGATACACCGATACTATTAGCATTATTGCTAATGTGCCAAAGGCATATACAAAGGCGACAGACACAAATACGGGCACTTCAAACAAAAGTCGGGGCAATAGAGGACAAACAGTCATACCCTCCGTCAGAGGGTAGGACAACGCGACTGAGATGCGCACACAAGCACTTAAGGCACATACATGAACACCTCAATAGGAGCCATGTCCAAAGGAACAGAATATACGACCAATTAATCACCACACATGGTCCTGTAATAGATAACGCAGCCCTCGAAAGAATGAGGGTGCACTACACAATTTTACACACTCAATACAGAGAGCTCATTCGCGAACAAGCGTTTCTCCAACTGGCGGCCACAGAACTGTATAGGACACAAGCAAATTGACACAACAGTTTGCCAACGGGCCATGAGCCTCAATAGGCAGTACTCCCAAATTTGGGGAGGAATATAAGGAAATCCAGGCGAACAAGGCCATTTTTGAGTTCATGGCAGGGCCGCCAGCCCAGCCGAGAGAGGACATAAGCGTAGATACGCTGACTCGGCAATTTGCGAGGATGTCCCTCTCGCCACGTACTGCCACAAAAGGGAAGGAGTTCACCGTGGCCACAGTCCAGAAGACGGCCAGGTTAGACTCCAACACACTGCAGGGCCAAAGTCACATCAATACACGTCCCTCAGCTCCGGATCAGAAGGCAATTTTGCCAAACCGAGGAGCAGAACCTGGGCCAACCCCCTCAAAACGGACGAACGAGAGGGAGTTGACGCCAGGACTCTCGAGTACACATGACATAACAGGGAGAAAACGGGAGGTAAACATGTCATGGGCTGAGGACATAGAGCCCGTCCCACAGCACATTAAGCCCACACAAGCCTACACACATAGGCAAACACAAGGGCAGGAGTCTACCGTGGCCATAGGCCAGAAATCGGTCAGACTACGCTCAAATACATTGCCAGGGCAAAGACAGGCAATTAAACGGCCTTTACCGCTAGTTCAAAGGGCAATTTTGCCAGAATGGAAGCGGGCACCGGCATTTGTACCCCAGGTGCGAATGCATAAGAGGGTGTTGCCTTCAGGCCCTCAGGGTGCACAAGACACACCTGCACACTCTGCCCAGGCGCAGACACACAGTACACGGGGTATAAGAAAGGTCTTATTACCTACCCCACGAGACCGGGCAGTCAGGAATACACACACACCCATAAACTCTACTAGGGTAGGGCAGAGCGCAATTAGTCCCTCAGACAGAACCACATTCAGGCCAACATCCAGGCACTACGGTGAAAGCAGGCCCAGGCTTACTTTGCTACAAATTCCTCCGGAAAATAGCAAAGAAGCACCTCGGTGGGTTTCAGGGGCCTACACCTTAGTGACAGGGCGAAAGTATTCACCTTGCCGAGCAAGGACGCTCGGACGGGGATAACAACTTTCACCAGGAACACAACATAAACCAATGTCACTTGCACCACAATTAAAAACACACGGAAACTCACGGACAAAAACTGCACATTTTTCATGTATATACAGTGGAACATGGCTAAGTCAATATGTATAATTCAAAATTCTTCTTAGTTTTTCCTGGCCCCTTGCATTTTTTAGGCCATCAATGGTTTACAATCGTGATTAATTCAAGACATATTTCGGACAATGCAAAGTTTTAATATGCAAAGCCGAGCGGAAGCCAATTAGGCGAGCCACGCGGCTTAGGGCCGGAAAGAGCTATTCCGAACACAGCCCAAGCAACAAACCACAGCATAGAGCTTAGGCGGGTCTTTCTAAGTAGAAATGACTAAGTGTTCTATGTTCCGGTCCCACAGTTTGATAGATTCTCTTGTGATGGCCGAGAGCCCTAAGCGTAAGCAAGAATTAAGAATCTCAAACTATTTTTCAAAAATGGTAGATTTCCCTGAGACGTAACTAGGTTAATGTTGTACTAACGTCGCCCAACAGGTGAATAGTACACTCAGGTCCTACCTTTCATTTTGAAACATTTTGACATCATTTACGATACAATCTTTATAGATTACCGCCGCCTGGCAACCCTCTTTAATAAGCATAAAGCATTGCGCTGACGGGATACAATATATTTTCTCTACTCTTTTAAAAGAACTCTCTTAATTCGGATCGTTGCATAACTCAATTTTTTTTTCTTTCGCCTCTTTCACTAATCTCGTGAAAGGAAAATTATCCAAGTTGAACTGTATATATCTGATCCATAGGTATACGTGATACATTACACTGCCTATAACATGAATTTTTCTCGTCCCCCGTAACAGCGCGCAAACTAAACATAAACACCATGGGGTAACACTCACAGCTCAAGGGGGAAACACCATTACTTATTTCTGGAAGGTATATCATACCCGCAAAACAACACCTACACGTAAAGGCGGGAACACTGTCAAAAGGAAGGAAATGATCCCACTGGCAGACGTGAAAAGAAGGCCAAGAAATAGCCTTCGGACCCCGCTGACCACACCGGGATACGACCCTAACACTTGGCAGAACTGTCCCGAAGACACAAGCCTGAAAGGCACCAGGAATAACTACCCTGGTTAAAGACGGTCTCGAACCCGCTACCTCCTGGATACCAGGAATGCAAGGTCGGGTAACTATCCAATGGAAGGATAGGATAATAAAGGACAGTTCCACTAACACATATACATACGCACAAAACAATCAAATCACCTCCGACACCTAGTCACCAAACACGCGACTAGCGGCCCGGAGACACTCGTGTATAGACACAGCCAAGTACCAATAACAGGGATATATTCGACCCACGCTTACATTAACACAAAACTTGGGGACACGAATGTATTTAATGGAAGGTTCTTTTCCATTACGGAAAGCCATGCTCACAACAACGGAGCGAGCAATCAGGCTTCCACATACACACGTGCTGGACACAGGAACATTGTCAGACAAGTAATAGATAGTACACACGTCAATGTAATTAGATACTATCGCCGTCAGCGATAAAACACCCGTGACTGGGCGGCCTTCGCTAGCTACGGACAGCCAACATGCACGCAGCTCTGAAGGTAGAAGACACCATCATTTACGGGAGTTTCAAAGCCCTATAACTCCCAAAATTACACTACGAGGAGAATTCCAAAAGACCCAAATTTTTCACACCAAAGCGTATTTTCATCTGCGCGCCTCAAACTCACGATACACGTGCCAGGGGACATACAGTACGAAAAATCGTAACACCAGCACCTTAAACCAAGGCGGGTGCGAACTCACGACCACTAAACTGCACCGGGAAACGGCCGGACAGGATTAGCCGTGGGACGGCACATAAATACAAAGGGTAGCGTGCACGCAAGGTACAATAGACACGGCCGTCTAGGTATAACATAATTAATAATTAAGATAGATATGAGTAAATAATGTAATAGAAAATACTGCAATATTGTTAAAAGGCACCGCATACAAAATTATTACCAATGATGCCACAAATTGTGAATACACATATTTTTATCACACACATGTACACAATGATTATGCTTTTGTCTCTTTCATTTTTCATCCTTCTAACGTCAAAATTTGTGAAGGTGTCCCTTTTACCCCAGCACAATAAATTATATTTTACGTATTCCTTTAACTTATACCTTGGGACACCTATTTTTTTCTATTTCTTCCATCTTTCACATTGCAGGGAGCAATTTTTTTCCCAATACAGCGTCGGACGGCACGGTCACACGTCCAGCCCTGGGATTTTTCCTCCCTGCACAATACCAATATATATAATGGCTAAACCACATATTTTTTGTTGTGGAACTTTTAATATTGCAAATGTCAATTTTTTTTAATGAACTGTTTTAAAGCATCATATGCATACCCCAAAACCTACCCCTCTGAACACAAGCTGATCTCACACCTACACGACATCGCTACATCAACACGACATCACTACCTCTACACGACATCAACCCAGAAGAAACGAAGAAGAGATACAAGGAGGATTCAACAACGACCTACTACATCAACACCCCCACTCCACGTTCCGTTCCCGTTCGCGGGGACGCGAACTAATCAAAGGAGGAGACTTGTACAGGCCCAGGGGGGGGGGCTGCACCCCCTGAAAGCCAACCCCCATCATCTATTAAAACCACCCCTAACTGGCAAACATCATAAGTCCAGAACAGTACCTTTTACACAGCAAGAGCGGCCGACCAGCTCGGGAGGCTAGACAACCACTTGCAACACACTCATAAACATCTACACTATAACCAACTGGGGCAGCTATGTCAATGGAATGCTGACTGTGCAACGGCAGGACCTATAAGAAGTGAGGCCTTTTGGGAACTGGATCTGTCATACAGTGTGTGTTGCCGGAGGCCCTGCAATAGCTGCTATCATCAGGTGAGCATCAGCAAGTGTTCAGACATCCTTTACTTGGTATCACTCATCCACAAACTTGTACACTTAACTTGTAACATTATTTACATTCCCCTAAGAGGGACTTACAATTTCATACTCACTGACCAATAAAACACTTGGTCAGTAAACTACACATTGTATTCATAATTACACGCCTCTTCACATCCTAATACCCTTCCTGACTCTCGTCACGATTGACCGTGACTAGTAGCCAGTAATCGCCTGCTCAGGTTCCATTGTGTTTCCCGCAGCGACTCGACTGCGTAGGCAGCGAGCCGCCGGCATAGCTGACATCAGCACGTCTGTTATATAACTTATTCCAACCAGCTGGGAGGCAGGTACGTTAACCTGCGCCCAGAGGCTCATCCCCTAAGCGACACTTACGTCTTATAGGAGCACCCCCTAGTATTTTAACACTAAACAACACTCTACACTGGTAAGCTTACCCAGCTACGGGAAGCTGCCCTCTCTAGGAATCACCTTCCAAATTAATACAATAACATATATGTTTTAGCCCTAACCAACCCCCCAACTAAGGGATCTAAAACAATATGTACATGTTTTCTGTCAGTGAATAAAATGTGTGCTCGTAAAAAAAAGTACACGTTCAATTGATTATTTGAAAAATTGGTTAATTCGATGATGTTTAAAAAAATATTGGAAAAAATTATTTCACTGTTTCATTGAAGTATAATAACAACCTCATATCAATATTCGGCTAACATAAAGTCGAATGTTAATATTTTGTGTTTGTAAAATTTTTGTTTCCAAGAACAATTTTTATAAATAATTTTTTCATGATCATAATTATTTGAAAAATAAATCTTTTTCCTTCTCATATTCATTTGTTTCAATATAAACAAAATTTAAATTTACTCATTTCAAAATTTGTTATAAACATTAGCATAAACAATATGCATTTTGTTGTTAACCACTATCAGTGGATTAAATCATTATCTCTTTCATCAAAACTTTTCTCATTCCGAAAATTTACATAATATCTCACACAAAATAAATGTTAATCATATAATTTATTATTATTGTTATTACTATTATTATTATTAATTTCAAAATTTCATATCAATTTATTTACAAGTTTTCTTACCCTCTCATATTGTGAATATTTAATGCTCATTTCCACTGTTATTATTATTATTATTATTATTATTATTATTATTATTATTATTATTCCAAGCACAAAATAAAAATATCTTCAATTATTTATTTTATTTTTGCATTTGCAACTATTCATTTCCTTGATATTTTTTCCTCGGTCAGGTTCATCACATCTAAACTCATGTTTTTCAATTATTATTTAGGCATACTGTTGGAAATTCAAGTTGATCCAGAAAAAAATATTTAAATATGCGGTTTGACAGATCAATGGAATTTGACTAGAATATGGGGCGGTCTACTTGCCTAACCCTTCTTTTACAACTGTGAGCCCACATTCTGTTCTAATAACACACGCACAACCATGTGTGCCCATAACTACGGGAACAAATGCCCACTTGGATGACCCCTCGGCCTCCACACAACTTTAAGTGTCGACAATTCGCACACTAAAATCATTATATTATTTGACTTCAAATATTCTTCTCCTCAAAACATTTTTTTTCTTTTTCTGTTTGTAATATGCTATCTTACCACTGTACTGTGTGTTCTTCAATTCTATTTTTCCAATGAAAAGATGTATTTAATTCTGGTCAATTTCTCCTTGCCTCCCATTTACATAATCTCTCCCTAAATTTATACATTTAATACCTGCCGCTTTATTTTTCCTCCATTTAATATTTTTAGTGCTTTTGGAAAATTTTACTGAGCTCAAATTCTTAGGATTTCACTTCATTCATAAACTCATTTAAATTTATTTATAAATCCAAACTTCTATTCCACAAATAAACAAAGTTATTTTATTATACTCTTCCAATTGTTTAAATTCTTCCATGAAATTATTATTATTATTACTACTGGAAAAATATTATTTAGGCATCGTTGCTTCACTACAACATCAGAATGATTATTATTGCCCTATTTCATCCATAAATAAATAAATGTTTAACTCGTCATTGCAAATGATTATTAGTAACATCTCACTTTCTGATTATTAATGTAGTAATTATTTAATCATTATTAACAATTAAATTTAATTTATAAATTGGTGCTATCACCTCCCTAAATACATTATTTATAACTTTTAAATGGTGTCTTCATATTTTAATTATTATTAACTTATTTATTTCATAGTAATTTTATTATTAAAAATAAATCAAATTATTTAAATAATCCAAGTTATAATCGAGCCTCTTCTCTAAATAAGAGTTAAAGAAAAAATATTCCTATCCCTTGGAAATAACTTAAACATTTCATGTCGAAACACATGAACTTGATTGTCGTCCTGACAAAGTAGTAAAATAGAATAATAAATTGTCGGACTACAATATCGCTCCTTTTGTCATTCTGGACAAATATAATAGACGTTCTCATAACGATGATAAATATGTTGATTTCTTATAGTGACAGTATAAAAATGGAATTCTCAAATACTACTATAGGCTAGTGGATAGTACAAGTATAGTTGGCTTACTTCATTCTTGATGCGTTGGTAATGCGTGTCCTACAGTGTTCACTATTCCCATAGCGTCCTCCCATGGCCATCTGCAGTTCCATATCACTTCGTTCGCTTCCATACCACACCTCCCCTCGAGTAGTTTTAACGGCACATGTCGGCGTTTAACATAACTCGTTCAAAAACACTCCCGTTGCATACTTCCCTCAACACTCGGAGTCTCCTAGCGCGCTATTCAAATATCAGCCGCTTCATCTCTCAAATAAACCAACGTCTCTGCTTCATAATAATGACGTCAACATGTCACGGACGTGTAAAGGATCCGGGTGCAACGCCACAGCAGTCGGCTCTTTGCAACAAACGTAGGAACCTAAGAGGGTTGTTTACATTCTTAACCTATATAATTTAGCTTCACTCAGGTGTAATTAGTGGAAGGTTCATTAACATGCCATAAATCTATGACATGGGACCGCCGGCTTTACTTCCCCTTCGAAGGAAGGCATACTGAGGGATTTTAACGCTCTTAAAACCCCGATGGCTTCGGCGGTGTTTGAACCCGCTTTCTTGGGCATAGAAGCTCAGCATTCTATCAACTACGCCACCGAACCCGCTATCCAATTACCTAATGCAGGAAGTACATTTGACAACCTTCTTTGCTGCTGTGTGAATCAGGTAACCACACAAATAATAAATAACGTTATCGCCTGCTCTCTCAGAACTGTCATCATTAACTGACAGGTTTATTGGATCAAGTTCGGGTTCAATGTCTGTCAGTGTAATGGTTTTTTAATCTGCTGACAAATGTTATCCTTCATCTCTCTGCTCTTACGCATCTCATTTCTCGCCATTGACCGTATTTGCAAGAGAAAGCAAGAAACATTGTCAATAACATCTTAACAATTAGCTTGAGAAGATAGGACTCCTTTCAATGGTATGTATTGTGCCCGCTGGCCGAAGTTTCGGGGAGTCATCAGTTTCAAATGACCCTTCCGAGACCCTCTTCCAGCTAACACACAAGTATTGGGAACGACACATTCATAGGCCGGTTTCGCACAAAAGTCTGTACTCGGGGGTATCGGGAATTGGTGAAGTTCGATTTTTAACCAGCTCAGAGGAATGCATTGATATAAAACTGAGCAAGAAAGAGAGGTCTGTCTTATGTTAAAATCATGAATAAATTTTATTCAGAATAGATCCCTAGCCTAGGATGAGAGTTGCATAACGCCTAGTCCGATTCTAAACTGCCCTAAAAGAAAATTTAGAAAAAGTCCTATACAAAATCTAAGGTACTCTCATGGTCCTAATACAAAAATTAAATGATAGCAAACAAGCTAAGAGTATGGCACGTAAGAACAACCCTAAGCAATTACATCGAAAATGACTACGGGGGGATCAAACATCAAAAGAATTTACTGCAAAGCAATACATTTACTTGTTTACAAATACTAAGAATATAAACATTTAACAACAAAAGGGAAAATTGTTACAAGCTATGATGGTGCCATCTCGAACATTTAACTTCAAATTTACTTGTTTATCTAGTCCTAACTAACGTTAATCAATATACGAGACGCGTTTATTACAAAGAAAAAGATACTAAATATGTGCACAACGTTGCTGAATAAAAAAAGAATTAACTAGTACAACACAAATATGTACAATAAATAAGCACTCCTATTTTTGTGCAATTGGCATTGCCTGCCTGGCCGATTTGTCACTCTTTACAACAAATGATCATAGTATCCAGATGTGTAAATGAAAAAATAGAATAATAGGAAGCCTGCAAATGCGATAATAATTAACCAATTATATCGACTCACAATGCTGCTAATCTGATGTGTGTGCTTCAGTTTTCACATTATCAATTGGTTGTTGACTAAATGGTGTCAGAGTGTATCAAAATGTATCAAATATAAATCAACAATTAGTAAAATCTAATTTTGGTCCTTCAAAAGATTTTATTTTCAGCGTTTATTTATTATTTAGGCTCAAGGGGGAATTATAAGATTTGTTTAGTTTCATAAAAATCCCATCTTTGATTATTAAAGTTGTTACACAATTATTTATGCCTCACAGTGTATTTGTTTAGTTTTATGGACCTTTAATTGCGTTTAGTGTAGTCAGGTATGATCTGTAAATCCATCTAATGTTTAATAACTTCACAATATTCCACTGAGGAATAACTTTAATAACAGACACCTTGTGTCTCCACCGTTACTTTTATTATTAGACATGCTGTGTCTCTCTTATACCACGGATTCATTAATCCTTATATCATCGGTCTGGCACGACTTCAATAGTTCATTGCCGCCGGGATAAATTACCATAAACATGTCGGAGATATTAATCCACCTCTACGACGTACTTTAATAGTACCATAATAACATTAGTTAACAATTAGTGTGGATTCCTGAATTATACACATTTTAAACAAAAATTACAAGGTCTAATGTCTCTCCCATAAAACATTGAGACAGTTAAGAAAAGTGTGTAGAAACACAGCTAATAATGCTCTCATGGATAACGGATTCCGTGTTTTGATTACATAATGTTAGGGATCTCACTGCCTTCTAAATTATTTTATACAGTGCCTGAGATCCATATAGCCGTGCTATGAGTAGCTCTCTCGCGCACATGCGACCTTGGCCTTCATTTGTCACCTGTTGGGGACTTGTTTATTATGTCATAAGCCTGACAAGCAACAGACTACTTTCTCTGTTCTTAAAATGATACGAAATGGACATTATAAATTTGCCTTCCTCGCGTAAAAGAAATTGATAACAAAATTAAATCTTTCCACACGTGAGCTTGTATTAAAACTACCTATGTTGTGCACTTAGTGAAACCATTGTTATTACTAATCTACTGATCCAACCCATAAAAATCCAGCTACAGAAACATTTTCTGACTTACAGAGTGCAGCGTCAAGACTTCGAGACCCGCCATGAGATCTTTTAGCAGTCTCCGCAATGGTCTTAAATCATCTTTCCTTTGTTTCAGCGATCTTCCATTGTCAGCTCCCCACGCATATGGTCTAGCAATCCATATTCAACTCCAAGGCGTGGTCGCTTTTATCCATGTGATGTAGATGGTTGGTCGGTTCCATTTTGTGAGTAGGAGTAGGGTTTTCACTGGTTTTAAATTTTATACTGGCGTTAATAAACTCATTGATTCTACTGGTGCGGTATAATAAATTGCTTCTGCAATGCTCACTCGCAAATAATTTTGCACGTGGTCAAAATAATTATATACAGTTTAACGCAAAATAAAGTTTAGCACTTCCACAATATACGACATAGTTTCTCATGAACACAGTTTTTACAAATGATCACAATTTTCATAGCATACTTGTGCATGTCGGCATGCGGCCTAATAGTTCACTCACCATGGTTTCAATGTTCGTCAAATCCGGTCAAATATTGTACTAGTTAAATACATTTTAGCGTTTTCAATAAATTCCTCTGCATATTTAAAAGGGATGGTTGTTAATTTCTAATATAATTATGGATTTCTCCATTTCGCTGGCGGCTTCCATTACTCGTATCTCGTATCACGTGTTCGATTCCAGTTCTTCACCAACACGACTGTCCCCTTCGGACGTTCGACTAGAAGTGTGTCTCAACCAGCGTGGCGTTAGCTCCAAGCTAAAGTATTCCGCGCAAATTCACAGTTTCGCCTTCCTGCGATATGCACCATAATTTAAATATGCAGAATGACTTGAAATGAATTCTTGATGATTTACAGGGTATCCAAAATGTATAAATGTTGATGATAATTGAATTTTGCTCAGAAATTCTTCCCGCTTCCTGTAGGGTGTATTCAGTATTCTACAGTGTTACAGCAACTACTCCAACGATCTTGTGATCGATTCCCAACGCGAACATGCGTCATCGGGCGCAGTATATAGACTGAAGCAAGTGGACTTGAAAGAAGCCGGTAGAAGTTGGATGATCATCACTGCTTAAAACTCTTAGGGCCGGTTTTACAATGTCCAGATATCCCTCAGTTATAGATAAATCACGCTATCAGTCATTAAGTGCGTTCTACAATATTCAGATATGTTACTGATATAGCTATTTATTTATTTATTTATTTAAAGGGTACAGAAAGTCCCAGTGAGCTGCTAGCTCTTTACAAATATGGCTTAGTAACTTATACTAGAATATACTAGGATCATTTATTCAGTCTTTATGGGTTCATCTATATTCTTCAACATATTGTTTCAGGAAGTACCTGCGTGTTTCCATTTTGAATTTGTTCAAGTTTACAATTCGTCTCAGTTTAGGAGGTAAGTTGTTATAAGGTGTGCTGGCTGAATAGGAAATACTTTTAATACCATATCTAGTTGTGTTTGTTGACTCCATGTATAACTGGTTTGCTGATCTTATGTTATGGGTATGGATGTCTTTCCTGCATTGAAGTTCAGTATTAAGACTAATAAGACCTTGTTTTTATTTGAATATAAATAAAGCTTCAGAGTATTTGAGCTGGCTTCGTAATGGCAATATGTTTGTCTCCTGAAATACTTGTACAGTTGTTTTCCTAAAATCGTAACCATACATGATATTAATTGCACTTTTTTTGAGTACTTCGAGCTCATTTATTGATTTCTGTGTACATTTACCCCATATTATATTCATGTACATAAGGTGAGAATGAATAAGAGAGGCATATATGCTCCTTAAATGTTGATTGCTTATTCCATACTCCCTTAATCTTATTAGAACACCAATTACACTAACAATTTTCTTTTTCACATTTGTGACATGTTCGTTCCAACTTAAGTTATTGTCCAAAGTTATGCCTAAATATGCGTATTGTTTCACCCGTTCGATGGGTACTGTGCCCGTCAGAGGAGCTGTCAGGGTTGCCAACAGCCGAAATGACATTTCAAACACCTTACCTGCCGGACCCATGTGCCACGAGGATCAGGTGATTTTCTTATAGGCCATAGCGGCACGAGAATCCATGATCCAAGGGATCCGTGGTAACATGGTTGCTAAAAGGTCATAGACAGCCTAAGAAAATACACCTCCTAAGGTTGACTGAGAAAATAAACTTCCAAGCTTATGTAAAACTTGTAAAATATTTACTAAAATATGCAAGCAACTATCCTAGTTCGGAGGGTTTTTATCGGCTAATCCGCAAACTAATAAATAAACAAAAATAAAGATCAGGGCCCTACATGTAAACTACGGTAAACCCTCGCGAAAGATCAAATTTACAAAGTTAAGCAACAACAGCATTGCTAGGAAAATGGTACGTCAATAAACCCTAAGTCAAGTTACAAAATAAACTAATAACGGAATTTACATTTAACAGGGTAGCAATAACAAATCTAAGTTATGATGATACCATTTCCTCATTTACATTTAGTGTTAAATAATTTAGCTAATTACTGACATTTAATACAAAATTTACGGCGGTGACGTCCGGAAGACAAAACAATTACAACAAATCTACATGACAAACCGTCAAAAAAAACATTAAATACACTCTTACAAACTAAGTAAGGTAAACATGGGAAATACAACAAATAAAACAAGACCACAATCAATTATATTCCTGCCTTCGCCCTGGGTTACTCTTTGTAAACCAGTGTCATCTAAGTGCATGTCATTTACGTTGGCGATCGCGTAATGAAAACTACGACTAACGTCGCATGAGGCTCAAGCTCCACCAGCTACGAACTATAGGTTAAGCAAGCACTCCGTCGATCAAAATTAGTGTCATCTGTCCTAGATTACTTCCATAAAGAAGCGTAAACAAAAGCAGGTGTCGGTCAGCAGGTCCAAAATGCAAGTGGATCAAGTTTAAATGCAATAAACAATTTGTTATTATTTGTTTATAATAATTATGCGCTTAATTATTAAGGTGTCGGTATAAATTATTCGTTGGATTATGGCGAATAGTGCTGACGATTCTGAATACCTTGGGATCACCAGTAGCAGTCTCGTGCGAGATCAATCTCTGCTATAAAATACCATCATCGAGCTCTCCATGCTCGGACATAACAATAACACAGGTTATTAGTGGCTCTCGGCTCACTTAAATTACCTCGGGTAGGCCTGGTAATCACTTCAGTTACCTCCCGTAAATACCTAGTCTACAGAACGAATTCTGGACACAATGAAATACGCACCAATACATGAATAGCCTCTAACACAGGCGTCTATCTCTAGCCTCTAACACAATAAATAAACCTCGACATGAAATGCAATCACTCTCAAATAGAGTTAAAAGGTAGTCGCTTCAATACCGATGCAAGCGTATGGCGTTTTCCAAACAATTCATCATAACAAAACATATGATTTCCACAAAATGGTGGCCTAGACATTGACCTACTTATGAACCACAACATCTAACGGTAAATAATGCTACAAGCATTGTCAAAAAGTCTGATATATTTGTCTGACTGTATGAGTGATGCTTTAGTTGCATGCTGGGAACTCGTATAACCGGTCAGTGACTTGGGGTTGCACTCCCAATTTACAGTCACCTACTTGGACGGTTGGAATGACATAATAGACTAAATGCAGGCAGTTTTCTCGTAAGAAGTCCATTAGAAAACTGGCCTTGTTATCTGATCCCAGTATAATACTCAAATGGAATAAACATTAGGCTTAAAATCACGCCTCAAAACTGTACACAAAGACGTGGCATGTTCTTCAAACCAAAGAAAAGTAAAATATAGAAATACCACTCGTACTGAAAGTCTTTGCAATCCGCAAATATGTCACTTCATAACTGCTCTGTATTTAAATAACCGAACATTATCTGTGTCGAAACACCTGCCACTAAATAAACATTATAAAGGCGCAAATCTCACGATTGCTGAGTTTGCCAATGATACGGTATTAATTACAGGGTTCGATGCTAAGTTGCATACAAATACATTTCCCTGAATATGTTCTGTACTCGAACAGGATGGCTTCATAGCTCATCTAAATGAAATATAATATTACCTTTACAAAACTGATAGTTCTGTCGACTCTCAACCGACACGAACTGTTCTAATGAAATCAGTGGCGTGACAAACATTTAACTAAAAGGGGGTGTTATAAAATAACACTGGCCATGACATCTAGTCGTCATGCCAAAGTAAGCTATACACAAAATCACCCGCGTAGGGGTTGAACAAAGTAGTATCAAAGACTACAGTCACGTTTAGTAGGGGTAGAATTAACATCTTAGCGATGCCCATCAGAATGCACCATGATTGAACGGGGTTCAAACACAGGGTGGCTAACAAATCACTGAAAGTGAATGACAAAGATTAGTTCTAACATTACAAACCCTACCTATGGCTCGTCAAGAAGTTCGGTGTATTTTACAATCTACTCTAGTCTAAAAGAAACTACAATTATTACTACACCACACAAGAACCTCACAAGGAATAGATTAACAGACTCACAAGAAAGGATGTCTACATCTCAATCGTTCCAACGACTTGAGGGATATAATTAGGCTGCTGGTATCCAGACAAGGGTTGTCCAAACTGGGCCTTCACATAGGCTCTATCCATTACCATGGCCTTAATTCGTCCTCGACGTTGACGTCGTGATATAACCAGACTCCTTCCCATTATAGCAGTCGTCATGTTCCTTAGCTTAGCTCATTCGTCTCCCGCTCAAGTGCTATGTTCTTGGGTCTTCTATCATGCTGAAGTTCTCCAGAAACGCTCCCTCACATCATGGGGATTTATCTACTCATTCCCACGGATGATGTATGATAAAAGAAAGCGTCGAACACGTGGTTATGAAAATATGAAATTTGTGATAATAACCACTGGAAAATGTAGAAAATTGGTGTAGCACAGTTTCACTGAAACTAGCTTTTTTGTGGTAGCAATCTCACTGAATCTACACGGCGAGGATGATAGAAAAATTGGCCATGCACATATCTGCTTTCACATTCACAGATTCAATGTTCCATAAATCACGTGGCATCGAAGTTATACACTGGAAAATTAATCGCTCTTGCGATCATAGCAACATTTGTAACTGTTAGCGTTGAAATAATGCACTTTGTTAATCATAACTTCACAGTTATTAATACATTTTCGCCTCACTTGAAGACATTGATTTTCACACAGCTCGTGGCTGAAAATGTGGTGTTCCACGATGTACAAATGTTATCACTTTTTGATAATTCGAAGAATTTCGTAGCACAAGCCTACATGGGCTTTAATATTCACTTGGTTGTTACACTGTTCAGTGTTAAATAAAACACGATGTACAACGATCACTTTCCTCGCCTACAGGCGGACAATTTACTCGTCTTTGAAGACGGACATACAAAACGCATCCAACAAGGATGGAAAATCCTACACATGTGCGAAGAGCTAGGTCCTTCGCTGCTGGAACTTACAAATACTCTAATCGTGTGGCAACTGATTGGTTCCGGTTCGCGTGTCTGCGATGATAAAACCTTACCAAAAGTAGAAATAACATTCTCCAGAATGTTTCGATGATACTGAATTACTAAATGTGAATATCTGAGCCTCGTAGAAAGTAGAACTGTAATAATAAAAACTCATATAATAATATAATGTTTTTTTCCAAAGTCAAAAGTGCAACCATTAATAACTCCAAGGAATGTCAGCATGCGGCAACAGCATGGCTGGTCGGTGAGTGCGTTCTAAGATGATGCATCAAACGTGCGTTGCAATGAAAAATAGCACATGAACCTATGCTTGGCGGGTTCAGTACATTGCCAATTTTAACTATGTTGCAAGTGCTTGAACTGTAAGCTGATTTATGAAATAGCATGTATTTTGTTTTTGAGCTGCTTATGATTAATTTACTTTTTGAAAGTCATGTTGTTAGTATATTTAGATCCTTTTGCATATTCTCCATAATCGTTTGTTCACAGGCGCTCTCGTAAAGTATAAATATATCATCTGCAAATAGAAATATTTTACCAGTAAATTCTAAATAACCTATATCATTAATAAATATCAGGAACAACAATGGTCCGAGCACTGTCCCTTGTGGGACATCGCATTTAACATCAGAAATGGACCCTTTATAATATTAACATACTGCTTCCGGTTAGATAGATAGTTTTTAAACCACTCAAAGGCTATTCCTCTAATTCCTGCATTTGATAGTTTACTTAGAAACAAGGTATGGCTAACAGTGTTAAACGCCTTAGCAAGATCTATAAATTTTATTTTATTGTTATTGTTATCTAATGCTTTATGTATAAGTGACACTACGTCAAATGCTATTGAATCAGTGCTATGTTTGGAAAGGAAGCCGTACTGATATTTGAAGAATTTTTTTTTTGTTAGGAAATTCAGGACTTGTTTTTAATTACTATTTCCAGTACTTTTACAAGTGAGGATAATATACACAACGGTCTGTAATTACTGGGGTTAGATACATCACCTTTTTTAAATATTTGTACCACTCTCGCTAGTTTACATTTATCTGGTATTACTCCTGTTTGCAGTGACAAGTTAATTATATCAGCAAGCAATGGAGTCAGATGATTGGCACATCTCTTAAGGAGCATTTTATTTATTCCACCATCTGTGTAATTCTTTTTGTTCGCAAGGTTTTGAATGATTTGTTTAACTTCTGTCACATTTGTTGGTTTTATGAATAGTGAGTTACAGATCGTCAGACACGTCTAGCGGGCGGAAGGTCTTGCTCCAGTGCGCATGCGTCAGTGTTGAGCAACCAAAGCTTTTTTCTCCATGGCCAAAGTACCGGGAAGCCGCTACCTATCTTCTTTGGGAAGTCGCTTTATCACTTAAATCAAAGCCGGTGCTCAAGCATTAACATCAACGCTCACGAATCTTCTGAACCAATGCCTTAAGACTAGCAACATTCCTACCTCATGGAGAACGTCTAAAGTAAAGATCTTATACAAAGGAAAAGGGGACATGAAATATCCTAATTCCTACAGAGGGATAGCTCTCGAATACTGTATGCTCAAAATTCTGACAAAACTTGTGACGAAAAGATTGACGGAAATGACCAAAGAGTACATACCTGAAGAGCAATATGGCTTCAGAGCAGGGAGAGGCACGCTTCAAGCAATTAAAAACCTACTAGACGACATAGAGGAAAGTCTCCGAGAACCAAGAGGGAAGTTCTACACAGTTTTCGTAGATTACTGTAAAGCTTTCGACCAACTTGACAGAAAAATCATCCTCTCAAAACGAGAAAAAATGACAATAGAGTGCAAACACATAACAGAACTGATACGCAACCTACTCATCACAAACAACATCTTCATAGATGACAACGTAGCCATCTCAAACGAAATCATCCAAACCAACGGAGTCTTGCAGGGAGACCCCCTTAGCCCCCTCCTTTTTAATATAGCAACCTACGATGTCGTACAACATAGAAGGCAAGAGGCGGAAAGCTCTGCGAAGATTTACATCTACGCTGACGACATGGCAATTGCATCAAGCAACTAGGCAGGGCTGCAAAAAGCTATCAACGTAATGGAGAAATGGGCAGAAGATAACAAGCTGAACATTAACATGGAGAAAACTGTGAAAATGACCTTCAGGAAAGGGGGAAAGGAGAGTCACGACGATAGAATCTCGATCGGAAACACACCGCTAAACACAGTTAGCACCTTCAAGTATCTCGGCGTAACACTCCAGATGACCATCAAATCCTTCAGACTACATGTAAAATCGAGAGCTACGGCAGCCACAAAGGCAATGAATGACATCAGGACCTCGACAAAACTCTCACTGGATACAGCAATGTCGCTGTTCAACACAAAGATAATTCCAATTCTCACTTATGGAATCGAAAAAATATGGGGCAAAATGGGCATCGGTGACCTCAAAACCATGGAAGCAGTAAAGGCACGCTACCTAAAGGTAATCATGCGCGTGTCCAGATATGGTACAAGGTCCAGACTGGTGTATGAGCTGGCAAAGGAAACTTTCCAAATGCAAGATCTGAGGACTAAGCTCCAACTTCCATCCACGGAGAGCTGGGAAAAATGCCTACAAGAAAGGGAAAATAAGAGAGGAGAGATCCCAATGGATTTCTACGCTACCGAGGCTATGACAAATAGATCCTGGACTGAAACAAATCAAGACCTCCGGCACTTTGTTAACTCATTGGCTGTGCATGGATAGCATTATAAAGTGTGCAAAACAAAACACTACCATGAACCCAACGCCAACTGCGTGTGCGACAGATGTGGCCAAGACTGTAGCCGATGCCATGTCCTTTATTGTGAAAGACGTGGAAAGCCAATCATAGAGTTCTGTACAAAGTGAACCACAAACAAACTCTATAATTCTGCACAACTTTATTATTTGTAATTTTGCACAATTTGTGCGAAATAAAACGTTAATTAAATATGGCGTGTATTAAGTTTTTAATAAAGCACATTATAGCTATTATGTTTTGAATAAATGATACTATAGCACTTTAATATGCACACACCTTCAATCTACATCTTAACACATTGAGCAAATTACAACTAACATCGTCACAGAGTAAATGCATGTATACACTCCGACCAAGTTCCATAGAGGACATAAACTAGATTCATTATAGTCTCCCCCACTTATATAAACAAATAAAAGGAACTATTCATATTCTTTTGGGCACATAGTCTTGCAGATACTGAGGAGGTCGCCTGTCTCTGGCTGATCTTCTTAAATAATTATCAGCCGGTGGTGGAAGGCTGTTCCGATCAGGGCGTTCATCTGGTTGCAGGATGGTCTGCCCTGTATCATCTGAAGTGTGAGTTGCAGGAGGAATATCATCATTCTCTAGTCTTGACTGGGTTAGTGTTGGTATATTTGGAACACCACGGACTGGAGGATTTGTTGTAGCAAAAGTGACATGCTTATCTTTCTTTGGTACGAGAGTCGATAATAACTGGTCATCATGCCGCTTTAAAATTCGTCCCGAATCCAATTTCACATCATAGTGGCGCTGGCCGAGTTTAGTTTGTATAACACCAAACTGCCAAATATCACGGTTTTTCTGGTGAATCCGGACTTGCACTCTCTCTCCCACTTTGAAAGAGCGAACAGGGGGTGAGAAACGGATGTAGTCAAGCTCTTTTGGTTTGGAAGAAGAGCATCCAACCGGATACGTAGCCGACGTTTCAAATATAGTTCATCTGGAGACTGTCCACATGCCAATGGCGTTGCTTTGTATTGAAACATTATGTTCTGTAACTTAGTCGATAATGGTGCCGGGTCATTTACAGCAGCACGAAGTCGTCTCTTCAAAGTTTGGATGTTTCTCTCGGCTAGCCCATTGGTTGCTGGGTGCCCTGGTGCAATATATTTCTGAAAAATCCCTCTCTCCTTGGAATAGGATCTGAATACATCACTCGTGAAGATAATGGCATTATCTGACACAAGGACATTCGGGTACCCATGTACGGTAAAGATATTGTCAAGCAGACTGATAGTAGTTGCAGTGGATGGAGCGTCTTTCACCATTCGGACTTCGACCCACTTGGATTTCGGGTCAACACACATCAAGAAATGGTGGTTATCAAATGGTCCCGCATAGTAGTCTTGTGCAGTTCGCGAACGAACTAGTTCGGAAGAGCGGGTCCCACAGACGAACTACCGAACTAGTTCCCAGATCCCTCGCTTGTTAGTTCGTTCGCTCTTTTTCCGCTGACTGACTTGTAACAGCGCGAGAGCGCGGGTCCGCCGCAGCTCGTCAGCTCGTCACGTCATCACTCATTGCACAATCACACGCGCTTTCTTTCGTTCAGTCAGTTCAGTTGATTGAGTGTAGCCTGTCTATTGTTAGTGGCAAGATTGTCAAATTTTGGTGCGGCGTTTGTTCAATGTTGGTTTATAATAATATAACAGTATAACATACTACTAGTGCTAACATGCTAATAGGTAATAACTACCTTATATTTGTAATGTAATACAGTGGCGGTTCATAAATTGAAGTTACTGATAGTTAATTGATTTAGACGTGGGGATAATTCCACAGTATTATGTAACTTAGTCATTTTGGATTATTTGAAAATATGTCCAATTATTTAGAAATTCGGCGAACTGGATTAACATTACCATTTTATTGACCTGGCTGATATATATTTTTCTCGATACATGGTGATACACCTACTTTTACCTGTTTTTAAGAAATGAACATTATGACGATGATTCACAAAGAAAAGCGAACTTCTATGGACAAAAACTCTGAACTAAGAAACCTATTCCTCCCATTTATGCCATAAAGATAATGTACTCAACGGTTTCAGAGCAGCCAAATAATGAATATCACGAAGCAAGTAAGAAATGAAACGAAAATTTCGGGGGGGGGGGGGGGGGCTCTTATCATCACCTAGTGACAAGTAGGAAATGGAATCGGATGGTGACGCGCCGATCGATATACGCGAAAAATTATGATGATAATTGTTGTTTTAAGGGGCCTAACATCTAGGTTATCGGCTCCACGCGGGAAAAAACTAAGGAGAATAATAAGTGTATGCTTCTACGAACACATCGTCCATCCTGTTTTTCTTTTAGGCACGGTACCGGTATTTCACTAATGATAAACAAATGTCGACTTTTGGCTTTATAAACAATAGAAAGAGAAATTGTCTCAGAAGGAAAGACATGGACCCTAATTAAAAGGATGGCCAACAATAGAGTGAGATGGAAGAAGTTTGTAGCTTCCCTATGTTCCTACAAGGAATAAAAGGAAATAAGGAAGGTATAAGGAATTTCACTAATGTTTCAATACTCATATTTTTTATTTTTTTATCTTCGAATATCAAAATGTAAAACACATTACTACACACGCAACATGTCAATATCTAATAATACACGAACTGCACGTGCAGCGAGCATAGTAACTGTAACAGTAGCCTACAGTGTTGCTTGAAACGAGAGAAATGTGGATGAGCAATCAGTGGTGACGAGTAATGAGTGGTGACAGACTGCTATAACAAACAAGGAGCGCGTGCAGTGGCAGTAGCAAGGCGAGCGAACGATCTGTCTTCGAGATGGGAGCTAGCGAACTAGTTCGCCAACGAGCTGCGAACTAAACTGATCGCTCCCAGCCGCGAACTATTATGCGCAAGACTACCGCATAGTCAATGTGTATACGTTCCCAATTTTCTTCTGGTTCATCCCAGGGGTGTATTGGAGCTTTTGGTGGATTTGAACGAGTCTGCGCGCACTCTTCACACGATTTGATAAGCAATGTCTTTGTCTAATTGCGGCCAGTAGACATATCGTCTTGCTAACTGTTTTGTTTTCACAATGCCGAGGTGTGTTAGATGTAACTCTTCCAAAAATGTTCTTTGTAGTTTCTTTGGGATAACAATTCGGTCTTGACGGAATAGAATACCATTTTTAACTGTATATGGTTCATCCAAGCATTGAGTTTGAAGACGTTGCAGGGTGGCTCTAAGTTCTGGGTCTAACAGTCTCATCACGGATAGTTTCGTATGTAATGGCTTCACTTGACACTTGAAGAATCGTTTCAGCACAGAGTTGTGAAACTTCTGCATTTATTGATGTTTCAATGTTTGGCGAGGTAGATGCAACAGGGGCTTGGGATAGGCAATCAACATTTTCGTTATCTTTGCCTTTTTCACTCTTACCGTGTAGTCAAACCCGGAGAGAAACGATGCATATCTTAGGAGCCTTGCGGATGTAATTTGTGACAGGCCCTTGTTCTGATGAAAAATACGAGACAGAGGTTCATTGTCTGTCACAATAATGAAATTTATTGAAAAAATATAGTTGTAGAAGTGTGTTGTGGCGAAAATTATTGCCAGCGCTTCCCGGTCAAGCTGACTGTAATTCCATTCTGCTGGTGTTAGGGCACGAGATGCATAGGCGATGGGTCTTTCTTGGCCATCCATCTCATGACTTAATACTGCTCCAACACCAGTAGGACTGGCATCGGTTGACAAGATGGGTGATGGGTTGAATGGGGTAAGGACACGTTCACTACATAACTCGGACTTGAGATTCAAGAAAGCTGCTTCACAGGCTGCAGACCAGAAAAATCATTCACCTTTCCGCAATAACTGCCGTAATGGGTGGGACTTCGTTGAAAAATTAGGAATGAACTTTGCGTAATAAGTCACCATACCAAGGAAGCGTCTCACTTCTTCGTTGTTTTTAGGGCGTGGCATTTGTGACACAGCTTGGACTTTCTCTGGTGACTTGCGGATCTCATTATATGATACAATATGCCCTAGATAGTCTATGATTTCCTTGAAAAATTAGCATTTGCTTTTTTTTTTCAATGCTTTTTTTTAAAAGCCGTTCTAGACAGGCTATTAAGTTCTTGGTGCACTCCTCCTTCGTTGTACCATGTATTATGATGTCGTCAAAATGAGCTTCAGCTTTTGGAAGACCATGAAGGATCTGTGATAATATCCTATTAAATTCTGAGGGGGCAGTTTTTATGCCAAAACTAGTCGGTGCATCCTGAAGGTTCCTTTGTGAGTGGATATAATTTGAATCATACTACCTTCTTCATCAACCTTCAGATGTAGATATGCCTTGTATAAGTCTAACTTGCAGAAAAATTTTGAGTTTCTAAGACTTTGTAGAACATCATTAACTGGTCTTATGGGATGGTTTGCAGAAATCAACCTTGAAGTTACTCCACATTTGTAGTCAACACATAACCTAACTCCGCCATCCGGTTTTGGGATAACAACAAGAGGCGATCCCCAATCACTTAAAGCTGTGGGGGAATAACTCCTTCTGATTCCAATGAAGTGAGTTCCTTTTCAACGCGTTCCCGAAGAGCAAAAGGGACATCACGTTCACGATTAAAGACAGGTTTCACCCCCTCTCTGAGTTGCAGTTTTACTTCAATATTGGGAACGCATCCAATTTTTTCTTCAAAGATGGTACTATACTGATGTAAAATATCCTGAGTTGACTGCACTGAGTTGATAGATTCAGTGTGAAGTGATTGATTTGTGTCTGTCACTTTCCTTCAGATCAAGGCCGAGACCCCTGATCCAAACACGACCAAGCAATGCGGCATGGCCTTGCGGAACTACAAAAAGATCTGCAACAATTTCTGTTCCTTTGTATGATACTGTGACAACAATTTTTCCTCTGGGTTTGATAACATGATCAGAATATGATCGAAAACAGACATTTGTTGGCTGCAATGGCAAACCAAGACCCTAGGTTGAACATTCGTTCTCTGGGATGAGTGAATATTTTGCTCTCGTGTCGACTTCAAATCTTTGTGATTTATTGTCGAGTTTAAAAGTGATAAAATATTTATCCGATTCTTGTCCTACTTCAAAGAGATCTTCGATGCATCCCAGTTGTCCTATCCCGAAATTGGTTTCAGGGTGGTCATGCAAGTTGTCATCTATGTTCTCAGTTTAAATGTTGTGTGTATTTGACTGTTGAAGAAGTGTAGTGATACAAACTTTTGCAACATGTCCCACTTTCCTACATGACCTACATTTAAGAGAGTTTCTGTTTGTGTGACAGTCTCTTGACCTGTGGTTTGAATTTCCACAATTCAGGCATAATCCATCAATACCTAGTGCTCTATAATTGACAGAACTACGGCGGCCCCTGGACTGTGAACGTGGGTGAGAGCCTGGGCTGTTGAACAAAACGTGACTGAGTATCACTGCTATATTTTTCATTATTAAACTGCTATATTGATTCATACTTCGGTCATTATATGAACCTGTGGCTTTTGTTACTTTGTTTGTGTCCTCTACAGTGTCTGACGGGGCAGTGAGCTGTTTTGACAGCAAATTACTCTCATACCGCGATGCGTCCAAGGCTATAGCCTTCTTCAGGAGATCGTCAAATTTCGTGTCGTTAGACTGGAGAAGTTTCTCTCTGATCCAATTATCTCGCAAGCCACGTATAGATTGTGCACGAAGAAAAACATCCGCGATTGAAATTCTGGCGTCACATGTACACTGAATATAAAAGTCACAGTCTAGTAAGTGGCTTCTAAGAGTGGCAACAAATCCTGCAATATTTTGACTTTCGTTTTGATTGACGTTCAAAAAATAGTGTTGGGAAACCACGGGTGAGACTTGAGTTGACAGTATTTGCTTGCAATGTTTTACTAGGTCATTATAACCGAGAGACTTGATTGGTTTATCAGGGCCTAAAAATGCAGAGAGATTGTTATAATGAATTGCCCCTATTGATGTACACAAGAGTTGAGCTTTCTTTGTTGGATTGGTGGCATTGTTGAAGTTTGCGTAATTCTCAAATCGTTCTAAATACGACACAATGTTTTCCTTTTCAGAATCAATTTTCAAAAGGTGTGATGTTAGTGGCTTGTGGGGTTGAGACGGACTGGTGAGCTTGATACCTTTCAAGTAACTTCTCTTGAGAATCGGTAAAAATGTTCAGTAATTGTTGAACCTGATTTGCGTCCATCCTGACGGAACTTCGAAATAATTTTAAAAATCACAGTTCAAATATAATAAAATGTTTCAAAATAACCGATTTAAAACACACTGGGTAGTGATCGATGACCGAATATTGTCCTGGGCTTGAGAAAAAAAACAACATTGCACAACCTCCAAGTTCGAACTGCGATAAATATTATTTTGAATATGTGGCATGCAGGCACACGCAGCTGAATATACGATGAGTTTCTTAGGATCGTTTACAAATACTCTGTGTACATTTCATGTCTATTTGCCTGATTCTTGATTTTACTCACGTGGCCGTTGAAACAGACGACGTAAATACCGTACTTCATTCATATAGGCTATATCTGTACCGTAGAATCAAGTCCCAATTCCTCGTCGCCAACTATTATGTTTTGAATAAAGCATATTATAGCTATTATGTTTTCAATAAAGGATATTATAGCACTTTAATATGCACACACATCTCAATCTATATCTTAACACATTGAGCAAACTACAACTAACATCGTCACAGAGTAAAAGCATATATACACTCCGACCAAGTTCCATAGAGGACATAAACTAGATACATAATAGCGTGGTAAATGTTTGGCCTGGTGATTTGAAGCAATAAAGCATTCGCAAATTTTTCAGGATGGAAACGGTGATTGAGACTGGCATTTATAGCAATCTATAAATTGCATTAAGTCACGGAATTAAACTTCTTTGATGTGACGGTTCATTGTTTTCCACAATGATGTAGGCTACTGTGTAATAAAATTGTGGCGATGAAGCGTTCTGTGATATTTTACTACCGTACGGTAGAATAATTATAATGTCGATGGAAATGCAATTTTGATTAGACTATTTATGATTAAGCTGCACTTGTACATACTGTATCTAATGAATCGGTAGCGATATTTTTCTGACAAAGAAATTCGCTCATGGAGATTATGATAGGCTATTGTTCAATTACGGTTTCAATTAAACTATTTACTTTAAAGTATTTGATGCTATACAGTATACTGGAGATATTATGTAAGGCACTTTTTAGTGGGTTAGTTTTGTAATCTTCGACGTCACTGTTTAGAACCATTTTATACTGTGTGGTATGTTTAAGATGTGGTTTTAAGGAACGTAAGTAGCTCATCTGTCCTTAAATGTCGGAGATGACTGAAATGCTAGATACACAGGTAACCGGTACTTAAAACTTTTGAGATAAGTATTAGGCCTACAAAATGGTCGGCGATTATATGATCTATCTTTCAAGATATTTTATTTGAAGAAACTGGCATCATCCTAGATTTTGGAGTAGAAAATGGTTTGCTACGGAGACATTTGCAAAGGAGCAGGGCCAGTAGGGCGCAGTAGTACCTGTAATAAGAATGTTATGAAAAGAGTGATGATATGTTGTATAGGCCTCCCAAATAACGCATCAACTCGATCGGGGTGGTAAATTTCCATAACTGTCAAAGTACCATACCGTGGAACCTTGTTTCACATAGGCTACAAAATGGGTTCATGGTCCTGCACCATCATCTAAATTGATCATGGCTCGTTCTTCTTCAGGGGCAGGTGACCTCGTAGTTCCGCCCCCCAAAACAACAATAACTAACTCGTTCTTCTTTCCACGGCGCTTTGGGCAATTAATTTCGCATAAATACACCTCGAAAATGAGAAATCTTTAGTTGCATGGCTTAGCTATCCACATGTTGATATCTTAGCTTGTCGAGGCAGTTGCCTTAGACGTTTATCGAAGATTGACATTTTTTCTTTGCCGACATGGTTAGGCCAAGGCCTTGTTGATAGAAGACTGGCTTTAAATTTGCGTTTCTAGCCCCCATATCAATGGCTTATATCGTTTCATTGTGTCGCCGGCTTTCTTTTAATTGTTGTTTGCCTTGTTCGACGGCTTTAATGGTTTTCGCCACTGCACTGGCACCGCCCAGAAGCGTATCCAGAGCAGCCAGACCGGCGAATAGGGCTGGCAACACCCCCCCCCCCCCCCCCCCCCCGCGCTTAGGGACAGGAATGACTCGTCTACCTTTCTTTCTTTAATTATCGATGCATCATGGAGGGATTTCGGGCCCGTGGACAATCGCACCGCCTGTAATGCTTTTTTGACAGCCACCTTTTTTTTTTTTTTTTTTTAACACAGGGTGTGAGGCAGACCGACTTGGTTTTCGGCCTGGCTGTCTTTTCTTTGGTTTTGTTTCTTTCATGTTCACCGCATATCTTTATTTCACCATGGCCATATTCGTGAACCTTTCACAACAAAGATTCGATAACAACTAACGTATAGAGCCTTATTTCATGGCGGTATATTTCAGTTCTATATAAAGCGGAAAATCATTCACGTTTTTTTCAGCTTGCTTTTCCTCTAACGTAAGCATCAGATGAAATTATAATTTATCAACAGCATTTACAGTTTGATAATTGTGGTCCAACAGCCTATGACAGTTTATTTCTATTTGTAAATATTTCTGATCAGGCATAGCGTATTTAATATGAATCACACCATCATAGTGCAATCGAGAGTGTCTTAAACCTCAAGCAAGCACATACGTAACGTGGTGGCGGTCATTCACCAGTGGTGGGGAACGGTTCGCGTCATTCACCAGTTTTTGATTTGTCAGGTACACTAAAACACAGATGGGACAAATTTATAAAGCCTTGTCATTTGGTAGGTTACGCAACGTTTCGTGCAGACATGGATTTACTAAACCAGGAACCTTGCCTTGCATGTCAATAATACGATGATGATTGGCTGAATATCCCTCGGCGGTTAGCCTCGGGACCATGTGGTATACACTTTGCACTTTGCGATCGACATAGGTTTTTGTAGCCACCTCTCGAGGCTGTTTTGGAAAGGAAGCGGCCATGGCCATGGTCACACTAGCTCGCCCAAACACGTCCATGGTGATAGGCTTTAACTAACCTGTCCTACTCACTGTGGCGTATATATATAAAAACCTCATACACACATCAAATAAACTCAGTCGTAATCACTATGGAATTAATGAAACAACCCTATGCTTTGCCTGCCTCCGATTTGGTTTCAGAGCTATCGCTGACCGTGCGTGAACCTAAGCGGCATGGCACCTTATTCCCATCTACCATTCGATGTATCATCGTGGGGCCTTCTGGCTGTGGAAAGACTAATGTTTTGCTCAACATCATTACCGCACCTCATGGCCTAAGATTTCAAATATTTATATTTTTGCCAAATTCTTGTACCAACCTCTGTGCGTGTATCTGGAACAAATTATGTCTTCGCTAAATAAATAATCCACGGGCTATTTTACATTTGCATCACCCCAAGACACCATGCAACCAGAGCGCATACAACCAGATTTCATTATAATTTTTGATGATATTGCTACTCAACGACAGAGAATTTTAGTATGGGGCGCCATAAACAAGTGGATTGTTTTTATCTGGCTCAGACATATTCAAAAATTCCTGAACAGTTCAATCGTGACAATGCCAATCTCATCGTTTCTTTCGCCAAGATTCTAGAAATCTTTATCATATTTTTCAAGATCATGTGAATCCTAATATTCCCTTACCGCTTTCAGACAATTGTGTGCATCATGTTGGAACAATCATCCCCATGCCTGTTTGGTAATTAATAAACACAGTGAACGATGTGACGGACGTTACCGTTTGAGCTTTGATCATTTTATTTCTCTTTAAAAAGACCAATGTTTTGACATTTCCTGTTAGTGTCATTACCTCCACCATGGCGACAACCGTAGGGTACAACAAATATGTTCAAATCATAGAGCGTATCATTTAGGCACGAAATAATATTCGACGTAAATGTTGTGAATTACGACGTTTAAAAAAACATGAATCCTATGCCCATGTTAAAGCATGCTCCATCATCGGTTCATCCGATGAGTATCAAAACAAAATGCTGCTGCTGCTGCTGATACCTCTCAAACAAAACCCTTAACAAGTTCAAAATTTACTCAAACCGTTTCACCACAGGTGGTAAAATCATCCTCCGATGATACTGAACAAGAAGACGAAGAAGAGGAAGAAGAAGAACAACTTGGTCAAAGTGAAAGTGATACCATATTTTGTCCTCAAATAAAAAAATCCTCACCCTTTCAACAGTTTCTAAAACAAAACAAAAATCGGTCATAGCGGAAACACCGTCTTCCTCCAGATCATCTCCATTTTCACAACTCTTGGCCACCCCTCAAAATAAAGCTCAACTAAAATACATTTTAATAAAATATTAATGAGCAACACTGGAACGATATCTCACCAATCTATTTATTGGAGAGACAGACACAACGTATGGTGTGCGCTATGAACAGGATGGTTTTAAAATTGGGGATTCAACTATTAAATTCGCTCGTACTAGTGCTGTTATTAAAAACATCAACTATAAATTAACACCAGGACTGTTAAAGCTACTATTCTCTCGTACCCCATCTACCCATGATTATACGCAACAAGACCTTGGCAAATATAAATCCATTTTATTGGACACTCATGCCCACAAAAGACAATATTATCCCTCTCAACAAGTGAATGCCAATATATCTAAAAAATATACATCCATCATTGCAAACATGTTTGGTAAGCGAAAACACCACTCTGCCTCTGGCGTTAGGTTAAAAATATTAAAACCATACGTGGAAATAACCTATCCTTCCCTGGGATAAGTTCCTGTACAATAGCAATAGGTCAATCAATTTTCTTGCTGTTGTCTGAGCCTATTAGAACAACTTCCCCAGTCATCAGGTTGTGTTTCTGATTCTTGGAAGTAAGTTTGAGTTGACCAAGATATTCAGTTCTGAACCGTTGTCTCAGGCTTTCGATTAATTGTTGTTGATACCGTAGTCCTTTTCCTAATCACTGGCATACGCAGTATCACAATCGGGTACTCCAATCTCCTTTACACCTTGGATAAACATAGAGGGAGTTTTTTTCTTGGTCGTGTGGCCTCCTGAGAGGCCGAGTGCAGGTCTTACTAGTCGACGCCCGTGGGCGACCTGCGTGTCGGGATGAGAGATGGAATGAAGATGAATGAAATTGGGCAAGGATGTGGAATTAAGCGGCCGTGGCCTGTCAGAAGGTACCGTCCCAGCATTTTCCTGGTGTTGAAAATGGGAAACCACGGAAAACCAATTCAAGGACGGCCGACGGTGGAGCTCGAACTCACGCGTCTACCGAGTCAGCAGAGAGCTTGGCCCCATGGCCTAACACTGCGCTTTAGCCAGCGTAGCCACTACTGTCGGTATAGAGGGAGTGATGGGAACAGAATTAGAATTGTCCTCTGAGACGTAGGTCAAGGGACTGGAGTTCAATATTGCTTCGCAGTCACACAGTACTGTTGACAACTCCTCCACAGTTAATCTAGATCTCCCAAGCGTTCTCTTCAGAAGCCGCTTCAGAAGACCGATGAACCGCTCCCACCATCCACCCCAACATGCAACAGTTGGTGGATTGAACCGCCATGCCAGTCAATCCGTTCCACATTGCTGTATTCTGCTATTTTCTCCCAGTTAATAGCTTTTAACATGTTGGAGGCTCCTGTAAAGTTGGTTCCGTTATCTGAATACACAATGGCTGGTCTTCCACGACGAGCCACAAATCGTTGAAAGACTTGCAAAAAGTGTCCAGAAGATAACGAAGAGACTATCTCCAAATGAATCGCTCGGTAGACTGCACACGTAAAGAGACAAATCCAAACCTTATTTTCACGAGTATAAAATGGTCCCATTAAATCAACACCTATTATCTCAAACACTGCAGCATCTCTTACACGTGTCTGCGGTAAAGGTGGGGAGCTAACAACCATCTCCCTCCCACCATGTCTCTTGCAGATGACACATTTTGAAATAACAGCGCGCACAGATTTCCTTCCTTGTAAAATCCAATACTTCTCTCGTAAGATACTTAATAGACCTTGAACACCAACATGACAGTTTTTCACATGTGTGTCATACATCAATCGGCAAACCACTGCTTGTTTAGAGGGAAGCACTACAGGCAATCTAAAGTCCATCAAATCTTTCCTTTCTGCTACCTTCGTAGTTAAGCGGATTACTCCATCATGGTCTTCGTAAGGAGCGAGTGATGCAAGTTGCTTATCTTGAACTCCAATGAACGACTCCTTCTGGACAAGTTACATGACCCTTAGTTCCGCCTCTTCCATTTCTTTTGCAACAAGTTCGCCTTTCACAAGTTCAACTCCTTCTCGTTTCAGACAACAATTTAAGACAAATCGAAGAATCCACCCAATTGTTCTCACGACCCTGTTAAATCTTGAAAATTAGGAGTAGTATCAGTCACCATCACCATTCTCGCAGAGCAAAGATATAATATCCCTTTTCTTTTCCACAATGACTTCTTCTTCATCCTGGGGCCGATAACCTCGATGTTAGGCCCCTTAAAACAACAATTATCATCATCATCATCTTCTTCATCCATCTGGTTCTCTTGTACTGGCCTCATATCTCGTGCAAGTTGTAACCATTCAGGTCCTTCCCACCATTTTGAGGTTACAAACTTCCTAATAGGACACCCTCTGCTAGGAAGATCAGCTGGATTTTCTTTTCCAGGTATATGTCTCCATGCTTCTTTTGGAGTAAGTTTCCTAATTTCATGTACTCGATTACTCACAAAGGTTTTCCATTGTTCCTCTCGTTTGATCCATGCTATCACGGTAGAAGAGTCGCTCCAGAAGAACAGCTGAATACCTTTAAACTCCATCTCTTGTAGTACGGAAGTGGTCAGTCGAGCACCAATAACTGCTGCAAGCAATTCAAGCCTAGGTATACTGGTGTCTTTTATCGGTGCCACGCGAGATTTTGCTTGAATGAGCTGAATTCTTACCCCAGAACTATTCACTAATCTAATAAATACTGCAGCAGCATAGGCTTCCTGACTGGCATCACAAAAACAATGAATAGAACTCAAAGCATTATCACTGTCTACCAGTGTTATCCACCTCGGAATCTTAATATCTTTCAGAAGTGGCATGTTAGTTATTGTTGTTTTAAGGGGCGGAACTACGAGGTCATCTGCCCCGAAGTGGCAAGTCTGCCATCCAAGCCATGAATGAGTGTTTGAGATCCTCTTCCTGCTCTTCATTCCAACCTCTTTTTGTTATCCAAGACTTTTGGAGGAGAATCTAAGGGAAAAGTGTCACTGAACATTTAAAAAAAACAATGGGATCAAATAACCTCTGTGCTGAAGATAGTACTGATCTTCTAGTGATCCTGTTCATGTCTTCACTTTTCCAGAAATCAGTGTTCACAAACAAGACATCTTCTTTCTTGACCCAAAGAAGACCTAAAATTGCAGTAGGCTTAATGCCTTTCAATGGAAGTTCAGGATTGGTAAACTCCCACCCTCTTAATCAAACTTGCCCTTAGTAAATATATCAGTGGATTCCTTTATGAAGCAATCTAGCTCCTTTTCATCACGAACACTTGCGACACAATTATCCACATAGAAAGACTTAAGCAGTGTAGTAATAGTAGTTGAGGAATAGGGAGAACTTCCATCTTTTCTGGGCATCGAACAGATCTTTAGATGGTGATCTATAACAGCACACAATAGAAAGGGACTGCAAGTCACACCGAACACTACTCGGGTGTGTCGAAATATTCTCAAGTTACCCGACTTGTCAAACCACAAAAATCTTAGAAAGTCACTGTCCTCTCTATCAAGACTGATCTGTAAGAAAGCCTTTTTTATATCTGCTATCAGTCCTATCTCATGAAGTAGGAGGCGAAGCAAAATTGGTGGAATTAACTCGATCAAGTCACTGTCTTTGTCACTGCATTGGTTTAGAGATGGGCACCCTTGCTCTCTTGCTGAAGCATCGAAGACTTGCCGAATGGGGGTTGTACTATTTTATTTAAAAACAGGCCTATGAGGAAAATAATGTCCATTGTCCCACTCTTCTCTTGGTATTTCTTCTATAACATCATACCTTAACCATTCAGTCAACACAGCATCATAACGCTCAAAAGAATTACTGCCCGCCATCTTCTTCGCTGTTGAGTCCAATCTGCGCATTGCCAGGTTGAAATTCCCAGGAAGGGGTGAGTGATCTTCTAACCAGGGAAACTGTACCTCATACCTTCCGTCTTCATTTACACAAACAGTTTTCTCAAAATGGTCTTTGGCTAGGCGTTTCATCTCAGCCTTGCTGGTTCTCATTACTGGATCCTCAATTCCTAATACATCTAAGTCCCACAAGGCAGTTAACGACTTCTCAGTGGACAGCATTGAATGGTTAATGTTCCCTGAGCTTTGTAACATTCCATGCTGTTATGCGTTCCATCATAGAAGATACATACGGGTTTGGAATATTTGACATTAATTAGACAGGCCGCAGTTGGTAACTTACTTTCACTAATATTCTTGCCTTTTGAATCTAAATGAAATCCTTCCATAGCCATCGATATCCTTTCCTCACTTTCCACTTCCTGCTTCAAAAATGCCATAAGTTACCAAGCTTTGAATTTTGTGCTGACTCTCCCGAGGTGAATTAACTCCTCTACCAAGCACGTAACAGATCCTCTGACAGGCACGATTCCACAAGTGGAAAAAGCATTACAGCATACTGCTCTGATGTTACTCCTAGCGTCTCTAAAGCACTAAGTTATGTTTCTATGCGATCATACATGGACGAAAGATCAGGTTTATCGCTACTGGTGGTTAAATTGAGGGTTAGTTTCAGAAGCTCCCTACCATATACGAGTACTTCAACAAGTAATTCATCACACCCGAATCTAGACTTCAAACTATCGAGAGACTTTTGATAGTTTTCACTAATTGGTGGGAAACATTCAACTATCCCGCGGGCGCGAGAGTTAGGTAATGTTGATTGTAGTAAGTACTTAAACTTATCTTCATGGGCTAAATCAGCATCTTCATGTATTTTTCGGAACTGTCCCCAGAACGCCAACCATTCCCTTACATCCCCTCCAAACTTCTTAAATTCTAACAAGGGTAATTTAAACTTGCGTTTTGCATGAGCTTCGTTTGAAGGCGTCAGGTCAGATGAAGCATTTAACATGTCAGCTATCTTACTTTTCATGTAGTTTTCATATTTCACTTCCAATAGTTTGGCCTTACTTGCATAGGGGAAGGTGGGCCACAGTGAGACAGAAAAAATATATTTTAGTATACTGTCTTATTTTTTGATATATGAGAATGTCTTTATATACTGAAATATAAGTTGATTGTTGCTCATCAATTTCATACCCTTAGAATTTCCAAAACATCCACACGTTTCTGTAAAAATAATAAATTGTGAACATGTTGCGGCCGTCTCACTGTAGCCCACCCTTGGGCCACACTGAGACAGATGATGGTCCACACTGAGACACAATGAAAAGAATTTATTTTGACTGGTTAAATACATAGATAAACACTAAAACAAATAATTAATGCCAGAAAACACTACAGCATATTCAGATTCCCAAAATTTACAGAAAATTTGAGATATGACTTTTGTCTATTTGTTTTGACATATGCACAGGAAACCGGCCACAGTGATCTGTTGCCTTTCGCGGGGACTGAAGCAATATCTGCACCCTATGGGTAAAAAAAAGAACTGCCTATCATTTTTGCTCTTTTTCTTAAGAATTTTACTTAATAATTTTCATCATCTAAATCTCATTTCACTTCCCCGATGCAAAATCTTGAGTGTTTCCCTGAAAACTCAACCAGAACGAAGTCACCTTCCTTAGGTTTGCGAGCAAGTTGATGAAATGTTAGGAGCTCGATTTCTTCATTATCTGATGAGCTGTCTGAATTAGAAGAATCATCAACATCATCATCCATGGAAATGTCTGTAGCTAGGGCTGCCTTTGGCTGAACAAATTCTTCTTGCAGTTCTTTAGATTTTTTAATTTTTATTTGTGGACTTAAAATCAAGTTTTTATTTCTTTCTGGGGTGTGAGTTGGAATGAAAGATCTCCCCTTTTCTCTCCTAGAAGTTGACTCTGCCCTCTCCTCAGCTTTGGGGTAACTCCGTATATCTTTCTCACTATCTCACTGTAGCCCACCCTACTGTGTCTCACTGTGGCCCACTTGCGACATGTAAAAACAATTATGTCTACTATCTTACCTACAATACTGAACAAGCTGACAATTCCAATAATTATTTAGTAATATGTATGTATTTCGACCATATTATATTCATTAATGTACAATGATACACATAACTATAAAAAATGAAGAAAATTTTACTTTTCTTACCTCAAAAACGAAGATGTTGTTTATCTCCTACATAACATGCTTCTTTCAAAGAGTAAACAGGATCAAAATGTCTGCTACCAGGAGAGCCAACCTCTAAGAAATATTAAAAAATGTCCCTCTTTCAAAAAAAAAAGAGGATTTAATGAGCTTGTCTCTCTGTGGCCCATGTCTCACTGTGGCCCACCTTCCCATATTCGTCCGCAGAAGTAATTTCCTTTTCCAGATCTGCAGTTGCGTAGTCTTCTTTTAGCATAACCTCTATAATTTCTTCATCCAGTTTTGCTAGATCCTCGGGCTTTGTTCTTGAACACCGTCAGGTTTGCCTCCAGAAAAATCTCATCACCATTCTTCGTTATATCATTATCCACGTTGTTATATATTCGCGTAAATGAACTCCGAATAACACTTCTTTTCTCTTTTGTCATGTCACGGTCGCCACAATGTTGCAAAAAATAGTAACTCTCGAAAGCCTAACCGGCGTATAGGTTCTTTTATAATACCGTACTTAATTTATTTTCAATAAACCAAAGCAGACAATGATCAGTCATGTCCTTCAAAACAGACTACAGAATAATATACAGACCCCGCTTGGAATGAAAAGAAAAACAAAGAGTAGTGACCAAAGTCCTTCGCCCTCTCGAAAGATATAACAGTCCTAAACACCGCTCATTAAGAGAAATAATCAGTGAACTTAAAATAATAAAGCCCCAGGATAAGGTTTCATTAGCTGAAATGTTGAAATTAGGAGGTGAAAACCTAGTTCAGAAATTTCAAGTAATTCTTACAGATATCTGGATTAAGGAGAAAATTCTTGAAGGCTGGGAATGCACCCCCCATTCACCCACTACACAAAAAGGGATAAAACAGACTTTAATAAGTAACTAGAGGAATATCCTTACTACCGGTATCAGTCGCGTACACATTTCTCTAAAGCCGTAGTCACGAGACTTGAAAAAGAAACAGAACACCTAATTGGCGGATATCAGGTAGGATTCAGGAAAGGCAGGTCTTTGGCAGAGTTCTCAATCTCAAAACCTTCGGCTTCGGTGGCGTAGTCGGTAGCATGCTGAGCTTCTATGCCCAAGATAGCGGGTTCAAACCCGGCCGAAGCCGTCGGATTTTTTAAGAGCGTTAATAATCCCTCAGTATGCCTTCCTTCGGAGGGGAAGTAAAGCCGGCGGTCCCATGTCATATATTTATGGCATGTTAATGAACCTTCCACTAATTGCACATGTCTGAAGCTAAATTGGATAGGTTAAGAATGGAAACAACGCTCTTCGGGTTCTACGTTCGTTGCCAAGAGCCGACTGCGGTGGCGTCTAGTAGCAAGTTCTGAACTTGGCCTAGTAATCGTTGACGGTGGCGCTTGGCGGCAAAAGTAGGAGCTATTTGAAAAATTCTAAGTTGCAGTACTTAAATTAAAAAACAGATAACACACACTATTACAGTCATCACAATTAACACCGGTTATCAGATTCTACACACACCCTAAGTACACGGGGCTACATGACCGCGTTGTCGCAGCCCCTAAACTTAAGAACCAACCAACCAATCTCAAAACCATCTTGCAAATCTGTAAAACCAGGCAAACAGTGCTCACTTTTGTCGTCTTCAGGAAAGCTTGTGACTCAGTAGACCAACAATCATTACTCAATATCCTAGAAGAATTATTCAAAGTAGTCAGGAAAACAAGAAACTTAATTAGTCACTCACTGACAGCCACAACTTCAGAAGTTAATTTTCAAGGTGAACTTTCTGACCCTTTACAATATATTAACTCAGGACTTCGACAAGAAGACGGATTATCTCCGTTATTGTTCAATCTTGTCGTTGAAAAAGTTAACAGGACAAGGGAAAATGAAACAAAAGTTATATCTATTGGTCGACTACTGGTACTCAAAAACAAAATTCATCTGCAGTGATTGGCCTTTGCAGATGATCTAGCTATTCTTTCTAACAATAGACAATAAGCTGGTCAGGCCCATGAAAGACTTCACAAAATTGCATCAAAGACCGGGCTCCAAATATCACCGATATGATCCCCATGTTATGGCGGTTGAACTCATATCCTGGCCGTAGAGAGAAAGTCGGAGAAATGAAGTAGAAAGGCCGCTATCTGAGGGGCGTCGGGGCACCCTTGGAACCATCGCTGGGGGTGACAGCGTTCAAGTCGATGGCGATCAGGAGCTGAATAGGCGGGCCCTGTTCATACGATACCAATTTGGATGGACAACCACTTACCGGCGTTAATTCGCTCAAGCACCTAGGAAAAACACTCCAAATACAAGGAACCAATTTCACAGCCCATAGCAAAGAAATATTAACAGCAGCAATGATAGCCATAAATTATATTAAATACTTGCAAATAATATCTCTCCCAACAGCGTTGAAGCTATTCTGAGTCAAAATAGCCCCCGTCATAAACTACGGCATCTCCAGTATCTGGCAGCACCTGTCAGTAAGCAACCTAAAGAATGTGGAAAATGTTAAGGAGACATCTCTAACGAGAGCTCTATGTTTATCAAAATTTACCTCTTCGAGGCTGGTATATGAGCTAACTAGGCAAATTACGAGGGACATTCAAAATGTTAGTTACACATGAGTACGGCAGACCAAGTACCGTTTATTGTGTGACACACTATAATGCAAAGCGACAGAGATACAACTCACTATTTTTCGACATAGTCACCAAGTCTCTGTAAACATCGGTCGGCACGGTCTACTAATAGTTCAATACCTTGACGATGGAAGTCCGCTCCTTGATCATGGAGCCATCGGAGAACCGCTCTTTGGACCTATTCATCATTGTCAAATCGCTGTCCACCCAGATGGTCCTTCAGCCTGCCGATCGTGGCACCCAACGTGAGCTCGATTTCCGATACTGCAGATGATCTCGCACGATGGCATGAGCACTACCTATGGAGATGCCGAACTGATGTGCAATTTCTGGGAAACACACTCTGCAATTGATGCGAATCATTTCATCGACCCACCGAATATTGTCTTCTGTGGTCGATGCTGATGGTCTTCCTTCCCTCATGGCATCACAATTGCTGGCCGCAACATTGCATTTGGTCCATACACAGCCACAATTTCACGGTGAATCTCTATGCAATTCAGCCGTTTAGCCCACAAGAATCGTACGGTACCACGTAGCCTATGTTTTCAGTTGCCGCACCATGTCACTCGCTCACTACGATGCACCACTTACCACAGGGGTCATCACTAGGATTTCTTAGAGAGCCAAATAGTTCGTATCAAATTTTCCTCAGGGCTGCAAGTATAAACTGTATAATTTAGGTTAATTACAAAATATAATTTTCTTACTGCAATACTACACTATGAAGTGGCGTTAAATAACTTTCAAACTATATGATTATAACATAAGGTTATTACACCAATAAAATAAACTGTTTTCCATATAAAAAGTCACGGAAATGTATTTTACTTGACTCTGAAATACTTGAATTTGTTAATTCTTTGAAGTCGATAGGCGAAATCTTTCACAGCTCTCTAATATGGCATCTATGTTAGCAGGTTGGGAAGACATTGAAATTCTCAAAATGTTGTCAACGTTTTCACTCGTTAACCTGGATCTGTACTTGTTTTTTTATGTTCTTCAGTTTACTGAATGTAGATTCACAGACATATGTAGATGCAAAATAATTAAGTAGAGAAAAACAACGACAGATTTTCATTACCGTACACGTAATAAATAAATATAACATATATTTATAAAATATTGTATAATTTTTTCATAAAATATTTTTTTCATAATTCTTAAATTTATGTTTTTATTCCTATCCCTAACCGTCTTGAGGGCCGCAAAAAATCGTTCCCAGGGCCACATGCGGCCCGCGGGCCACGTAGTGAGGATCGCTGACTTACCAGTATTGTAGCAGAACTGTCGCTGCGGGAAGCACTACACATGCTCTCTCTTTTCGGACAACGCGCCACTCATGTTGCGCAATGCGCCTGGCACCGGAAGACGTGTGTAACTTACTTATTGAACGCTCTGCGTATGTTGTTGGAGGAAATACGGGAAAAATTCTCTCTCCCATCAACTACAGTATATCAAAGTCGTTTTCTCGAACATCATAGAAAGAAAACAGAAAATTGGCTGGACGTTTACAGTACCGTACGGACGCTATGCTCACCGACAATTGGAAATATACCAACTACGAATTAAGGCACAGAACAACCAGGCTAGCTGTGCACGGATTTAATTTCAAGCTATGCTCCACGAAGACGTACCAATCGCCAAATGAGGGATGCGTGTGTGTCTTGTGTGGGAAGCAATGTGATTGTTATCACGTAAGGTAGGCTACCGTACTCAGTTGTGCAGGGAGGACAATTACTTTAAGTAAAAATTACTTTAACTCTGTTCTGAAGAAAATTAATGTGAAATAATCTTGCACATTGTGCGATTTCAAGTAAAATAAATAAATTCATAATTTGGTTTGATCGGGCGTCAATTGACAAGGAACAAGGAATATTAATGTGCAGAGCCCACGCCACGGCCTGATGGCATGGAAGACGAATGGTTGAGGCTCGGCCTTGGTTGAGGCCACAGAATAGATATCATTAGAGTATGGACACTTAGGCAAAACCGGAAGAACGGATTTTCAAATAAACAATTGATAAGGGGCAGCACCAATTCACCTGTAAGCCGCTTGGTAGCACCACTTATGGACAAACATATGATAAACAGCTGGGTGCTGAATATGTAATTCATTTAACTTAACTCGATTTCAACACACTAGCTCTCTTTATAATCAGATGCCGTATTTTAAGAAAATAAATGACAAGAAAATATAAAATGTTAATATTACTGAGTTTTAATTCTAAGAAGTGTGTAATTTAATGTTTAACACCACATTCCTTCAGTCCTGTGGTGTCGCATTGTGATTGCATCGTAACAAGGAAAGGTTTGAATGATTAAAATAACACGTTATATTGAAAAGTGTGGGGGAAATGTGGTTTTTGTTTTGTGAATTAATTGGTAGGTGTTTGAGGGACTGATATTTCATATGTATTAAAACCAGAATCATTCGGTGTAACGTTTGATATTTGTATTTACCGCTCCAATGCCCGAGGAAACCGGAATGCTGGTATGTCCGGTGTGATAAGAGCTGCGCAAAGAAATTACCGCACAGATGTTGGTTACCCATATTTCTGCTATTGGTTAAATTGCGAAATTTTATTTCTGAGTTGTTTTTAATAATTACGAGCATTTTATTTCTTCAGACAGAAACGACAGGCCACACCACAGATTACCACACTCAATAATATATATGGGTAGACTGCTCTCTCGCGGATACATGGTGAACTGTCGCCGTCATGCGTGCGTGCGTGTGGTGCTTCCGGTGACGGCAGTTTCAAAACCATGACGAAAAAACAAGACCAACTACAATCCTCAGACCTTAATGTAGAAAAAACATGGCGGCGACGGTTGCCCTACCAATAGCTAAGATCATGTCATCGGGCTTGTCACAGTTCGTGTAAATTATTATTTTTACTCACCTAATATCATAAAAGATATCACAAGACGAGACTAGGTTCCGAAGAAATATGCATAAATGATTTAGACTTACCTGAATTAATTTATCTATATAGTGCTGGCCTCGAATTATAGGTTTCTTCGTCTTCACCCAAGGGGCAGCTACAATAGTCTCACTGTTTCTGTGGTTGAATAAGACGCTTTTTGGCGAGTTATCACGATTTGTATTTAAGTTCAGTAATTATAGATTAATATTATTAGCAAAAAATAAATAAAAAATCAAACAGATTCTGAAGTAGGAGAGAAGAAAGTACCCGGTTACTGAAGTGCTGTCCCAGCACATGCAGAGTATTTGTGTACACACGGAATGAGAATAGTTGCCTGAAATAATCGAACCAACGCTACAGAGATACAATTCAATTAAGACCTCTCGTAGAATTGTCGAAAATCTCGGCTAAAGCATCACATCGAATTAGTTGATTGAAATATGCAAAGAAGCCGTCGTGTGGATATCTGAACATAATTATAGAGATTACCACACACAAAGGACACGATAATATGTTACCATCTAACCTATTAAACATTCGCTGTTACCGTTTAGAATAGTTGTACGCTGGAAATATTAGATTTAGTAAAGTAATGTAGGTAGGAAAGCACCATCTCCCTCTTACGGAATTATCGCGGCTCACCATCTCGTAATATAAGTACATAATTGGCTAGTTACTCACAACACTTTATTAAACACATCATAATAAAAAATAACTTGCAAGCTGTAAGAATCACAAAAGTATGAATAATGACGGAAGACAATGAGTTCAATGTTTGGCACAGGGGACACATCTGCCTTAACCAATAAAACAGAAGTTCTCTGTAATATTTGGCGTGTATACAAGGCAGTGTAGAACATCTGCTAGACTGGTAAGACTTTACGGAGGCACATGGAGCTGAGCGTTCAAGATAACGTCAACACTTTGGTCTTGCCATAGATGCTCATTGCGTTTTCCCTTTACTTAAGTTCGACACTACCGGCACTGAAAAGCTATTATTATATTGTCACTAACTAGCAAATCATTGCGGTGTATATTCTTGAGACACTTTTTAATGCTTTAGTCTTAGGTACTTCAACATCTGCAGTAAATGACACAATGCAATCGGTCGACTGAACAATCATCACACAAACGAACCAGTCCATAATAAGCGTATTATCACATATTTACACACGATTGCAGTACATTAACGCGAACTGGACTTAACAGACATACTGCAGACACTAACAATTACAGATGAGCAATAGTTTATCCCAACTTTCATCAAACGAAGCTAATCAAAGCTAATATTGTATCCCAGCAACGAAAGTAAACAAACAATATCTCGGGCTTCCGCATTCGCCATTTTCACACTTTCGATACCTGCATTAAGGTCTGAGCAAGACCAACTACAATACTCAGACCTTAATGCAGGTATCGAAAGTGTGAAAATGGCGAATGCGGAAGCCCGAGATATTGTTTGTTTACTTTCGTTGCTGGGATACAATATTAGCTTTGATTAGCTTCGTTTGATGAAAGTTGGGATAAACTATTGCTCATCTGTAATTGTTAGTGTCTGCAGTATGTCTGTTAAGTCCAGTTCGCGTTAATGTACTGCAATCGTGTGTAAATATGTGATAATACGCTTATTATGGACTGGTTCGTTTGTGTGATGATTGTTCAGTCGACCGATTGCATTGTGTCATTTACTGCAGATGTTGAAGTACCTAAGACTAAAGCATTAAAAAGTGTCTCAAGAATATACACCGCAATGATTTGCTAGTTAGTGACAATATAATAATAGCTTTTCAGTGCCGGTAGTGTCGAACTTAAGTAAAGGGAAAACGCAATGAGCATCTATGGCAAGACCAAAGTGTTGACGTTATCTTGAACGCTCAGCTCCATGTGCCTCCGTAAAGTCTTACCAGTCTAGCAGATGTTCTACACTGCCTTGTATACACGCCAAATATTACAGAGAACTTCTGTTTTATTGGTTAAGGCAGATGTGTCCCCTGTGCCAAACATTGAACTCATTGTCTTCCGTCATTATTCATACTTTTGTGATTCTTACAGCTTGCAAGTTATTTTTTATTATGATGTGTTTAATAAAGTGTTGTGAGTAACTAGCCAATTATGTACTTATATTACGAGATGGTGAGCCGCGATAATTCCGTAAGAGGGAGATGGTGCTTTCCTACCTACATTACTTTACTAAATCTAATATTTCCAGCGTACAACTATTCTAAACGGTAACAGCGAATGTTTAATAGGTTAGATGGTAACATATTATCGTGTCCTTTGTGTGTGGTAATCTCTATAATTATGTTCAGATATCCACACGACGGCTTCTTTGCATATTTCAATCAACTAATTCGATGTGATGCTTTAGCCGAGATTTTCGACAATTCTACGAGAGGTCTTAATTGAATTGTATCTCTGTAGCGTTGGTTCGATTATTTCAGGCAACTATTCTCATTCCGTGTGTACACAAATACTCTGCATGTGCTGGGACAGCACTTCAGTAACCGGGTACTTTCTTCTCTCCTACTTCAGAATCTGTTTGATTTTTTATTTATTTTTTGCTAATAATATTAATCTATAATTACTGAACTTAAATACAAATCGTGATAACTCGCCAAAAAGCGTCTTATTCAACCACAGAAACAGTGAGACTATTGTAGCTGCCCCTTGGGTGAAGACGAAGAAACCTATAATTCGAGGCCAGCACTATATAGATAAATTAATTCAGGTAAGTCTAAATCATTTATGCATATTTCTTCGGAACCTAGTCTCGTCTTGTGATATCTTTTATGATATTAGGTGAGTAAAAATAATAATTTACACGAACTGTGACAAGCCCGATGACATGATCTTAGCTATTGGTAGGGCAACCGTCGCCGCCATGTTTTTTCTACATTAAGGTCTGAGGATTGTAGTTGGTCTTGGTCTGAGTATTGTAGTTGGTCTTGCGAAAAAATTACATGGTAAAGGCCTGATGTGTCCATACTGTATATGATTATTATACTGTGGTTGACTGGTTGAGGCAGTTTGAAACTCATGGTCTTAGTTCTTGTTTAGATTAGATCTAGACTAGTGTGTCTTTTTAGGGGCAGATGACCTCGTAGTTCCACCCCTTAAAACAACAATAACTAACTAACTAACTAGACTAGTGTCATTCGTGGGGAGCAGGTGAGTAGTGAAGTAACCCACAAAACGTCATTTTATAGTGCGGTATATGATAACGTGCATAATTAGGGTGTTGAAATGTATAAAATACCGTAGGCTACGTAATTTCTTCACTTCCATTATCAGCCACACTCAGCATAATAAATTCTTAGCTTTTGAATTCCTACTATTTCTTAATATTTCCCAGCTAAACATATGCTTTATCATTACAATATTTTTTAAATGAATACATTCCAGTTTACTTTAATATTTTGAATCAGTGCACTTATGTTTTGAGTCATTAATTCAGTCTGCTTAGGTTTCGATCCGTTTCCTGTTTGTTGCTGCGTGTGTTTGTGTTTGAGTCTTCAGTATTATGACTGCTTTGATGCAGCCCTCCATGCTTCTCTGTCCTGAGCTAATCATTTCATCTCTACATAGCTACCACACCCTACATCTGAGGCAATCTGTTTAACATATTCTAACCTTGGTCTACCCCTACAGTTCTTGTCCTCGACCCTTCCTTCCATAACCAAGGCTGTGTCCCAATACTCAAGTTGTCTGCTATTGACTAGCTGCTAGCTACTATGTGCTATGTGCTATGCACTACGGAGATTTGGGACATGTCTGCTTGATCACAGCCTCCTTCATAGACTTGTGTTCTGAAACGCACTGGACTTACATGCTGGTACCAAACCAACACTCAAGATGGCGGTGATCTGCACTCCTTGTAAGCTCTTTGCACTTTCATCAGCTGTTTTAAATAAACAATACCTGAACGATACGATCATGGATACGCCAAGATGATCACTTTTTAGCCGAGCCCTAATTATGGTTTGTGTTTGGCTTAAGTCAAAAACAACCCACAATTTACATAACCTACAATTCCGATAAACTACAATTTCTATAACTTCCTTGACGTAGTCGACAATCTAGCATGCACTTTCGTTCACTAGCAACTACAGACTTGATTGCTATGTGCTAACAAGACCAACTACAATCCTCAGACCTTAATGTAGGAAAAACATGGCGGCGATGGTTGCCCTACCTATAGCTAAGATCATGTCATCGGGCTTGTCACAGTTCGTGTAAATTATTAGTTTTACTCACCTAAGAGCATTAATGACGAGACTAGGTTCCGAAGAAATATGCATCAATAATTTAGACTTGCCTGAATTAATTTATCTATATAGTGCTGGCCTCGAATTATAGGTTTCTTCGTCTTCATCCAAGGGGCAGCTACAAAAGTCTCACTGTTTCTGTGGTTGAATAAGAAGCTTTTTGGCGAGTTATCACGACTTGTATTTAATTCCAGTAATTATAGATTAATATTATTAGCATAAAATCAAACAAATTCTGAAGTAGGAGAGATGAAAGTACCCGGTTACTGAAGTGCTGTCCCAGTACATGCAGAGTACTTGTGTACACAATCGGAATGAGAATAGTTGCCTGATATAATCGAACCAACGCTATAGAGATACAATTCAATTAAGACCTCTCGTGGAATTGTCTAAAATCTCGGGTAAAACATCACACCGAATTATTTCTTTGAAATATGCAACGAAGTCGTCGTGTGGATATCTGAACATAATTATGGAGATTACCACACACAAAGGACACGATAAAATGTTACCATCTAACCTATTAAACATTCGCTTTTACCGTTTGGAATAGTTTACGCTGGAAATAGTTGATTTAGTAAAGTAATGGAGGTAGGAAAGCACCATCTCCCTCTTACGGAATTATCGCGGCACACCATTTCGCAATATAAGCACATAATTGGCAAGTTACAACACTTTATTACAAAATAATAATCATTTATTGCAGCTAATAGCCATGCCGAGATACAAAACTAATACTGATAACTTAAATCTTACTCATCAAAGTGTCTATATACAAAGTGTCTGACGGGTTCTGTTTGCTATATATATAGTTATTCGCAGCAGAAGCGTGTTAGCGATACTTTCCTCTGGGCGCAGGAAATGGCGTGATATCTATCACAAGCACTACCACACAGAGAGCAGGTGCATTGGGGGCCTGGGTCATGAAATCCTCTTGCTGTGCATATCTTAAAATGAAAACCGTGGACTGCAAAACGGGTGATCGTATGCCGTAGTTCAAAGTTGGCATTCATCCAGTCCGTCGACATAAGAGCTTCTGTGGAATAGAAATCAGGCCATATGTCATTACGCTTGAGGTTTAGTTCTTCGATCAGTCTCTGGTATTGCACTGTTGATGGTAGGGAGTTCTCCAAACGCAGGTCTTCTATGACGAAAGTCTCCCTTGCTAGTACGTACGTTAGACGAGATGGCGTGTATTTTGATAAGTGCAGAATTTTCTTTAGAAAAGTAGACTTAACTCTTTCTATCTCTCGAAGGTTACTTTGTGTCAAATGATCCCAAGTTATTTGAATGCCGTATGTCACTATTGGAGTTATTTTCGTTCTGAATAAATTAATTGCGGTTTGTAAAGATAGATTTCCCAGTTGCATTATGTCTTGCATTGCTTTTATGGCGGATGTTGTTCTATCCCTGACATGTCGCGTGAATACGTTCCCTTGCTTTTGCATTACTACTCCTAGGTATTTGAAATGATTTACATTGACTAGGGGTTCTCCATTTAATAGTATATGATCATCTGCGGATAGTTTCCCGCCTTTACGGAATGCCAGCATTACTGTCTTGGTGCAGTTTATCGTCATATCATTTTGTTGAGCCCATGTGGTAAGTTTATCAATGGACGATTGCAAGGTTTCCTTTGATGTCGATGCCACAACCATATCATCCGCGTAGATGTAAATTTTCGCTCCCTCAAGGTAAATAGCCTCAATGACATCAGCTGTAGCGATGTTAAATAGTAACGGGCTCAAAGGGTCACCCTGAAGTACACCATTTGTTTGTTCTATTCGTTCTGATTGAACTATACTGTCATCTATTTGTAGGCTGTTTTTGTGGAGAATGTCCCTTATTATCCCAAAAAGGTAATGTTCTTTTCCGATCATATTTTCAAGTTTCCTGGGCAAAGTGTTTCTACTCACTAGATCAAACGCCTTGGTGAAGTTGATGAATACTGCATATAGCTTTCCTCTTTTCTGTCTTAGCGCGTCTTCTACATTCGTTAAAAGACAGTTAACGGCTTGTAGTGTATTCCTTCCTTTCCGGAAGCCAAACTGTTCTTAAGGTATCTTGTTGTCAACTAAATCTGTGAGTCTTCTAGTGAGTATTTTCGTAAAGATTTTAAAGATTGTGTTTTCCAAAGCGATACCACGATAGGAATTCGGGTCTCCTGTATTACCTTTTCCTTTATATAGCATCTTCAAAGTCGAGGTTCTCCTGTTTGACGGTATGTGACCTTGAAGTAAACATTCGTTCATGAGCTCTGCCCATAGCCCTTTTAACAGCGGAGCTGTCATCTTCAGGTGCTCGTAGTGAATAGTATCTGGACCACATGCTTTCTTTTCTGCGCAGTTGTTTATCTCAATTAGGACATCTTGAGCCGTGATCTGCACTGGTAGTTGAGAAGGGTTGCTAACCAGAATAGGTCTGGTGTCCCGTGCTTGTAGGGTTGCGGTAAGATGCTGAATCCACGTTGCCATAGGAATGTCCTTTGGGAATTTGGGTCTTCTGTGATTTAGGGCTGAGAAAGGGTTTGTTTCAGCCTCCTGTATTAGTTGAGCTTCCTTCAATTGTTGATAGCTTTCCTTTGCTCTTTTAACTACCTCCTTATAATATCTTCTTTTCTCGACATACTCTTGTAGTGCTGTATGTGTACTTGCCCTTTTTATCTTGTGTAATGCTGCTAGCGTCTCCTTCCTCTGTTGGTAACATTCGGTAGTGAACCATGGTTTTGCTCTTCTTGTATTTTGACGTATCTTAGGAGTTGCGTCCTTGATATGATTCTCGATCAGTGTTAGCGCGGCGTCTATGTTTCCAGATTTGATTATGTTCGTGATTCCTTCCTTGTCTATAGTGCTCATTTTGTTCATGTCTATTTTCCGCGAAATAGGGGTTCTGGAGCTTTTTTGAATGTTTATATTGATGTTAACTGAGAGGGTGGTTGCTAATGGAAGGTGTTTTCTTGCTACAACATTGGATAGTACTTCTTGATGCAATGTTTCTATGTCGTTGCTTATGAATAAGAGATCTATCGTGCTTGTGCCATTGAAAGCTATGTATGTCTTCTCGTCACTTTTGTTCGTTAAGGAAAAGCCCTCTTCTTCTAAGTATTCAAGTAACGCGTTTGTTTTCCTGCAAGGGACATCAATGCGGCAGTTGAAGTCTCCGGCTATCATTATCGGATTTGTGGTAGGCACTATCGACATTGCTGTGCCTAATTCGTCTATAATGTCTACTTCTGTTAGGTCTGGTTGGAAGTATGCGCACAATATTGATAGCCTGTTCGTTAGTACCAGCATCACATTGTCAGTTTCAAACGGTTTTTTGAATGGTGATAGAGACGGTTTGAGTAGGCAAGAAATGCCGCCTTTAGGCCTGCCTTTGTCTCCCTTTGATGCGTACCTGTGGAGGCAGTAAAAATTATGCGTTTCCCAATGTTTTGTGAGGTAAGTTTCATTAAGAATCACAATGTCGTATCGTTGTAGTAGGTTGTTCGGGGCAAGGTCTAGCGCACTTGTAATTCCCTCAATATTCCATAGTAATGTCTGTAACCTGATTGAATTAGTCTTATCTCTCAGTTCGCTAATACTTGGATTAATATAGTTTACTTGGCTTGAATTTGTATCCAAAAGTCATTGGGTGGGCTCACTTGTACTTGTAGTTATGAGTCCTGGACGTTGTCTTGGAAAGCGGTAGGGTCGTATTATCACATTTCGCGGCCAGAACAATGGGTCCTTATTTTTTTCCAGATCATCGAAGTTGATACTCACTTTAAAAGCCTTGTTTCGCCCCCTAATATCTATCTCTTCACATGTTATATTTTCTACGATACCCCCCTCTTGGAGATGTGCTATAATGTTTTCTGCTTTGGTCTCTTCATCAAGTCTTCCTACATATAACCAAGCTTTGCGCAGTGCTGCCTTTAGCCTGGTATTCTCCTTTGTTCCTATTATTTGTTGACTCCCTCGTTTGACCACCTCCGTCCATTGACCATTTGGTGGTCGATCGTCTGGTTCTTCACAAGGAACTTGTGAACATAAGATTGTTCTTCCTTCCTTCTTACGTTGATCTGTCATAATTACGTTATGTACATCGTTTCCCTCATATGCCATAACGTCACATGACTGAATTGGTGGTTTAGGAGCCCGTGACTTTACTGTTTGTGGTTCAGTATGGTTGATTATGTTAGGGGTCAATGCTGATTTAATTCCCGCCTTTATAGCTTCTTGGATGCTTTCCATCATCGATTCTATAATGGCCTTCATTTGCGTTAATACATTTGTCGTTACTCTTTCTTCTATGTCGGCCATGCAAAGGAGTTTTGGTTTACACTCAGAGCATAACCACGTGAGTTTGCAAGTTTTCCGTCTCATTACGTCAAATTCACCCTTTGTCAGCCCGCAACATTCTAAGAGCTGCCATTTATGGCATTTTTCACATTCTATGGCGTCTTCCTTATTATTTACTCTCATGTTGCAACTGCTACATTGAGCTAAGTCGGTTATTTGCTCATTGACCATTATGAGTTACCAAAATGACGCGAGATACGTTAGAAATTAGTACCTAGTGATACTCTCGGTTGTTACTGTCAACAATAATTCGCGGGATACGGGAGAATATTTTCTCTCTCGCTGGTCTCGAATATTACGGAATTTAGTAAATATGGCTGAAGATTTTCTGTGTTTAGTTTGATACTAACCTTATGTTATTACAATGTATTATTATACCAAATCTACACGCTGATGGTACATACAATTCCGCAATCTTATAGTAGAGTATTAGTTACACTTTAAATTGTTTTGTATTCTCTGTTATTCGAGTTAGACACGATTATTATGCACATTAACACGTCATACGTCATTCACTTTTCACTTCACATCATAATAAAAAATAACTTGCAAGCTGTAAGAATCACAAAAGTATGAATAATGACGGAAGACAATGAGTTGACTGTTTGGCACAGGGGAAACATCTTCCTTAACCAATAAAACAGAAGTTCACTATAGTATTTGGCGTGTATACAAGGCAGTGTAGAACATCTGCCAGACTGGTAAGGATTTACGGAGGCACATGAAGTTGAGCGTTCAAGATAACGTCATCGGTTTGGTCATGCCGTAGATGCTCATTGCGTATTCCCTTTATGTACTTAAGTTCGACATTACTGAACTGTACTAAGCTGTTATTATATTGTCACTAACTAGCAAATCATTGCGTTGTATATTCTTGAGACACTTCTATTAATGTTATAGTCTTAGGTACTTCAACATCTGCAGTAAATGACACAATGACATCGGTCGACTGAACAATCATCACACAAACGAACTAGTCCATAATACGCGTATTATCACATATTTACACCCGATTGCAGTACATTAACGCGAACTGGACTTTACAGACATACTGAAGACACTAAAAATTACAGATGAGCGATAGTTTATCCCAACTTTCATCAAACGAAGCTAATCAAAGCTAATATTGTATCCCAGCAACGAATGTAAACAAACAATATGTCGGGCTTCAGCAAACGCCATTTTCACCATTTCGATACCTGCATTAAGGTCTGAGTATTGTAGTTGGTCTTGGTGCTATGCAGTATTGGATCACGACTTCTGACGTCACATCCGGTAAAGTAGTCGACTATCTAGTTCACTACGGCTGAAATTGTACTATTGGGACACACCCATTATGTTTGCTATTCCTGGCTGTCTTATTATGTGTCATACCAACCTATCTCTTCTCTTCATGAGCAGTCGCCACAAACATCTTTCCTTAGGGGCAGATGACCTCGTAGTTCCACCCCTTAAAACAACAATAACCAACATCTTTCCTCTCCGAATCATCTTAATACCTCTTTATTTGTAACTCTATCTACCCATCTGATCTTCATCATTCTCCTGTAACACCACATTTCACACGCTTCAATTCTCCTCTTTTCTGCTGCTCCAACAGTCCAAGTTTTACTTCCATCGAGTGCCACGCTCCAGACAAAGGCTTTCAAAAATGACTTTCTAATACCTAAATCTATATTTGAAGTCAACAGATTCCTTTTCTGTAGAAATAATTTCCTTGCCTGTGCTAATCTACTTTTGTATCCTCTTTGCTTCGTCCATCACTGGTAATTTTGCTTCCTCAAGACAGAATACATACCAATTAAAAACTCATTCAAATCCTCTGGTGTGTCGGCTAAGATGACTATGTCATCAGCAAATCTCCGAGTTGTAATTATTTCTTCTTGAATCTTTACTCCTACGGAACTTTGATTTTTCTCCAATTTCCTTCATTATATGTTCACTGATTGAAAAGTATGGGTGATAAGTTGCAGCCTTGTCTTACACCTTTCTGAATACCAGCTTCTCTATAATGTCCTTCGGCTCAAATAACTGCTGTCTGGTTTCTGTACAGATTGCAGAGTACCATCCTAGCGCTGTACTTTATTCCAATCGTTTTCGTTGCTGCAGTACCTGCTTTTTAATTTTTAGAAATATAAAGTGGCTTGGGTTTCCTGGCCATCAACCCCGTGTAGTCTAATTCGGCGTGTGTAAAATTTGTTAGATAACCTGTGTTGCTGTGACGTTTGTATGTAGCCTGGCGTGTGTAGTTTTAATTGGAGGTGAGGGGTGAGGATTCAGAAGTAGGTGGTTGGTTGGTTGGTTCCTCAGTTTAGGGGCTGCGACAACGCAGTCATGTAGCCCCGTGTACTTTGGGTCTGTGTAGAATCTGTCTGATAACCGGTGTTAATTGTGATGACTGTATTAGTGTGTGTATCTGTTTTTTTAATTCAAGTAAGGACTGCAGACTTTTGAATTTTTCAAATAGTTCCTACCTTCGCTGCCAAACGCCACCGTCAACGACTACTAGTTCAGAACTTAGCTACCAGACGCCACCGCAGTCGGCTCTTGGCAACGAACGTAGGAACCTAAGAGCGTTGTTTACATTCTTAACCTATACAATTTAGCTTCACACAGGCGTAATTAGTGGAAGGTTCTTTAACATGCCATACATCTATGATATGGGACCGCCGGCTTTACTTCCCCTCCGAAGGAAGTAGGTGACTGTAGCCATAAGTTGGGAACCATACCGGCATTTGCCTGGATTAGAAATGGAAATCCAAAGAAATTCACTTCTAGGATGGCTGAGTTTTACTTCACGAGGCTGAGTGTACCTCAAATCAGAATTCAATTTCTTGACAGCGCCACAAATGAAATCCGGATCTCAGGGATGACATCTAAGAATGCTATACACTACACCACTAGGTGTCCCACGCGTTTGTTGTGTGAGGGTGAAAATCTGTGTGTGAGGATGTTTCTTCGATGGGGCTGATGGCCTCGTTGTTCTTCCCCTTAAAACAAAAATGTTGCAGCGGTGAATGTTTGGTTAAGAACATGATTTATCTTTGTCTGGGGGACGTGATGATGCAGTGGTCAAGCTGCTTGCCTCTCACCAAGGCGGACCTAGTTCGATTCCCGGTCAAAACATGTGAGATTTACGAAGTGAAATGTCACATCCTGTGGTTCTGATTCCACGTAAAATGGAGGTCCCGTGGCTCATAATCGCGAGATTAATGGTCACGTTAAACTACATTTTTAATAACATCGCATATCCTCCAAGCTTGGCTTCACCACGGACTCTCCAAGGGTTCATTCCTCTACAAGGACAGTGTTCGGTAGCTGGAGTGGACACACTTTGTCAGCAGATACAACTGGGGATGGTGACAGGTCGATCGCCCAGGTGACCGCTAACTTGAGTCTAATGATAATCCAGTCATTTGGTAGTTTGGACAGGAAAACATTGCTGAAGAATTTTTTCGACGGATCTTTATGGTGTTTTGGGGCACTGAGTATGAAAATCCATTCATCGACTAGATTCGGATATGGCTTCACCATAAAATGGCGAAAAACCATAAAAGTTTGGAAGTTGTTTTAGTTTTTCGCCTATAACTCCGAAACAACGCATCCTACAGAATAATCAGTTTTTATCAAAAAGAAAGCTGATAAAATTTCCTAAAAATTAAGACTAGAATCAGATCGCTATTTTCGTTTGGCCGCTAGAGCACGCTAAAGATTGACCATAGTTTTCAAGTTATCCAAAATCTTTGTATTTCAGACCTTCAAAGTCTACAGTCTGACCACGGGATCTGTGCCCTCGCCGAGTGGGTCTAAAATCAAAATTGAATCCATAGTATAGGTCTCATTGTAATGGACACTTATGGTTGTAAGAATAGAAAGAAGTAGACAACCAAAACTGAATTTATTGGAAAGACAAACGTGTCTACAATAAAAAGAACGTCACATATGAATTTCAACACGTAATAAAAATATTAAAACAAATGCTAAGTTGAGGAAGGAAAGGCTGGATCGAGAGGGGTTCATGTCTGTCGTGGCCTTTCTGCCTTGGGAGGCTCCTCTTCTGAAACACAAAAGAGATACACATTATATAATAATACAAATAATAATAATCTATGTTCAACGTTTCTTGAGACTGGTGATATGTTTGTTAAATAAACAGAAATATTGACACCTTCAGTTTCATATGAGGTTCCTGGCAATTCCTCAAAAGCCTTCTGCCCATCACGCCCGACACCAGAACCAGGCAGGGCATCTGAAAAACATGACAGTTGGATCATTTGATTGTGTTCAAGAAATAGTCAAGCTATTGGGTTGTTTAAGAAAATGTTTGGAAATGTAAAGGAGGAATTACCTTCTTCATCAGTAAACTCCTCCACAGCCACTTCGTTTTCGTCGTCCAGGTCGTCATCATTGTCGGAAGTTTATAACTGAGCGTTGCTGCAGTGGCCCTCATAGCTTTCGCACATTTTAGAGCAGAACAACCCGGCCTTTTTGCAGCCGCAGTTTTGTTTGCAATCCTGTGTGCACTTGCAGGCAACAAGACGCAACAGCTTGTCCGGTGCACACGGTTGCACGGTTGTTTACGGCATCAGTCCGTTGTTGGTGTTGCCAAGCCATGCCTGAACTTGGTGATACACCCTGCGACAGTGCTGGTGTGCAGCGTACTCTGTTGGAGGTGGCGTAGCAATATTGAATCTCGTCTTGAATGCGGACGTTATATAATACTTGTACTGCTCGTCTGCTCACGTCAGCATTAAAGGCTCGGTCAAAAAGAAGCGCGGACTGTCCGCGCGAACGGAACGACCGCAGTCCGCCGCGGACTAGGGTGGTCAAATAGAATGCGGACAAATTAAGGCGAATCAGTGTGAAAGCACTCGCGATCAAGTGCGCATTACATTGTTTTCTGCTCGTGGTATTTTAATTCAACATGTCCAGCAGTTCCTCTGACGAGGAAGAATTGCTTCTTCTGTTGGCGTTGAGACGAAAGAGAGTATGGGTTCACGAAATGAACGAGAAAAGAGAGGAATATGGGGAGTTTCCCAGATTGTGGCGGGAACTGTTCTCGTTTGAAGAACCAATCATTTCCAAGCAAACCACTAACTGGAGGAGACCCATTTGTGCGAAGGAAAGGCTAGCCATCTGTTTAAGGTAAGTAATAATAAAGCATAATAATTATTTTTCGCACATATTTATTTTTCAAGTAAAAAATTATACTTATTATCAATTAATTTTTCGGTTACTTCTGCCATGTTCTGTTTTGTCCTCTACAGTCCGCCGCGAACTTTTGTAAGAAAACACAACTGGTTCGCCGCCCGCCGCGGACAAGGTTGAGCCGCGTTTGGTTTGGCCAGGGTGATGCAATATTTAACAATACAGAGCTCGCGGCGATAGACCGTTCCGCGTGCGCGGACAGTCCGCGCTCCTGTGTTACCGAGCCTTTTGTGACTCTTCGGACCAGGCGCGGATCTAGAGCTTGGTTTTGGTGGGGTCAGAGAATCGATCTAGAGTTTGGCTTTGGGGGAGGTCAGAGAATCGAAATTGTTAAGAAAAATGGTATCACTAAAAACGCAATCACAAAATAACCAAACGTACAAAACCAGACCAATTTTTTTGCAAGCTTCATGGATAGAAATTTGATGCGTTTAGCGAACCAAAAATATTCGTACAAATTGCAACGGCGTGTTTTGCGACTTTTACATCGAGCTTCGAGAAAAGTATCAAGGTAAGTTACAGTTTCGGCAAGTCAAGTTGGTACCGACAAAGGGAGAAAGTCACAACTCAAAATGTCAACCAAGCTTGCAGTTTGGACGTCGACAAAAAATTTTGTTGCGAAAAAAGACCTAAATTCCTATCCGTTCATTGCTGCACATTCATCGTGACATCACTATAAACTTTGATTCGGTAATCACAAGGTTTGCTAAACAAAGTAGACGAGTTGATTTTGTTGTATAAATAATCGTTTTTTATATAAGAGGTTTGAAGTTGTAAATATGTACAGTTGTAACAGAACATAATAATTCGAATAAAGATATTTCAGTATTGAATAAAATGAAAAAAAAAACCAGTTTTTCAGTTAAAATTCGTTAAGATTTATTTGTCTGGTAATTATGTTTTCGTTTTTTGAGTTTGCAAAAAAATTTGGTCTCCGTTTGGGGGGGGGGGTGTCATGACCCCCGTGACCCCCCCCCCCCCCCCCCCCCCTTGAATCCGCGCCTGCGTGGAGAAACAGAATATGTTCTGCAACAAGCGGTGTGACAGCTCTGGGTGGGTGGTATGACGTCGATTGCACATTCTTTCTCCCACGTTTCAGAAAATAGACATTTGAGTCTGTGGGGAGCCCAATCATAGTCACCAACAAGTCAACGTCCTCACCTACAAGTACCATCTGTAACTATGAGATAGGCTACCGGTAGTCTGCATCTTCTACCACCTGCTCACACCTGATTTCCTTGTCAACTTGTGCAAACTACTTCATCAACATCTCAATCAACCGGGACTTGTTTTCAGAATTTGACAAGAAATTTTCTTGAGATACCATACTAGTCATGGTCTCATTGTTGATGATGTATGTCGAAATTTTCTTGGTTTCTCTTCTCAAACACTCCACGGTTTTGGTGCTCTGTTTTGGATCAGGATGCCCATCGAATATCACAGCAGCGGTTGATGACGAGTAATGGGCTTTTACATAATCCACATACCGAGAGCAAATTTCTCCAAAGGTTACATATTTCTGCGAACCCACGCGATTAAGCAAGAGAGTGGACACTTGGCGTCCTTGACGAAAAAAAAGACCTGCGTTTTATCCATACAAAAGAAAGAACTAGAGTGACCTGTTTAGGGGAGGTTCAGGGGGCTAAATGGAGGGTCACACTAGCCTGGTGGGGTATACTAGGCTTTGAAAGTCTGAAATACGAAGATTTTGGATAACTTGAAAACTATGGTCAAATTTTGGCGCGCTCTAGCGGCCAATCGAAAAATGCTAGCGAGCTGGTTATAGTCTTATGTTTTAGGAAATTGCGTTAGCTTTTATTTGGATAAATAGTGATTTTTCTCTAGGATACGTCGTTTCGGAATTATAAGCAAACGACTAATAAAACAACTTCCGAAATTGTATGGTCTTTCGCCATTTTTATGGTGAAGCCATATCCGAATCTAGTCGATAACTGGATTTTCAGATTCAGCACCCCAGAAAACATATCGATCCGTCAAGAAAAAATCTTCAGCAATTTTTTCCTGAATCGACTACTTTCCGTCGCCAAATGAAGTAAAGATCAGGGGAGGGAGTGCGAAGAAAGTCGGTCGTAGATCTGTTGAAAGGAACCGTCTCAGCTTTTGCCTGGGGGTGGAAGTGGGAAACCACGGAAATCCATTTTCAGGACGGCAGAGTTGGTGTTCGAACCCATGCTCCCCCGATGCCAGCCAGAGTTGCCAACCTCTGAAACATGAAAATCCCAACTTCCTACTCAGAATGTCCCTTTTCACTAGAAAATATCCCACGTAAAAATGTATTTTGTTCAAAACAAATGTATAATGAATAAATAATGTGTTTCTAATTGCGCTAAAATTCATTTTAACGAAACACAAAGCTGTCTTGTAACACGGTAGTACATTATGCAACGAGCCTATAATGGCAATAATTAAGACACGAGTATGTTTATAAAACGAGCGTTAGTGAGTTTTATAATTTCCATACGAGTGTCTTAATTACCATTATAGACGAGTTGAATACGACTGTTTATGTTCGACGATAATTATAACTTTATTATATGTTTTAACATAAATATTCATACTGTAAATAACTGTGGGATTCAGTTAATTCAGTTAGTGAACAGGGCGCGCTGGCCTTGCTGACTGAACAGAGCGTATGCGTGGGCCAAGGTACTCCGAAAGCAGAGACCATTCACTTTTCTTGCCTACACAGAAATATGTTGGATTTTGAGCACATGCGCGAAGGTATCCTTACCTAATTGGTCACACAACTCATTCTTGAGCTCTGATTGGTGGGAGAAACTGTTTCATAATGAAAAATAGTGTTATAATGAGCCTCATTATGATACAGTTTTCTGACACATAATGTTTACATTTCGACATCGTCGAACGTAAACGCTCATTATCACACACTTAAACATTCTCTTAATACACGTTTTTATTCATTTAAAGATGGAGGTGTTTATCTTTCCCTGTATTTGATATATTTTTAATGAATATTTCAAAAAAACACAAAACATAAGTTTTAAGCACACAAAACTGTCTGTTATCGCACAAGCGACAGTTAGTGACTGTAATGTAATACTATACTTCCGTGACAACCTCATTTTTAGTCTATCGACATGTATGGACCGTACCTATTGTACACGCTTGCTGTGGAATCCCTTTATCCGTTTCCTAAAAATATTTGTCTCAATGTCCCTCAATTTGGGGCAAATCCCACGAGTTGGCATCACTGATGCCAGCTAGTGCGTTATTGCTCTTGACTACCGTGGTGGTGCAAAATATATGTATTTTGCTATAACGTACAGCACGGTACATAAAATATTGAGAGCGGCTCTCTCCGGCGAAATTATTGGGAGGGGATTTAGAAATATTCGACTGTGGAGTGGAGGTCAACCAGCCTACTGTAGTAGGTAATAAAGAGCGGTTCTGGCACAGGGGCTAATGGGCAAAATGGCCGCCGCGCGCAATCACTCTATGTTATTCTTATGGAGGGGTCATTCAGAGCTGGCACAGGGGCTATTGGGCAAAATGGCCGCCACGGCCTGAGACCGTGGATTACGTCACAGGGAGAGGTCGGCCGTGTATTGCCAAATGGAATATATTATTATTATTATTATTATTATTATTATTATTATTATTATTAGGTAATTGTTAATTGATCATGTATAATCAAGACCAGCCTTATATTGTCCACTTCTTGGTGTAGTGGCTAGCATTCTTGGAGGTCATTCCTGAGGTTCGAATCCCGGCTCTGCCAAGAAATTTAATTTCTGGTCTCATGAGTGGAACGGGGTACACTCAGCCTTGTGAGGCAAAACTGACAAGAGCTGGCTTTTGATTCATACCTCAACAATTCTGCCTAACCCAACTTCACCTAACCTAACCTAACCTAACCTATCCTAACCTAACTTCAAAGTCAAAGCAAATATGAGAGCAAATGTAAGAGCACAAATAATAAACTTAGTTATAACCTAACCACACCTAACCTAACCTAACCTAACCTAACCTAACCTAACATAACCAAACTTCAAAGTAAGAGCAAAAATGTAAGAGCAAATGAGAGAGCACAAATAATAAACTTAGTTATAACCTAACCTAACCTAACCCACAGAAACCTCATTTAAAGATTTTAGATTTTATGTTTTAACATTTTAGATTTTTGATTTTTTCATTTTACATTTTTTAGATTTTACATTTTACATTTTTGATTTTTTGTATTTTAGATGTTAGTTTTTTTAGATTTTACATTTTAAATTTAAGATTTTTTGATTTTAGATTTTACTTTTTACATTTTCCGAAAAGAGTAAACTACTAGGTCACATACCTAACCTCACCAAACCTAACTTTGCCAAACCTAACTTAAGCTAATTCAAAGGCTAATGCACATACACAAAGTATATAAGGGTACAAGCAACTATCCTTATGCTAGTTTTATAGGTTACTGTACAATATGATAACTACCCCAACCGTTTTTTTTTTCATTTGTTGTTTACACATATGACAATTTTCCAATTTCCCATTTTCATTTTTTTTAATGTTAGTTTTAAGTTTTTCAATTTCATAACATGGAAACATGGATTTTGCATTATGTTGTTTACACATTTATCAATTTCACAATTTCCCATTTACAGTTCTTAAAATGTCAGTTTAAAGTTTTTCAATTTCATGATATAGAAACATGGATTTTCCAATTTGTTGTTTACACATTTGTCAATTTACCAAATTCCCATTTACAGTTTTTAAAATTTCAGTTTAATGGTTTTTTTTTATTTTGTCAATATGGAAACATGGATTTTCCAATTTGTGTTTTACATGTTCATTTTGCATTAGGAGTGGAGAGAGGTGAGTAGTAATAAAAAATGTACAAGCAGTTTCCATACGGTACAATATTTTTTTTATTTTAAATACATGTACACTATTTACACATAATACATTTTTATATATATTCCTTATTGTTATAAATTGTACACTTGTTTTTATTTTGTTTTCTATTTTATTTATTTTTGATTATGAATGCCATTTCTTATTTTGTTTTTTTTATTTTTGTAGTGCTATTGTTTTATTTCCTAAATTGTTTTGTTTTATGTATTTGCTAGTTGCAGGCAGAAGATTTTGATATTCATAACTTAACTCTTTAAGCATGGTCAATGATTGAGTAATGACCATAGGCATGTGTACCTATACCATCAGCATCAATCACTCTTTTATCATCACCAGGACACAAAGCAATTTTGTTTAGTCTTATAGATGATATGTCATGTTGTTTAGAAGCGAAAATGTTCATGGGTATTCTTTTTACATTGTTTTTCATGACACAATCCTTATAATCTTGAAAGCTTATACTATTTTTGACAACACTTCTGTTAATACCTTTAATCTTTTTGATTTCTTTACCATTTATGTCTAAAGCGTACATTTTAGCTCTAAGTCCAACAAATGCTTTTATAATTTGTCCACAAGCCTCGTCTTTAAATTTCCCCAACGTTTTCTTGTTTGATGTAGAGTAACATATGTGATTAGTAGGATAATCTGATGTGTCCAGGTGTTCTAGGAAATCCAATTTGTCTTGATATACATCTGGGGTGTTAACCAAATAAATGAACGAGTCGGTATCCATATACATGAGTTTAAGATTGTTCATTCCATAATAGGGTAGCAGGACATCATAGTGGTGGGAATACATTAGAGTTTTTGAAATATCCAGTATACACATTCCAATATATATAGGCTTATTGAATACAATGTTACGTTTAGCCATGTGGAAAGCAGCTAGGTTAGGGCCATAAATTGTTCTGTCGATAAATGTCGGCTTTGCTATTAGCTTTTCTGCCTTTTTGCTGTCAGTCACAAGACGTATGTCTATTCTTTTACGGATATTTTCCATTGTTTTCCCAAAAATGGCATTGTTGAATAATTTGTACAGATTTTTCTCAAAATCATTTTTGGCTTGTTTTCGAAGGTTGTTATTAAAATCAACGTATGCCTTTAACCAAGGTCTTTGTTTAAACTTTAACACACGATGAATTTTTATCAATTTTATTCCATGATCTAAAGCCTGTTTTAATGCCATGTAGTGAACAACATATCGCCTTCGATTTCCAAGATGAGGAATTAGTTTTTTCAGAGACGAATCCTTAGGTTGTGTACACTCTGGTAGGAAAGGTAAATCGTTGTGTAGATCATGAAGGTCAGATGGGTAATCAACATCAACGTCTAGAATGTATCCCACAGGATCGTCTTTCTTTAGTTTTTCTAGATCAACAGTATCTTGAGAAACCCACTGAAATCCACCATAAGGAAGGGAGTGACACATAGCCCACCCGTATTGGTTGTTGGCATCATCATAGGTAATAAACTGCGATGGTTTCTCAGAATCATAGGTTTCCATGTATTTATTGTTAGCTTCAGCATACCGATGAGACACCTGGCATATGCCTCCACGTATTCCAGACTCGATTAAAAGAATCTGATCGTAATCCTGTAGCAATTCCAGTTCAATGCCTGTGTAAAGTAGCATTGCCTCGAAACTTAAACCAGGCGAAGTAAAAAAGTGTGCAGCATCCACTCGGTGTGTTTCTAGTGTTTTGTTTCTAAAGGTTTCAAAGCTGTCTGCAAGAAGGAGTACATCTGAAGTTAGGTAGAGGTCACTATATTCCCCTAGAGTTTTAATGTTGAACTGATTCCAGACACTTTTGGCATGTTCATAGTCTTCTTGACTAACATCTTCTTGACTTAATTTGTTAAAGAATGCCTCTTTTGGAGGTAAACACGTTTCACTTAACTTTTCCCATGAGTCAATGTAGTCATAACAAAATACCCCTTTACGAGTCATGAGCATTGCATTTTCTTTTCCAAAGTACTTGTCTGTTTCAGGGTATGATGTTAAGTTGGAAACTAAGTTTTCCAAACTACTCGGCATTAACCGAAACGTATCCACAAATCTAAGCTTAACATTTCCTACATATTTGGTAAAGGAAATGTACTTTTCTTTGGAGTTAGCGATAACATCCACTCTCTCAGTAGTACATCCCAATTGCTTTACAATGAAATTTGCGTCGTAGCCACTCATATTATGTAGAAACACAGGAACGGGGTTTCGTGTTTTACACCTCAAATTACAGTTATTGTGAGCACTTCCACGGTATTCCCCTGTAATATGGCAGTGGTCTCGAACTTTCCAGTCCTGTTGGGTAAATGGTTTTTGACACAAATAACAGGTTTCAGAACATTGGAACTCTGCTTCTTGAGCCTGAGTTAAGGCCTTTGGAACATTTAAGCTGTAAAGTCTATCAATTTCATTAGCTATTGAGATCAAACAGTCCATAAACTTTCCTGCAGCGTCAGGTCCACGATAAATAACAGGTTGGCTTGAAAGGTTTGTCTTTATGTGTTCCACAGCAGGTGAGGGTTTAACGTATATACCAAAGCTCATAGGAACATGACTCTGGTATGGCACTGTATAACTTGCTTTAGGATTGGGTAAACATGTTTGATAGGGTAAGAGTATACTTTCAAAATCTGCATAGATAACGTAAGGTATTCTCAGCATTTTTTCAACGTTTAAAAATTTGACAATGGGGTTTTTAATAGGCATTTCAACCCTAGCAATGTCATGCTGGACACACAAAGCTCTATGTTCTTTCAATTTTTCCATTCCTTGTTGACCATATCGATTATCAAAGTGTGTAAAACACCGTTTACACGTATATATTTTATGTTCATAGCGGGTAATCTGATGTCTTACTAGTTTATCAAAATCTTTGATAAAGACGTAGTGGTTCTGGCCGGATGATGAACTTAGCAGAAGGAGGTCGCGATGGTCTTGCATCTCTTGATCCACAACCTTTAGAGGGAACAATTTGTTGTCTTGTTCCAATCCAAATACATTAATGGATATATCGTTGGCTTTTTCAAATTTGGGAATGTCAACTAGCGATGTAGGAAACGATATTACAGAAAAATCATACTTGTTGTCCAGGTCCTTGTATTTACTAATGCGATGAGCATTCTTTTTAACCAGTTTTGCTAAAATGGCATACATAAAACACTTTTCATCATTCAAATTTTCAGGATTAATGCAGGCTTTTCTTGCTTGTATAGCTGCTGGTAATGGAATATATGTGCTTCCACGCAAGGGATTGTACTTATTTATTTTCAATCGTACTCCTTCCACTGCTAACAAAGCCCAATTACTGCCTTTTAGCTCAGATTCCTCCATTTCCGTAGTTAACTTTGTAAATTGTGTTTCCAAGAAACTACTTAAGTCCGTTTCCAAAAATAGGGCCTGATTTCGTGTTTTAAATGCACGATCTGTAATTTCATTGGTAGATGTATGAATGAATCTACATTCAGCCACAAGATTAACTTTTATCGACTTGTGCATTGCTAGTTCTTTCTGCATAGCTTGTATTATTTGCTGTTTGGACTCTTTAAGGTATGAATTTAAATCCTTGCACGTATCGCAACGAATGAAATAGGATTTAAGTCGACCTCCAAAAGATGTCTCATATTCAATAAGTCCATTTTTATCAGGGACCAATGACAGTAGGTAATGTTTTGTAGGCTCTGCTTTTTGTCTTTTAGCTACCGACACAACATTACAACATTCTTCATGACGACGTCCATTGTAGGCATTGTTGAATGTACTACCACAGGTCTTGCACTCATGAAATTCACCACACGATACTTCATGTCGCTTCCTATGATAGTCTCGAAGAAAAGTCTTTCCACACTCTTTACACATATAGCTAGGAATGGCTTCTTCCATTATGATTGTTGATTTCTGCAAACAGCTGCTTACTGCGTATCACAGGGCTAGAGGTTGGTCAGTGAGACGGTCTTTCACGATGTGAACACCGTGAGAGGTAGTAGTCAACTGGTGATATTCTTGTGAAGGGTCCACTAATATACCCCTAGTCTAGACCAACAGCTCTTTACAGCGTATGACAAGGCTGTATACTGGACAGTGAGACGGTCTTTCACGATGTGAACACTGTAACAAGTAGTAGTCAACTGATTATATACTTGCTAAGGGTTCTCTAATATACAATAGTCAAGACCCCACAGCTACTTACTGAGTAGTACAAGGCTGTACAATAGTTGTTTTAACAGTCTTTCACGATGTGGTCACTGTGAATGGTGGTAGTCAACTGATGATATTCTTGATAAGGGTCCTCTAATATGCCCCTGGTTAAGGGTAACAGCTGTTCACTGCTTATGACAAGGCTAAAGACTGGTTGCTTCAACGGTCTTTCACAATGTAAACACTGTGACAGGTAGTAGTCAACTGAAAATATTCTATTATTATTATTATTGGCAGTTGTTTCACTCCGCCGCATGGCTATGGCCTCTGCGGCGGCGGGCCCCCTTAGACGGTTTCGCCGTCTCTTCGGGCCAGGGAATTAATCTTATGGGAGGGGTGAAATTTTGGGGATGGTTGGGTTTGGTGTGAAGATTTGGGGGAAAGTGTGTTTGAATTTAGGTTAGGGGCAATGCGGTGGAGTTTGAAGATGGGCTTGGGCGATGTGGCGATGTGGAGAAGGGAGAGTTAGATGCTAGGTGGGGGAAGAAGGTGGAGAAGGGGGATTGTGTGGTTTGACATGGGTAGTGTTGAAAAGGTCGGAGATTGATGACCAACAAAGAAAACATGGAAGTACTGCTGCAATTGCCAAAAGTAGACGGTGTAACTTGTATTGCTCGGAGGTTGTAGAGGTGCGTTGGTGTTGAAGAGACTAGGTGTAGTGGATAAGGGGCTGCAATGACGTCCAGATCATAAGATTGGGGAGGAGACAAAGTAATGGGGATGTTGAAGTGTGAGTTTGGAGCTGAAGAGATAGATAGTTTTTTTTTTTTTTTTTTTTTTTTTAATTTTATATTAAGAAATGAATGTTGTCGATGACGATGGAGTAGACAAGTATGATCGCTGAGATGAAGAGGAGAGTGATAATACCTTAAGAAAGAGAAAGAATAAGTGAAAAAGAAGAAGTGAAAAAGAATAGGGATAGTATAACCGGTGAAATGGGGAGTGCGGCGAATTAATGAGATGTGGTGTAGCAAGCGTATGAAATGAATCATTTTTTTTTTTTTTTTTTAATGTAAGTGGTGAGATGGAAATAGTGGGTGAGTCGTGCGGGGTCAGAAGAAGAGTGGTGCAGTAAAAGGAAAGAAAGAGAGAGAAATTGATAGAAAGAAAGAAAGAAAGAAAGAAAGAAAGAAAAAGAAAGATAGAAAGAAAAGAAATAAAGAAACAAACGGACCCATAGCAGATCTGCTGGGACAGTTGTACTAACTAATTGTGGGGGTAGTAGGCAGATGAGGTGAATGAATTATTGTAAGATGGTGGTGACTATGGTGACAGTTGGGCGTGAGAGATGTGTATGGGGTAGACCATTACGGGAGACGTAAATGGTGGATGAAATGTTATTATGGCGGATGGTGGGTGTTGAGGTGGTTGGGATGGATGCGAAAGCTGTGAACTGTAAGTCGGATATGGAACCACATAATGTAAGCCATGCTGGTGTGGGACCGTGTGTGAGAGCCAGAGCCATTGGTGGCGTCGAGAACCATTGGTTGCTACTTAAGAGGTAAGGTATTGAATATGGAAAAGTAGGGGGTTCTGGAGGCTGTAGGTGGCCTCATCGGTTGACGGGGTTTAGTCCGGTGCCGGGAGGAGCCCCTTGAGGGTATAAACGCCCAACTTGGTGCGCAGGGGCGTGCGGAGAGGTCGTGTCAACAAGGGGCTGACAACTGGATTTTGTGTGGTGCGTGCCCTCAGGACGTAGCGTCGTTGGAGAATCTCGACGTACGTGGTAAGAGGTGGCAGGGGCATGCAGTCGATGAGATCCGCTGTCCGAAATGTGAAGGGAAGGCGCATGGCCACTCGGACCAGGCGACGCTCAAGTTGGAGATAGGGTGTGAGGGGACGCTCTGGGAAGCCAGCCCAGGCGGGATGCCCATAGATAATAAAGGAGCGGATTAGTGCCTTGTATGTATGGATGAGGGTCTTGGTGTTGAGGCCCCATGACGTGCCTGCCAGGCGGCGAAGGAGGTGTGCGCGCTTGCGAGCTGCTGGCAGCCTCGCTTTAAAGTGCGGACGGAAAGTAAAATGCTGGTCAAATATCAAGCCCAGGTAGCGGACGGTGGGTGTGGGAACGAGGCGGCGATCGCGGAGATAGAGCCGGAGGTTTGCCGGATTACGGGTAACACTTGTTGCCCGCCTGCGAGGACGAAACAGGATGGTTTGTGTTTTGTCACCATTAAGGCTGAGGTGCCACCTGTCACACCATGCCGTGAAGCGCTCAAGGTATGGCTGAGTGTGTCCTGTGATGTGCTGGACGGTGGCGAAGGGGGCCACTATGGCGGTGTCGTCCGCAAACTGTAGAAGCTGGAGGGGGGAGGGCGGTTGAGGGATATCTGCCACAAAGAGGACGTAGAGGAGTGGGGAAAGGACGGAGCCCTGGGGGACGCCTTGTTCGAAGGGGATGGGTCGGGAAAAGAGGTTGTTGATGGTGATTTTGGCTGTGCGGTGTCTAAGGATGGAGTTGACGAATCGGATGTAGCTGTGGGGAAGATTGAAGTAGTGGAGCTTCAGGACGAGGGCGTCGTGCCATACCGTGTCGAAGGCATTTTGAAAATCGAAGGCTATGAGAAGGGTGGGAGCGGGACGATTGAAGTTGTCGGCGATGAGAGTGGAGAGGCGAAGGAGTTGGTCTTGGGCGGATAGGTGAGGGCGGAAGCCGCATTGAGAAAGGGGGAGGAGGTGATGGCGAAGAAGGTGGCGGTGGAGGCGCTTGGTAAGGATTTTTTCGAAGGTCTTGGAAAGGACGGCGGTTAGGCAGATGGGGCGATAAGAACTAGGGGAGGAAAGTGGTTTTCCGGGTTTAGGGAAGAGGAGCATCGTGGCGCGACGCCACTGGGTGGGATAGAAGCCGGAGCGAAGAAGAAAGTTATAGAGGCGGGAGAGTGCGGTGAGAAGAATGGGAGGGGCCTCCTTAAGATGACGATAACGAATGGAGTCGGGACCTGGTGCTGTGTTGGTGGTGTGGGACAAGGCGCAAGAGATATCAAGGTCCGTGATGGGGTCGTCAAGGGGATGAGATGAGAGGGTGTGGTGGGAGGAAGGTTGTAAGTGAGGGCGAGAAGGTACGGTGGCTATGAAATCGTCGTGATCGTGGGTGTGAGCGGGGTCGTCGGAATAGCGAAACGTGCGGGTGAAGCGTTTGGCGAAGACGTCCAGCTTGGCTTCGTCGTCTGGCGGTGCCGTCCCATTATGTATGATGGGGTAGGTTGGTGCTGTAGACTGGCCAGTTAATTGTTTGAGTTGGCGCCAGTAGGCGGGCAGAGAGGCAGAGACTCGGTTGAGCCGCGTGCATGCAGTGTGCCATGAGAGGCGTTTGTGGGCCTCTATGTAGGACTTAACTTGCCGGAGGGATTGTCGATGGCGCTGAAGGAAGTAGCGATCGTGCGTACGGAGATAAGTGTTGTGGTAGGAGTGCGCCAGGGCGAGAAGGCGACGTGCCTTTGGGGGGATTGGGGGGCGGGAGGGTGTCGTCGGGATGAGGGGGATGGCTAGGGAAGATGCTTGTTGGAGCGTGGCTTCAACATGGGTGGTATAGGCATCGACAGTCGCTTGGTCTTCCAACGGAAGTTGATCTGCATGCAGGTTGGTAGTGATGTGCTCCCGGTACTCTGGCCAGTTTGCCGTGCAGAAGCTCTGGATCATCCTGGGGGGTGGGAGTGGCGCATTGCGAGGTGGGAGGGGGAAGGTGAGCAGTACCGGAGCGTGGTCGCCTCCGATGAGTGGCAAGACTGTAGCGTTGAACAGATGTAAGAGGGAGTTGTGGGCGATAACGGCATCGGGGGTGGTGTTGGAGGAGGGACGGGTAGGTTTGGGTAAGGGGACGAGGGTGGCATCGATATGGCGGAGATAGATGAAAATATTCTTATGGCCTACTCAAGGTTATCAGGTACTTACTGCATATCAAAAGGCTGTACACTCATGTGTGTTAGGCACTCTTTCTTGCTAAGGACCCAATATTCCCTACACAAGGCTATACATGTTAGTTCTAAACACTTAGTGATTAATTGTATATTCAATTTTTGTACAAAGCTTATACAAGCACGTTTTTATGAGGTAAAACTTTGTTAAATAGCTGCATGCGACACACAAAGTATGTTGCCGCTATCTAGCGGTGACTATGAGAACTACTTGAACGACCAGCATGCTACCTAGCGCTCCATTTCAACACTCGCTCACTGAACGACCAGCATGCTATCTAGCGGTCGATAGCAATACTCCTCAACTACCAGCCTGCTATCTATCGGTCAATATGACAACTCACTCAACTACCAACATGCTACATGGCTTTTTTGGTCAGTTTTTTGTTGGCTTTTTTTTGGTCAGTTTCTGTTGGCTTATGTTGGCTTTTATTGGCTTTTGTTGGCTTTTGTTGGCTTTTGTAGGCTTTTTTGTTGGCTTTTGTTGGCTTTCATATTTGCTCTTGCTTGTGGGGGCTTATTATTTGGTCTTGGAAAGTATGTCAGTCCTTTTTTTATGGCTGCAAAATGCTTACAGCCATGTTTGTAAGCAGCAACAACAACAACAGCAACACACAAAATTCCAAAAAAAAAAAATCCAAAGTACTCTAAGGTTTATCAATGACTCTCAACTCTTACACTTACCTCTATCCCATGCATAGTCAAAAATTAGTGTATTTTTCAAATTTTTCAAAAATATTTGGAAAGTTGGCTATATCATTAATCTAAAAATCCTGAAAAGACATATGTTAACTCCAACACCTACCTCTATACCACTCTCAGTCCAAAAATAGTGTATTTTTCAAATTTTCCAAAACATATTTCCAAAATGGGTTATATTTCCAAAATTAAAAAGTTAACAAAAACGTTTGTTTGACATAAATGAATGGCCTTTGTCCCCTCTACCACTATACCAAGTCCCAGGTCTCCAGGACAAAAAAATAAAAATTTTAAAAAGCGTTTTATTTCCAAAATTAGGAATTTTACAAACACATTTGTCTGACGTAAATCAATGGTCATTACCCCCTCTATCCCCACACTAAGTCTCATGTCTTTAGAACAACAAAAATAAAATTTTGAAAATGGACTTATATTTCCAAAATTAGGAATTTTACAAAAACGTTTGTCTGACGTAAATCAGTGGTCATTACCCCCTCTATCCCCACACTAAGTCTCATGTCTCTAGAACAACAAAAATAAAATTTTGAAAATGGGCTTATATTTCCAAAATTAGGAATTTTACAAAAACGTTTGTCTGAAGTAAATCAATGGTCATTACCCCCTCCACCCCACACTAAGTCTCATGTCTCTAGAACAACAAAAATAAAATTTTGAAAATGGGCTTATATTTCCAAAATTAGGAATTTTACAAAACCGTTTGTCTGACGTAAATCAGTGGTCTTTACCCCCTCTATCCCCATACCAAGTCTCAGGTCTCTAGGTCAACAAAAATAAAATTTTGAAAATGGGCTATATTTCCAAAATTAGGAATTCTACAAAAAAGTTTGTCTAACGTAAATCAATTGTCTTTACCCCCTCTATTCCCATACCAAGTCTCAGGTCTCTAGGTCAACAAAAATAAAATTTTGAAAAAATGGTCACTATTTTGGAAACTAGGAATTCTACGAAAAAGTTTGTTTAACATAAATGAAAGGTCTCTATCCCCTCTACCTGTAAACCAAGTTCCAGGTCTGTACGACAAAAAATAAAAAAAGATCAACTGGGAAAGTAGGCGATTTTTCATAAAACCAAACATTCTAAAAAATGTTCTATGGGCTTAAAGGAATGGCCTCTATGTCCTTTATTTTTTATAATAAAACTTTTTTATTTTTTACATTTTTTTGAAAACACTCGAATTTTGAAATTTTTATATTTTGGAAAGTAAAAAGTTTACAAAAAAATTTGTTTGACATAAATCACTGGCCCTGACCCCATCTACCACCAAAATAAATTTCAAGTCGCTAGAACAAAAAATAACAGTAGTGGAGTAGTGGTGCTTCTAACGTACCCGGTGGCGCTCGAACTTGTACAGTCTGGTACAAATAAAATGGGTGCGTTAGAAGCACCACTACTCCACTACTGTTATTTTTTGTTCTAGCGACTTGAAATTTATTTTGGTGGTAGATGGGGTCAGGGCCAGTGATTTATGTCAAACAAATTCTTTGTAAACTTTTTACTTTCCAAAATATAAAAATTTCAAAATTCGAGTGTTTTCAAAAAAATGTAAAAAATAAAAAAGTTTTATTATAAAAAATAAAGGACATAGAGGCCATTCCTTTAAGCCCATAGAACATTTTTTAGAATGTTTGGTTTTATGAAAAATCGCCTACTTTCCCAGTTGATCTTTTTTTATTTTTTGTCGTACAGACCTGGAACTTGGTTTACAGGTAGAGGGGATAGAGACCTTTCATTTATGTTAAACAAACTTTTTCGTAGAATTCCTAGTTTCCAAAATAGTGACCATTTTTTCAAAATTTTATTTTTGTTGACCTAGAGACCTGAGACTTGGTATGGGAATAGAGGGGGTAAAGACAATTGATTTACGTTAGACAAACTTTTTTGTAGAATTCCTAATTTTGGAAATATAGCCCATTTTCAAAATTTTATTTTTGTTGACCTAGAGACCTGAGACTTGGTATGGGGATAGAGGGGGTAAAGACCACTGATTTACGTCAGACAAACGGTTTTGTAAAATTCCTAATTTTGGAAATATAAGCCCATTTTCAAAATTTTATTTTTGTTGTTCTAGAGACATGAGACTTAGTGTGGGGTGGAGGGGGTAATGACCATTGATTTACTTCAGACAAACGTTTTTGTAAAATTCCTAATTTTGGAAATATAAGCCCATTTTCAAAATTTTATTTTTGTTGTTCTAGAGACATGAGACTTAGTGTGGGGATAGAGGGGGTAATGACCACTGATTTACGTCAGACAAACGTTTTTGTAAAATTCCTAATTTTGGAAATATAAGTCCATTTTCAAAATTTTATTTTTGTTGTTCTAAAGACATGAGACTTAGTGTGGGGATAGAGGGGGTAATGACCATTGATTTACGTCAGACAAATGTGTTTGTAAAATTCCTAATTTTGGAAATAAAACGCTTTTTAAAAATTTTATTTTTTTGTCCTGGAGACCTGGGACTTGGTATAGTGGTAGAGGGGACAAAGGCCATTCATTTATGTCAAACAAACGTTTTTGTTAACTTTTTAATTTTGGAAATATAACCCATTTTGGAAATATGTTTTGGAAAATTTGAAAAATACACTATTTTTGGACTGAGAGTGGTATAGAGGTAGGTGTTGGAGTTAACATATGTCTTTTCAGGATTTTTAGATTAATGATATAGCCAACTTTCCAAATATTTTTGAAAAATTTGAAAAATACACTAATTTTTGACTATGCATGGGATAGAGGTAAGTGTAAGAGTTGAGAGTCATTGATAAACCTTAGAGTACTTTGGATTTTTTTTTTGGAATTTTGTGTGTTGCTGTTGTTGTTGTTGCTGCTTACAAACATGGCTGTAAGCATTTTGCAGCCATAAAAAAAGGACTGACATACTTTCCAAGACCAAATAATAAGCCCCCACAAGCAAGAGCAAATATGAAAGCCAACAAAAGCCAACAAAAAAGCCTACAAAAGCCAACAAAAGCCAACAAAAGCCAATAAAAGCCAACATAAGCCAACAGAAACTGACCAAAAAAAAGCCAACAAAAAACTGACCAAAAAAGCCATGTAGCATGTTGGTAGTTGAGTGAGTTGTCATATTGACCGATAGATAGCAGGCTGGTAGTTGAGGAGTATTGCTATCGACCGCTAGATAGCATGCTGGTCGTTCAGTGAGCGAGTGTTGAAATGGAGCGCTAGGTAGCATGCTGGTCGTTCAAGTAGTTCTCATAGTCACCGCTAGATAGCGGCAACATACTTTGTGTGTCGCATGCAGCTATTTAACAAAGTTTTACCTCATAAAAACGTGCTTGTATAAGCTTTGTACAAAAATTGAATATACAATTAATCACTAAGTGTTTAGAACTAACATGTATAGCCTTGTGTAGGGAATATTGGGTCCTTAGCAAGAAAGAGTGCCTAACACACATGAGTGTACAGCCTTTTGATATGCAGTAAGTACCTGATAACCTTGAGTAGGCCATAAGAATATTTTCAGTTGACTACTACCTGTCACAGTGTTTACATTGTGAAAGACCGTTGAAAAGGAAAGGAAAGGAAGCTTGTAGTTTAACGTGACCGTAAAAGACCGTTGAAGCAACCAGTCTTTAGCCTTGTCATAAGCAGTGAACAGCTGTTACCCTTAACCAGGGGCATATTAGAGGACCCTTATCAAGAATATCATCAGTTGACTACCACCATTCACAGTGACCACATCGTGAAAGACTGTTAAAACAACTATTGTACAGCCTTGTACTACTCAGTAAGTAGCTGTGGGGTCTTGACTATTGTATATTAGAGAACCCTTAGCAAGTATATAATCAGTTGACTACTACTTGTTACAGTGTTCACATCGTGAAAGACCGTCTCACTGTCCAGTATACAGCCTTGTCATACGCTGTAAAGAGCTGTTGGTCTAGACTAGGGGTATATTAGTGGACCCTTCACAAGAATATCACCAGTTGACTACTACCTCTCACGGTGTTCACATCGTGAAAGACCGTCTCACTGACCAACCTCTAGCCCTGTGATACGCAGTAAGCAGCTGTTTGCAGAAATCAACAATCATAATGGAAGAAGCCATTCCTAGCTATATGTGTAAAGAGTGTGGAAAGACTTTTCTTCGAGACTATCATAGGAAGCGACATGAAGTATCGTGTGGTGAATTTCATGAGTGCAAGACCTGTGGTAGTACATTCAACAATGCCTACAATGGACGTCGTCATGAAGAATGTTGTAATGTTGTGTCGGTAGCTAAAAGACAAAAAGCAGAGCCTACAAAACATTACCTACTGTCATTGGTCCCTGATAAAAATGGACTTATTGAATATGAGACATCTTTTGGAGGTCGACTTAAATCCTATTTCATTCGTTGCGATACGTGCAAGGATTTAAATTCATACCTTAAAGAGTCCAAACAGCAAATAATACAAGCTATGCAGAAAGAACTAGCAATGCACAAGTCGATAAAAGTTAATCTTGTGGCTGAATGTAGATTCATTCATACATCTACCAATGAAATTACAGATCGTGCATTTAAAACACGAAATCAGGCCCTATTTTTGGAAACGGACTTAAGTAGTTTCTTGGAAACACAATTTACAAAGTTAACTACGGAAATGGAGGAATCTGAGCTAAAAGGCAGTAATTGGGCTTTGTTAGCAGTGGAAGGAGTACGATTGAAAATAAATAAGTACAATCCCTTGCGTGGAAGCACATATATTCCATTACCAGCAGCTATACAAGCAAGAAAAGCCTGCATTAATCCTGAAAATTTGAATGATGAAAAGTGTTTTATGTATGCCATTTTAGCAAAACTGGTTAAAAAGAATGCTCATCGCATTAGTAAATACAAGGACCTGGACAACAAGTATGATTTTTCTGTAATATCGTTTCCTACATCGCTAGTTGACATTCCCAAATTTGAAAAAGCCAACGATATATCCATTAATGTATTTGGATTGGAACAAGACAACAAATTGTTCCCTCTAAAGGTTGTGGATCAAGAGATGCAAGACCATCGCGACCTCCTTCTGCTAAGTTCATCATCCGGCCAGAACCACTACGTCTTTATCAAAGATTTTGATAAACTAGTAAGACATCAGATTACCCGCTATGAACATAAAATATATACGTGTAAACGGTGTTTTACACACTTTGATAATCGATATGGTCAACAAGGAATGGAAAAATTGAAAGAACATAGAGCTTTGTGTGTCCAGCATGACATTGCTAGGGTTGAAATGCCTATTAAAAACCCCATTGTCAAATTTTTAAACGTTGAAAAAATGCTGAGAATACCTTACGTTATCTATGCAGATTTTGAAAGTATACTCTTACCCTATCAAACATGTTTACCCAATCCTAAAGCAAGTTATACAGTGCCATACCAGAGTCATGTTCCTATGAGCTTTGGTATATACGTTAAACCCTCACCTGCTGTGGAACACATAAAGACAAACCTTTCAAGCCAACCTGTTATTTATCGTGGACCTGACGCTGCAGGAAAGTTTATGGACTGTTTGATCTCAATAGCTAATGAAATTGATAGACTTTACAGCTTAAATGTTCCAAAGGCCTTAACTCAGGCTCAAGAAGCAGAGTTCCAATGTTCTGAAACCTGTTATTTGTGTCAAAAACCATTTACCCAACAGGACTGGAAAGTTCGAGACCACTGCCATATTACAGGGGAATACCGTGGAAGTGCTCACAATAACTGTAATTTGAGGTGTAAAACACGAAACCCCGTTCCTGTGTTTCTACATAATATGAGTGGCTACGACGCAAATTTCATTGTAAAGCAATTGGGATGTACTACTGAGAGAGTGGATGTTATCGCTAACTCCAAAGAAAAGTACATTTCCTTTACCAAATATGTAGGAAATGTTAAGCTTAGATTTGTGGATACGTTTCGGTTAATGCCGAGTAGTTTGGAAAACTTAGTTTCCAACTTAACATCATACCCTGAAACAGACAAGTACTTTGGAAAAGAAAATGCAATGCTCATGACTCGTAAAGGGGTATTTTGTTATGACTACATTGACTCATGGGAAAAGTTAAGTGAAACGTGTTTACCTCCAAAAGAGGCATTCTTTAACAAATTAAGTCAAGAAGATGTTAGTCAAGAAGACTATGAACATGCCAAAAGTGTCTGGAATCAGTTCAACATTAAAACTCTAGGGGAATATAGTGACCTCTACCTAACTTCAGATGTACTCCTTCTTGCAGACAGCTTTGAAACCTTTAGAAACAAAACACTAGAAACACACCGAGTGGATGCTGCACACTTTTTTACTTCGCCTGGTTTAAGTTTCGAGGCAATGCTACTTTACACAGGCATTGAACTGGAATTGCTACAGGATTACGATCAGATTCTTTTAATCGAGTCTGGAATACGTGGAGGCATATGCCAGGTGTCTCATCGGTATGCTGAAGCTAACAATAAATACATGGAAACCTATGATTCTGAGAAACCATCGCAGTTTATTACCTATGATGATGCCAACAACCAATACGGGTGGGCTATGTGTCACTCCCTTCCTTATGGTGGATTTCAGTGGGTTTCTCAAGATACTGTTGATCTAGAAAAACTAAAGAAAGACGATCCTGTGGGATACATTCTAGACGTTGATGTTGATTACCCATCTGACCTTCATGATCTACACAACGATTTACCTTTCCTACCAGAGTGTACACAACCTAAGGATTCGTCTCTGAAAAAACTAATTCCTCATCTTGGAAATCGAAGGCGATATGTTGTTCACTACATGGCATTAAAACAGGCTTTAGATCATGGAATAAAATTGATAAAAATTCATCGTGTGTTAAAGTTTAAACAAAGACCTTGGTTAAAGGCATACGTTGATTTTAATAACAACCTTCGAAAACAAGCCAAAAATGATTTTGAGAAAAATCTGTACAAATTATTCAACAATGCCATTTTTGGGAAAACAATGGAAAATATCCGTAAAAGAATAGACATACGTCTTGTGACTGACAGCAAAAAGGCAGAAAAGCTAATAGCAAAGCCGACATTTATCGACAGAACAATTTATGGCCCTAACCTAGCTGCTTTCCACATGGCTAAACGTAACATTGTATTCAATAAGCCTATATATATTGGAATGTGTATACTGGATATTTCAAAAACTCTAATGTATTCCCACCACTATGATGTCCTGCTACCCTATTATGGAATGAACAATCTTAAACTCATGTATATGGATACCGACTCGTTCATTTATTTGGTTAACACCCCAGATGTATATCAAGACAAATTGGATTTCCTAGAACACCTGGACACATCAGATTATCCTACTAATCACATATGTTACTCTACATCAAACAAGAAAACGTTGGGGAAATTTAAAGACGAGGCTTGTGGACAAATTATAAAAGCATTTGTTGGACTTAGAGCTAAAATGTACGCTTTAGACATAAATGGTAAAGAAATCAAAAAGATTAAAGGTATTAACAGAAGTGTTGTCAAAAATAGTATAAGCTTTCAAGATTATAAGGATTGTGTCATGAAAAACAATGTAAAAAGAATACCCATGAACATTTTCGCTTCTAAACAACATGACATATCATCTATAAGACTAAACAAAATTGCTTTGTGTCCTGGTGATGATAAAAGAGTGATTGATGCTGATGGTATAGGTACACATGCCTATGGTCATTACTCAATCATTGACCATGCTTAAAGAGTTAAGTTATGAATATCAAAATCTTCTGCCTGCAACTAGCAAATACATAAAACAAAACAATTTAGGAAATAAAACAATAGCACTACAAAAATAAAAAAAACAAAATAAGAAATGGCATTCATAATCAAAAATAAATAAAATAGAAAACAAAATAAAAACAAGTGTACAATTTATAACAATAAGGAATATATATAAAAATGTATTATGTGTAAATAGTGTACATGTATTTAAAATAAAAAAAATATTGTACCGTATGGAAACTGCTTGTACATTTTTTATTACTACTCACCTCTCTCCACTCCTAATGCAAAATGAACATGTAAAACACAAATTGGAAAATCCATGTTTCCATATTGACAAAATAAAAAAAAACCATTAAACTGAAATTTTAAAAACTGTAAATGGGAATTTGGTAAATTGACAAATGTGTAAACAACAAATTGGAAAATCCATGTTTCTATATCATGAAATTGAAAAACTTTAAACTGACATTTTAAGAACTGTAAATGGGAAATTGTGAAATTGATAAATGTGTAAACAACATAATGCAAAATCCATGTTTCCATGTTATGAAATTGAAAAACTTAAAACTAACATTAAAAAAAATGAAAATGGGAAATTGGAAAATTGTCATATGTGTAAACAACAAATGAAAAAAAAAACGGTTGGGGTAGTTATCATATTGTACAGTAACCTATAAAACTAGCATAAGGATAGTTGCTTGTACCCTTATATACTTTGTGTATGTGCATTAGCCTTTGAATTAGCTTAAGTTAGGTTTGGCAAAGTTAGGTTTGGTGAGGTTAGGTATGTGACCTAGTAGTTTACTCTTTTCGGAAAATGTAAAAAGTAAAATCTAAAATCAAAAAATCTTAAATTTAAAATGTAAAATCTAAAAAAACTAACATCTAAAATACAAAAAATCAAAAATGTAAAATGTAAAATCTAAAAAATGTAAAATGAAAAAATCAAAAATCTAAAATGTTAAAACATAAAATCTAAAATCTTTAAATGAGGTTTCTGTGGGTTAGGTTAGGTTAGGTTATAACTAAGTTTATTATTTGTGCTCTCTCATTTGCTCTTACATTTTTGCTCTTACTTTGAAGTTTGGTTATGTTAGGTTAGGTTAGGTTAGGTTAGGTTAGGTTAGGTTAGGTGTGGTTAGGTTATAACTAAGTTTATTATTTGTGCTCTTACATTTGCTCTCATATTTGCTTTGACTTTGAAGTTAGGTTAGGATAGGTTAGGTTAGGTTAGGTTAGGTTAGGTGAAGTTGGGTTAGGCAGAATTGTTGAGGTATGAATCAAAAGCCAGCTCTTGTCAGTTTTGCCTCACAAGGCTGAGTGTACCCCGTTCCACTCATGAGACCAGAAATTAAATTTCTTGGCAGAGCCGGGATTCGAACCTCAGGAATGACCTCCAAGAATGCTAGCCACTACACCAAGAAGTGGACAATATAAGGCTGGTCTTGATTATACATGATCAATTAACAATTACCTAATAATAATAATAATAATAATAATAATAATAATAATAATAATAAATATTCCATTTGGCAATACACGGCCGACCTCTCCCTGTGACGTAATCCACGGTCTCAGGCCGTGGCGGCCATTTTGCCCAATAGCCCCTGTGCCAGCTCTGAATGACCCCTCCATAAGAATAACATAGAGTGATTGCGCGCGGCGGCCATTTTGCCCATTAGCCCCTGTGCCAGAACCGCTCTTTATTACCTACTTACTGTTGTGTTTGTTTAAAAGTGTTGGCAATTCTGTCGGCAAGAACAATGAAATAAAAACGCACGAGAAGAGAGTACCGTACCACCGTAGATGGCGATGACCGTATTGTAATATTGATGTGTTTTATTTTGTCAATGAAATCTCCGGGTATAACCTACAGTACCGTACTGTATTTTGTTTAGACTACCGGTAGTCCAATTGAGTGTTTTCATTTATACTCCTAGTCATGCAGGAGAGATTTTACGAGGGTTAGTTCGTATTTAACTGTAGGAGACCGACGGAGTAGGAGGGTGATGCCGGTTCTGAGTCAGGGGCAACTGAATAGGCCACCGCAATACATGTAGTCTAAAATAATTAATATCTCGTGAACCCATGGTCGAATTTTGACAAATGAGGTGTCGTAGGACTCGGGCTGACGCCCTCTTTCCTATGGACAACTTATTCCCACCCCAAAATAAAACCTACCCCTACTAGGGGGTGAAATAGTATTTTCTTAGTAAATGTGTTTTTCCATGTGCAACATACAATGCTAATATGAAATTAAACGTTGTTCCACATGAAAAACATGCAGAGTCCTGGATGCTGCTATGATTTAACATTTTTGTTTTTTGTTTTTGCGGATGCGCAATTGGGGTTTTTGTAAGAGGGCGGGCTTTTTCAATAATGATTTATAGATAAGTTCTTTTAAATTAACCAAAAGATCCAAACCTAATAGGTCATTGACTTTTTAATATCTCATGAACCAATAAGTCTAGGGACTTGTATGAGGGATCGTTGGACTGGGGGTGACGCCCTGTTTCTGAATGTATTATTCATTTTTGTCAAAAGGACCTAACTACACTTTTGTTAATATCTCGCTAACTAATAATCACATATAGTCAAGTGAGGATGGCCAACCCTTTCCCATGGCCAATGAATTTACCCAAAAGACCCAAAACAGCAAGGTCATTGACATAAGATTTTATAAACTAATCTTTGGAGAGGGTCAAGTGAGGTGTCATAGGACTTAGAATGGTTAACCCTTCCCCATGACCAATGCATTTACCTCAAACATCCAAAACAGCAAGGTCACTGACCTGAGATTACAGTATATAAACTAATAATCGGATATCGACATGTGAGGTGTCATGGGACTTAGAAAGGTCAACCCTTTCTCATGGCTAATGAATTTACCCAAAATACCCAAAACATCAAGGTCATCGATCTCAGATTGTATAAACTAATAATCGGATACGGGCATGTGAGATGTTTACCGTGAGTGATGAAACATAGCTAGGTAGAGAACGAATTATTGTAGGCTACATGTATGGTGACTGACAAGTCTTTCACCATTGGAACTTGTTTTCAGATCAGACTGCAGTACAGAGAGAATATAGGTTGCAGGCATGGGTTAATAAATGACAAACGGTGTACACAAAATCTGATTTATTGATTCAAGAATTAAGAGTAGACTATCTTTAATTGATTGGTTAAAGAGGATAGCTAAAAAAACAAAATGGTGACTACATCGAACTAAACTGAACCAAGCTGAATCAAACCCAACTAAACCAAACTAAACCGAACCAAACTGAATCGAAAACAAGCCAAGGGTTTAAGTGTAAGACTTGTGAGTGGATGTGGTCATTGGTGATGTCAAAAAGGAAAGGGATAACGCTCTACCTATAGAGGGTAAGGTAAAGCTAGTGCATGGTGCTAATGCACACATCCAAGTACATGAACCTCACACAACTAGTCTATGCTGTTTTTATGGGTTGACTGTTAAAACTTGCTCAGTGGTTACTGGGACAAGATGGTCGCTACATACAACAAGCTTTAACTACTTGAGGCTAATAATCTATACACGCACCCGCAACAAACTAAACTAAACTGTTTTGCTGGCTGTGCTCAGACAGTAGGCAGATGACAGAAATGCTTGGCTAACAGAAATACAATCATTTCCGATCGTCTAATGTTACCAGTTAACCATTTTGTTCTGCAGTGGCAAGCACTCGCGCCTCTTGCACTGGAGATCTTAACTCGATGTCCAGCTTTGAGGTCAAGAATGAATCAAACTAAGAAAGAATGGCATGGTGGTGCAGTGGTTAAGCTGTTAGCCTTTTCACTACGATACACTAGGGTTCAATTTCAGGTTAATATGCATGCCATAGACATATAAAAAAGCATGGTAATGCTTAAAACCGTTTACACTCGTCTCTTTTAAAATTATTACTTGGATTACAAATACAAAGGTGGACTGGGTTTGATATACAGTTAATGCTGGCTATCACACACTAGACTGTAAGGAAGCCAAAAGAGCAAAAGCTGTGGGTAGAGTAGTGGTAAAAATCGCTATGCGTAGAGAACTACCTAGCGGTTTTATGAACTGGCAAAGCTATGTCACATAAACAGTGCAGGATATAATCCAGCAACCATAATTTGTATATTTTGGAACAGAGAAAATGCACTTTTGCCTTGATGGATAACAAATGTGTGCAGACGGATGACCTACGCATTAGCCTACCATGGGGTTATAACCACGAGGAGGAGGTGTGATTTCTTTATTTTATTGTTTAGAGACATGGCTTTTTGTAACCAGTAGATTTAGTAGATTTAGTATTTTGTTAATATTCATTTTTGTAATTGTAAATAGTTAATTTTTTGTAAATAGTGGAAAATATATATATATATTTTTTTGGTAATGGTAAATGTTAAATGTATAACTAAATGTTCTTTGGGAAAAGTGTGCATGTCAAGAATGTATTTTTGGGATAAATAGAGTGGTTGTGTTTGTTTTCAAAGACATGCATGGTTGTGTAAATGTATGACTACACCGAAAGAGAAAGCTTGTGTGTGTGGGTAGCATTGATTGTTTAACCAGAGCAAATACCGTGAGGTAGGGTGGGGAGAGGGGAAATTTACACTTATATATAAATGGTAAATAGTAATTTTGTTTTTTCAATAGTTTTGTTTCTTTGAAATGCAATGGTAGATAGGCGTTATTTTGTAAAACAGTCTTACCTGTAGTAGTAGTAGTAGTAGTAGTAGTAGTAGACCTCTATGTTTTGCAAACACAAAGACAGACTGTATCATTGCCATGGTCAAGCACTTACTTTAACACCATTTACAAAATCTTAAAATGAGAAAATCATGTTTCGCAAATATGAACTTTTGACATATACAAAATGAAAAAAAAATGTGTAACGAACAAAATGAAAAATCCATGTTTCCATATCTTGAAATTCAAAAACTCCAAACTGAAATTTTAAAAAATGCAAATGGAAAATTGGCAAATGGCAATGTTTGAAATGTGAAACTGAAAAAAAAATGAACAAATGGCTATCATAATTTTTTTAATTAAAAAGATGGTGCTCTATGGTTGATGTGTGAATCAAACCCCTCTACTTATTTGGACCACTCGAGACTGAGTAGACTTGTTTTAATCCGCATACCACTTTTACAATTTTGTGTTAAAGTTGGGAATTGAACCCAAGAGCTTTGGAGTGCCAGCTAACTATGCTAACCACTACACTACAAAGGCGACTTTACACTACTCATAATGAATATTAGATTTTAAATGTTACATTTTAGATTTAATCATTTACATTTTATATATTTTTTATTTTAGATTTTGTGAAAAGACCAAACCATTGTTTCCATATCATGAAATTCAAAAACTTGAAACTGACATTTAAAAAAATGCAAATGGAAAATTGACAAATTGCAATGTGTGAAATGTGAAAATGAACAAAAGGCTATCATTATTTAAAAAAATTAAAAAAAACATGGTGCTTTATGTTTGAGGTGTGAATCAAACCCTCTCTACTTATTTGGATCACCCGAGACTGAGTAGACTTGTTTTAGTCCTCATACCACTTTTAACATTTTGTGTTAAAGCTGGGAATTGAACCCAAGAGCTTGTAGGGGAGATCAAGGTTAGAATATGTTAAACAGATAGCCTTGGATGTAGGATGTGGTAGCTATATAGAGATGAAACGATTAGCTCGGGACAGGGAGGCATGGAGATCTACATCAAACCAGTCAAAAGACTGAAGACTCAAACAACAACATGTAGAGCTCACCAAAATAATGTTGTGTAACGGTAAATGTTAGTCAACGAACAGTAATGCATTACTAAAACCCATGACACGATACCTAAGAGCTTTTCTAATATTATTTTAAAGTACCTTTAACCCTATATTAAACACCCAGTTCACAAGACTCATAACTGCAATGATATGGTAACACAAACAAAAATCTATATTTCAAAATAAGCAAGTGGATTAGTCAATTTACACTGGAAAAAGTTTTGTAGACACTCAGGTCCACAAGACTAATTAACTGTCAGGTTGGCCGAGTGGTTAAGGTGTTTGACTTAAGATCAAATTTCCTGTACAAGGAAGCAAGGGTTTGAATCCCTTACCTGACATAACTATTGCCTTAACATGGCTTGGCCACACTGTATTAATATGATACTCGGTACACAAAACATAAATAGAGTGTAATGTTTAAGACCACTCTCTTTCCGAACATAGTCAGAGACTGTTGATGGTTAACAATTGCATTAATAGTGCGACATGGGGATAGCAATTAGGAAAAACAGACAATACCCATACACTATTTTTATTTATTTAATGTAAGTACTTGTACAATAGTTATATAAAAAATACAACTCTCTTTTGTCTATTACTAATCTAGTCCTTTTCGATCCACTTGAATATCAAGGGCAGATGAGTTTGTAGTTCAGACCCTTAAAACAACAACAACACCACATCTTGCATAGTCTTTGATGTTGAAAACTCTTGAGACGTGAAAGATGGATTAAACATAACTTTTACGACAGGGGTTAAACGTTGCTCAATAAACACTGCACTATTTTGACTAGCAACATTTTTTTCTTGTACTAGCTTTTTAGCATTGTCATGATTTTTTTGTTGACTCTAACAGTGTTTTAATTGGAGCACTACACTGATGATCACTCGCACTTAAAAACCCACCATTCGACATTTTTTTGACCTATGTTTTGAGCATTGCCGGAATGGTATTCCTTTTACATTTTGTCCTTTATAGTTATAAGAGTAGCCTTTATCGAGTACACGTTGTTTACCTCGGTCAGTTGTAGTAAGTTCCATAGTAGCAACTAACCTGTTAGTATGATTTGCACACTACAAAGGATATAACTGTTCTGGTAATAGAATGATTTATCGTTGGCTTTTATATTTAATACCGTATGTATAAACCGGGTGAGTTAGCCGTGGTCGTTACGGCATGACTGCTGGCAGTCGCTCACATCCGGGAGGCGAGGAGGTTCAAATCCCCCCGCTGGCAACCTTGAATATGGTCTTCTGTGGTTTCCCATCTTCCTTCCAGGCAAATGCCGGGGTTGGTCCCTAACTATAGGCCACAGCTGCTACCTTCCAACTCCTCGACCTTCCATCCAAACTTTCCTCCCCAACGGTACTTGTAGCTCACCCATTGGGTGTCCGTCTCGAAGCAGCTACAAAACTGGCGAGCCGAACATGTCCTCGGACACTCCCGGCACTAAAAGCCATACGTTAAAAAAGTATGTATAGTTTGAAGTGAAAGCAAAGTGGTAGAAAAGTGGTAGCAAAGTGGTAGAAAATATTACATGTATTGTTAAGTTATGCGGATTAATTACATAATAATTTTGGCACGATAAAGCTCATTTTCTATATCCAATAGTTCATTCTCATATTCAGTATGACCAGCCTGTTTATAGGCGTGCAATTGCTGAAGCCGCCGGATTAGCTTACTGGGATTCTTCCACTAGACAAATTTAACAAATGATTTTTTGGTGTAAACAAAGCATTACGGTACCATTATCATTATTATTATCATTATCATAACCATTATCATTATCATCATCATCATTATAATCATCATCACTATTACTATATAGTCATTATTGATCATTTTGCAATACCACATTTTGCACAGTCTGTGTTGCCTTTGATAGTGTTGGGAGTTTTTCAGACATTGACAACTGTCCTAACACGACTTTCTGAGGAGATGATAAATGCTTTTTAACAAACAATGCACTTTCTTGAGCTGCAATATATTTTTCTCGAACTAGTGTTTTAACATTTTGAAGAGGTTTTTAAACAGCAACGATGTTTTATCTGGTACACTACATTGATCATCACTCACACTTAAGACCTCACTATTTTTACTTTTCAGCTCACCTCGACACTGTTTTGAACAACGCTAAATAACAGTTCCATTTTATTGGTTCGTTTTACAATATATGTATATCCTTTATAGTATGCATATGGCTTACCATAGGTATTCGTTGATACTTTCATGTCAATTATCAAGCATGAATTAATCTCTAGTAAAGTTCATTGGATAATATAAACAATAGTTTAAAGTGAGAGCAAAAGTGGGTGCAAAAGTGAGTGCAAAAGCGAGAGCAAGAGTGGGTGCAAAAGTGGGTGCAAAGGTGGGTGCAAAAGTGAGTGTTAAAGTGAGTGTAAAAGTGGGTGTAAAAGAGGGTGCAAAAGTGGGTGCAGTTTATAGTAGGCACGATTTTTACTAGAATGTGATTTGAGTAAATGTAATTTCTAAACCCTAGTAGTGAGTAGTCAGTTGGTTTTGATCTATGCAAATGTAAACATGTCACATACACTGGTGATGGATACTCAAGGCTTTAAGGTCAACGGGTGGCTTCGGTGGCGTAGTCGGTAGCATGCTGAGCTTCTATGCCCAAGATCGCGGGTTCAAATCCGGCCGAAGTCGTCGGATATTAAGAGCATTAAAAATCCCTCAGTATGCCTTCCTTCGGAGGGGAAGTAAAGCTGGCGGTCCCATATCATAGATTTATGGCACTAATTACACCTGTGTGAAGCTAAATGGCTCTTAGGTCCCTATGTTCGTTGCCAAGAGCCGACTGCGGTGACGTCTGGTAGCTAAGTTCTGAACTAGTAGTCGTTGACGGTGGCGTTTGGCGGCAAAAGTAGGAACTACTTGAAAATTGATCGTCTGCAGTCCGTACTTGAATTAAAACAGATACACACACTAATACAGTCATCACAATTAACACCGGTTATCAGACAGATTCTACACACACCCAAAGTACACGGGGTTACATGACCGCGTTGTCGCAGCCCCTAAACTTAAGAACCAACCAACCAAGGTCAACGAAAACAAGGATATATTTAAAGTGGTGGCTATTATTGATTGCACAACACGCGGGTCACCAAAACTATTTCATTTTGTGTTTAAACCAGCGTTTCCACTAGAGTTTTAGTCTGTTAAAGATTAAAGACAGACCCAGTGGATTCCAATGGAACGAGGGAACCATTCCCTATAAATACTTTGCTATGCTATTAAACGCTCATTTATCCATGGATACTATTGTATTTGTCAAAGAAACTGATAAAAAGTGAATGGCTTTGCCCGTGAGCAACAACAACACACTAAAATTCCATTAAAAAAATCAAAGAACTCTAGGGTTAATCATTGACTCTAAACTATTACACTTACATCTATCCCAACGCCTAGTTAAAAACATTATATTTTTAATTTTTTTCAAAAAAAAGTTGAATTGGGAAAGTAGGCTATATGTTTAAACTAAAAAAAATCATCTTTAGTCATATGTTAAATCTTACACCTACCTCTATACCACTCTCAGTCAAAAAATAATATTGTATTTTCATTTTTTTCTTCTAATGGGAAGCATAAAGTGGGCGTTGTCACATAACATGTTCTACAAGTTTAGACTTGCTTGGAGACTGGCTATGACGTCACAGATGAATGGCGGTGGGAGGTGGGACATGACCTTTTACTAAACAAAAACATTTTATGTAGATAATTATTTAATTATGATCAAAGGAAGCCAAGATGTAACGATTTTAATGAAAAAGTCGAAAAAGAAACCTGGCGGCCATGCGCTTTTTAAGCTTACGCTGGGCAAACCGTTAAAAATATCTATATACTATGGGTGTAAAAATTGTTCAGCATGAAGAGTACTACAAAAAAAAAGTCCGCAAGAGCATATATCTATCTTCAATACATTCATTCATTCATTCATTTATTTGCAATGGGGGGTGTATCCCCCGGTGGCAAATTGGATATACATAACAAATAAATAATTATACATAACAATTCAATAACGATTATACAACAATTAAACTGGAGTATTTACACAAATAGTCAGTCTTTTCTTAAACACACCTATATGTTTGGGAAAAGGCTCTAAGACTGCGGCAGGCAGAGAGTTCCAGTTATCAATGGCATGGTTTACAAAATAATATTTACCATAATTTGTTCGCTGTGGTCGGCCCTTAACTTTGAAAGGATGATCGCTCCTACCCATGTAAGTGGGCTTTCCCCATCGTTTGCTAAGCTCACCCCATGCTGGTTGATTTGTATACGTGTTGTACATAGCGCAGAGTCTAGATTTCATCCTCCTAGCCTCCAGTGATTCCCACCCAAGTTTCTTTAACATACGGCTCACGCTGCTCCTGGGATTAAAGTCACTGAGCACAAATCTAGCGGCCTTTCTTTGTACCATCTCCAACTCATTGATGAGCCCTACTTGATATGGATCCCAAACCGCCGAGGCATATTCCAGAATAGGTCTTACAAGTGACAAATAGCCTAATTCTTTAGCAGAGGTACTACTTCCTTTTAATACCCTCATTACAAAGTGCAGGGATTTGTAAGCTTTTGAAACTACACATCCTACATGACTACTCCATTTCATATAATTCCTTACGTGAACGCCCAAATATTTGCAAGAATCTTCTTCTACAAGTATTTCCGAGCCAATGTTATATTGAAAATCCTGCCTTCGCACTTTCCCTATTTTTAAGAGACTACATTTTCTTGTGTTTATTTTTATTTTATTTTCAATCGCCCACTTATAGACCAGGTTCAGGTCCTCTTGAAGCACTGCATTGTCTTGTGAGTCATGTATCTTTCGATATATTACACAATCATCCGCAAACAATCGACAGTCACTGCGAATCCCATTTGGTAAGTCATTTATAAACGCCAAAAATAACAAAGTTCCGATTACGCTGCCCTGAGGGATACCCGACGTTACGGTAATTTCATCCGAGAATATGCCTTCGACTTTCACTTTCTGTGAACGACCCGTCAAAAATTCTTGGATCCATAAAATTACTCTTTTATCAATCTATAAGTGTTTTTACGTTTTCATTTGTTCCATCAATCTCCATTCAATTACTGAGGCGACAGTTTACGAGCTAGCTCGAGGGGGCGAGCCTGTTACCCCAGATAGAGCCAGCAGCAAACTGTCAAGTCGTGTTGAGTTAAGACTTCAGAGAAGAGTGGTTGTGTTTGGAATTTCCCTGGAAGTGCAACCCGGCTTTTCTTCATTTTGCCTGTGAACTTTTTGTTCCGCAAAATACACAGTCAAGATTGGACGGAAGGGGGATTTATGTTTCATGCACCTCGCAATTCTTAAATTACGACTGACAAAAATTCGTTGCACATGCATCTCCATGATAATATAATTGATAGTTCAGTCAGTGATTTTAACCCATCATGCCGAGACGTAAAACGGATATAGGTCATAGTTCATTGACATCGGGGGAAAAAACGCTTATCGCGTATGAATGATATTTATTCAATTAATTCCAAAGAGCCATAGGCTCGTACAGAGGAATTGTACAGTAATATGGTGTTTACACACCAGGAAGAAAATTCTGAAGGTAACACAAATTGATGAATAAGGGCATAGGCCTATTAGTAAAGTTGATACTATATCTAAGATTGTTTAGACTGTCACTTATTACTAGCCCTCCTTGGGCGACTGATTTAAAACTTCCCAAAATCATCCTCCTATTTTTGATCGGAAGTACTTCATCATATACCACACAATTGAAATGGCAGGGTCGTGGAGTGTTGGACACACATTTGGTCAACCTAACTGGTATCATTTGGGCGTTCAACTATTAGGTGTAATTCCCTATAAAGAAAACTAATTATAACCTTCAAAATATATGTATTAATATCAACTTTAAACATATGGCGGGGACTCTCGTCGAACAGACTATGGTTTCCTATCTTCAATTCTCCTCGGCAATGACGAAAACATGTGACCCAAAATGAATGTTGGAATATAAAGATGTTTGTTACTCACTCATCGACGACCTTGCAGATAATCTACGAGACATTCTCGATAGATCAGTTCTCCCCAGCATTTCTAAGATTTTCCACACGTGGTTTGAGGTTAGAGATGTTTACTGGTTTACATAGCCACATCTCTGCGAGAGAAATGAATGTGCTTCCGTACCAAACTTGAATTGTGCTAACAGAGATAACATCGTTGTGATTTGTAGCCGTTTCGAGTACTTTCGAAAGCCATGCTTTCAACAAAACTGTTTCTCCAAATAGGCCTACGCCAAATTACGAGAACGCGACCTTTCCAACCAGACGCTACAATAGAAGTGAAGCCCCGCTTGACACGAAAAAAAACCCTTCTCATCTTGTAAACACATGTTTTCGTCTTTCTCCGCCAGGGTCATGATACCCTCCAACCCATACAAAATACACCAATAATCTCGAACCCATGTATATTTCTTACAACTCATGGCGCGAAACTCTTCTCTGACGTCAGAATCTTACACAATTTATACAAAGCTTTCTTTAAGACAAGGGAAGTTATTCTCGGCCCAATCTAAATTTGGCCTAGAGTTTCCTGCTGTTGCAACATCTTGTAGCTTGCCTACACAATCCGCTGTCTTGTATACTGACATCTCCCATACAAATTAAATGAAATATTCCTGACTGAGTCCCCGAGATACACAAGATATATATACACTAAATAAAATGAAATCCTACAACCTAAATGATGATGATGAACAAGAAAAGAAATGGTATGAACAAATTACCCTAACCTGACTTCTCTTGCAGTCAACCAAATAAGGGTTTGGGAACATTGTGACCGGAACAGTCACAATACGCCCCCATGTGATTCACACGGGTGAAACAAGTGTGGATCACAAACACTCAAACAAACACACTGAAAACACAAAGAACACACTATTACATAAATAAACCCTGGAAGACATATATACACACACACTTGTCAAATTTTCACACATTCTCACTCTCTCGAATGTCTTATTGTGTCCATTTCCTAGCCTCACTGATTTCTCTCAAGTGTCTTAGGTCTATCACTTCATTTTCTTCGTCTCATCATGAGACCCTATCGCTTCACAAGCCATGGTATTTGCCTGCACAGGCCTTATCATACCATCTATCCATCTAACACTCGATGCCACTTTGCTGGCTAGCATTCTTCGTCACATCTCTTGAGTTTTGTCATGCCATCACGTTATGTTGACTAATTCTCTAAGAGTCCATGCCATATTATTTTACAGAGTGATATCTACGGAGATTCCTAATATTATGTGTACTGACAGACTTACCATCCTGGTCCGTTAAACTATAGGCACACTCACCAATACGTTTAACCACCTTAAAAGGCCCCTGAAATAGATGAAAAAACTTCCCTATCTCCTTATCTACAGCTGAAGACGGATATGGAACCCTCAGAAGCACCTGATCGCCTACTTCAAAAGAATCTGAATTTAACCCTCCAAAAACTGTAAGCTGCCAACTTCCTACTCATCTCCCTCAAACTTACCTGCCAAAATGATACACTCGATGAAGGTCGACTGATATCCTGATTCAGCATAATGCCTATTTCTTTCTCTTCTGGTTCACCTGTACTCTTTCGTTGCCACTTTCCTGACGCCCCCCACCCCTCTGATAGTTTTCCTGTGCTGATATTATCCTTATCCTGTTTCTTTCTACTTCTATAATTCCTTATTTCCACCTCCCGTTTATTCTGTCTACTAGAATCTCCCTGCTGACTTTCACCTAACATCACCTCCAAATGTTGTTCACTCTCACTTAACGTCTCCTCCCACTGCCGTTCACTCTCCTCTAAGTTACTATCACCTACCATCCCTTTCAACTGCTGTTCACTCTCGTCTACGCTACTATCACCTACCGTCCCTTTCAACTGCTGTTCACTCTCGTCTACGCTACTATCACCTACCGTCCCTTTCAACTGCTGTTCACTCTCGTCTAGGCTACTATCACCTACCGTCCCTTTCAACTGCTGTTCACTCTCGTCTACGCTACTATCACCTACCGTCCCTTTCAACTGTTGTTCACTCTCGTCTACGTTATTATCACCTACCGTCCCCTCCAACTGCTGCTTCTCTGCTGCTTCGTCCACACACAACTTAACAGATTCTACCTGCCTGCCTACCTCCTTTCTAATAGCCTCTCCTTGCTGCCTAACTTCTCCTACCTCCTTACTTACAGGATCTTTCACTTCTCTTTCCTGCTTGTTCACTGCCTCTATACCGGACTCTAACATCTCTGTACTAGACTCTACCTGCTTGCTCAACTTATCAACACTAGGCTCAAACGTCTCACTCACAGACTCTCCCAGCTTGTCCAACTTTTCCCTACTCGACTTACACGTCTCACTCATAGACTCTACCAGAGATTCTAACTCCTTACTGACAAATACTCCTAAATAGTTTACTTCCTTACTTACAGATTCCTTCCAAGACTCTATCTCCTTATGCATAGACTCTCCCTGCTTCTTAATCTCTCCTTTTATTTCTCTCAGTAGCATAAGAAGCAAACTAGTGTTCATACCCCCTCCATTTAAATTTAAGTTGCTACCTTCAGTGATCAGCTGCGACTCATTGGAGACAATGGTATCCGATTCTCCCATTGTCTGTTCCTTACCTTCCTCACTACTATTTCCCCCCGTTGCCTGATTAACTGACATTTTACTATTTTAATTTATTCGCAACCCTAGACATTAATTCCATATTGTCCAATGTGGACATACCCCATAAAACAAAACAAATTACTGTGAACCCCAATACTCCTAAGGTGTCTATCGGCTGTGTGCATATGTGCCCTAATGATACCTGCTAGGTTTCCCTACTCTTTCCCTACGTTGAGGTGCTATGTTGTCACTTATTACTAGCCCTCCTTGGGCGACTGATTTAAAACTTCCCAAAATCATCCTCCTATTTTTGATCGGAAGTACTTCATCATATACCACACAATTGAAATGGCAGGGTCGTGGAGTGTTGGACACACATTTGGTCAACCTAACTGGTATCATTTGGGCGTTCAACTATTAGGTGTAATTCCCTATAAAGAAAACTAATTATAACCTTCAAAATATATGTATTAATATCAACTTTAAACATATGGCGGGGACTCTCGTCGAACAGACTATGGTTTCCTATCTTCAATTCTCCTCGGCAATGACGAAAACATGTGACCCAAAATGAATGTTGGAATATAAAGATGTTTGTTACTCACTCATCGACGACCTTGCAGATAATCTACGAGACATTCTCGATAGATCAGTTCTCCCCAGCATTTCTAAGATTTTCCACACGTGGTTTGAGGTTAGAGATGTTTACTGGTTTACATAGCCACATCTCTGCGAGAGAAATGAATGTGCTTCCGTACCAAACTTGAATTGTGCTAACAGAGATAACATCGTTGTGATTTGTAGCCGTTTCGAGTACTTTCGAAAGCCATGCTTTCAACAAAACTGTTTCTCCAAATAGGCCTACGCCAAATTACGAGAACGCGACCTTTCCAACCAGACGCTACAATAGAAGTGAAGCCCCGCTTGACACGAAAAAAAACCCTTCTCATCTTGTAAACACATGTTTTCGTCTTTCTCCGCCAGGGTCATGATACCCTCCAACCCATACAAAATACACCAATAATCTCGAACCCATGTATATTTCTTACAACTCATGGCGCGAAACTCTTCTCTGACGTCAGAATCTTACACAATTTATACAAAGCTTTCTTTAAGACAAGGGAAGTTATTCTCGGCCCAATCTAAATTTGGCCTAGAGTTTCCTGCTGTTGCAACATCTTGTAGCTTGCCTACACAATCCGCTGTCTTGTATACTGACATCTCCCATACAAATTAAATGAAATATTCCTGACTGAGTCCCCGAGATACACAAGATATATATACACTAAATAAAATGAAATCCTACAACCTAAATGATGATGATGAACAAGAAAAGAAATGGTATGAACAAATTACCCTAACCTGACTTCTCTTGCAGTCAACCAAATAAGGGTTTGGGAACATTGTGACCGGAACAGTCACAAGACCAAGGTCTCTTAAAATGATAAGCACAGGATTTTTGAGCTTATTTGATGTATTACGATGCATCGAATTTTTCCCACAATACTTTCGTAGTTTTCCTCTTAAATACTGACAAAGTTGGTGCACTTTTTACTTCATCGGGAAGTTTATTATATGACTGTGATGCAGAGAACTTGAAACTATTTCTACCGTATTTAGAAGAGTGAATGATATATAAGGCTACGTCCTTCGCATGCCTAGTTCCATAAGAATGATTGTCCGAGTTCAAGATGTAGGGAGAGCTATAGAGTATTGTGTTGTGTTTAATTTTATATATTAGCATAGCTGCTCGGAGATCTGCACTTATGCTGAGGGGTAGAATTTTACTTCTGATGTACAGATCTTTTACTGGAGTGCAGTAAGGAAGGTTAAATATGTTTCTAATAGCCCTATTCTGAATAGTCATTAAATCATTCAGTGTGGATTTCCTGCAGTGAGCCCAAATAACATTTAAATATTGGAGCTTGCTATGTACAAGTGAATAGTAGATTTGTTTTACAAGGTTTAGGGGAATAAGATACCGGGACGTGGTGGCTCAGCGGTCAAGCTGTATGCCTCTCACCAAGGCGGACCGGGTTCGATTCCCGGTCACTGCATGTGAGATTTTCGATGTGAAATGCCATGTCCTGTGGTTCGGATTCCACGTAAAACGGAGGTCCCGTGGCTTATGATCGCGAGATTAACGGTCACGTTAAACTACAAGCTTCCTTCCTTTTTTGGAATAAGATACCGAAGTTTCCTTAGGATCCCTACTATAGGTGAGAGTTTCTTAGCAATTCGTTCAACGTGTTCAATCCAGGTCAGGTGTTTGTCGATGATTAGACCTAAATACTTTGCCTGATTAACCTCTTTTATTTCAATATTATTTATATATATTTTGTCATGTGTGATTTCTTTCATGCTTTGCTTTGAAATTACCATGTAATTGGTCTTCTGTAGGTTCATTGTTAATTTATTGGCCTGGAACCATTGTGAGAGAGTATTTATATCTTGTTGCACATTTTGTATGATTTCAATTATGTATTTCCCAGTGTAGAAGATATTTGTATCATCTGCATGCAATTTGATATGCCCTCTCAAATTACATTCCACAATATCATTTATATACATTAAGAATAATGTAGGTCCAAGTATAGATCCTTGTGGAACTCCATGAGTTATATATTTTCCTGAACGTATGCATTTATTCAAAGCTACATGCTGCTTTCTTCCAATAAGGTAGCTTTGGAACCATTTTAGTGCTATACCTCGGACACCAGCATTTTCTAATTTTGATAACAGTATTTTATGATCTACTGTATCAAAGGCTTTTGTGAGATCAATAAATAACCCAACTGCCATATTATTTTTGTCAATAGTTTCTTGTAGCATTGTTATTAGGTCAATAGTTGCTGCCTCAGTACTAGAATTTTCCCTGAATCCATATTGCATATTATGAAAGAATGTATTCTTGTTCAGAAATGAAAGCAATCTTGTTTTTACCACTTCTTCCAGAATTATTGAAACTACCGATAAAATAGAAACAGGTCTATAATTATTTGGATTTCTTTTGTCACCACCCTTAAATATAGGAACTACTTTGGCCACTTTTAAGTCATCTGGTATCATGCCAGTAACTAAGGACTCATTAATCATTTCAACCAAGATTTTAATAAATGATTGTATATTGTTTTTAATGAAATTTGTCTTGATCCTATCTAATCCACAGCTCTTTTTATTCTTTAAATTTGTGATGATGGACTTGACCTCTGCTTCATCTGTCGGATATAAGTAGAGAGAATTTGACTGATTGTGGTCCTTACTGAGGATTTCCTTCTGTTCAGGAATAGCTTTTGCTAGACTTCCAGCAATGTTTGTGAAGAACAAGTTAAATGATTCACATAGTTCTTGATTGTCTGTGATAATTTTGTTGTCTATTTCAAGTGAAGTGCATGTCTCAACTGTTGGTTTTTTGTTGTGTATGATTTCTTTGATAGTCTCCCAAGTTTTATTAGAATTGTTTCCATATGTTCTGAATTTATCTGAGTAGTAATTTGACTTTAGTCTTCTTTTTTAAGTTTGTTACATTATTCCGGCATCTACAGTATTCTTGGTTCATATCATTATTATTTCTGTGAAGGGGATTTTTGAGCTTTGCATGCAGAGTGTCTCGTTGTTTTATAAGTGTAAGGAGTTCAGCTGTGACCCATGGTAAGTTAGTAGTCTGTCTGTTATTGTTAGTACCGGTATTGTTTGTTATTTTTCTTTGGCTATGCCTGTTCCTTAGATTCAATTGTTTGATGAAAGAGTTATATAGAGAGTTAATAACTATCTGCATCATTATGGGAATCTGCATTTATAGATATATTAGTTTCAGGAGTGTGTTGCCTATCCCAAGAGTCCTCGTGTGTTGTTGATTTTGTCGGCTTATGTGACAGAGTGTACGTGCTATAATTGGTCTTGGAAATATCAAGAATTAATATACTGTGATCACTAATATCATTGCTGACATTTGATATTTTATAACTTAATTCTGAATTGTTTAGTGACACGTGGTCTATTAAGGTAGCTGCAGTGTCACAAAGTCGTGTAGCATATTTAGTGTTGCATTGTTTAAAACCATAGCATGCTATTAAATTTAGATATTTCCCTCTTAATTGATCATCAGCTAGGATATCAATGTTGGTATCTCCGAGGAAGATGCATAATTTATTGTTTATCTGGCTAAGAAAACTTTCAAATGAATTTAAGAAGGGTATGGCATTGCTTCTATTGTGGTTATATGCTGCAATAATGTCAATGCTTTTGTATGTTGGCCTATTACTTTTAACATCATCTCTGAATACCTCAATCCACATCAAACTATGATTCATTTCACACTTTCTTTTAACGTTCACTTTCCATTTGTGTGATACATAAATACCCAGACCCCCACCAACTTTGTCATCTCTATGAGCAAACGCGCTTGTGAAATTGTTGAAGTTATAAAAATCTGCCTCATTACTTTTCACCCAGGTTTCTGTAACTACCAATACATCTATCTGACCTATCATCTGCACGAGAATTTCAATGTCATCAAGCTTATTCCGAATACTTCTGCTATTAATGTACAAACACCTAACCTCTCCACCTAATTCTAATGAGTTTATGCATGCACTTATATTAGAGTCCTGTTGCATGAAATCATCCAAACAGTTGTACTTATGTTCACTGCACTGTACTTCACCTAGGTGTCCACTTGTAGTCAGCGCTTTCTTCTCTCTAAACAATAAAATGTCATTACTCGTTCCAGCAATTAGTTTTCCGAGAGTAAAAACTTGGCAACTCTGTTTATAAGTTTTCCAAATTTCATTGTTCCTCTTCTATTGAGGTGGAGACCATCATAAGCAAGGTCCCTGTCTTGTAACCAAGAGTTCCCTTCTAAAAACATAATGTTTTTTTCACCACACAACCAATCCAGTGTTGAATTCACTGCATTAATGTATCGTGGGTCTATGTCACGTCTTTGCAATACACCACTAATACACACTTTTGCACTCGGAAAGGCACTTTTCACTTCGTCCACGAGCTTGTCCACGTCATTCATAATGTGAGTTGGTGTTGGAGAACTGTTCAAGCAATTGGTCCCTACATGAATCATTACCACCTCAGGGTCTTCACGAACCTCGTTTGCACATACCTTTCTAGTTAATTGCTCAGTTCTTATTCCTGGATAGCAATAGACTGCGGCATCATCAACTACTGGGCCTACATTTCGCAGAATTGAGTCACCCATGACAAGTACACGGGGACGTCTCCTTTTCTTATTAGTAGGGTTATGGATAGGTTTGTCGTATCTGGATGTCCCGTTTTCAATACCGGTATCTTGTCTTTCTTCTAATTGGGAATCGGAACGGCTGAGGATTTCAAATGGATTCTGGGAGATAAAGTTGTTAGGAATATTCCCAGATTTCACCAAGGTAGGCCTACGTCTTGGAAAGCGTGCATTCGTTTTAGACCTAACCTCTAAATAGTCTGCCTGAGTAGGCCTATCTTCTTCTGCTTGTAGTCTTTCTTAAAGGAAACTTATTTGAGATTGTGCGTTTTTTAAATCAACCACAAGCATTTTGATTATTTCCTCTTTGGAGGCCAATTCTAATTTGAGGAGTTCAGATTCACTCGCCGCTCGCGGCAACTCGTACTTTTTTCCCAGTTGATTTCCTTCACATCTCACAATTTTTTCGCCACTACATGCTTTGTCTTCACAATTAAGACACACCTCTTCAATGGATAAAGAATTGTTATCACATTGAACACTTACATCACTCGATTGGGAACAATTTTCAAGAGATAACCGTTCGTGACTTGCGTTTAACATCGCCATCTTAACCACATTCTATGCATTCATAACTGTTCCCGGGCGAATTTTTTACATAGTAGGGGAATTTGAACAAGGTGAAAGGATTGACTGAGGAAGTAGGCTGATAGAATTCTGTACCAAGCCCAAGTTGGCCACAGTAGAAGAATACTCACATGGATGAGACCAGGAGCTCCAGAATGATTAATTTATGATCAAGCAGAGATTCCAAAACCAGATTTTGGATTGCAAAACATTTCCTGAGGCCAGCATAAACTCGGACCACAATCTGGTTGTTATGAAATTCAGATTAAAGCTGAAGAAAAGTCAGAAGATAAAAAAAGGTAGGCAATAGATATGGTACCGTAACATAAAGAAAAGGATGTGAATGCAAGATTCAAGAGGAGTATAAGAATAGGACTCATGAAAAACCCTGAACAAATTACCACTGCAGAGGAATAGGTACTTTGAAGAATGAAATAACAAAATTTATAGAAGAAAACATTGGTAAAATGGAAATCATAGGTTGAAAACCTTGGATCACCCCGGAGGTAATAGAATAATTTTATTATATTACAAGATATTAAAAGGGGCAAAGCAGAATACAGACAATTGAGCAATTCTAACGAGAAATGCAAGGAGGTGAAAGAAGAACGGTTGAAAGAGAAATGTGCAAGTATAGAAAACTGTTTGAAAGTAAGAAAAGTAGGTGGAGTTTATTGAAGGATAAGTCTCATCCCTACTAACCAAATTTGCTTTGTTTGATAAAATGCATTCTTCAAATGATTTCTCATCAGTTTTTAAGTTCAATTCGCAAAGAAAACATGGTTCTTACAAGAAGAAGCTGCAAGAGCTGAAGCCTTGATTGAAGATGGAAGAAGAATACGATACGTTGCAAGACAGTTAAATGTCAATGTTTCGACCATCCAAAAGACATACCAATGGTATAGGGAACTTGGAACATACTCCAGGAGGCGTGGGTCAGGCCGCAGAAGGGCGACATCAGACAGAGATGACCAGTATCTGCGATTCCAAGTTCTGAGGGACCGTCACACCACAGCTGTAGAAGCAAGAAATCGGCTTCAGCAGGCGACAGGTGTGAATGTCAGAAGATTAAGAGGTGTAGAAATCTTCTCCAGAAGACCTGCTACCAGCCCCAGATTGGAACCTCAACATCGCATGGCACGTCTTCACTTCGCTCACCTCCATCAGCAATGGACACAACAGCAATGGCAAGCCATTCTCTTCACAGAAGAGAAGAGATTCGGTCTCAGCTCGCCTGACGGAAGAGAAAGAGTGTGGAGGAGGGTTGGAGAAAGTTTATCTCCAGGACTGCATTCGACGGGGGTTCTGTCATGTCCTGGGCTGGGGTAGGTATGGATGTGAGGACTGAACTTGACCTAATTGAGAATGAGACTCTCAGAGCTGACCGGTACAGAAGTCCTTGAAAACCATGTTGCTCCATTTGTCGGGGATGAATTTTGCCTGATGCACGACAACGCACGAGCACACACTACCCAATGTGTCCAGCAGTACCTGCATGTGGTTTGAATCTACACACAGGACTGGCCAGCTAGGAGCCCTGACCTCAATTCAATTGAACATGTTTGGGATATGTTGGCCAGAAAGTTCGGCAACATGCTCCTGAGACTCTCCAGCAACTTCGGGTGATGCTGCATGAGGAGTGGGAACGCATCCCACAGGAAAGCATTTCACAAATCATTGCAAGTATGGCAGAGAGGTTACGCGAGGTGATTCACGCTAGGGGTGGAAATACCCGTTTTTAAGTGTTCAGTTCTTGTGTCAGTACCCAAAGGAATGGATTAATTCTGCAATGATAAATTATGGAACTTAGATTAACATTTTTAAGCAACTATGTAATTTACTCCAAGTTTAAGACATTTTCACTTTTTTTTCTTATTCTAGAAAATTAAACAGATTCTTTGTTTGAAGCATTTTTTTTTTGTATGTGAAGTGGTTTTCAAATGTTTAAAAAACAATTAAATATGCATAATTTTTACATAAGAATAATTTCAGCGCAATAAATTATGAGAATAATTAAAAAATAAAAGTGTTGCGTTTCTTTTGCCGGTGAGTGTAGATTTAAGGAGACAGAAAGCATACACAGAGAGTTTATATAGAGGTAAGGAGATTGAGTAAAAGTCTTTGTAGGTAAGGTGCTGACGGTAATAAACCTGGGACGAAACTACTTGGTTGGTTCCTCAGTTTAAGGGCTGCGACAACGCAGTCATGTAGCCCCGTGTACTTTGAGTGTGTGTAGAATCTGTCTGATAACCGGTGTTAATTGTGATGGCTGTATTAGTGTGTGTATCTGTTTTTTTTAAATTCAAGTAAGGACTGCAACTTTGAATTTTTCAAATAGTTCCTACTTTTGCCGCCAAACGCCACCATCAACGACTACTAGGCCTAGTTCAGAACTTAGCTACTAGACGCCACCGCAGTTGGCTCTTGGCAACGAACATAGAAACCTAAGAGCGTTGTTTACATTCCTAACCTATACAATTTAGCTTCACACATGCCATAAATCTATGACATGGGACCGCCGGCTTTACTTTCTCTCCGAAGGAAGGCATACTGAGGGATTTTTAACACTCTTAAAAAATACGGCTTCGGCCGGATTTGAACCTGCTATCTGGGGCATAGAAGCTCAGCATGCTACCAACTACGCCACCGAAGCTGTCTGTTCTAAATGTAAAACAGCAGCTGAGGTGGTTCCACACCAACGCGTGCAATCTTTTGCACGAGTATGTGGACTAATGGCTATACTCCTCAAGGTTTGCTTGAGCTGATCTTGGTAACTCTTCAGAGGTGCACTTGGAGGTCTCTTGCCCATGCTGAGTTTGCTCTACAAGATATGCTGAGAGAGTCTGTTGTCATTCATACATTGGATATGACCTCTTCATTTAACCCAATGGCCAGGGCTGTGGAGAGCGATGACGGGCCCTAGGACAGAGTTTTCCAGGGCGCTCCATTCTATCTTCAGCCCAAGACATTATTTTGGAGTAGTAAGCTGGCTTTCTGTTAATCCATAAAGAAGCTCCATGGAATTTAACTTGTTCATATTGATTATAAATTTATTTGACTTTCATTAATTCAACCACTCTCCTTTATGTCTCGAATTGCTTGTTCTTTTACTACAAGATGTTGCATTTAAAACTCAATTTTCATTGTATCTGACCGTGTTCGGTCACCCCAAGAATAAGCTATACACCTTTCAGAAACAGTCGAATATTTCAGAGATTGAATTAGAACTTTTCCGCCCTGTACAGAAATTTCGTACATTATAAATAACTTCAGAATTATGGCAGCTGTGCCCTTTTCCCGACAGAGAAGCGAAAATCACAATGAACATTTATAAAATATCATATTCTCTTTGTAATATTTCGGTTACTATTCACTGGTTCATTTACACCGCATAAAGTCATATAAGAACATTTCGAAATGGTAGTAAAGTTGTCCACTCCTGGCCCTTTTACCGCCTCGGGCCCCTCAACATATCCGGGCCCTGGGGCTAGAGCCCCACTTGCCCCTCCCTCTCGTCGGGCTGGGCGATGGTCTCTGTGCTCTTCATCTTTGCTTTCTCGAGAACCAAGCCTAGGGCTTTATGAAACAGCAAATAAAGGAATGTATCATACTTGAAATTCTCTACTTTCCTGAATCATTCTTCACCAATTGTGATATCAGTTATGACTCTCTCCTCTTCCTGGTTGTGATCATCATCTCACTCACCAAAAATAGTAATGAAGTTACAGTTGTGCGAAGTGTAACAGCGTTACAGTCACATTGGTCAAAGAAATGCATCGCATCGTTTGTACTAAAAAAAATACAGTCAGTCTGAAAGAATAGACGTTATATCATTTCAAATGACGCATGCTACAAATGCTACACAAGTTAGAAAGGCTCAAGAGAGCTTCACTCGAAGCCCCAGGACTATTTCAACAGACTCCATTACCCATTAACTTAGGCTTCCTGCGTGGGCACCTCTTTAAAGGTCACCCTGTATTTGAGTCTGACATCTTTTACAACTCTTTAAGGGTCACCCATTAATTGTATCTGATATCTTGCAAACCTCTTTAAGGGTCACCCTGTATTTGAATTGAATCTAACATACTGTACACCTCGTTAAGTGTCACTCTGTATTTTGCTCTGACATCCTGCACACCTCTTTAGGAGGCACCCTGTATTCTTATCTGGCATCTTGTATATCTCTTTAGAAGTCACCCTGTATTCTTGTGTGACATCTTGTACACCTCTTTAGGAGTCACCCTGAATTCTTATCTGGCATCTTGTACACCTCTTTAGGAGTCACCCTGTATTCTTGTCTGACATCTTGTGCACCTCTTTAGGAGTCACCCTGTATTCTTCTCTGCCATCTTGTATAACTCTTTAGGAGCCACCCTGTTTTCTTATCTGGCATCTTGTACTGTATTTTGCTCTGACATCCTGCACACCTCTTTAGGAGGCACCCTGTATTCTTATCTGGCATCTTATATATATCTTTAGAAGTCACCCTGTATTCTTGTGTGACATCTTGTACACCTCTTTAGGAGTCTCCCTGTATTCTTGTCCGACATCTTGTGCACCTCTTTAGGAGTCCCCCTGTATTCTTCTCTGCCATCTTGTATATCTCTTTAGGAGCCACCCTGTATTCTTATCTCGTCTGGCTGCGTGGCTCAGGGGTAACGTTCTCGCTTGCTGAGTCCAAGGTTGCAGGTTCGAAACCAGGCGCAGTCAGCTGGCATTTGAGGGTGCGCAAATGCGAGGGAGCCGTGTCAGTACATTTACTGGCACGTTAAAGATCCCCTTCTGGGCAAAATTCCGGCACCCCGGCGTCTCTAAAAGCCAGGGTAGTTAAAAGGGACGTAAAACCAATAACATTATTATTATTATGTATTCTTATCTGGCATCTTGTACTGTATTTTGCTCTGACATCCTGCACACCTCTTTAGGAGGCACCCTGTATTCTTATCTGGCATCTTGTATATCACTTTAGAAGTCACCCTGTATTCTTCTCTGCCATCTTGTACACCTCTTTAAGAGTCACCTTGTATTCTTATCTGGCATCTTGTACGCCTCTTTAGGAGTCACCCTGTATTCTTTTCGCTTCGCTCGAAACCCCAGGTCGCTTGACGCCCCAGGACTCTTTCAACAGACTCCATTAACCATTAACTTAGGCTTCCCGAGTGGCTGCATGACGTCACAGTCTCCATCTCGCATAATGTTAGACCCAAAGCATAACGACGAAGTCGACAAGATCATTTGAAATGATAATATAATTGCTTAATTTTTTATGTTTGCCGAAAGACACAGAATAGCTCACAAGTTGTTTTTTTAATCGAGTTTACCCTCCAGGTTGGTGGAACCCACGGACTCAGCGAAGGAACTCACCACTACCGCCTCTACGGGCAGTGTCCTAGAGCTGGGAACATCTGGTCAGAGTGCATACAACTGAGGTGGTGTGATCAGCACCTCGCCCAGGCGGCCTCACCTGCAAAGCGAACAGGAGCCTTATGAGGGATGGAAAGGGAGGGGAAGATTGGGATGGATAGGCAAGGAAGCGGGAATGAGGCGACCATGGCCTTACAGTGGGTACCATCCCGGCATTTGCCCGAAGACGAAGTGGAAAACCACGGGAAAGCACGGAAAACCACTTCGAGGATGGCTGAGGTGGGAATCGAACCCCCTCTACTCATTTGGGCCACCCGAGGCTGAGTAGACCCCGTTCCAGTCCTCATACCACTTTTCAAATTTCGTGGCAGAGCCAGGAATCGAACTCAGGACCTCCGTGGCGGCAGCTAACCATGCTGACCGCTACGCTACGGAGGCGACATAGCTCACAAGTTAATTTAAATAATAGGCTTCTAAAAAGAATATTATAGTTTGATTTGATTCCAGTAATACCGGGTGAGTTAGCCGTGGTCGTTACGGCATGACTGCTGGCAGTCACTCACATCCGGGAGGCGAGGAGGTTCGAATCCCCCCGCCGGCAACCTTGAAGATGGTCTTCTATGGTTTCCCATCTTCCTTCCAGTCAAATGCCGGGGTTGGTCCCTCACTATAGGCCACAGCCGCTACCTTCCAATTCCTCCCCAACGGTACTTGTAGCTCACCCATTGGGTGTCCGTCTCGAAGCAGCTACAAAACTGGCGAGCCGAACATGTCCTCGGACACTCCCGGCACTAAAAGCCATACACTAAAAAAAAAAACAGTAATAGGAAAAAGCAGAATGAAATGGCAATGTCTAACAGATTTCCACGACGATAGGCTGGATTCAATTCTCGGCCCTGTCATGAATATTATAATCCTAGTTTGATCTTAGTCAGCCTCTCGAGGACAGTGGCAAGTGGTAGGTTCATACCATACTCTTAGAAGTAGAAGTAGTTTTCCGCAGTTTCCCGAAGTATATTGAAATTACTGCTTCCTACTTGCCAATCTTAGCCCCTAGTTACAGCACATATGCTAGCACGGTCAGTTATCAGATAGTTCCCTCCCACACACACACACACACACACACACATTCTAGTATCTGGACTACTGACCATGAAGTCTTAAGCCCTAAATGGAATAATTTATTGCTTGCACCAGTTTTGTTTAAAGGTTATTCACCACTGTTCTGTCAAGTGAATATGTATTCACTCTACCCATTTTATGCGTCCAGGATAATCCCTGAATTGCTCATCTTGAAAGAGTTACGATCATTTTCGTTACTTCATTATTAACGGCATTACAAGTAACATATCGGTCTTCAGCCATGGTATATTTTTATTAATATTATTATTATTATAATAATTGTATATATTAGTTTATTCGGTTGAAACTTCCCGTCAGATCAATTGATATTGATCTGACGGGAAGTTTCAACCGAATAAACTATTCATATACGTCAATACGGACCAGAAATGGCAACTAGTATTCCCATTGTATATATTGTTCATCATGATCTTCATTTCCCGTCCAGCTTCCTGGGTCGGGTTGTGAATTAAAGACCTCCATCGTTGCCTGTCTCTCCACCAGTCCTCTCCTATTTTAAGTACATCTTCATGTTTTCTTCCCCTTCTTCTGTATCCATCCATCTCTTTCGGGATCTTCCTCGTGGTCTCTTCTGTCATCTTTTCGGAAAAAGCTTCCTTTGGTACTCTTTCCTCTTCCATCCTCATCATGTGACCATACTACTTTTAACTTTGTTGTTTCTATCCTGTCCTGCAGCTTCAAGATTCCTGTCCTTGTATATATTGTTGTTGCTGACAATTTATTTTTAGAGCCATAGTGAACGGGATCTGATGTTCACTTGATGGGGGGAAAAAAGAAACAATCCAATTTAAACCCCTTATTTAGAAAAGTGTATCAAAGTGTAAAAGTGCATACTTAATCCATGTTAGTGTGATAAATAATTGTATTCCCCGCCCAATCTAATGTGATTTCGTGAGACTTAACATGTTATTTTTATTATTATTATTACACGCTAGCACATTGAAGCATGACAATATATTTTCACAGTTTCCAGTTACATAGAAGAATGCATGAATTATACAGGGTCTTTATTTTTGCTAGGCTAGGTGATTCCGCTCGACCTTGGCCGGAGGTCCCTGGCTAATAGCCGGCTATTGCAGGTTGGCGCGCGCGGTCTCCGGCCGTATTCCCACGCTCTTCCTGCGGTAGACGTGTGAGCTCCGAGCTAATTGGGTGCTTTATAAAGCTACTGTGTACTGTATATCGTATTGTATAGTGTATTATGATTGTGTATAGTGCTGTAATGCCCTATGTGAAATATTCGTTACGTGAACGTGCATATCTGCACAATGCGTACATAAAGTCCAGGAAATCGTGCACTAGAACAAGACAAAAGTTTCGAGTGAAACTTCCAGGGAGACCCATTCCTATAAATCGTACAATAAAACAACTGGCTAAGAGATTCAAACGTACAGGTTCAGTAAACAATAAAAATAGACGTTAAGGTCGTTATTTCCTTACTGAAGCTAAATTAACCAGAGTAACCAGAAGCTTCATAAGGGGATGACGATTATGTTTGGCAGTGGATGGGGAACATTTTTCAGCATCTACTGTAAACATGGTGAGTAAAAATGCATGATACTGATTTTAAGCAACGTACTCTGCCGTACTGTACATATGCACGCGCGGTCGCTGGCAACCGAGCCGTCACTGGCGGAACGCGTGAGCAAGAATGTAATTACCCCCTCATCATCATAAAAAGTAATGGTTACTGACAACCGAGTTACTTGTAACCCTGATTATGAGGTATCGATTCACAGTAGGTGTGAGTGTTCTTTAAAAACACCTCAAAAGTAAACTTTCAGTTGTAATTGATCCAAGATGCGAGAATTATTCTGGGTATGGATACTCTGTGTCCCTCCCCAAGAGTTGAAACATCCACCAACATATCCTCTTGAGCAGTGGTTTTTGAAGTGTAGATTTCTAGCCTGGGGTTTTATAGAACTTTTTAAACACACCTTAAACTTGGATCCCCCTGCAAGACTGAACAACTGAACAAATGCTTTTCAACAAAGGCCTTTTCACGGTATCCCCAAACTTCAGTACACTTTATTTCTGATCTTACTATATGAAGGAAAGAGGGTTTCAAACTGACAAATAACAAATATTCAACAAGCATGACAGAATATATTTTCACAGTTTCCAGGTACATAGAAAAATGCATGAATTATTCTCTCACTTACATAAATATGTACTTCACTTCTTACATCATCTTAGCTGTAACACACAATCATAAAAATGCTTCTGTCTTTCTCTAAATATACTTTTATAGAAAGATAAATGTATCAATCTTATACTCTGTGTTTATAAATGAGTGATATTTACATTAAACATATGTACAAAAATAGGTAAATTTATTTAAATAAAATGTGTGTGTATGTGTGTGTGTGTGAAGCATTAACATATACCATCCCTAACTTGTGATCATATTAATACATGATGAATGTAGACAATAATACATCAACTACAAGAGAAGCTTGCTACACAAGGCAGCTACAGGATATTTTGTGAAACATTCAAGGAATTTTTCAAAATAATTTTCTGTTATTTCAATAAACCATTTACAGCAAAATAATTACAATATCAGCATTTTTGAAAATACATCTTGGTGACATGTTCTAACAACTTGCTTTATATGGTATACAGTATTATACATTTCAGATACTAGTTAACATTGACATTTCTTCATCCACTTAAAATAACATGTGGTAATATTGCATGACATGGGGCTTTGAGAGACTACCTACATAATTTTGAGTACAAGGCTCTGCATTGTTTTCACATAAGAATTAGATCTGTACTTAATATGCAGTTCTAATTTTAAGTAAGGGCCGTTTTTTTTTAAGTCCGTAGTTAGTGCTCACGCCGCAACAAGCGTGCGCGCAACCTCCCAGCATCCTTTGCGAATAAGCAGGCATCAGTTGCAGCTGTGTAGCTAACCTGTACGCTGAACTGTGCATCTTTACAATGTTCAAGATTATTGATTCGCCCGCCGCGTGTGAGGTACGATCTGTGATATGCTTTTTGAGTGCAAGAAACATGTCGGCTGCAGACAATCATCGTCAGCTTTGTGAGGTGTATGGTGATAATGCAATGACGGAAGGTAAAGTGCGAAAATGGGTGCGAGAGTTCAAAAGTGGCCGTGAAAATGTTCATGACGAACGCTCAGGTCTGTGATCACAGATGACTTGGTGACTGCATTTGACACGAAAATTCACGAGGACTGAAGATTCATGATTACCAATCTTATCAATGGATTTTCCTCAAGTGTGAATTTTTGGTTGTCAGAGCAGGCGGCAAACTTTTATGCAGAGGGATTTCAGAACTTAGTTTTAAGGTATGACAAGTGCCTAAATAAACAAGGCAACTATGTAGAAAAATAGAGGAAGGTATGTAAAACCTAAAAATAAATGTGGTTTCAAAATAAAATGTTCGGTTAATTAAAATTAAAAAAAAAACGGCCCTACTTAAAAAACAGCCCTCGTACTTATGGTATATTAGCTTTCGCGGCCTGTGAATTAGAACTCGCCAATATTTCAAGGTTTAGCTTTCAGCTCTCGCAGTTAGAGGCGCACGTGCGCTTCATAAGAAGGGAGGTAGTGCACAGTTCACTACTCCTGTGGGGGTCCGGATAGGGAGCACCAAGAGCCCACTGATGAACCAGCTTGGTGTTCCTAGGCGAAACCCCACACAAGACATTGCATAAACCTAGAAAAATTGCTGAGTTTTAAACATACTTATGTTTGCTTTTTCTTTTTTCTTAAAAATGTTCTTCAAATTTTGTTGTTGTTTCCGAAATGCCCTAGCACATTTCTCTGAAAATGTGTAACAGTAATTATCATCCCCATTTCAGGCTTATAAAAACAGTGTATTTATGGCAATTGTGATTTTGTGCGACTTTAAATTTCATGATCCTGCGCTGTAGTTGAATTGCAGCATTGACCCGGTGACTTACCATAATCTTTTAAGGATGGAGAAGTTTTCGAAGGATTTATCTATCCTCAAAGTCCATTTGAATTTGAGTAGTATCAAACGCTTGTTAATTAGCAGAATTAGCCCTGTTTTTAAACTGGAGGAATGATTCTGGCCAGCATAATAATCACTTTTCAGTCATAGTATATTATTATTATTATTATTAATAGGTCCAATCAAAGAAAATGGAGAATTCAGAAGATGATACAATCATGAACTCGACATGCATGTAGAAAAGATCACGGGCACCATTCGTAGGAGAAGGATTATTTTCTATGGCTCGTAACATTGCTCGCACGAGTCCTATAAGGTTGAGCAATAGGATCTTCAGCTTTTATTCATTGATATAAACAACAACACCAAGGAGGCACGGTTCACCGAGAGTAAAAGACCTGCATGATGTGAGGATATCCAGAAATGTGTTCCACTCAAGAAGAAACTCCAAGAACACCTTGGTTTCCAGGAAAAGCCAGAACTAAAAACTGGCAAAACATGGGCTGCAGCGAGGAAGGAACAACATAGGAAACAAATGCGTGAATGCTGGGCAAACATTGAAGCCCAGGTGCAAAGAAATGGACAAGGACATTTGAAATAGGGTAGCCTTGTAGATGGCCAAAAAGACAGCAAAAAATAATAATTGTATAATATTGTCATTGATATACCTAGGTATATGTCTAAATTATTTGAGAGCCATAAGTAACAGGATCTGATGATGTTTGCCTGACCAAAATAACATTCCAATTAAAAACCCTTATTTAGAGAAGTGTGTAATTAGTTCATCATCATCATCATCATTTCCGAGCACCAGTTTCCCGGGTGTAGTATACAAGTGCTCGCCAATTCTTTCGGTTGGAGTAGAGTTGCTGTTCTTCTACATCTTCCCATTTCACATTCCGTTTGTTGACCTCAGACTTCACTGTGTCTATCCATCGATTTCTTAGTCTTCCTGTCGGCCTCCGCCCTCTCACTTCTCTGTCGAAATAATTACTAGGTGTTCTATTTCTGTCCATTCTCACGACTTGTCCAAACCACTGTTATCTGCATCTTCCTAGGAGTTCAGACAGGTATTTTGATACCAACTTCCTGCCTGTTAATTTCATTCCTAATCTTATCTTTACTGGTCCTCGGGTTAGTAATTGTGGAAAGTAATTGTATTCACCACCCAATTTAATGTGTTGACCGACTGAAAAGTGATTCTTCGATTAAATTACAAAGGAAACGCTGAAGAAATGGCTTCTAAAACTTACATATCCGGCCAGTGTGCCGACCCGCAGACTATACTGCCTATCACCCTACATACAGTCGAGTCTAAAGCAGAGTCAATCAAATAAGTTGCTCGTGTGAAGAACCCTTGTGCTCATTTTTACACCTCAAGAGAGAAACAAGCCAGTTGGGTATGAGCTGCTCAGCCAAGATCATGTGACAGCACGGTAACGAGTGGTTGGTTGGTTGGTTGGTTCCTTAGTTTAGGGGCTGCGACAACGCGGTCATGTAGCCCCGTGTACTTTGGGTGTGTGTAGAATCTGTCTGATAACCGGTGTTAATTGTGATGACTGTATTAGTGTGTGTATCTGTTTTTTAATTCAAGTAGAGACTGCAACTTTGAATTTTCAAATGGTAACGAGTGGGATCGGACGCGACTAATAAGAGTCATCTCTATCTCGTATTCTAGCACCACACACCATCCACAGCATGGCCAACTGTGGTTTATACCACATGATTTTAATGGGAGAAATCTTGCTAGGAATTCAAACACAGCTGTCTACAATGCTCTGTTACACCCAGGAAGAAAAGGCAGAACTTAAAATCCAGTTATCTCTAAAAGAATTTCTATCCCGAAACATGCAGCAAGTCCCTTTTCCCAAAAGATGGCTCATGTATGGAGAAAGGGATTTTATTTCAAAAGCCCACATATATGTAATATTATTTTCACAACATATATATATTTTAACATGTACTTCCATAACATCTAAAAATTTTATGATTAGCCAGTTATGGCCAAATACAATTCAAAACCAACAATGTATATATTCTCACATTTATATTATACAATGAATAAAACATGGCTGTCTTACATCTAACAAGGTTCCGTTGGTGTTTTGCCATTTATAAAACATTTATGTATGTTCCATACTCGGGAATAAATTTTATTAAATATTAATTCCAACACAGAATTCAGAGGAAACACTGTCAAGTTTCAGGGTCATTCCAGCATTCTTCCCCTTATTTGCTACATAGAAGAATGATCTTGATAATAGTAAGAACAGGAAGAACGAAGGAACTCTATAATGAAAGTGGCTAGCAGTGAATTAGGTGCATGCTACATGCTACCTTAGTCTTAGTTGCAGGAGATCCATGCTTTACTACGATGTTCAACACCTTGATAAACTTTATCAATAACAACACTTGAAAAATGAAAATCCACAGCCTGCTTCCAGTCTCCGACCGGGGTCAGGAAATCAATAACAACACTTATTAAGGATATTTTGGAGATGAGATGAAGAATGAAGCATACTTGACATTTTACATCACCATTAATCTCGCATTTTTATGAGCCACGGTCCAACATTTGTACGTGGAATCTGAACAACCATCTCACATGCATTAACCAGGAATCAAACCAGAAACAACGATCACCCACAATAAAGGAAACGACATTAAATGCATAATATTTATTACTAAAACAAGTGTTAGACCTCCCGCCCTGCTTTACCGTTATGCAGGCTCAACAAGACAGTTCTGGCAGCGCCTATCATTTTGTTTATTTGTTTAAACTCACTTTATAAACAAATAAATATATTTCCGTTGACTTTTCAAGAAATGCAAGATTTTGCTTGTACTATTGAGATAATTCGGAAGATTTGGGCATAAACCACACCTTCTAAGTCCCTCTAGTGTAAGAATGAGTTTTGTGGAACATACAGCAGCTTAGCGTAGCCCTCTCAAATCTAAATCTAAAATTAGACGTAAAGGTCGTTATTTCCGTACTGAAGGTAAATTAACCGGAAACTTCATAAGGCGATGCCGATTATGTTTGGCAGCGGAAGGGGAACATTTTCAGCATCTACTGTAAACATGGCGAGTAAAAATGCAGATACCGAATTTTAGCACCGTACTCTGCCATACATATGCGCGCGCGGCAGCCGGCAACTGAACCATCACTGGCGGAACGCGAGAGCGAGAATGTCCTATCCAAGCAAATATAAAGACCCTGTACTACTCTCCACTACTATTATTTTAGGCCTCGGACCGCCTCACTTACGTATCATTAAGACTAACTAATCGCTTGTACACTGAAATTTGCATTGTTCCAGGGCTACTGTCTTACATTCCCCAATTAGTTCTACAAAAGTGGTTCTTAATTATGCATATTCACTCAGTGATGTGCATTTATTTAATAACCTCTCGAAAAGAAAAAGAATAACAAGAATGATTATTTCTTCATAATGAAGGAGTAGTCCTACACATTGAACAGTTCAAAATATTAAAATCCTTGAATGCAAAGGAAATTCAGAACAGCTTTTAATGACATAAGCAAATGTTAGTTAAGGGGCTGACTTTTGTAATACACACCCCACAATACAGTGCTTTGTCCTGAAAATATTAAAATGTTGATTCTGACACCTTAAGCTGTTCGGAAATAGCAATCAGTCCTTTCCACAATATTTAAAAAATAACCACCACACTGAAACACTGATGCGAGATAGAAAAGGATCACGAGTTTAGTTTTGTTTTTTATACAGGCTGAAATAGTTTCTTAAAATCATATTGTTTCTACAAGGCCTAGTTCCCTTAACAGAATTGGTCACCTTACAGTTCACAAGCATTTGTTGAAACAGATTGATTGTTCTGTAGCTTATTACTCCAACTTCCTTCCCATAATTTTAACAAACTAAATACTGTACATGTATTGAATTACTAGCACACTCTTGTTTTAGAGTTCCTTCTTCCTCTGTAATTCATTGGCAATTTTACTATGGTTACACTAAACACAAGTTACAACACAGTAGAGTTTACCATCAATTTCTGTAACATTCTAATACTTCATGTCGATTTTATTTCATTAATATATCACTTACGTTTCATTAGACTAACTAATCGCTTGTTCACTGCCACGATTGATACTAAGTAACCAATAATGAACAATGGACTGATCTGTTGCAAGGACAAATTTCTATAAATCATGCAAACTCATTGCTGACACAATTGTGTTCATAGATGTGTTCAATTTGTTTGACATGTTTCAATACAACCAAACTACTGCAGTACTCCAGAAGAGAAAATCTCAAACTGCATGGACATTAGACCACAAACAAAATTCCAGATTTTTCACAATTCTGGATAAAATATTTCTGTGAGTACACCTCTTCCATCTCCTCAACAAGAAAGTAATCATATCACTTTCTCAGATGATGTCAGCTATTCAATAAGACAAAATAGTTTCATACCATTGACAGAAATGTATGTTGTCCTTATATAATTGGTTTCATTAAGTTATATAATTTCATGGTGTTAACACAACAATGGACATTGCCTTTTATTTCTTTAATTCGTCACAAACACCTAGATAATTTTAAGAACAGTCACGCCATTTTATTCACCATTCTTTCAGTTGCTGATAAGCCATTCCTGAGTTACATGTATACATCTAAACCACATTCAACAGTTCTGACTAGTGACATGGTTAATAAACAAAATAATATTGCAGAATCTAAAAAGTAAGTAACATTAACTAATGTAGCCTCAGTACAAAAATATTAGATTGATAGCATTATTTATGAAAGGAATGATAATGGAAATGGATTAAATCTGATCACTTAACATTAACTAACAATGAGACATATACACAACATTGCATCATATACTGTACAAAAAGTAAGTCATTCTTCAGGCACATTGGCCAGTCCTTTCTTTCACACCTTTGGTAATTGCCAACTTACCCTATCATGCTTTCACATATGTACAACTAGAAACAAAGATGCACTGCATTTTATATCAAGTTCACGAGGCAATGAAAATGTTTTGTTGCATCTTCAACGAAACCTGCATTTCCACAAACTGTTAGTTCAATCTGACTTTTAAGTTTTTGTTCAAGTTAACACTGTACATTGCAGACACTTGTTATTTGTGGCGAGCTGTCGTTTTGCCTTCGGAACCAGATAGTCAGACCTTACTCTCTGGCCCATCTGTGTTGTGCTTGAAGGAGGTCCTGATGCGAGTGAGGTAAAGGGCACAGATGTGGCCATAGCTCTTGTTATACCACTCAGGAGTGCGCCCTCTGGAAAGGTAAAGAGATACATGCGTTACTTAAAGGAAAACATGTTTGTTGTGAATAACACACTATAAATCACCGGTTCTTTACCATAATCTACGACAACATAAAGTGATTAGAATGGAGAAATAAGACATAGAATTATATGATATTCAATTTATTACTATCCTAACTATCTTCCATTAATGTGCCAATCCTGAAATCGCATATCACATTTGAAGACCCATAAAAGCACACAGAAAATTTTATTTGACTTGATTGCATCAAAAAAAACATATAATTTTAAATGTCATCAATAGTATCTATCATTTAGCCGGCCCCGTGGTGTTGGGGAAGCATGCCTGCCTCTCTCCCAAAGGTCCCGGGTTCGATTCCCGGCTCCGTCAGGGATTTAGAAACTGACGTGAGGACTGATTCAGCCTCGTGAGGACAATTGAGTAGCTGCCTGACAGTGAGGCAGCGCCCCGCTCATGAAATCCAAGATTACCGGCCGAGGGGACCCAACGCACTGACCACGCATCACCCCAATATCTGCAGGCCTAATGGCTGGGCAGCGGTCTCTTGGTAGGCCTAGGCCCGTCACGGCCTGTAGTGCCAGGGGTTATTATTATCTATCATTTACGGGTATTCCAAATACAAAGCGAAATCAGTGGCTGAACCTACAGTATATAAACATGACCTTGCCCTTACTGTAAAAATAAACCAACTTTATTTCCAAGTGCTCTGAACAACACCTTGATTACCACAGCTAAATAAAAACAAGTTTAAAAATTTGAGTCACTAGTTATTGTTGTTTTAAGGGGTGGAGCTACGAGGTAATCTGCCCCTTTTAACGCAATTGAATCACTAGTACAGTATAACTGTACTAAACTATGATACAATTTCTCCAAATTTCTTTTTCCAACAGAAAGCATACAGAAATCAACAACAACTTATAAAATCGAGCAAGGTATGGTAAACATGAGTTTTGAAAAATAACAAAATTTGACAATGCAAATGGTTCAAAACTAATTGTAATAATAATGTTATTAGTTTTACATTCCTTTTAACATCCCCGAAGGGGATCTTTAACGTACCAGTAAATATACCGACACGACTCCCTCACATTTGCGCACTCTCAAATGCCAGCTGACTGCGCCAGGATTCGAACCTGCAACCTTGAGCCCATCAAGCGAGAACATTACTGCTGAGCCACGCAGCCAGCCAAAAAACTAATTGTGCACAATTATCTGATGATTTGCATCTTGCCTTTAACTCTTTATACAACACACTACCTAATGGCTGAAAGCTTCTATCATTAGTCTGCTGCAAAAATCCAGATATTGTATAAGCAAACTTTATTTAAAAAAAAAAAATCCTGCACATTCTCACGGTTATGTTTTTCTATCGAACCGCCATCTTTGTTTACCATTTGGTGCTGCCGTCGGTATGATTTGAAGTCGCTTGTGTACCAACTCTTGACTCATAGTCCATCAACTGTCAACTTGTTGCCAACCATGCCAATATTCAGATGTATTTGAGCAGCCAAAGGCCGAATTATAATCTACCATCATCATCATCATCATCATGAACTGGCTCCAGTTTCCCGGGTGCGGTGAATGAGCTCTCTCCATTTAGTTCTTTCCAAGAATGTTTCCTCCTCCATGATCCGCTGCACATCCAGACCTCTCCCTGCAAGATCATTTCTAACCTGGTCGATCCATCTCTTCCTCGGTCGACCTCTTGGTCTCTTGCCTTTTAGTTCTTTCTCAAACCACACTCTAGCTGTTCTTTGTGTGTCCATTCTCTTGAGATGACCAAACCATTTCAGCCTGGCTTCAACGCAGATCTCATTAAGAGATTGTTCTACTTGAACAAGATGACGTATCTCATCATTTTTTATTTTGTCCCTCCTTGTTTTCTGAATCATAGTTCTTAAAAACTTCATCTCCACCGCCTGTAGTTTACTGGTATTTCTCTTGGATTGGGTACAGGTTTCTAAGCTATATGTAGTAACAGGCACAAAGAAGCTCTTGTAGAGTATTAGTTTTGATCTTAAAGGAACTTGCTTATCCCAAAGAAGCCCTCTCACGAGATGATAAAATTTTGCTCCATGTTGAACTCTACTAATGATTTCTGCAGATGGTTGGTTATCTGTGGACACTACACTGCCAAGGTAACAGAACTGATGTATTTGTTCTAATTTTGTACCACTGAGAGTGATGTTAGTACAGATGTTTCGTCGACTAACGGGCATCACAACTGTTTTGGACTTGCTTATATTCAGACCAAATTGCTTGAATACAGCATTCCAATCATTCAGCTTCTGTTGTACTTCAGCCTCATTTTCACCCCATATTACATCATCTGCAAACGCTAAAGCTTTAAATTCAGAGGTCTTATCGAGTCTCTTAACTCTTTTCATTATTTTATCCATTACAGTAATGAATAAAAGTGGTGATAGAGCGCTGCCTTGCTGTACACCCTGCTTAGTGTCGGACCACTCTGAATAGCCAATCTACAACACAAGAACAGGAATTCGTGAGGATGAGACGAAGAAAGCGAGCGAAAATCGACCTGGCATTCTATGGGACTGATGCCATGCCTTATAGAAATTGGACTGAACCTAACAATGAAATGAGGAGTGCACTTAATAGACTTGCTGTACACGGCTTCCATCATAAGCTGTGCATATCACCTGGCTTTGATGAACATTCTGTACAGTGTGTGTGCGTTTTATGTGCTAAACGGTGGGGTCAATACCATTTTGTGAATGCTCTAAGAGAACACTATTTGATTACTCCAAAATTGTGCACAGTTCCTTTATTATTGTCCATCGACAATGCACTCCTTACGAATCTGTTGAAATGTTGCATTCTTCTTTTCTACTTCAGTAAAAACGTGTGTTTATAGTGATTTCATATTGTGATCCCGCAGCCTCATTAACACTTACACTCTCTTATTAAGACGTTCAATTCAGCTGAACATTTAAGACTCCATTAAAAAATCTTACCGCTTCTGTTGTGGTTTTAATTTATGGTTTGAACACTGTTTGTGTGCATAGAACCTATTTTCATAACCTGTTGTGTATAGTTATGTGTGTTATTGTATTTAGGACTAGGATTGTGAAAGAGGCAGCCATGGCCAATGGCCTTAAGTTAGGTAACATCTCAACATTTTCCAGAAGTAGAAGTGTGAAATCACAGACAGCCATTTTTAGGATGGCTGAGGTGGGCATTCTCAGTTATTCTCATTAAGCTGACTGCCTCGTTCCTGTCCCCAAATTGGAATAAAATTATTTATTATTTTATGACAAATATTGTCATACCGTACACTTGTTGATCAATTTGTTGTCATAATAGATTATCAAACAAGAACACCCAAGATCTTGTAAAAATAATGTACAGTATGTGTCATGTCTTGATAAAATTTGCATAAAACAACTCCGCAATTTTACTCACTTGGTATCAACTCGTGAAAGGTGCATGATGCGAGACTTGCCAGAACCACAGGGCTCGATAAGGTACCGGGATGCCAGAACAATCCCTCTAACACCACCCAACATGACTGGAGCATCAGGATGTTCCACAGACGTCTCTACGATGACGCATGCTCCCTTTGGAAGGTCCGTCCGCCACGATCTAAAACAAGGGAGGATCACTTTGAGATTGTTTTTCTAAGAAAAAATCTTTTGCAATCATTTTTGACTAGCACACACATTCTTCTAAATTCTCGTCTATTCACACTCAATTCAGAATATACAGCAGGTCAGTGTAGGGGCATATATAAGGGAGGGGGGCTGTGTGGGCTCCAGCAGCCCCCCCCCCAGAAAAGAGCCAATAAAAATTAAGGAAGTGTTACTTTGGTAAAAGCATAAAATAATATTGTAAATTTGTTTGTACCCTAATCTTAACTTATTGGCTAAGTTATAAACAATATTGAAATTCGACTACCTCGTGGTGTAGTGCCTAGCATTCTTGGTTACCGCCCCGGAGGTCTGAAATCGATTCCCGGCTTTGCCAAAAAAAAACTGGTCGGAGAGCTGGAAAGGGGTACACTCAGCCTTGTGAGGCAAAACTGAGAATTCCACAGTACGGTACTTTTGAGAAATAAATTATCAATTTGTAAAAAAAAAAAATTGTAAAACACAAACCTGTTTACATTGCTGCTTAATAAATTGACAAATATTTAGATATTTACCATTCATACTCCAGAGGCCATAATAGAAAATTCATTAAGTATAAAATTTTATTTGTGTGTCGAGTTCTATTTTACAACTTTTGTTTTGCCACTAATTGTAGGCTATATGAACTTAGAATTTTACAATTAACTCTTATCTAAAATAATTACACAAAGTTATACGCTCTAAGATATTGGTTGATATTTCTGGGTATTTTGCGGTGACAATCCCCTGAGAATACTCACAATTTTGCAGGATAGTCAGCCCCCCCTCCACGAAGAAAAAATTGTATATATGCCCCTGGGTCAGTGCAATTGATATACACTTATTTTTTGAGTTGAAAAATATTAAACAGTATTAAATAGTAGCAAATTTTGCTAAATTAAAAATCCTCTCTTTTAATTTTACTAAGTTGTACAACATTTCTTAGTAAGACATGAAGCCGCAATGTTATGTTAGTTGCCTGTTAAATACTGCGTAATTTGAGAGCATTGATAGGCTTTAATTCGCTTTCCACAAACTTGACAAAATAGAATTTTTCCATCCGTACTGAATATATCAAGGACACCGTGGCTGGCCGCTGTCCGTAAGTACATTGCAACACTGCTCATTGTTGCCATGGAAACAGTTACCCCGCTCACCTCCTCTACATATCTCACCTTACGAGTTGATGACAGCCGTCAGCGTTGTTCTTTCATAAAACAGACTACAGTAAGCTTGGCCCATGCAGAGCAGTGCAGTTTTGCATTCCCAACTCATACCATGTTAAAATTATGCAGCAAGGACTACAGAACAAGCAAATGAAGTTTCATAGTCTTAGCTCTCTAAAAAATGTTCTCTTAAATATCCCAAAATAGCATGGCCATGATAGTCCCTCCCAGGATGCTTGTTAAAATATCCTTGAACTGTACAGTAGAGTCTCGATTATCCGACCTAAACTGGACCTCGAATACGTCGGATCACCGAAAATGTTGGATAATACGGAACGACTTTGAAAATCAACAAACACAAAAATAGGTAGGCTATACTGTATTACTAAAACAATGACATGTTTTATGGTAGGCTACTCTATTTACTGAGTTATCAATTCATTGTACATGGTGTATCGAACAAAAACGTTCCAAATGCCTTAAGAAAAGGAACTTGTCAACAATGTCTGCTGCTTACCTGCCGATTAACCTTTTCATGCTGAGAGATCTCACCATCGACGATAAATGAACACCTCCGTTGTGATTGCTTCCGGCTGTTGCTCCACGTACGTTAATGCCATATCCAATGTACTCAATCCTTCACTGTGAGACATTGTTTTTATCCTTTTGTTTTTCATTCTTCTTCTTAACCTTCCTCCTTTTTGTCAGTGCTTGTCCCATGGCTGCAACATCCTCACCAGGTGTTCCAGAATTTAGTGCACACCAAATGTTCAAATTAAGTCTAGGAGTGTCGGATAACATGACATGTCAGATAACACGACATGTCGGATAAGCGAAAGTCGGTTGAGCGGACTCTACTGTACTTGCAACTGCTAGTAAAAGTATAGATAGATTTGTAAGTATGAAATCTAGTCTAATAATAATCGTTTGTAGCCTCTGTTGAGGACCTAAATGTCATGATGAGGATGACATGAATGATGGAGACATCTAAAAGACACAGACCCCGAACCAGGGAATTACACTTTCCAAAGTTGAAATCCCACGATCGGCCGGGGCCCTTCAGTATGAAGGTCAGTGTCTTACCTGCTTAGCCATGGAGCTGAACTAGTCATTGATTTATTATAAACATCTGTGCGAAAGAGATCTGCGGACAAATATGTGCTTCAGAAGGTTCCCAATAGGATGAGCAGCACCTAAGTCACAACACTGAGGAGTGAGCGAATAAGTAGGAGAGATCTTTCTTCATTCAGCAAAATATTTAGGCATCATGCCGTGTCTGTTGGGGTTTCCCCAGATGTTGGTAAACCTTGTCTATATCCCTTATGGAATAGACATGACATAATTTCATTCCTGCGGAAGGCTGTCGGCTGAGCGAGTAGCCCTTAGGACATAGGAGGTGAAGATGTATATAAAGAAAAGTGTGTTATGCACATATGTCACAGGAAGTTGATTTTATAGATCAGGCGCAGAGGGCACTAGAGACCAACGATGAAACCCGAAGGAGAGAACTCCCACACCCCATTTATTGGAAAAGAACATGTTACAAGAATGCACTGTATATAGATGTTTGTGGGTATGTTTAAATGCATACAAAGCATATGCATGGATAAGTAATGGAACTTGAAGCTGTGTGGCGTAGTACAAGAGACATGCGGTAGGGGTGCAGTGAAGTTGGAGGAGATTTGCTCTAGTAGGACGGCTGGGCGAGTAAAAATCTCCCTTCCCTTCTCACTCCAATTGTTTAAACCCACTTCCATCCCCCTGTTCTGTTGCCCTGTTTTACTATTTACACCCTTCCTTTGTCCTCCTTGCCAGCAACTATATGCTATGTGCCAACGGCCTGGTCATGTTGAAACACCGGATCCCATAATAACTCCGCAGTTAAGCAGCATTGGGCATGGTTGGAACTTGGATGGTATGACATGGGACCATGTGCTTTTGACGCACATTCGGAGGAGCGGAACGGACCTATGGCCAACTCCTGGCTGAGGATAGCCTCTTCGGAGGCTTGGATCTGCCTTCGGGCAGAATACCGGTTACTTTTACTTGACATACTATGTCCCATCTATGAAGCACATTGCAGTGCTTTCAGCTCCTTTAGCATTTCTTAGCTCCCTATGGAAGCACCAAAAAGATGAAATGTTTTCACGGCCAAAGTCAACTACTACAGCAATTTTTGTCTTTCACCTATAATGAATGCCGTGTCAGCTCGGGTTTTACCCAGATACACCGACCAGTAACCGAAATGAAAGTGGGAAGCATGAATGTCATGACCCTGACAGGCAAGGTGGAGGAGGTGGTAGACTTCATGGAGAGGGAGAATGTTAGATTGATGGGGCTGAGTGAAGTGAAATGGAAAGGTAAAGGAAGGAAGAAATTGAGGAAAGGATATACATTATACTGGAGTGGTGGCCAAGAGGCAAAAAATGGCGTGGGACTGATAACCTCGAAACAACTGGAGGAGTATATTGAAGTGGTCGAATGTGTGAGTGACAGAATAATGAAAATTAGAATGAAGATGAAAAATGACGTGATGGACTTCATACAAATGTATGCACCACAGACTGGAAACAGAGAAGAAGATATTGAAGTATTCCTGGAGGATGTAGAAAGAGTAATTTCAGATGTAGAAGTGGTGATCATGGGAGATATGAATGCACAAGTCGGAAACGAGAGACGAGGAAAGGAAGAAGTCATTGGACCATATGGATATGGGAAAAAGAACCGGGAAGGAGAGGAACTTGTAAACTTTTGTGAAAGGAATGGACTGATAGTGGGTAATTCATGGTTTCGGAAGAAAAACAGCAGCAAAATTACGAGATACGGTTGGGGCGATAGAAGAACAAAGTCAGTAATTGACTACTTTCTGGTGGAAAGGACTAATCGCAGAAAGCTGATAGATGTGACAGCTTTACCAGGAGAAGCATTTGATGGGGACCATAGAGCTGTGGTGGCAAAATTTAGATGGGAAAAATTGGAAAACCTAAAGGAGATCAGAGAAGTAAAATAAAAGTATGGAAATTGAAAGACAAACCTGTACAGGAAGATTTTCAGGAGAGATTGAAGCAACAAATCCCAGTTACTGAAGTGGAAAACATAGAAGAGGAATGGTCCCACTTTAAAAAGGCATTTGTTGGTGCAGCAGAGTGCTTGTGGTAGGACGTCAACAAGAGTGAAAGAGAAGGAGACACCGTGGTGGAATGAGGAAGTGAGGAAAGCAGTGAAAGAAAAGAAGTCTGCATGGAAAGAATGGAACCGAGATCAAACGGAAGAAAGCAAACGGAAGTATCACGACAGCAAACGGAGGTGTAAGAAAGTGGTAGGAGAAGAAAAGAAGAACAGTTGGGAAGAATTTACACGAAGAATGGAAACAGATGTAAGTGGCAGTAAAAGGATGCTGTATGGGCTTCTAAGAAGTAAGAGGAAAGAAAGAGTTACTATAAAGCTAGTGAAAAAGGGAGATGGAGAGTTGTTAACACACCCAGAAGAGATAAAGGGACGATGGAAGGAGTATTTCGATAAGCTATTGAACGTGGGCAATTGTACTGGTGAGATGGAAGTGACACAACCTGACGACTCTAACAGAAGATGATATAACAATGCTGGAGGTGGAATTAGCAGTACAGAAAATGAAGATGGGAAAAGCAACAGGGGTGGATGAAATCAGTGTAGAAATGATAAAGGCTGCTGGACCTGTTGGTATGCAATGGTTGTATCGACTGCTAAAGTGTGTGTGGAAACTGAAATGTGTACCAGAAGACTGGGAGAAAGGGCTAATAATACCAGTGTTTAAGAAGGGGGACAAGAAGGTGTGTGATAACTATAGAGGGATCACCCTCATATCACAGATAGTAAAAATACTGGAAAGGATATTAGAAAGAAGAATGAGAAGAAAGGTGGAAGGAGAGTTGCAAGAGGAACAGTATGGCTTCAGGAGTGGAAGATCCACAGTGGACCCAATCTTTAGCTTGAGGCAGGTGATGGAAAAGAACTGGGAATATGGAGAGGATTTGATCATGACTTTCATAGATCTAGAAAAGGCATATGATAGTGTCCCCAGAGAGAAGGTATGGGAAACCATGGTCAAGAAGAGACTGGGAAGAGAAATTTTGGAAATGGTGCAAGCAATGTACAACAACTGTGTTAGCAGGGTACTGACCCCAGTTGGAAAGACAGATTGGTTTAGGAACAAGACTGGACTAAGACAGGGGAGTGTGCTGTCACCTCTTTTATTCATAATGGTGATGGATGAAATTGTAAAGGAAACAAAGGAAGCATATGGACATAAAGAAATGAAGTTACTGTTATTTGCAGATGATATTGTGGTCTGGGGAAGGAACACCGAAGAAGTGCAAAAACAACTAGATGCACTGAACGAAAATATTCAGAAGTACGGCCTGAAAAACAGTATAGAGAAAAGCAAGACCATGGTGATGACAAGAGGGGAAAGACAAGGAAAGGGCACTGTGAAAATTGGAAGTCAGAGTTTGGAAATTGTGGACACGTTCAAATACCTAGGAAGTGAATTGATGCAAACTGGTAGGTTGGACATGGAGATTGGCAGGAGGGTACAGCAGAACAATGCATTCTATCAAAGTGTAAGAAAACTTGTTTGGGATAAGGAAGTACCAAGGAAAAGCAAGGAGGTAATGTATAAAGTTGACTATATTCCCATATTAACTTATGCAGCTGAGACTTGGACCCTGACAAGCAGGCAAGAGAATTGTTGTTGTTGTTGTTGTTGTTGTTTTAAGGGGCCTAACATCTAGGTTATCGGCCATCAGCAGGCAAGAGAGTAGAATCCAAGTCAGTGAAATGAAATTCCTAAGAAGTAAGGAAAGACAAGGAAAGACAGTGAGGAATGAAGATGTTAGGAAGGAAGTTGGGATGGAAAAACTATATGAGAGAATTGAGAAGAATAAACTAAGGTGGTTTGGACATGTAAAGAGGATGGAGGAAAATAGAATACCAAGACAGATGCTGGAGGCGAAGTGCAAGGGTAAGAGAGCAAGAGGAAGACCTAGAACAAGGTGGATTGATTCAGTGAAGAACAGCATAAGAAAAAGAAATCTGGACTGGGACAAGATCGAGGAAGAAGAATGGTGGAAGGAAAGAGGAAAGTGGAGAAGTGCCATAAATACCCCGACCCGGCAGGAGCTGGATAAGGGGAAATGATGATGATGGTGATGATGATGATGACACCGACCTTTCTTCTTTGTCAGACAGATTGCCCCACATCATAGCTCTTCCTGAATGACTACACCTGAGTGTCAGAATTGAGATTATACTGTGAATAAGTGAAACTACCTGAGCACACAGTAGTCCTTGGCCGAGAGCGGAGCCATGTTAGCACACACATACTGGAACACCTCCACTTGTGGGTCGAGTCGAGCAACTACCCGCCACTTGAGCAGACTGTAATCCCATATGTGACGCTCCCTCAGCACTCGCTGCAGAAGTTCCTGCGGTGGTGCCTCAACTTCCGTCGACACTCGCCACAGACGTAGAGGGTGGCCGTCTCCAACCTTCTTGTACGCCATTTCCACCTGCTGGTCTGTCGAGCAAGACATGCTTACCCAGCCACGACTCCTGCAAACAAGAAAAATACACATTCCATTTTACTGAAACAGTATAAGATTATTGAAGTATAACATTAATATCTTCTGCCTCTCCAATCAATAACAGCACCTAATAGAGAAATTCATTAAAGTTGATGGTTTCTCAACTATACCCTATGTCAGAATCTAAGTACAGAATTACTTGTTCAAAGTTAGTAAGGCAACTTTAAAAACCTCTGATTAAAAATTCTGATTTCTCTCCATATCAATCCTTATCAGACATTTCATATCCACATGGGCACAGGCTGATAAAAGCTGTCTAGTCCCCAAGTATTCTACAACTAATCAATAATGCTCAATTCTGTGACAATTTCTAGTATAAAATGTTTGTACTAGACGTATAAATTTTGTATTTAATTTCTTATTTTCAAGCATACTTTTGTAGCAAACTCATTGAAACCTATGTTACACGTAATATGTGGGATTCAAATAATATCATTTATGCACATGATAATGCTAATAATCTTCATTAAGACCAAAGACCAAAGAAAGTAAGAGCAATAGCAAACCCTAGCCCCCTCTTCACACACAAAATTAATATGAAGGTGGATCAAATATTAACGGGGATTTTTTTTTCTAAATTTATTGCCTCAACCAAAAGAAATACACATAGAGATCACTTTTCTACATAGTGTCCTGCCTTCAATACACATTTTCTCCAACAGATTGGCAATTTTTTTATGCCGTCCTGATAGAAAGAAGAGGGGCGTGTGCAGAGCCAGTTCTGCACGAACTCTTCTACACTTGCATCATCATCAAACCACTGTTCCCTTGACTCATAATCTCAGGATTCATGGTCACGTAAAACTACAATCTTCCTTTTTTCAAACCACTGTCCTCCTAGGTCTTGTTTGAGCGTCCAAACAAATGGTTGTCACAGGGTGATAAATCTGGACTCTTCGAGAGCTATCCAATCAATTTCCTCCAGTTTTCCCGAGTTACAGCGGTTGTATGTGCCCTTGCTTTGTCGTGATGAAGAATTATGTTTCGGATCTGTTGCCGGTGTCGCTTGTTGCGATACGTTTATTCCTAAGGCTAAAACAATTTCAGAATTTTTTATCCGCCGATAAATGGCAACAATGCTGTCTGCAGTGATGCTTGTCCGCGGCCTCCTTTCATGATGTTCATTTTCCACAGCTTCTCTTCCTGCCAAAAATGTTTTTGCCCACTCATACAGTCAAGTCTGCGACAGTGTTTCTTCCCCAAACTTTGCGCGGAGCAGTCTCAAAATTTCCAAAGGTTTGGTGCCCTATTTTGCGAGAAATCTGATAATGATGTGTTGCGCAACAGACTTTTGCACCTGTTGCTCAATCATAGCTTAGTAAAGCAGCGCAGCTCCCTGCCGTGCATGCGCGTGCAAACCCCTTCTTCAGACACCCCAACCAACATCCTGGCAAAGCCCCGCCTCAGATTTATTACGAACAGCAGTGTTACATTAAAATTCCCGTTTATATTTGATCTACCCTCGTATTTTATAAATTTTTCTCATTTTTATAAAAAGAATATGGTTTTTCTTTTTAAGAAAAATACTGGTGAGTAGTTTTACAGAAAACCAAAATATCATTAATTTAGCAGAGTGAAAAATATTGCATTTCGAGCAAATTTTGCACTTTATCACTAACAGTGAAAATCGCACACTCAACTAACGATACACAGTCATTGCTAGAAGAAAACTGAGTGTGTCAGAGAGTGTCCACTCCATTCTCATGGTTGACCATCAGCTCTCTAGCACTTGCAATAAAGTAGCCTGTCATAATTTTCTAAAGAACAAAAGCATGGGACAAATCAACTTTGTAAACTTAGAGACTATCTACTACCAACAATGACATACTGAAAGAGAGCTACCAATTGACATCTAGTTTATGAGAAGGATTAGATTTTGTGGTTGTAGCATTTAAAAGAAATTAGCACACTGAATATTGAATTTAAACTTTTGTAGGAATTGATTATAAACAATATTCAATGTAATGATTGGGATTAAAATAATTTAATTTACATAATACTGCTTGTTTCATAAATTACGAAATACAGCACAGTACTATGGGACATGAAAGTACAATAAAGTAGCAAATTACATTACACACACAGATTACAAACATCAAAATGGTAACATTCTGACATATAAGCATTGAATTTAGTAGTGGCACTTACATTTTTAGTTATTTTTTGGCATTTTTTATCTTTGGTCAGAAAAGGGATTAAAAACTAATCCATCGACCCAAATTAGAGCCACTTTTACCAAAGGAATAATTTCTTCGAAAGGAAATACAGTGGGATTTTTTCTGTTACTAGTTTAGCAGAAAAAAGTATTCCATTTATTTTATCAGAATTAAAATAATTCTGCATTTTGAGCCACTTTGTCACTAATTCAAAACTTCTGAAATCCACACATTAAGGTCCTGAAATATGAATATTAACTGACCCGTTTTTTATATATTTCACAGCTATCATTAATGTTAAAAACCACCAACTCTAGGAATAATAAAATAGACAAAAACCATTGAATTTAAGCAATGAACATTCCAGTACAGGTCTAAATGGAGGGAAGATATTTAGGATCAGAGCCTAACCAGAAAAATAAAGCATGTGGTATCTTAACTTTGAGCACATTAAATGTCGTACACAGTTTCGCAGTATGCAAGGGCACAGCAGCCAGGAAGGTTACATATAAACAACAGGAAGAAGCAACTAGTTAACATCTGCAAACCAATACAAACATTAATAAGCCAGTCTTATTGTAGCAATGTCTATAAAAAGAAACTTGCATATTTAGCAACCCCTTGACATACCCAGGATTTCCTGGAACCAAAAGGGGCATATGAAAATTAAAAAAACCCTAGGCCTATCCATTACTAAAATTTACTGTAATCCATTATTTAGCCCAGTTCACCAATGGCAGTCTCCTTCCCGTTGGGGTACTACGGTATAAGAATGCACTAAAATTCTCACCTAAGCCACGGAGGCTTCGGCACTAAAGAAATCTGGCCAACTATGTCTGCACAGTTTGAATCGGGCGTGGTGGCTCAGCGGTCTAGCTGTATGCCTCTCACCAAGGCGGTCCGGGTTCGATTCCCGGTCAATGCATGTGAGATTTTCGAAGTGAAATGCCATGTCCTGTGGTTCGGATTCCACGTAAAAAGGAGGTCCCGTGGCTCATGATCTCAAGATTAACGGTCACGTTAAACTACAAGCTTCCTTTTCCAGTTTGAATCAAATTGGCATATTAAAAGCATATGTTTCCTTGAGAATTACATTGGTACATTTTCTAATTACCTCTTAAACTTCTAAACCACTACACTGAACATAGAACAGTTGATTCTACATGGGAAGGTTAAGTAGCAACATGATGTGGTCAAACTACTGAGGATCTATCCACCTTGGCTACTAGGTGTGGTTTATTGACACCACTAAATACTTGGCGAGTATCTAATCTGAAAACATGGGTTTACATCCACCACATACTGGAAAGGTAGCAATCTGACTAGGTTCACACCACAAAATACTTTGCAGAGAATCTAATCTGGAAACACATGGGTTTATATCCACCACATACTGGAAAGGTAGCAATCTGACTAGGTTCACACCACAAAATACTTTGCAGAGAATCTAATCTGGAAACACATGGGTTTACATCCACCACATACTGGAAAGGTAGCAATCTGACTAGGTTTACACCACAAAATACTTTGCAGAGAATCTAATCTGGAAACCTAGTGTGAGACAGGGTACTACAACAGTACCTACCTCAGTATGCTGCTTGTTCGAGAAGAACTGTTCAAAATTGTATCAGAAAAATAGATTAGTTTGATGCAAGGAAAGTTAATTTCAATGGTTAGTTTATTGCACAGCAAATACTTATTTTTAAAAATACAGCTGAAATACAAAGAAATTTAGAGTAAAAGAATAACTGTGATGAATAAGATATTAGGAAGCTAATTATCCAATGTTGGAACATGTAACGAGCACATAAACAATATTAGTACAGAGGGGTTATTTATGGCATGATCAGGCTGACCAGAACTCAGTTTGTAACTGGATGTGCTCAAGAGTTCTGAGAAAAGTTTCCAGGGTGGAAAAATGTCCTGATCTCTAAAATGTCAATCATACAGAATATATTTGTCGAAAAATATGATATTAAATAACCATTCTGATCATCCAAACAGTGGTCACAGTTTTAGTACTAACAGACAAAACAAGGGAATATGCTGGTCACAAGAATAATTCATCAATTCAATCTTACAAGATCATCCCACAGGCCAGGAAAACCGGGGCGAAAGAACAACAAAATTTTAAGGCATTGTTCCATGTAGGCCTAAGTTCAGGAGGAATAAAAGATGGATAATGGCGAATCAAACAACTAGCTGTTGCTAGCTGCAGCATAAATCGGAGGCGACATGGCTTAACCGGTAACATGCTGAGCTCACGTTCAGGCAATCTGTAGAGTTGTGGTTCCGACTCCTACTTCCTTCCTCTTCTTTGTATTGAATTTAAATACAACATACTCAAAGTGTGTTTCCCTTCATTTTTGCACAGCTAGAAGTATGAATGGACAAATCCGACTTTTCACGAGTTTGGTGCAGTCAACTGTGTTGGTTTTGCTTCTTTTACAATACCTATCATTCGGGTGTCTGCAGGCGAATTAAATGTATGACTACAATATTCTTCTTGATTAACTATCAGTAACATGATAATTACACTGTGATAATACAGTGAGTCCGGGAATGTTCTCCGCAGTGCCTACATGCGTCTGCGAGAGCTAGCTACAGCAGTTACGTTGGTAGCACGGCTGCCGCTTGCATCATAACAAATAAACAGTAAACTTTGTACTCACCACAGCCATTCACAACAGATGCTGGAACCATTCACAGTACATCACTCTTTTTCCATAATCAGTTTGTTTTAATTCATGAACCACGGAAACTTTCTAAGGGAACAACTGAAGCTTGTCTCTTACAGCTTTATGTGCTGTCGACTTCGAGATTCCTGTTTGTTGAGCTAATTTTCGAGTTGATTTACTTGGACTACGCAGCATTATATCGGAGATTTCATCAAGTTTTTTCAAGTAATTTATTTCTACAGCTCTGAACCAGCACAGTTGAGGAAAGTTCATGTCATATTTTGCAAGAGCAGGCTGTCTGGAATGACAAAGTGAGTTTCTACTGTCGTCAGTTGGAACAACAGGCCGAGCTATATTTAGTTGATTCCGAGAATTGGAGAGCAGGTGTGACCTGGAAGTTCGTTACTTTGTCTAGAAGCTGTGGTCAGTGATTTTCCCTAGTTATGGAGAAGGTAAATAGAGAGCGAAGGGTCGTCAGACAAGGAAAGAGTTAGTGTTCTACGTCACAGAGGAGGAGGAGCTCAGCAAGTGATACTTTCAATAATTTGAATGAACAGCCAATAAGAGATATGACGCATCTTTGAGCGGAAATTTATTTTGCCCGCGAAATCGAGAAGTGTGTGACCCTACGATCGAACTTTTTGCACGCGAAAACCAGTGTCAAGTGCTGATTTTTATGAGTTCAAAGAGACGTTTCCGAAGTCTGTAGGACAATTTTCAAGATTTATTGAGGAGCTCCATTCCTCTTCCACCAACATTTGTGCCATATCATATAAATACGACAACGTGAGGACCGACTATTATTCTATTTTGTGAATCTGAAGACTATTTAGGGTGAAACTCTGCGCGAGTGTGTAGCACACTGATACTTTAACTTTTTGCGAAGTGCAATGTTAGCACTTAGGTTTTGAAATATTAATTTGTGTTGTGTGCGAAGCAGCATGCGTTGAGTTAATTTCAGTGTATGTTAGGTGGATACACCTCCACAATAATTAGGGCAAGTTTTGCAGTACTGCACAGGACTTTGTCAGTGAATTTAGTAGGTAGATGAATTTTGATAATAATAATTATTCTACAGCAAGAAGATCGCCAACGGTCTTGAAGAAATGAAGATATATGATTCATCAGGCTCGATGAAGAGCATGATGGGCTAGGTCTCCAAGATGGGACGATGACCGGGCAACATCATGGCACCAGGCAGACTGAAGTGATGAGTACCAAATTAATTTATTAATTTTGTCGGGGCGGGTTACGTGCAATATTGGGAATTTGTTGTAAATATTTGCTTTGCTATTTTATTTTAAATGTAGATTCTTTTCCCTTTGCAGACATTTTAGTTTTCTTTGCATCGCGTGATAATTTTCTGTAAATATTTTATTTGTGTGTGATTTTTCTTGCGGCGTTTGCCTTTTTCTTGTTTTTTTATTTATTTATTTATTTATTTATTTATTAGAGTGCTTGTTTTTATGTCACCCTGCACGCATGAAACCATAGTACCAGGGAGATATTTTATGGCAGAAAGATTAGAACCTGATGATAAATGAATTTTTGATAGGAAGTAATATTAGACATGGGGAGAAAGTTCCTGTTTGTAATGATTATAATTATTCAGGATGAGCTATTTTGTTTTGTTTTACTTTGTACAACTTTTGTTGTGACACGCAAGGTCGTCTGCCTTACCGTATTTGATGTCATTAGCCTTGTTATGAACTTGGTCATTTCTGACATGGTAATTCTATTCTTGGTCTGATGTATGAGCGAGGGTCAATGGTCAAGCTTCGACAGGTGTGTGTGCCATATGTGTGAATCTTCGATAGCGAGCAGGTAGGAACATGGCTTTCCACTACCGTTGCTACATATTCCGGCTTACGTAACCCGAGGGTCATAATTGCTGATTGAATTCTTGATATCCCATGGTGTGGATTTTTCAAGAAAATATTATTGTGTTGAATTTGATAAATGTCGCGATTTCAGGAAGCCACTGGAGGCTGTTCTTCAACACTCAAGGCCGTGCAGGCTTGGGTTATTTTGTCAGGCACACACCAGGCACAATTAGGGGAGCGCTTGATTGACGGCCATACACAGATTGAGAATGTTGATAAGCCATAGCTGGTTCTCGCTAGGCATTCTTCATGCTGGTTAATAGTTAAATGTCAAGCCTGAAAGATTATAATGAGTTGATTTAATTTATGGGAGTTATTCATGCCAATGGGAGAAAGGGCTAATAATACCAGTGTTTAAGAAGGGGGACAAGAAGGTGTGTGATAACTATAGAGGGATCACCCTCTTATCACAGATAGTAAAAATACTGGAAAGGATATTAGAAAGAAGAATGAGAAGAAAGGTGGAAGGAGAGTTGCAAGAGGAACAGTATGGCTTCAGGAGTGGAAGATTCACAGTGGAACCAATCTTTAGCTTGAGGCAGGTGATGGAAAGGAACTGGGAATATGGAGAGGATTTGATCATGACTTTCATAGATCTAGAAAAGGCATATGATAGTGTCCCCAGAGAGAAGGTATGGGAAACCATGGTTAAGAAGAGACTGGGAAGAGAAATGTTTGAAATGGTGCAAGCAATGTACAACAACTGTGTTAGCAGGGTACTGACCCCAGTTGGAAAGACAGATTGGTTTAGGAACAAGACTGGACTAAGACAGGGGAGTGTGCTGTCACCTCTCTTGTTCATAATGGTGATGGATGAAATTGTAAAGGAAACAAAGGAAGCATATGGACATAAAGAAATGAAGTTACTGTTATTTGCAGATGATATTGTGGTCTGGGGAAGGAACACCGAAGAAGTGCAAAAACAACTAGATGCACTGAACGAAAATATTCAGAAGTACGGCCTGAAAATCAGTATAGAGAAAAGCAAGACCATGGTGATGACAAGAGGGGAAAGACAAGGAAAGGGCACTGTGAAAATTGGAAGTCAAGAGTTTGGAAATTGTGGACACGTTCAAATACCTAGGAAGTGAATTGATGCAAACTGGTAGGTTGGACATGGAGATTGGCAGGAGGGTACAGCAGAGCAATGCATTCTATCAAAGTGTAAGAAAACTTGTTTGGGATAAGGAAGTACCAAGGAAAAGCAAGGAGGTAATGTATAAAGTGTACTATGTTCCCATATTAACTTATGCAGCTGAGACTTGGACCCTGACAAGCAGGCAAGAGTAGAATCCAAGCCAGTGAAATGAAATTCCTAAGTAGTATGATAGGAAAGACAAGGAAAGACAGAGTGAGGAATGAAGATGTTAGGAAGGAAGTTGGGATGGGAAAACTAAATGAGAGAATTGAGAAGAATAAACTAAGGTGGTTTGGACATGTAAAGAGGATGGAGGAAAATAGAATACGAAGACAGATGCTGGAGGCGAAGTGCAAGGGTAAGAGAGCAAGAGGAAGACCTAGAACAAGGTGGATTGATTCAGTGAAGAACAGCATAAGAAAAGGAAATCTGGACTGGGACAAGATCGTGGAAGAAGAATGGTGGAAGGAAAGAGGAAAGTGGAGAAGTGCCATAAATACCCCAACCTGGCAGGAGCTGGATAAGGGGAAATGATGATGATGATGATTCATGCCACTTATCTAATGCTTTTCCGGCCATATTCATCGTAATGTAATGTAATTGGTTTTACGCCTGTTGAGGCATGTTTATATTTTGTTGTTGTTGCTTGGCTTGTTTTCGCCAAGACTTTAAGATATCATATTAAGGTGGCAAACGGCTAACCTGTGTTCTTGTATGTCATGTGATTGCATATGATGATTTGTGAGCTTAAGACCGCTAGTTCGGCTGCTATGTAGTGTAAAATACAATTCGTGTATTATTGCCCATTTTGTAGAAGGGTTAGACTATGTCAGCTCGTTTATTTAAGTGTTAGCCATTTCATTGTGTATTCCCATATTGTCATGATTCCATTCCGCAAAACGGGGATTTATAACTTATTAGATTGTTCGAACGGGAATGAATTCTCGTCAAAGTACTCACTATCTTTAGTTGTCTGACCGTGCACACAACACATAAAAACATGTTTTACTTTTGATTTTTGGTATTTTTGTATTTATGATATTTTTGATTCAGGTTAAAATATCACTAGGTGACATTTTGGTTCACCTTGTTTTGACCGCTGTCTAAGCTGAGTTTTTCATGTTATTATGCGGACTGATATGTTATTCAGTCATGTTGCTTCTTGACGGCTAACATGGGTCTGAGGATACTATGATGCCGCATGTGGGCTATTGTGTTGCTTGTGTGTCATTTATGGCATGCAAGGGATACAATGCCATGCATCAGGGTAGTATTCATTTTAATTGTTGTTAGATTGATTCAGAATTAAATTGTTATTGTTTTAACATGTGTTATGTAATTTATTCATAATATTAAGTTCCCCTATGAATCCTGGAAATTTAAAGAAGCACGATTCTCCTCAAAACCACTTTTTACAAGAACCGATTACGACCCTGAATATGAGTCTTATGTAGTGCTTCTTTTCTAAGGGGACAATATGGACGTGTATCTGCAAAGCTTAGACGTTAGTGTTGCACGTTTAGTGAGTATTGTGATTACTGTGATTGTTGGTCATGCCTAGACACCAATTCACATTGCGCGAACGTGTTTATATCCATAATTCGTATATGAAAAGCAGAAAATCTTGTTATGAAACTAGACGAAAATTTCGAATCAAGTTTCCAGGAAGACCTGTGCCTAATGCCAGTACAATTAGGAGGCTTGCTAAACGATTAGGAGGCTTGCTAAACGATTCAAGGAAACAGGCTCCGTAAATAAAAAAGAGTTGACAAATATTCTTTCATCAGAAGATGTCAGGTGTGTGTTACAAGAGATTGATTGATTGATTGATTGATTTTATTTGCACGGCTACACTTAGAGCTTAAGAGCTCCTTTACAGTAGCGCCCTACATAAAATAAGGTTAGGGCTTATACAAATAAAACATTTCACTTATATTCACAATATAAAAAATAATAGCCTAACAATAGTAACAAAAAGACAGTAATAATAGGGAGGGAGGACATTTGCAGTATCGCCTATTAGCACTGTAAGTACACATCATTGAACATGTTTAGTGAAAGTGTAAAAGTGTGCGCCAACCACCGGCTGAGCCGGGTACGCGCACTCGTCACAGCCAGCTTAGCTTGCCATGTTTATGGGGGCGAACATAGATAATGACTCTGTACTACAGCATTATCAATGGGGACATCAACTATTTTACGGGAGATTATTGTTGCATGTGTAGCTTCTTTTTAATGAATGATCTATCTATTAAAAAATACAAACGAATGTGAACAACAAACAAGATCACGAAGAAAACATACTGAAAAAGGAAGAAAAAGAAGGATAGCAGTGAGTCTTGGCCCTGATCTCTACACACAGCCTGCACATGAGCCCCAAATATTACTACTTCAGCAATGCTGCCTCAACAATTTATGCTGCACCTAGCAACAGTTAATATGCAGTAGTTAGTCTCATTTATTTTTCCAACCTTCTTTTCTCCCAAATCCAAACCTAAATAGAACGACTCTCATTAAACGTGTCATATGGATTTGGTCATGCTTTCATTTGCAATATTCCCGATCTGAATCTCTACATACACTAGGAATAGCCTCCTTGTTAGTCAAAAGAATTTAATTAAACCACCCTCGTGCCTTCCCCTCAATAAAACCACCAATCTATAATCACATTGTTTCATCATACTGCATCAAAAACTATTGCTTACATTTCACGAAAGCACAAAATGTGTTTAAATTAAAATTAATGCCGATGTGTAGCATAAATTAACAATTTCTCAACTTCAGGGTGTTTAAAATAATTTGTCTGATTTCCTCGAGTTATATTGTTTAACTAAAAAACAGGAAAAATGTGGTTAAGTATTTTGAAGCTCAGTAAGCTACTGTTTTAAGAATTTTGTAAAGATTGTAAATAATGTGTGTTTTTCCTTTCAATATTCTGTCTTCAGGTATAGATTGTAGGATTTATCCAGTGTGTGTGAATTATACAGCATGCCCTTATCCTACTTTTATTGTTGTATGACTGAATTTCAATGTTTTCATGTAATTGCAGAATATAATTTAGAACAAATGAGAGTAGAAGAAAACAGTGAACTTTAGTGATCTTTAAAAGGTGTTCATTTTACTGTGCTCTGCGGGTTCCGGTTTAGGCAGGTTTCACTGTATGAATATTATCTACACAATATAATTGGGCCTCTGTTAATGTGTTGACAGACTGAAGAGCAACATGAAACAAAACAATACAATGTAAGTTACAAAATCCATTTAGAAGTGTACACCTCAACTTAAAAGAGTAAGAATACGTACTTTTCACGGGCCTCTTTGAGGAGTGCTGTGGTACAGGCATACAGGTAGCCACGCCAATCCTGTTGAAACTCCGAGCCCAGTTCCTCCAGAGCCACTGGGACACTTTCTTCCATGTAGTTGAAGTGACACTGAGTCAGCATTTCTTCCGGAACCTAACGGAACATAAATCATAACATCATACAAATAACATTATGCTTCGAGTGGATTTCCAAGAATATGAATGCATTTATAGAGACTATTTCCAAATAAACTGAAATAAATATTCAACACAATGTAACATTTCGGTTATGACCAGCATTAGCGTGTTACAGTAGAGTCCTGAAAACTCTGCCTAATGTGGACCAAAGGCTGGCCGAGTTTGTGAAAATGCTGAGTTATCGGGAATGGGGTTAAAGAGGATAAGTAAGAGTGTTTCCTCAGAAAATACAGTACTTTACTTGTATTTATTGTTTGCTTGTGAATACAACAGAGAATAAACTGCCCAAAGACCCTTAAACAAAGGTAAAGAATGTACTATTTGAAGGCATAGAGCCTTTACAACATTAAAATGAAAATTAATGAATACACAGTGTACCTGATGAAAATTAATTAGCCGACTGCAAAAACTGGTTGCTTTTTAAAGAAATGCGTAATGTCCTGTTGTCTACCACAGTACACACTGTGTTTTGCTGCTTCATCACGAAGACGACGGAGGAACTATAAGACATAGAGCCCTGCGCGGATAAACAAAAAGTTATCCGCAACCAGTGGCGGATCCAGAGGGGAGCACCAGGGGCAAGTGCCCCCCCCCCCCCCGAAAAACCAGTTGTCTGCTATATTGATATTGCCGATAAAAATTATTGTTTCTGCAAACTGCACGGCAAGTAAAATCTTTGCTGTATTGCCTGCATTCATGAATGTGGTCAATGTTTGTTATCAAATCATATATATAGTATGTAATGGCAACACTGTTATTGTAATCGCTACATCGACAGTGTTGCAAGTGCAGAGAGATCTTTCAGCAGCTTGCAACTTGTCAAATCATGGCTACGAACGCGAATGGCAGAGGAAAGGCTGAATGGCTTGTGTCTGTTATTTCTTCACTGTGATATAATGTTGACGTTGAAAAAGTTCTAGAAGTTTCTCTAAAGGGGTAAACGAAGGAGCGCCCTGGATCTTATTTTGTAATAGGCATGTATTTTGCCTAGGATAGTCACCAAATAGAATCCCATTCAGTATCAATAAATTGTTTCTTGTATTTATATTTATGTCACTAGTAGTGGCTCAGTGACTGACAATGTTGGTACTATGTACATATTTGCTAACATTTGCAGACTTGTATATTGCCTTCAGATAGTCACTACGATTGCAAATGTTTTAATATATATTAGACTGTGGAATGTGCATTAAATTGTGGAAATGTACATATTCTGTAGAATTAAAAAGTTTTTTTTACATAATGACAATAAACCATTTTAATACTGTCCAATGAATATCTTTTAGAATTACAAAATCTGGTGGTTGAATGTTATGTGTAGTGTGTGTAGATTAAATACAAATTTAGTAATTTTATTTCATATTTTGTCTAGCTACTCTGAAATCCTAGAATGCCCCCTCCGAGGTGAACCTCTGGATCCACCACTGTCCGCAACTGCCCCACATCCCCACTTTGTTTATCGAATCTACTGGCATTACAATAATATTTTAATTTAGGTAAAGCAGGAGAAAGGTTTGCTTGGAGAGCTGCCATGTGAGGACCTACACTAGGGCAGAACACGGATGATGATGATGATGATGATGATGATGATGATGTAAGTATTCAAGCAACATATTCAGACATTTGAGGAGAAAATTCATTCCCCTAGGCTTTGTATGCCAAGTGCTATGTTTAAAATGAATGTTATACAACCTAAATTGCAACACTTTTCAGTACAGAGTGTTAGTTATGCAAAATGACAAAATTTGAATGAGATTAGCTTAAATCATCATCTTAACTTTGTCATGAAAGAAACATTAAAGGAAAAATATGTCATTAACATCTGGTTCCTAGTAATATTCAACAAGTTCGGATTGTATTCTAAAAACTATCACAAATTTACTCCAAACATTATCCACAATTTATCCGCTATCTGCACAGCCATGCAAACTACATCCGCATGGCGAAACATTTTGCAGATATCCGCACCCGCGCAGGGCTTTCACTGTAAGTCCTTTATTGACGTACTTTGTTCAAAATGCTGAAGGGTGGTTTCGACAGTTGTTAGTCCCTCACTATGTGATATTTTAGGAGCTTGTACGGTGGAGTCCTCAATGTCAACGTCTTCATCATTTCCGGCATTATTTCATTAAATGTGATCGCAGCAATAATTTCTGCAACGGACATAATGTCTTGCTCGGTATCATTCTGAGACCACTGTTCAACGTCATTTTCATCGGCTTCTGCACATCCAGGAACTCTTTTCAGGAGGCCAAGTAAGGTTTCTTCGCCCTGCCAGGGTGTGGCCGAGTTATCCAGACTGCCGGGTTATCGAGTGCAGAGTTTTCGGGACTCCACTGTATTAACGAATTCAGAAACATAATCTATATTCCAGTTCATTCTCAACTAATGAATTATAAAATGTGTACTCAATGTAAGCTTGTGAAGGAATCAATGAAACAGAGCATAAAATTAAGAATTCTTTGTTGTTCTTCTTTGTAAACAAAATAATGCTAATAAAAAGGGATTTAAAACCCATCACATTTGCTGCTGTGGCTTTGGAGGCACTGGGTGCCAGAAATTTTCCCTGACGGAGATTTTTAACATGTCAGTAAATATGCCTACAGTGGTTCCTCGGATTTGAGCACTCTCTAATGCCAATTGAGCCAAGTTTTGATCCTGCAACCTTGGACCCAGCAGATTAAAATTGTCTGCATTCCTTCCCTGAATTACAGATAACACACACTAATACAGCCATCACTATTAACATCGGTTATCAGACAGATTCTACACACACCCAAAGTACACAGGGCTACATGACCGCGTTGCCGCAGCCACCCTGAGGAACCAACCAAAAAACGTAAACAAAATTTCAAAACTTTCAACATTATGACGAGCGTAATGTGTTTGAATTGAATATTTCAAATCGTCTCTTTCTTATTGAATAACCATGTGTATATTAGGAGGTTACTCGTACTCATGCTTTCAAGTCGACTCAAACTAAATAAAAATAAATTAAAAATTAAATTAAAATGTAATAAAGAAAGAAAACCTGTGCAGTTACCAAGAATTAACTCTTTACTTGTTTGAATGACTGTACAATATGCATTGAAAATGAACCTCTAGAGCAGAGGTTCCCAACCTGGGGGGCGGGCCCACCTAGGGGAGGTGAGGCTTTTTCAAGGGGGGCGTGGAGTGATTTCCAAATTAAGATTTTTTTAACTGGAATATTACAACTTTGTTCAATAAACATTTTTTGAATCTCTCCAAGTGTTTGTTGCGCCAAGTCAATCGTTCAAAAGCACTAGTAATTGCCAACTGGCAGCACAAACCTCTGCGGAGCCGCGAGGTTGGAGGCGCAATAAGGAATTTGCTGTGTTGTAAGGAGCAAAATAAATGCCACTTTTATCGTCTCATTGGCATATCTTGGTGATTTCTTTGAAGCTTTGAACAGTTTGAACTTAAAGCTCCAAGGCAAAAACTCCAATATTATGCTTGCTTATGATGCCATGAGAGCTTTCCTGGAAAAAATACAGTTATGGAAACACCGGCTTCAGTTGAACTTCTCATCCTTTCACCGCCACCGCCTTAATGAAATTTCGCCGGAAAATGAACGTGATCGTAATAAACTTAAGAAGCAAATTCATTCACATTTGGATTCCCCGGCACCAGAAATCTACTTTCCTGATATCTCGTCGGATGAATGGTCCTGGATGTTAACAAAAGTCCGTTTGCCATTGACATTGAGGCACTGCCATTACAACTTCAAGAAGAAGCCACAGATTTTTAAGTGTGAATCAAAGCCACAAGATGATTCCAAAATATTAGGACTGGGAGACTTTTGGGTAAACTGTCTTGCAGTGTATCCTGTAATAACCAAAGTTGCATTGCGTGTCATTGTCTCATTTTCAAAGACATATTTATGCGAGTCAGGATTTTCAACGCTGAGTGTAATAAAAACAAAGCAGAGCTGTTGGCTCGATGTTGCAAGTGATCTCCGCTGAGCTCTGCCAAATATCACCCCAAACACATTGAATCTTGCCAAGAGAAAGCAGTGTCAACCCTCTCAGTGAAATTTGTTGACTAATTTAAGGATTTATTGTAAAAGTGTGTTCTTTGTTTTGTGCTAAAATGAAATTAATATGTAATAGATATAAAGCGTGTGCGTCATATTATTTTATCAGAAATAATTATTCCATTATGTAGTGTTATTAGGTTAGGTCTATATCCTCCAAGTCAGTTTATCGAAGAGGTTATAGAAGCGTGGAGGGGAGAGAGGGGGGTAGGGCGCGATGACCACCCGAATCTGAAAAGGGGGCGTCAGCTGGCAAAGGTTGGGAACCACTGCTCTAGAGGCATATCTAATTACTTTAACTGTACGAGTTAGTTAAAAATGTTGTCACATGATGCGAGGGAATAAACAAGTGTAATGATTATAAATCATCAAGCCTAGCTGTTAGGCTGAAGTAATGATGCAACCTTGAGAGTTTTAATTAATTAATAATTCAATAAATAAATGATTCCCAATGTTGCAAGTTAAATATGGCAGTAAAGCTCACCACAAACAAATCCTTGTGCTCTCGGATGAGATAAAGTAAACAGTCATGGGCAGCTTTATTCTCATTCAGTTCTCTTGAATCTGGCACTCCAACGGTCTTGCGCCGCCTGGGAGAAGCCGAAGCCGATCGGCTGGTAGTCGATGGTGCGTGATGAAGATGGAATAGCGATGGGGCAAGACATACGGCCAAGTTGCTGGAGGTCATTTGATTACAAGCTGAACGAGCCGACACTTGGTGAAGGAATTCCAACAGCGTCTGAAGAGCTTCACGATGCTCGTCGGGGAGAAGCAAGAGAACACACTGGACCGCTTCTCGACGCAGGTTAGTGGGAACATCTGTAAGGCCAAGAACATACATCATAGAAAGAATACTACCAACATCCGATTTGATTGCATAGACCCGCTCAAGTGGAAACGGAATATTGAAATAATAGTTTAGAAGATATCCGAGAAGGACATTATAATAGAATCGCTCATTGTTGAAAGGCACAAACTCCACATTTTTGACAAATCCTTTTTACTGCGATTTTGCGTCTTAGGAAGCAAGATGCATGTTTTAGTGTTGAATGGAACCGAGTCCTGGCAGCGCTTGTGCTATTACCACAGCCGTCAAGTTAGTTATTTCGTGTTGAAAGGAACTTAGTCTAGCAGTTAGTGCGTTTCAACACGAAGAAAATAACAGTTATTACATTCATGTTACCTTTTTTTCAGGCTTCCGGATACATATGTTCATTAGATATAAAGGAAATAAACTGAGAATGTGAATGATATTCATTGCTCAAAGGTTCTGCTCGTTCCATGTTGAAATGGACCAAGTCCAGTTATGTATTTTGTCAATAAAATTTTGTTAGTAACATACGGAACAATGGAATTTTTTCTTTTTATATCGACGTGTGTGTGCACTTTACACATACAAAAAACTACGTCTCATATTTCAGTACAAGAGCGGAAAAACAGTTTTGTGTGTTTATCTCAAAACTTTAAAATTGGACTTGGGCCTTTCAACAACTAGGGATTCAATTATATATTCATTGAAATACAGTATAGTTTATTTTATGAATATACTTACACTGGAAAATAGCAATGAACGTTTCAGACAGCTTGTTGGTGAGAAGTGCCTCTGGCAGCTCCCTGAAATACTGCTTCACCATGTCTGCAACATCGTAAGCCTGCTGCCCCTCATAGTTGATGGCCTCTCCTTGAGTCTCCGTCATCAACTTCAGTTTCTGGATACGAGAACGAACGCCTGATTTGCGGAAAATGCCAACCTGATCTAATGCATTCACCCTTAACCACCGTAAGGCAGCTTGAATGCATTTTGGAAGGGCCTGTCCATTCCTTTGCAGCGACAGGAGAAGAGGTACACCAAATACTGTTTTGTCTGAAAGAAAGACACAAACACAAAAAGTAAGTGTGGAGTCAGGGTAATTTGTACAGAAGTAACACAAGGGGAGGAGCAAGGCTACAGTAGAAATGTAGAATATACATTTTACTAGTATAAAGTCTGTGGAGCCCAATTGCGATAACTGCAAAGTCAAGAGTCTATAGTGTGTATGTACACTGGTGAGCAAAACTTAAGGACGAACTGTCGCATGTTGTGTTACTGCCAGTAAAGCTACGGTTTCCTCCAGTAGCGGTACCGCTTTCTAGTGGCCGTAATTTGACTTCGAATAACGAATAGAAACTGGGGACCGTCTTGACGATGAACAATGGTGTAAAGTTAGAGCTAATTAACAGTGTGTGTCGTGACGGCATGTTGTCACGATGTCAAATAAGAAATGGATGATCTTGACATGGCACTCGTAATATTTTTGGAAGAGGAGTCATCCGAAGACGATAGGGAACATTCAGGGGAAGTGACATTTTTAAAAGGCGTCCTACAGAAGGTGCATAATTATGGAATTTACTTAGTCTTCTGCTCTGCAATGAAGATAAATTCAGAGAATATTTTCGGTTGACACCAGTGTTATTTGATTATGTTCTGAATTACATAAAGGATGACATAACTTCAGAGCAGTACAACAGAAACAAAAGACCAATATCTCCTGAACAGAAGCTCTGTATTTTTAAGGTTACTCTTCACATTATACAATGCCTCTTTATTCTTTATGGAATCTGTCAATATTTCCTTTTCTTTCATACTCCATTATAACATCTTATCAGTAATTGTATATAATTCACTACTTTCAGCACGCACCACACACCGTACAAAAACGGTGACGAACTGCTTGCTACCGTACTCACCACCGTCATATGAATGACACCACCGCAACTTTATGTGACGGTGGTAGTCAACGCTTCCTAGAAAACCTCTTCTATGCGGAACGTATTTATGACGTCATTCACCGTCACATTACGGCCACTAGAAAGCGGTACCGCTACTAGAGGAAACCGCAGATTAACAAAGCTTGTTGAACCTCAAACCATACATGGGAAGACCTGCTATAGTATGGTACGGAAGGCAACTGAAAGGAATATTCGATGTGACTAACAGAAATGCCACTTTTATACAGAGATGCCTCCCCACACCATAACACTTGGACCACCGAAATGATCATGTTCGACAATGTTCCTGCGAGGATCAAGTGTTCCCAACTCTCGTCAGGTGAGGGTAAGTCTCGAATCACTGCGCAGACAGAATTTGCTCTCATATGAGAAGAGCACGCGACCCCACTCCTCGTTGGTCCAAACCTGATGCTCTTGGCACCATCGCAAACGGTGCCGCCAATGTGCAAGTGTCAACGGATCACACGTGGTTTCTATGTACGTGTGGACGACTATGTTACCGCACTTTCAATTATTTCAACCGAGGCGTTGATATGTTATGTTGCTTCATCTATCTCGTCCCTTAAGTTTTGCGCAGCAGTGTAGTATGATTGTAACCTTGAGCCATCATACTCAAAATCACAAAAGAAGAACCAACTGTACATTCTTAAATAAGGACCATATTTACTCTGCTATAGAACAAATTTCTTGGAAATCGCTTCTAGTAGGCTACCTACCCCTCCTCAATTATTGAGAGTCAAAATACAACATTCTTGGAAATTGACGAATTCTTAAGAAATTTTAAATTATAACTGAAATTCATCCTCTTATGACAAAAATATTTTTCTAGTTACAAGGGCTATTCCAAAACTAAGGGGGCGTGGTGGCTCAGCGGTCTAGCTGTAAGCCTCTCACCAAGGCGGTCCGGGATCGATTCCCGGTCAATGCATGTGAGATTTTCGAAGTGAAATGCCATGTCCTGTGGTTCGGATTCCACGTAAAAAGGAGGTCCCATGGCTCATGATCTCGCGATTAACGGTCACGTTAAACTACAAGCTTCCTTCCTTTCCTTCTTCCAAAACTAAGGTCCGGTAAAAAAAAAAAACATCCAAAATAAAACTTGTTTCCAAAACAATTGTTTTATTGACATTCCTTACGTCTTTCTCTATGTTTCTACATAATTTCCATACTTATTTACACATTTGTCACATCGTTCCAGAAGCTTTTCAATGTCTAAGTCGTACAACTTAGGCCGCCTGCGAAGCTAACCAGTCTCTAAAAGCTTCTTTCACTTCATCATCTGTGTCGAAGCACTTGCCGCCTAGAAACTCCTTCAGGTAGCGGAACAGGTGGAAATCACTAGGCGCCAAATCCGGACTGTACGGTGGGTGGTCCATCTGTTCCCATCCAAATTTCTCAATTAGAGTTTGCATGTCATTCGCAGTATGGGGTCTGGCATTGTCATGCAACAACACTCCAGGCGACAATTTTCGGAAATGCAAATGTTCGGACACAATTCTGTACACTGCCCTTACTTCACAATTGGCGGGCTGATTAATTGTCTTAAACATTGTGAACTGACACTATCAACAGCACACAGCAACAGTCACAACGCTACTGGCGGCTTTTGCCGCGCAAGGCATGCCAGGAGTCGGCGTGCATGCGTGTTTTACCCTTGGCGCCACTTTCAAATATTTACGGTGAATCGGACCTTACTTTTGGAATAGCCCTCGTATATTATTTAGTTATTCAGACTATATGACCATCATTTTGCATACATATACCCCGTACATGATTGGGCAGGATATCGAATTTTGTTGCCAATAGGCTTCGCCCAATATCCAATAGAAGATGCCACACTCTTGGCCGAGCAGAACACCATCCACCAATGAAAGTTATGGTCATATCTTGCCTGCATTCTTTTGTTTTGTATACAAAGATGTATTGCCCTTCGAAGTGGTGTTCGCGGCAGCCTTCTTCTCAGTTTTATTTTAAACGCATTTCATTTGTTGCAAGAACCGTCGGCGTTTGTGTGACACGTTATTGGTATATTAATGTGAAACATGTGAATAATACGTACTCGGTTGTGTTTACAAATGTTAGTGCGATGTGATCGTTCAGCATCACCACTCATTACCTAATTGATGCATTCTCCCGCCCTACCTAATTGATGCATTCTCCCGCCCTATGTTCAAATAAAAAGAAAGTTTGCATTTCCATGTCTGATACTTTGTCCATTCTATTTCTTTGATACTAAGATCTTTGCTTAGCAAGGGATAGTAGCGAAAGTCATTGGGGGATAGCCGGAAATAGTGTGGACAAGTGAGGTTATGGTAGTCTCATAATGGGCTGATAAAGAAGTAAATTTAGTTTATTTTGATTAAATGAATCGTAATATGTAGCATCAAAATAAAATAGCTTCTTTTTACTCTCTCCCTTTCCCAAAATAATGGATTTTTGCGAAGTTCGCGTCTATAGTACCCCCCCCCCCCCCTCAATTTCGGAACTAAAAATTTAGAAAAGAAGGGGGCCGTATAGCCGAGTAAATACGGTAATTTGATACTAGATGAGCATTACAGACCTTTGTAATCAGGTGCCTTGATTTTGCGGATGAACTTGGGCAGCTCCCAGTTCCAGCCGGTCCGATGTGTGGGGCAGTAGCGCTCCATGCAGGCCGTCAGTTTGAGTAATGCCAGCTTCCTCAATACCAACAGCTGGCCACAGGACAATGCTCCTATGGACCGGGAGCCTGGTAACTGTCCACTCTCTGGTGTCCGGAACAGACACGAGTCGGGTCTGACCGATCCTCGCTGGAAACTGTGCCATCTCACCACGACAGCCCTATGGAGCAAATTGCCTCATCAAAACAAGCAATTGTCAAAAAGTCTGGAACAGGACATCCCATGACACCCATTTGTCACTAAATGGCACAATCAACATAAAGTATAAGCAATTGCCACCATGTAGCTATCTTTGATTGGACCAAAATACATGTTAGCAGTTTGAAAACAGCAGGTTTTCAGTAAGGAATTTCATAGTAATGCTATCCCTTGTAATTCCAAGTATACGGGTCAATTTTGGACAGGTAACAAAGCTTTGCTAAACTTACAATAATTATGTTTATCAACTTATCAATACAATTTTATTATGTCTAATTTTAGTCCATGTTTTGGTGTAGAATGTGGACTTCTTCAGCTCGTGTAGTGGTACTCATTATAATCTTTATGTTCGTCCCTGACTATTATAGACTATGTCAGAAACCTGCATCATAATGATGTTCATTATGACACTATTTTTCATTATGAAACAATTTCTCCCACCAATCACAGCTCAAGAAACAGTTGTTTGACCAATTAGATAATGGATAGCGTCGCACCTGCGCTGAGTTTCAAGGCCTTCTAATTTAAATTTCACTGCATTGCCTAGTGTCATAGTGGGGTAATCGAGGAGGCCATGGTCAAATACAAGGCATTCTCTGCGTCCCATGCGCTCTTTTCAGTACATAAAACTGGCGAAATCTCGACAGATATTTATGAATATTTATGTTCGAACATAAAATAGTTATAATAATTATCGTCGAACATAAACAGTCGTATGCAACTTGCCTATAATGGTAATTAAGACACTCGTATGGAAATTATAAAACTCGCATATGCTCGTTTTATAAACATACTCGTGTCTTAATTATTGCCATTATAGGCTCTTTGCTTAATGTACTATTATCTGTTACTGACATTTTTGTTTGTTTTAAAGCTGTATAACTGATCTTATTGAACACACTGTTTTATAATTAGCTTATTAATTAATAAACATCAAATTAATATTAAAACTAATACCATTTCGCATTTTTTGGTTTTCCTTTCTAATCTTAATATATTACAACACACTGTTTGTGGAAATATATACAGTCAATTATATGCACTTATTTACATTTGTTGACCTGAGCTATGCTTCTTTTTGCTATGTGTTCCCAGGACGAAACATATACTAAAATTAGACAAAATAAAATTGTATTGGATAAGTTGAAAACCATAATTATTGCAAGTTTAAAGCATCAATCAAAAATTACAAATTTCATAGCTATGTACAAGCTTTGCTAATTCAAAGATGAAGTTAAATGATAAACCACCTCATGTCTAATTCTGGAATTTACTGAAGTTAGTGCCTTCTTGGCATCAATGTTCATACAGCATTTTCCCTTATGAATACTTAAATGTTATGGTGCAGTACAAAACACAGCTTTCTATGGAAACTTTGAAATCAAGTTTTGTGACTATTAGAGGTTTTAAAGCGGCAATGAAATGTAACGCTCGTTTAAATGCAACTCAAATGATTTATTTAACACAAAATACATGAACTGTTTAAATGCGTTGTGCAGTGAACAGATCATAAAACGAACTGTTTAGAAGTTAGTTGAGGGCGCTAGTTGCACCTATCGATCAGGATGGAGGTTGATACCGGCAGGTGCCAAATCTCACCAACAGTGACCAGGGTAAATTATGATACAACTTGCATTGAATTTTTATTATGAATTTGAAGAATAAAGACTTTCTGAAATAAATACAGTTGGTCTGCTGGTGCTTCTTGTTTTTTATTTTTATTTTGCAAAGGACAACAGCACATTTTTCTATCATTAATGTACTGTATTAAACTGAGGGATAAATAATATACTGTAGTCACCTTACCTAAAGGCTAATTTAGTCATTAGTGGTTTGTACTGGCATACTGTCAACTACAGGGCCATTATCTATGTGCGCCCCGATAAACACGGCAAGCTAAGCCGGCTGTGACTAGTGCTGATCTCGGGCGAGCGCACGTGGTTCAGCCGGTGGTTGGCGCGCTCTGCTGACTCATATTGTCAGTCCACACGTGTTTCTTTCATTCATATGGACATGTATGCGCAAAGCTTAGACGTGAGTGTTGCACGTTTAGTGAGTATTGTGATTACTGTGATTGTTGGTCATGCCTCGACACCAATTCACATTGTGCGAACGTGTGTATATCTATAATTCGTATATGAAAAGCAGAAAATCTTGTTCTGAAACGAGACGAAAATTTTGAATCAACTTTCCAGGAAGACCTGTGCCTAATGCCACTACAATTAGGAGGCTCGCTAAACGATTCATGGAAACAGGCTCGGTAGATAATAAAAGAGTTGACAGACATTCTTTCATCAGGAGATGTCAGGTGTGTGTTTCAAGAGAGGGAGGACACTTTCATCATTGGGTATGAACACTGTACGTACACATTATTGAACATGTTTGGTAAAAGTGTGAAAGTGCGCACTAACCACCGGCTGAACTGGGTACGCGCACCCGCGATCTGCGCCAGTCACAGTCGACTTAGCTTGCCATGTTTATCGGGGCGCACATAGATAATGACCCTGTAGCTAAGAGCCACCAGTCTGAACATAGGTTTGAGATAGTTTTTTGGTATTACATCAAAATAAAGAAATAGAAGTGTAGTCAATATTTATATATTACAAGCACTTTCAGCATGCATTTTAACACTCCATTTTTACTTACTTATGCCGAGGTGTTACTTCAGGATCATCGTGGTCACTGTCTGCCTGTGATGCTAGAGTACTGCTAGATTCTTGACTACCCATTAGTTCAGAAGAACCAGACTTTTCACGGGATACTGTTGCATCTAGTAAAGAGAGAAAAATATGTTATTCATTGTATAGACAAAATTTGTTTGTCCTAACTTCCTCTCCATATTCAAAACGTAACACTTATAGTTAAGCACACCATTAGCCAGAGCTTAATTTGAGTAGTAGAATGAATGGACAAGTGCCATAGCACATGTCTTTTAAATATTTTATCCCTGATGGCATGACTGTTCCTGTGTAAAACTTTTGTTCATCTCATTTGCTACCTGCCATACTGTGTTGCAAGCACCAAATCACTCCCCGACACTGTCACACTATTATACACCACATTATCATGCCTAGGCTCTAATACCATTTGCAAAGCAATGTCATATACAACAAAAATTAAATTAAATTTAAATTTAAAAAAAATAAAGGGGAGATGTTCTTATAAAATTTTTGATCTCCTTCTCCTTTGGCTTCCCCAACCACAGATTTTCATCGATCTCTATCTTGGACAGCTGTTCTCCAGGGTCGTACGTTCATTGTTTGCAAGTCCACCTCCACTTCATCTTTCCATCGATTCCATTCTGGCTTTTTATATAATCTTTGGTGTTCTTTTGTCTTCCATTCTTTCAATGTGGCCCCAGCCATCGTAGTCTTTGTGATTTTATATATCGAACAATGTCTTCACTTTTGAGGATTTCATCTGTTTCTCTATTAGTTCGTATTCTCCATTCTCCTCTATCCAACACAGCACCATAAATTCTCCATATCTTCTCAAACACCCTAGGTTTATTGCAATCCTGAACTGACAAATTCTATGTTTCTGAGCCATAAGTTAACACTGGTTTGACCAAGGTCTTGTAAATTTTGAGTTTTGTTTTATGCAACAACAATTGCGACTTAATGAGTTTCAGATTGGCAAAATAGGCTTCGTTTCCATTAATAATCCTCCTATTTATTTCTTCACTCACTTTGTTTTTATTATTAACCAGAACACCCCAAATACTCAAAATGTACAACATTTTCAAATGTGCAGGAGTCTATTATTTAAAGGAGATGTTTGAAGAAATGAAGAAGGAAGGGGAAAAAATGGATCTAAATGTGAACGCGGCCAAAACAAAGTACATGCACTTAACATCTGTTGAATGAAGAAGAAACTATGATAATTTAATAACATTTTGATATGTTGTCCTAAAGTAGGGGAATATTATACATTACTGTTCCATAGTTGAATGCCGCTGTTCCCAATGCTCTAAAAAATATTCCAAAATGTTATACCATGATGAATACTTAATTTACAGCAGTACTGAAATACTTAGTGTTTAACAACTAATTTACATTGTGAAGAGTTAAAAAAAAAGCAGAAAAGAGCAGCCAACTGCAGAAGGTGTTTTATGAACTATGGTATATGCTAACCTTTGTGAAAGGCCTGTTGCAACTTGTCTCGATACCGTTGACTATCCTTCCCGAGATTAAGGCTGCCGGCTCGAGCTTGAGGTTTACTGCTGCCTGAAGCCCTTCGTCCCGACTCTTGATCTTGTGGCCCTCGACTGCGTCCATCCACAAACTCCAATACCTTCAATACATAAAATACAAAAGAGATTTACAAAGACTGTGGATTAAAATCTCACTCCTCAGCCAAAACCTCCAGCTGAGAAATGAAATGTTAAGCTACAATTTGGTATTTATTTTCTTCCCAATGGATTAACAATTTGACTGTCTGAAGAACAGAGTGTTTCAGGATAAAAAGAACTGTGAATAACACATGAATGATAAAATTGTTGCAGGTTGTTTTTGACCTGCATTATTAGAACAGAAGTTAAACAAGAATATGCTTATACTCAGGCCCGTATTTATGGGGAGACAAACTGGGCAACTGCGCAGGGCAGCACTTATAATGTATATATAAATACAATGTAGTGTTCCCCGGGACTTGAATTAGGAACTATCCTGGCATCCACACTCGAGATAGCTGCTGTCAGCGTAAGGATTCAAACCTACGATCTCCGGACTTTCTGCAGCTCCCATTGCGGTTGTGGTGTATTATTTAAATAGTACAACAATGCCGCACGACTCCAGCCAGAGAATCTTAGATTGAAACTGCAAATTACACAGTATTTTGTGAATTCTTACATCATAATCGTGCATATCTAAGATGCAGCAAAATTGAACAGTAGAGTACACATTGGTACTCTGAAAAATATCAGCATTGGAATTTTAAGGGGTTTTAGGTAATTTGACGTGTGGAATCAGAAATGTCATGAACTGAACACAATTTCAATGAAGTCTGTAACATTTTGTGTGCAGAATACAATTAGCTAGAGATCATTTGTAACTTTGGGGTACAAAACAGTGCAATATGACCTTAAATCAATGTGATTCAAAAAACTATACATAGAGTGCAATATACTCTAAGAGGGTAAGTGGAATAATAATTCAAATTATTGAATATTAAATTATTTTATTTAAACATCTCATGAGAAGCCTTCAGTAAGAAAAGAAAATTATTTTGTGGAGCAATGAAAGTAAGTCTAAGGAAGAGATTAGTGAAATGTTTTGTTTGGAGTGTAGCAATGTATGAAGCGGAAACTTGGACGCTTAAGAAAGAAGACGAGAGAAGAGTATAGGCTTTTGAAATGTGGCTGTGGAGAAGAATGGGGAGAATAAGTTGGAAGGACAAAGTGAGAAATGAGGAAGTATTAGAGCAAGTAGGAGAAGAAAGAATGATGCTAAAGAAGATAGGGAAAAGAAAAATGAATTGGATTGGACACTGCATAAGAGGAGATAGTTTGGTGAAAAGTGCATTAGAAGGGACAGTTCAAGGGAAAATCCGAAGAGGAAGAAGGTTTCAGAAGCTGGATTCCGCCATGATTGATAAATCGTATGAGCTGATGAAACATGCTGATGAAGTCCGGATAAGGTCGAGAGACCGACCATCAGGCAGATAAACTGATGATGACGATATGAGATTCCGACATGGTGACAACACTACAATGCACACCTACCTTGGTATGGTTGCTGTTTGCATCTTTCAGGTACTGGTGGCGCCAGCTAGTGGGTTGAACCTCTGAATCCGAGAGGGCTCCCACATCTTCATTTCGCCGCAACAAGCGGCGGGAGCGGTTGTTCTTGGACCGACCTCTTGGGTGCGGGGGAGTGGTCGAGCTGCCATCTGAGGTGTCGTCACCCAGGGTTCCATAAGGTGTGGTTGCTGAAGTTGGAGACGAAGGTGTCGGCAGCCCTGTTGGGGGGAGTTCCGGTGATGCATTCGTGGGAGAGACGTCTACGCAATTTAAATCCTTCATCCGTTGCTGCATTGTCATGACATCCAACACCTGCAACATTGACAGCACTTTTAGTTCTCTTCTTGAGCATAATAAACAATGACAAGAAATTTACTTTAATTCTCGTTAATTACATTCAATCTTTACCACTTTTTTTTTACACTTATACACTACCTCACTCCTCATCTTGCCTTGTACGCCTCAATATAGCGCTAGCGCTGCCTTGGGTTTTTGTGGGTATCTACCCACATAACCTAACGGCGGTGCTTTTTGAGGATCCAACCAGCCTTCAGGCTAACTACCTAACAGACACTATAGTCGTACATGTTTCGGTATTTTTCAGCTACAATGTAGCAATCTCTTATACTTTATACATAAAGTGTTATATCTTAACATCGAAAATTAAAAAGAATAAAATTTAAAATATAAAAAAGGATCAAGAATAAATTAAATTTGTATTTTATATTTCTTTTATAATTTTCAAAATATATTTTTTATTTTATTTTTTATTTATTTTTTCTTAATTTTTTAAATTAATTCTATTCTTGATCCATATCTGTTAAGTCTAACTCAGTTCGTTCATTCCCTGTCCATGTGCCCCTTCCTTCTCTGGCCTCTGTACTTTCTTCTTTTCTATTTGTTCATTTTCATTTTTGATTAATTCCCCCACACCCCTACTCTTTCACAAACATCCGCCTTCCGCCCCCTCACCCCTGTAAAATACTGCTGCTAATTTAGTATTTTCTTTGTTTCACCTGTTTCAGTTAACTGATTGAAATATGGGGGCTTAATTGATTATAAAATATTAAGTATTTTCAACTTTCTCTTGGTCTTGAGCCATATTTTCATAATTTAACACCTGGGTCATATTTTAGTGATATCAATTTATGAAGCTGTTAATAATGTTGTAAATTTGTTTTTAGAAGCTTGGGACATCTTGGTCATCATCCCTGTGTACTAGAGTGAGAGTTCAATTTATCTGTTAAGCTGTATTTCTGAGGTGACTGTAATAGTGTGTGTAATATTACAGTATAATTACTAGGGTCAAAAAGGGGGACTAGAATAAAAATATAATAATAACCCCTGGCATTACAGCCCCTGAGGGCCTAGGCCTACCAAGCGACTGCTGCCCAGCCATTTGGTCTGCAGATAGTGGGGTGATGCATGGTCAGTGCGTTGGGTTCCCTCGGCCGTTAATCTTGGTTTTCGCTGCCTCACTGTCAGACAGCTATTCAATCGTCCTCACGAGGCTGAGTGCACCCCGTTCCAACCCCCACTTCAGTTTCTAAAATCCCTGACGGAGCCGGGAATCGAACCCGGGGCCTCCGGGTGAGAGGCAGGCACGCTACCAGCATTTGCCTAGAGGGAATGTGAGGTTCCATAATGACAATGCAGTTCATTCATACCCACTTCGGAATGGACAACAACATCCAAGAAAACCATAACTTATTGACCTTGAAAGGTTCATTGTAGAATAAATTAATTCCATCAAATTGGTTGGAAGTGTCTAAAATTCCAGAAGAGGCAAGCTCTTTTCCCTTACCGTTAAAATGTCGGGAGTTTTGGTTTCTTTTTTTAATTCGTACTTTTTTTTTTTTTTAATTCCAATATATATATTTATTTTAGCGTATGGCTTTTAGTGCCGGGTAAGGGGCCGATAACCTAGATGTTAGGCCCCTTAAAACAACAATTATCATCATCATCATTTTAGTGCCGGGAATGTCCGAGGACATGTTCGGCTCGCCAGTTTTGTAGCTGCTTCGAGACGGACACCCAATGGGTGAGCTACAAGTACCGTTGGGGGGGGGGGGGGAGTTGGAATGTAAGGGCTAGGAATTGGAAAATAGCGGCTGTGGCCTATACTTAGGAACCAACCCCGGCATTTGCCTGGAAGGAAGATGGGAAACCACAGAAGACCATCTTCAAGGTTGCCGGCGGGGGGATTCGAACCTCCTCGCCTCCCGGATGTGAGCGACTGCCAGCAGTCATGCCGTAACGACCTCGGCTAACTCACCCGGTTAAATTCCAATATCTATCAATCAAAAGTACATTTGTATCTTCCAGTACATTTCCGACAAATTAAATGCACATTGCATTTGATCAACATAACTCACCAACGCAGCTTCGGTGGCGTAGTTTGTAGCATGCTGAACTGCTGTGCCCAAGATAGCGGGTTCATCCCGGCCGAAGTCGTCGGATTTTTTAAGAGCGTTAAAATCCTTCAGTATGCCTTCCTTCGGAGGGGAAGTAACTTAAAGCCGGCGGTCCCATGTCATAGATTTATGGCATGTAAAAGATCCTTCCACAGACTAAACTTGTGTGAAGCTAAATTTCTGGTTATATTTCGTTGGAACGCTCTATCAAAGTTCCAACGCAACGTTCACCACTAGGTATCAGTGACATCTGGTAGCGAAAGTTGGAACTACTTGAAATTGACCGGAACTTGTAGCTCACCCTACGGGTATCCGCTTGAAGCAGTTACAGCCTCTGGCGAGCCGAATATGTCCTCTGACACTCCCGGCACTAAAAGCCACACGATAAATAAATTAACTCACCAACACTTGTGAATTTACCTGCGGTCCACTGATGACAACGCCTTCACGGTTTTGCCTCTTCCGTCGCCGAGACTTGAGACTTTCCATGCGTCTGAGCAAAGCCTTAGCACCATCTCGCAGCCGTTCACTTCCTGTACGTCGAAAACGGACAGCTAACATTTCCGAATCTCCGGGCGTAAGACTTCCTGGGGGTAAGCTTCCGTACCGGAAGCTTGAGATGACAGGAATACCTTCTGGATCGTAGTCTTCTTCCTCTTCATCCTCATCTCCATGGTCTAGCAGACGGTCTCCAGGAAACTCCGGCTCCACTTCGGCTGGCTTATCCTGGCTAGCTTGACTAGAAGCTGTAATCACACAAAAGAATACCTTTCAGCAAGCTATTGCGCTGCAATTTTATTGACCCTTCATCCAGGGGCTGTGCGTCATTAAGGGCCGAATAGGTCCTGCCCACCCAGGGCCGTTAAACAGTATTGTAAAGAATTTGTGTACTTATTGGCTTTTAAAATTGCTTTAAATTGCAGATACTCAACTTAAAGTAAGTGTATTACCCGTCTAGAATCTCTAAAAGGAATTCAGTATACTTAACTCATCCCTAGCTTAAGATCCTAATAGTCTCGTACGGTGTGTCGTCATAGAGAGGGCCGCTCCACAGAAACTGCCATGTAAAGTATATGGCTTGATGGGCTGGGTGAGGAAACAGTGGACATAGCAATGTCTTGCGTGCGAATTCTTCTGTGCTATGAAGGGATTTTTCTCTCTCTTCAAGGGCCAGCAGAATCGGCCTATAGAGTGGCTTTGAAGCGAAATAGAAGATCTCTCCATTTCACTTCCTGCTTCTGTCTCTGTCAAACAGGATTACGGGAGAAGGGTCCACCCCACCCCACGTCCTTATAAAGTGAGTTCCGTGTATGAAGTTAATATCTACTGTATAAATGTGTTCTTAACTTTCGTGGCACGGTACGTAGTTATTTAATATGTCGATTGTATGCGACATAAAAATCCACCTTCATTTTCCTAACAAATCTATTTTCTTCTATAGCTCTGAACACAAAGTTAGAAATTAAAAATATAAGAAGGACCTCATTAACCAAGCTGATAGATAAATTCGCTTCATCCAAGCACAGGAGAAAATATATTTACAAATATGGAGCCATGTGAGATCAGTTTTTTTAAATGCATGAACTATTTATTAAAGCTTAGGCCTATTCCAAATGTGTTGTGTGGAATGATGATAATGGCAATATTGGCAACAGTAAATGCCAAAACAATGTTTAATATGAAACATAAATAGTATCATCTGGCCCACCCTAAAATGTTAATCTGTAGCCGCCCCTGCCTTCATCTATCCTGTGACATTATGACAAATGTTTCGCATTTGGAAGGTATCACGCAACCGTGTTGTCTCCAAGTGAACCAACTGTGAAAAGCTGCGTTCATTAGAAGAAAGGTAGGTGGATGTAACGAGATACCGTAGTAATAAGAACTACGGTCTGGAACTCTTGTCCGGAAGACCGGATTTCCAAACTTCGCACAATAGCTTTCGTGACATAGCTTCGCGCTTGGGATAGCCTATGGCTAAGTTGGCAGCATACGAACTTTTTCAATGCAGCTATGCGGTTATGAGAGAATATTCAGAAGTTTTACTTACATAAAAATTGTAATATTGCCAGTATAAAATATTTCAATAATCCATCATCAAGATGGCACATTTAGCTACACGTGTGTGAAAAATAGGCATCACAAAGTCAATGCAACATGATATAAGATCGATTTTACTAAAAAGGGGACTCAGTTTATATATTTTTTTAAAATATGGATATCTAATTTTTCTAGCATTTCTATCAAGTTCACGTAGTTCTAATATAGGACAAAAAAGATCGGCAAAACATACTTCTACCCGAATATGCTGGTTTTTTTTTCTTTTCTTTTTCCGACAAAGAAAAATTTTCGACTGACATGGCAACAGTGGAGTGCTAGAAAATGACAGCGTCATACAAGTCTCGCGTGCAACAGAAAGAGAGAAGAATATCCCTATTGTTGGCAACTCTGGCACTGTACATACTCTAATGACAGTTGGTCCCCCTGCTGGAGGGTTGTTGACCCATTAAGAGGAAGGGTCGTTCTCTTACCTGCGTCAAGCAGGACTCACTTGCAAGCAGGTAGCAGTGGCTACCGGACATGGTGTCATAGCACGCATGTAATATCTATTGTACTTGTTCAGTGTTTAATCATGTACATACAGTGTAAAATATATTTCTTTATACAGTCCACCACATCGTATTCTATGTATTCGACATAAGTTTTGGTCCTCCGGGCACGATTATATGGCAAGAAAAACAGTGAAAATTGAACTCGTGTGATCCAAAGACAGCATGGTTTCTCACAAATGGCGTGGGTGGTTACCAGCATGGCGACTACTGGACAACAGAATTCATCATCCTGGTAAGTCACCGATCATCCTTAATTATTCCTTGTGACTCATATGCATTCCTTTGTTTCTCCATTCAAAACTGTTCGTTTGTACTTGCAATGTATTGGTATTGCTAGTGATCACACATGATTTCGCCCGTAAAACTGTATGTTATTTGTACGCAGTTTTCCCGCAACTCTTTGAAACAAAACCAGGAGTTCATCTTTGTATTATGTAAATATGTTAGGTATTTGTCTTTTCGTTTTGTCATTCTTTTACGTATATGCATTTGGTCTATTGTGATTTTATATCATTCAGCAGTTTATTGGGAATTGCTAGTGAAAAATGGAACAAAAGATAAAATCACTGTGTAGCAAAAGGGGTAAGTTAAAGGCTAGCTTATCTCGCATACAAGGCTTCGTAGAGAAATTAGATTCTCAATCTAAGGACGTAGATCAGTTGGAAGATCGACGGGCTCACTTAACAAAAATCTGGGAAGAATATGAAACAGTTCAATCACAAATAGAGGATTTGAAAGAGGATGAATCATTTCAAGCAGAACAAGAATCTTATCGCTCCGACTTTGAGGAGCAATACTTCAAAACATCTGGTCTTATAAGATCCATAAACAGTGCAATTTCCAAGTCAGCAACTTCGCTAAGTGATTCTATTGGTGAATCAACTTCCAGTTCGCAAACACGTTCAGTTAAACTGCCTCAAATAAGTTTACCTACATTCGCAGGTGATTATTTAGAATGGCCCAATTTTGCCGATACCTTTAAGAATCTCATTCATGAAGATGCAAATCTGTCAAAAATACAGAAATTTCACTACCTAAAATCAGTGGTATCAGGCAGGGCGGCAGACGTGTTACAGTCTCTAGAAATATCTGCAGCGAATTACGACATAGCGTGGAACCTGTTAAATGAAAGGTTCAATAACCGGCGAGCAATTGTTTCCTCCCACATTAATTCGGTCCTTCAGATTAACAAAATAGAAGTAGAATCTTCCAAGGCATTAAGAGACTTGTATGACGGCTTCAGAAGGCACATACAGTCGCTATCAGCGCTTGGTCTGTCTTGTGAAGAACAATTAGATGCCATTTTGATACATTTAATAACAAACAGATTTGACGCTGAAACATTAAAAAAATGGGAGACCTCGTTACCAACCTTTGATCTTCCATCGTATCAGACACTGGACAAATTTCTACTCGAAACATGTAATGCATTGGAATCGATCGAAACTAAGAATTGTGATCGCACAAAACAGCTGAAGCAGGTAGGCGTTTCATCTAAAACGAATGCATCTGGTTTCAAACCGAGGCCATTCACGAACCCAGGAAAAAATTGTTTCCTTTCACAGAAAAATCAGAAATGCCCGCTTTGCACGGAGGAACATCCCATATTTAGATGCAGAACCTTCACTTCTATGGGTGTTGATGACAGATGGCGGGAGATCAAGAAGCATAAGCTCTGTGTTAATTGCTTGTCTGGAAATCACTTCGCTAACGAGTGCACTCGTTCATGTTGTAAGCTGTGCAAGGATAAACACAACACCTTGCTTCACAGGGACCAAGGGTCACCGAACCACAATAATAGTCAAACTTCAAACAAGAGTATTGTGTCCAATAATACTTCATTGTCTCCCCTTAATGAGCAACATAGTAGTAATGCTGTTTCATTGCACAATCACAACAATGATGTTTCCTCTCATGTATTGTTGTCGACAGCAGTAGTGAATGTCAACAATTCAGAGGGAAAAACCCGTCATGCTCGGGTTGTGTTAGACAGCGGCTCGCAACTCAACTTCATAACCAGGGAATTAGCTCATCAATTACGATTGTTAAAGACAATGACTAATATTCCGATACATGGGTTGCATAACACTACCATCAAGGTGGGGTCGGTGGTAAGAACAAAGATTTCTTCGCGGTTCGGTTCCTTTGAACGAATCATGACATTTCACGTAATACCTTCAATTACTGGTCAGTGCTTACCCACTAAAAATATCAACATCACAGATTGGAGTATTCCAGAGTTTATATTAGAAAACCTTGCGGATCCTCAATTTAATGTGTCATCATCCATAGACATTCTCATTGGAGCAGAATTCTTTTATGATCTTATCGGCGCAGAACAATTTCAGCTCGACAGTTTCTCAAACAAACTACCGTTGTTTCGCAACACGGCTCTTGGCTGGGTAGCAGCAGGTAGTGTTGGTTTGTCTGAAAAGCACGCAGATAACAGTTCTTCCTGCCTCTTTGTGTCAGGTAAGATATTCAATGAGCCGGGGAAAACACTGCTTGGCCAAGGACATTCTGAGCAAGAGATTAGTGAGAGGCTATTTACTGACGGTCACAGAAGGAATTCACAGGGTAGGTTCATAGTCCCACTACTCCTTAAAGAGGACCCGAGTCAGCTAGGTAGCAATGTTAATGAGGCAATTAGACGGTTTCACAGCCTAGAGAAGCGTTTTGAAAGGCAGCCCCAAGTCAAGTCGGAGTACGTACAGTTTATGAGAGAGTACACTGACCTGGATCATATGGAGGAAATTCCCAGTAATGAGATAAACAAACCATTACAGTACTACCTTCCGCATCATTGTGTATTTAAGGGTAATTCATTGACAACGCGCACTCGCGTGGTATTTGATGGCAGCTCGAAGGGCGATTCTGTATTATCCCTCAATGATTTGTTATTAGTAGGACCGATCGTTCAAGATGATTTATTTTCAATATTGGCTAGATTTCGCATGCATCGCTATGTATTGACCGCTGACATAGAAAAAATGTATCGACAGGTCCTCATAGAACCTGCACATACTGACTTTCAGCGCATCGTGTGGAGGGAGTCCCCTAAGGACGAGCTTAAACATTATCGTCTCAAAACAGTCACATATGGCACGTCATGTGCACCCTTCCTGGCCACAAGATGCCTCTCTCAATTGGCGAATGACACTAAGGAGGAATTTCCTGAAGCTTCGAATGTAATACGGCGGGATTTTTATGTTGACGATTTAATGACAGGTTGTGAATCAACTGACGGCTTAAGAACCACTCACAAGTGTGTTTCAGATATTTTATCCAGTGCGGGTTTTACCTTAAGAAAATGGTGTTCGAATGAGCCCAATGTACTATCGAGCATTTCTAACCACGAAACAGATCCCAAGTACATTATTAAGTTAGATGAAGCTGAAGACTTGAAGTTGTTGGGGCTATCTTGGAAACCCATCACAGACACTTTTCAGTTTGAGTTGAGAAGTGATTTCAGTTCGACACAGATAAACAAAAGAATAATTCTATCAGACCTGGCCAAAATATTTGACCCCTTAGGGCTTTTGGCCCCAGTATTGATTAAGGGTAAGATTTTCGTCCAGCAACTGTGGCAAATGAACTTAAATTGGGACGACGTTCTCACAATAGAACTTCAAATTAAATGGATTCGTTATATGCAGGATATTGCTAAATTGAAGGAGTTCAAAGTGCCTCGTCATGTTAGGGCAGTAGAATTTGTGGAGTATGAAATTCATGGATTTTGTGACGCGTCTCAGATTGCTTACGGCGCTTGTGTTTATGTAAGATCTCAGACAGGAGATGGTAAAATAACAGTTCACTTATTGTGTTCCAAGTCTCGCGTTGCGTCATTAGGCTCAGTAACTTTACCAAGATTAGAACTATGCAGTGCTGTATTACTTGCTCAGTTGGTCGAAAGAGTCATGAGATCCATAAACGTAACTAAAGACAAGTGTTTTTGTTGGACTGACTCCACAATAGCATTAGCATGGATTTCGGGCCATCCACACCAGTGGAAAACATACGTCGCTAATCGAGTGTCGCAGATTCAACAGTTGACAAATATTGATTGTTGGCAGCACGTCTCTACTCATCATAACCCAGCAGATATGATCTCGAGAGGAGTTACCGCGGAGAAGCTGTTAAATTCATCATTTTGGTTATCGGGACCATCTTGGCTTTCAGATAATAAAGACGAATGGCCTTCACAGCAGAGGCATAGCTCTCAAGAATTACCTGAAGTTAGGAAAACTAAAATCGTTCTAGTGTCATCTACAGAATCCCTTGGATCGAATCTGATTAACAGATACTCTTCCTGGAGCAAGCTGATTAGAATAACAGCTCTCGTGCTCAGATTTATCAAAAATCTTAAAACTAAAACAGACAGACAAACAGGTGCTCTTAATCCGGTAGAACTAGAGCAGGCTAAGTATTTATGGTGTAAAATTGCGCGAGGTTCTGAATTTTCACAAGACATAAAAGCTCTCAAACAAAATTTGCCACTACCCAAGGGAAGCAAATTACATGGATTAGCACCGTATTTGGATGAGCAGGGTCTGTTACGGGTGGGAGGCCGTCTGCAAAATACTAAACTATCGGTCAACAGAAGACATCCTATTTTATTACCTGGCAATCATCGCATTACAATAATGTTATTTGATCATTTTCATTTTGTTTTTCTTCATGCTGGAGCTCAGACTTTATTGACAATGATGCGACAGCAATACTGGCCTCTATGTGGGAGGAACGGTGCTCGAAAAGCAGTGTATCGATGTAAGACGTGTTTTCAATTCTCGTCTCGGCCGTATCAACCGATAATGGGATCGCTACCTGAAAGGAGAGTAGTTCCCAGTCGACCATTTGCATCTTCAGGAATAGATTTCTGTGGCCCAGTATAGTTACGGCCTTCCTCCAGGAAGGGCGCTCGGATTAAGGCATATATAGCTATGTTTGTTTGTTTTGCCACAAAGGCTGTACATATTGAACTTGTAAGCGATCTGTCTACAGCTGCCTTTTTAGCATCACTGAAAAGATTCATGGCTAGACGAGGAACTTGCACCCACATATTCACTGACAACGCAACTAATTTCGTAGGTGCATCACGTGAGCTAAAGAAATTCTTTAATGATATGAATACCAAGCAGTCACTCATAAGCTTTGCTACTGAAAAGGGGATTCAGTGGCATTTTAGTCCTCCTGGTTCACCTCACTTCGGAGGGTTGTGGGAGGCTGCAGTTAAATCAGCTAAGTATCACCTTAAGAGAATAGTAGGAAATGCTGCATTGTCGTTTGAAGAAATGACTACAGTGCTTGTACAGATAGAGGCAGTTTTGAATTCGCGCCCCCTCTGCCCACTATCCTCTGATCCCAATGATCCGGAAGTATTAACCCCATCCCACTTCCTGATCGGTGGCTCATTTCATCTTCCTGTGGAAGAAGATGTGTCTCAGACTCCCTTGAATAGACTGAAGCGCTGGCAACTGCTGCAGGCTATGTTCCAGCAATTTTGGCGTCGATGGTCCAAGGAATATCTCGGACAACTCCAACAGCGTTCTAAATGGCGGTCGCCCGGACAATCCCCACAAATCGACACTCTGGTTGTTCTGAAGGAAGAGGGCGTGCCTCCACTTCATTGGAAACTGGGCCGTGTCGCAGCAGTGCATCCAGGAACCGACGGAGTTACGAGGGTTGTTACCATCAAAACACCCAGCGGAGCTCTTTTGAAAAGAGCAGTGTCAAGACTTTGCCCATTGTTGAGTGAAGAGAAGTGAATTGTTTAAATGTTTGTGTACATAGTGTTTATTTCAACTCTTATTCCAGTTAATAGAACAAAGTGACAGTATTTAATTGTTGTTTGAAATATTTGCTATTTCAAGGGGGGGAGTATGTTGGCAACTCTGGCACTGTACATACTCTAATGACAGTTGGTCCCCCTGCTGGAGGGTTGTTGACCCATTAAGAGGAAGGGTCGTTCTCTTACCTGCGTCAAGCAGGACTCACTTGCAAGCAGGTAGCAGTGGCTACCGGACATGGTGTCATAGCACGCATGTAATATCTATTGTACTTGTTCAGTGTTTAATCATGTACATACAGTGTAAAATATATTTCTTTATACAGTCCACCACATCGTATTCTATGTATTCGACACCTATCTAGCCAGTGCTTCATTCTAAACGCTGGATGCCTTTAATAGGAACAAACTATCCATGAAACACGGCAAGTACGGTACATGATCGTTAGAATATTATGTTGTTGACTGATTTTGAGGGTTACGGGCATCTTGGTTATTAGCCCCGTGTACTTGGGTGTCAGATAATCTGTGTTTCTGTAGCAGTGTATGTAACTGTAAGGAATAATTAGGGTGAATGCCTCAGGAGTTGAAATAAGGTACCATCCCGGTATTTGCCAGGAGGAAGTGTATAAAACCCCGGGAAAAAGAACGATTCATAATAGCCACCGTCAGCGCCTGATAGTCTGAATTATTGTGATTGCTGTATTAGTGTGTGTATTAATTTGTAAATCAGGCGAGGATTGGGAACGATGCAGCCGTGGCTTCAAGTTAGGAACCATCCCGATATTATTAGATAGAAAGGACACTGCAGAAAGACTAGTTGTCTCATATAATGGGCTTAAACAGCGTGGTCATTTAGCCGAATAGAAGTGGGAAACTACGGAAAACCACTTCGACCTCTTTTCACTTTCGCCTCACGAGGATGAATGCACCCCGTTTCAGTCCCTCAGACCAGAATTAAATGCATTTCTTGGCAGAGCCATGAATCGAACCAGGGCCTCCTCGGTGACAGCCAAGAATGTTAGCCACTACGCAATGAGGCGGACTGTTTGTATTAGTATGTACACGTGTGATTGGGGATATGATTCTGAAGGGAACGACCATAGCCTGAAGTTGAAGCCAACCTAGACCATCCATTTCTGGGAAGGCTGAAGTGGAATTCGAACCCTTCCCTTCACAGTTGTTCTCAGAAAGCATTCAGCCCGCAGATCAGACTGGTCAGTAAATTTCTGACAACCGGGAATCGAGTACAACTGCAGCGGTTCCCAATCTTTTTGGACTCGTAAAACCCTTCTACAACGAACTGATTTGGGTGAACCAATGACTTTTAAATATACAATGTACATGTAACTGTTCCTTAGTGGGGTCGCGGTACTGTTAGTATTGTTAGAACACAAAGAAGCTGGCAGACAATTTCCATTGCAGCGAAATCAAATCCATTCATAACGTTGTTACATGACTGTAAATCAGGCATTGGCGGTAAATATTAATTTACTAGCGGACCCGTGCGAGAACTCTGGCATAATGGGTTGTGTGCGCCCAATGTGTACAGACTACCCGCCCGGCTCTAATGCTATGCGGGCTGTACGCGACAAAGTTCTGCCAGGGGCTATTTGGGTTGTGTGCGCCCCATGTGTATAGACTACCCGCCTGGCGCTAGTGCTATGCGGGCTGTATGGGCCACAGTTCTGCCAGGGGCTATCTGGGCTGTGTGCGCCCCATGTGTACAGACTACCCGTCCGGCTCTAGTGCTATGCGGGCTGTACGCATCACAGTTTGTTAGTGTTGTTTTAATGGGCGGAACTCCGAGGTTATCTGCCCCTATACGCGAAACATTTCTGCCAGGGGCTTTCTGGGTTGTGTGCTCCCCATGTGTACAGACTACCCACCCGGCTCTAGTGATATGCGGGCTATACGCGACACAGTTCTGCCAGGGTCTATCCGGGTTGTGTGCGTCCCATGTGTACAGATTACCCACAAGGCTATAATGCTATGAGGGCTGTACGGAACACTGTTCTGCCAGGGGCTATCGTCTTGTAAGCACTTTATAAACAAATAATTATATTTCCGTTGACTTATCAAGAAATGCAAGTTTTTTCCTGTATTGGTGGGATGATTTGGAAGATTTTGGTACGAACCACACCTTCTAACTCCCTCTGGTTTAGGAGCTTGAGTTTTGTGAAACATACACCTTAGCGTATTACATAATAAGATTGTGGAAATGTGATAAATTCCCGATGTTACACATAATTATGTAACAAGGGGCATTACAAGGTTAATTTAATTTTAAAATAATAATAATAATAATAATAATAATAATATGACAATGCCGGAGAAATTAAGTAAACAGTAATAGACCTAAAGGGGGCTGCGTAGCGTAGTCTGTAGAGGCGCTGAGCTTCCAACCGGAAGGGAGTGGGTTCGATCCCCACCCAGGTAGTGGATTTTAGAAACAAAACTACCACTTTCGGAGACGCCCTGGGGTTCACTCAGCCTACACCAGAAATGAGTACCAGGGTAATTCCTGGGAGCAAAGACGGCCGGGCGTGGAGCTGACAACTCCATCCCATCTAGTGCCGATGTCACAGAAAGTGGAAGCCTCTACCTTCCTCTACTCCCAGGGCCTCCATGGTCTGTATGGAGTTGGCTGGCTGGCTAATAGACCTAACCTCGAAATCCGCCATTATGGAAAAGTGTTTGACGAACCCCTTGAAATATTTTGCGAACCCCCTGGGGGTTAGCGAACCACAGGTTGGGAAAATAACTAGAGCATGTGCCATATATTCGTAACAGCGGAGCTGTATTTCTCGACGTTGGTTTAATGAGGAAAGGATACTAAGTATAGGCGAGATCCCAGTCCTCACGTTGCTCGAGACTCGAGAAGTAGGCATCATATCAAACCATCAAGGCCGGACATGAACGCGCGTGTACTCGCCCACACATCGAAATACAGAACTTACAAGGATAGGGAAACAAAGAAAGAAGAACACAGGATATCTGAACTGTTCTTCATTATGGGGTAAGGATATCTTTGTCGCAACCCCGTATACTTTGGTACGTAAGCTAATTTGTCTGATGTAGGGTAAAAAAGGAAGGGTAAAAAGGGAAGGAAGCTTTTGGTTTTACGTGGCCGTTAATCATGCGATCATGAGCCACGGGATCTCATTTTTAAAATGGAATCCGAACCACAGGACATGGCATTTCACTTCGAAAATCTCACATGCATTGAGCGGGAATCGAACCCGGTCCACCTTGGTAAGAGGGCAACAGCTTGACTGCTACGCCAACCCCTCCCCCCTGAAGTAGGGTACGTTTAGACCAACATACGAAGAAGTTTGCGATAGTTAAGGCAGGCCTTAGGTTTAGCTTAAATAACTGGTGCAGTTTCCAATATGAAGTACAGTGAGTTATTATGCAAAGTGTTTTGGAAATGTCTATCTGTTAGGTAGTCAGCCCGAAGGCTGGTTGGATCCTCAAATAGCACCGCCGTTAGGTTATGAGGGTAGATACCCACAAAAATCCAAGGCAGCGCTATATTGAGGCGTACTAGGCAAGAAGAGGAGTGAGGTAGTTTGCCATTGCTTTCCTCACTGAGTCAGTATAGTAGTACTAACCCTATGAGTAGAACCTTTTACAGCATCCACAGGCACTGACTGTGCCCAGAATGTAATGTATACAAAAAAAAAAAAAAAAAAAATGGAAGACTGAATGGACTAAAGGTGATGTTAAGTTTTGAGAGGTCTAGCTTACTTTACATAGGAAGATGGTTCTCTTCTGACACAATCATTTTTTACATTATTTAAATGACTCATGGTGGTTCCGTATTGATATGCTAGAATAGTTATTAACAAGAAAAGTACATCCGCTTGAATCAATACTATAAAGAAATAATTAAACTTGTTTTCAGTACATGTTTCGAGGATTCATTACATTTTATCCCCTTCATCAGCTATTGAAAAACACACAACAAAGCGTAGCACAGTAATAAGATACGTATTTAAATCTAATATGGTGCACCATAAAATTTAGGTTATAAGAAGAGAATAAAATGAAATGAAATAGAAGGTGACGGTGATCAGCTTGCAGGTGCTTGTGACAAATAATAGTTCCGTATTGAAGCTTGAAACGTTAGATATGGAACACCAATACTTCACCAATCCGTGTAGATCTATAATAAATGAAGAGCCTGTATCCAATTTTAGCCTTTTCAAAACAAAGTGGCTTCAAGAAAATCGACGTGATGGAATGTGATCCCTTGGCAAAGAGAGGTTAGTTGGAAGCATAAGGTGTATGAGATTAGGACAATGTTACATTCAGAAAAAAAAAAAGAACTGTCTGTCTGTGTGAGTCCTCCTATCAACTCCTAAACGGCTGCAGCAATCGAAACAAAATTTGGTAGGAGTAAAGATCTATATCTGAATATCTCACGGCCATATTTGAAAATGATGTCAGTGCTACCAACTGCTGAAAAATCGCAATTGAAATTTGAGCTCCATGTTGGATATCTTGGAAGGTTTGAATGGGAGCTATTTCAAAATTGGCACACGTATAGATAGTAATATTCCAGTTTAATTTCCAGGAGGCCATACATGGCAGTGTTGCCAAAATGATTATAAGCCTGCTGATAAGTCCAAATTTTCAATGCATATAACTTTTACACTATCAATTGGATTTCCACCAAATTTCGTAAATGCTATGTGTACATAAACAGGTATAACTGAGCGTATTCTTAAGAGCCACCAGGGCTGCCAACTGTTTATAAATGCTGTCAATTTTTTAAAATCCAAATACCCATATATCAGAAAGTATGCAGGCCAACAGCTTTAAACTATGCACACGTATAGTACCTGACATTCTATATTAATTTGGAGTAACTTATATACGTCAGTGCTACCAACATGATTCTAAGCCTGTTGAGAGGTCCAAATTTAAATACATGTAACTTATATACTAACTAATGGATTTCATTCAAAATTGGCACAACAATAGATCATATTATTTCAGATTATTTCTGACCAATACATGTATGTCATTGTTGCCAACGTGATTTTACGCGCGCTATTAGGTCCAATGTTTAACTGCATGTAATGTCCATGCTATCCATTGTACTTCAACCAAATTTTGTATTCTGTACCTTAAGAGATGGAACTAAGAATATATTTAGTCACCAGGGCTGCCAACTGTAGTTCTCTATTAGGCTACATTATGCCAGGTATACAGTATTTCGAACTAATTAGAAATTTCGATATTACCAACTTAATTTCGTCATTATTCTAGATAGATCCATATAGATTAATCATTGGCATGAATCTTAAATTTTAAGAAAAGTAGGCTCTTTAGTTCGTCACGGAACTTCTTGTTTCTTTATAGTATTGATTCAGGCGGATGTAATTTTCTTGATAATAGCTATTACAATCATTTTTATCGTAGCAGTACAGTAATTGACAAAATCTAATCCAGGGCCAGCATGCAATCACTATTTTGCCTCAACCACTGGCTTCACTACAACAAATTTGCGGAATATAGGTGATCACTTCTACTTCACTGCGGTTAATTGGTGTAATCGTGATAAAATAGAATAAAAACTAGCAGTAGTGAATTCTCTTCATTAAATTTATATAGACCTATCACAATGAACGAGTATGTGGTTGTGTGATCAAATTGATCGTATTAATTCAGTACGCCTATAATGGAAACTCGTCTACCTCGATGTTTCCCGGGAGCAACAAGAGCCTATTTCGGACTATATGCCATATCGCTATATTTGATCCCATTTATTTATTGATGTGTAACATCTTTCCACTCGGTTGCTGGACATTTTTGTGGGAGTGATTTTGAAAAATTGGACGGAAGTGGATCGTACGGAAGTGTGTAAGACACACTGCCAGCTGGATCGCATCTCTTCTGGCTGCTTTAGCGTACAAACCACACGTTAAAAGTCTTCGTATCAGTATTTAAATGATGATATGCTTCAATATGAAACATTGTGACTAGTCGGCAAAGCCGGTGTTATGTTTCTGCACAATGGCTATTCGGGATGCGATCCAGCTGGCAGTGGTAACATGTGAAATGTATATCATATACGGATTACTTCAAGGTTTGGAGGCGCCATAACAGATATTTCTACAATAAATCGTCTTCAAGTTGACGTTCTTTAGTGTAAACATATTCATTATATCATATTTGCTGAAAACAATTATGATTTATTAAGAGTCTGTTTTTCAATCTCTGGATAAAAGTGATGGGCATCCACTCCCCGAGTGGTAAACGATAAACGCTCATGCGAACTCTGGTGTAAACTGATTGAAACACAAACCACATGTTAAAAGTCTTCGTATCTGTATTTAAATGATAGATATGCTTTAATATGAAACATTGTAACTAGTCGGCAAAGCCAGTGTTATGTTTCTGCCCAATGGCTATTCAGATATTAACCCACATTGTTGTAATGCAATGATCAATTTAATATATTTCGATGTTTTTTATACGGGAACTGGGCTAGCCTTTCATGGACCACTATAGGAATTCCCTTTACTGTCAAGTAGGCGTATTCATAACTAATTTAAAACTCAATTCCACGCAGGAACATTATCGAAAAAAAAAGCAAAATATTAATCGAGCATTAAAAAATACTTCCGTATTATTACCGGGACGTGAAAATGAGTAACTGTCTTGTACTCTAAATTTCTGTGGTTGTAATGGCTGCATGATTAGCATCTTGGTCTGCGAATCATGAGATCTCAGGTTCGAACCCCAGTCCCGGCAATTATTTTTGCTACCGGATTATCGATTTAAACGATATATATCATAACAAAGGTCGTTTTAACAGGATCTACATGAAATTACGATTTATCTAATTTTAATTACAATAGTTTGCACGAAGCAGAAGTTGGGAAATTTGATTGTATTGAACATTATTTCTAGTAGTCTATAGATAGGCTAGAGACTATGGTTTCATTCCACCTCTTAATTTTACAATATAATATGTGATGTTTGTTCAATTAAGTGTGACAGTAGCATATCTCCAATTCAATCTATACATTCATCATAGTACCAGTATGAAAAAGGAGCGTAAATTAACATCTTAAGAATGTCCAAGTTGTGTAGTATACGAGTAGGATAACATGTCAGATGTTACACATTATTTATTTAATTTTTTTAATTTTTACAAGGGAACAATTTTTCTTCTTTTTCTTCTTAGAAATATTCTGTATGACCTAGCACTTGATGCAGGCAGCTACAGTAATTTAGGCGACCATGACAAGAGAGTAAACTTAAGATTCTCATTTGCCTGTGCTGCTTGTCATGTATTCTCAGAAATTAGGTAGGCTATAACACGGATCATGTAAGTATAAGAGATTCGTCACTTTTGGTTATAGAATTTCCGAGAGAGAACACCGCCTGAGGCTATGGATTGTACTGGCAAGTCTGGCAGCATAAAAAGTAAAAAGCCATATGAATGTAGCCTTTATTACACGTAAATGAACAGTATGTTCTGCGATGAGTTATTGATTATTGATGAAAATAACACGAACATAACTGCGCCTTTCGCTAGGCACTGAAATATACGTCCAGATAGGAAAATAATACATTTTGATATATATCAATGTTGGCAATAGATTTGTCACGAAGGACACAGTTATGCCGTTCTAGAGCTTAATTCACCTTTAGGCTAATTAAACATTGCTCTCCTACTCTACAGAATTGTTGGGATATTCGATGAATATAAAGAAAACTGTCCAAATGCACACTATATTGCCATAACCTCACTTTTGGCCTAGCATGCCCGCTGCCACCAACGCCTCCCCGTAGCCCTAAACCACAAATTTTATTGCAATGCAAAGGAGAATGGTTAAGAAAACAAACAAGGGATGAAATGCACACATTTATTCTCTATATATTTTTATTCGAGAGTAGTCCATATTGCCCACTAGTTTTACACATGGTCAACACCAGGAAGATGAAAATTGCCGTATTGTTCTTACTATCATTATAATTCTTACATCCCAGTGCTTGGCAAATTTTCCTCCCTTGCAGTGGCATGATTGACTCTCAATTCAATTCAAATAAACAACTGAACAAATCAAAACAACCAACAACACCACGAGGAAAATCAATCAAAACAGACTATTCCCGCTTTCGCCAGTCGGTTTGATGTGAACGTTCATGAGTGCCAACTACGGAACCTTAGTGCTAAAATTAATTCTTCATTGGTTGGCAGAACATCCAGTACAGGGCCTTACTCCGCCCCACGCGCTTCCTATTAACTGTCACCCCCCGGGCTATAATAGATGAACTCACCGGAAAGTGCTTGCAAACGTTCCGCATGTTGTGCCGTCACATCGCAAACACGTGACCAGCGCCTGGACTCGGGCTGGAAAGTCCAGTTCTCACTCAGCGCACAGTTGTCGTCCTCGTCGGAATCATCGCCCTGAAAATTAAAAAACAGAATACCATACAGTCTGCTTCACCATGGAGATACAGGTACAAAGTATTGAACGATTTCAAAGTAAGCAATGAGGCTGCATTGCTAACTGCTAATAGGACATCATGCATGAGACTTGTTGGCAAACAGAGGCATCCAAGCATCCAGACTACATCGAATTTGATACGTAGATCACCTAGCTAATGACTTTGGAGGGATGCTCCTAGTCAAGGTAAAGTATTAAAATAAACAACAAAACATTCAAATCGCGGGAGTAAGGAATTTCCAGTAGTTTTCTGTCCTGTCGGGATATTCCGCGTGGTGTGGTGTTGAACTCTGGATGCCAAGCAGTATCCAATCACAGAATGGAATGCCACTTACAGTGAGGAATTCCCCAGCCTAAAGCCAAATAGCAACGTGATCCTGAGCTTGCGTACATTCAAAAGTGTTAAGCATTTAGCTGTCTCACCAGAACCGGAACGAATCCTCGTATTTCAAGTTCTTTGCCCTAGGCGAGTACTGAGAAACATCCCAGTGATCCGAACAAGTCCGAGATCCCACGATGGCCACCTATGAACTCTCGTGATTATTACAGACCAGTTGATTCCGTTTTGAAAAATGCTAAAAATGGGGAAACCATAAAATGTACAAAGTCAACGTGCAAGATAATTGATTGTTACATCCACCAGTGCCGATAGGCTTTTCATTATGAACCGACATTAATATTTCCCGAACTGAACTATAGAATCCATAGTTTAGAATTCCTTGGTTGAATAGTTTGGTCCCATTTACAACAAGTAGTTCCGTGAAGAACTATACAGCCTATTTTCATATATCCTACTTATGTTAACTGCCACAATCAACATTCAAAATTTCAGTTTAATTGCTGTAACAGATTCGTAGATATTGAGAACCGTCTAAATATTTCAGATGGTCGCCAGGTTGGATTTTTATTTTTGTACTATTACATTAAGATTATTGTGTACGTGTGGTATTCAAACTTCAATCGCATGATTAGACAACAAGAAGTAAAAACGAGATTTTAAAATTACGCACAGCAGCCATCTTGTGATAATGCAACATTGAAATAAATTAGATGCCAGTGGATCAACATTTGTATAAGCATTTAACGTGCAACGTTTCACGGCACTCGGATAGTTAATTCGCGAGAAACGTCCATTTAAATATTTATACTTCGCGTCGCCGCCATGTTGGATTTGTGCTCACCAGGTTCCTGAAAGTCCTATAGGTGAACATATGTTCATAGTCTCTATGAACATAAAAAAAAACAGTTTGGTTGCTGTAAAAGATTCATAGATATTGAGAACCGTCTAAATATTTCGGGAGCTCACCATTTAGGAGTGTTATGTGTATAGGCCATAGAGTTATGTACCATTCAAGGACAATTATTGCCTAGGTTCATTATTCAAAGTTTCACTTCGATCGCATGATTACGACACAAGAAATTAAAACTTAATTTTAAAATTTCGCACAGCCGCCATCTTGAGGTTATGTAAGCAATTGAATTAAATTAGATGGCAGTGCATTACAATCTGCAAAATCAATTACTGTACCACATTTCACTGCGCTCAAGAGAGTTAAATCACGAGAAAAGTCTATTAAAATATTTTAAATTCGCTTGGTCGCCATGTTCGTTTCGTACTTTACAGGTTTATGAAATATACATAGGTATACATGTATCAGTACCCTTTATCACCGTACAAAATTGCAGGGTGATATCTGTAATAGTTTCGGAGATATAGAATGTCAGTGAAATAATTCGCACAGCCGCCATTTTGAGGTTATGTAAACAATTGAACTAAATTAGACTCCAGTGCATTACAATGTGTATAAACATTTGCTGTACCAAGTTTCATTACATTTAGATAGTTAAATCGCGAGAAAAGTCTATTTAAATATCTCAACTTCGTTGGCTGCCATGTTGGTTTTGTAGTCACCAGGTATTTGAAAGTCTCATAGGTGAACTTCTAGTAGTGCCCTTTATCACCGTACACAATTTCAGGGCGATATCGGTAATAGTTTCGGAGATATTGAATGCTAGTGAAATATTTCGCACAGCCGCCATGTTGGATTGGAAAGACGTAACAAAATTTGAAGGGCACGGTCGAGGTCGCCGGGAATAGTGCTATGAACTTCCCGAGTTTCATTGAAATCGCTCCAGCCGTTTCGATTTTATTAGGGGGGGGGGACACACACACACACGAATCACACACACACGCACACACACACACACACACACACACGGACAAAAGGTGATCTCATAAGCCTATTTTTTCAAAATTGAAAATAGGCTAAAAAAACTATTTAGATGATGTCCAGCCCCCGGCATCCGAGGGACTATGAACGTCGCTATGTACAGTGCATACTGTAAACTAATGGAGTTGTTTGTTGTTAATTCATTTGAGGGGTTTAGGGCATCGTCGTCAGCCCCATGTAGTTGGGTGTGTGTGTATTTCTATCAGGGGCAGGGATGGGGACTTGAAGTAAGGTACTATCCCGGCATTTGCCTGGAGGGAGTGTGGCTACGCCGCGGGACTAATAGAGTTGTGAGAAAGATTACGGAGTCTACAGTCGTGATGGTTAATTTATTCTCCATACAATACCACATGTGGAGTAAGAACCTCAGGGCTCGATGATAGGGTCACTTTTATTCATTATATTTATTAACGGGTTTCTTCCATTCCTGCAAAGTGTCTCCTTACACTGGATTTTTAAAAAAATGTTCTAACAGGAAATATAATGGTAAGCTTTAGGGAATGGATACCATTCTGCTCGTATGGATGACAGGCGGAAGAAGTGGATGATAAAATTAAATATTATTCGGAGTATAACGTCATAAGTTGCTAGAGAGAGAAATAATTGTCTTATATGAACGTGCAATATGGACAGGCGGGCTCTAACGATTTGATGTACAGTATATGGTTGAGTTAACGCTATCTCGAAAGGGACGGGGCTGCTGGAGTAAAATGCGCGAAGTATACTTATGTTACCACTTGACGGATATTCAGGAGTAAATTCTCCTTTTTCTCGTCTCCGAGTTAGGAATTAATGTTCGAAATATCCAGTACTGATTCATTTATCCAGTCCACCCAGTGGCGCAGTGGCGGTCACTCCTGAGATCTGGGTTCGATAGCCAGCTCTGCCAAGAAATTTAATTCTGGTCTGAGGGTTGGACACGGGTTCACTCGGTTCCGTTGAGGCAGAACTGAGAAGAGGTGGGTTCCATACCCACCTCGGTCATTCTAGAAGTCATTTTCCGTACCACCCCTCCCCCCACTTCTACTCCAGGAAAATGCCGGGATGGTACCTAAGTTAAGGCCACGGCCGCCTTCTTCCCAATATTCATCTTAATTACAAATACACAAACTAATACACCCATCACAATATCACAGGTTATCAGACAAATTCCACGCACGCCCAAATACACAGGGCTACATGACCACGATGGCACAAACCCCTAAATAAATAACAACAACCATTTATCCCAAGTTCCTCATTCAGCAAGTTCTTATGAAGACCATGCAGTAATACAACCAAGAATAGTCTTCTTGTTTTACCTTCCTACTTCTCTTTGGATGTAAATGTCACTCAAACAATAAATACTGTTACGGCTGTGAGTTTGTTTCATCGCTCGCCGCATGAGTCACAGCTGCCCCCGGGCTGGGCTGTGCTCTGCCTCAGTGTATTGCGTGCGCCTTATGCAACAGGACTACTAGGACAAAGGGATGGTCCAGAATATTCGTGACTCAGCCAGTGAAGGAAACCTCGAGAAGCCGTGAACCCTGGATGGGTCTAGAAGCATTTATTGAGTCACCGGCCTGCTATATAAAAGCGACCTGTCAAGCAGTGTGTGTGTGTGTGTGTGTTTTCGAGCTAGTGCGAGCGTTTATCCTGAGCGACAGAAGTGTGGTGACTTGCGAAACCCCTAGTGAAGCCGATTTTCTTGACAGCGAGGGAGTGAGAAGCATACAGGGGACTGCCTGTGTTTTGAGCGAGTGTGATTTCACTGAGCGACGGAGTTACTGTGGCGAAGTGCCGTGCAAGTTACGAAATCCAGTGTCATTGTTTCCTAGTTTGTGGACAGCGAAGCAGCGTGTAGCAGGTTATGGTAAGTAACTGTAGTTTGTGTACATAAGGAAGTGTTGCATGTAGTTCTGTCAAGGCCACCAGACTCATTAGGACGGATTAACTTCTGTGGTCTGTTGACAAGTGAAAGGGGGCAAGAGCGTTCCATAAGGAAGAGACTTGAGGAAACTGGAGTAAGGTTCTAATTGCTTGTATTTGCTGTTGAGTGGTGTATATTTATGGCCGCAATAAAGTTAATTATTTCTTTAAAGGAACAATCTGTGTTGTGCTTCAACCCACCGTAATCCAGTTAACAAAAGTGCCACTAGGGGGTGGCACGTAACAATACTCTAATTTTTAACTTACTTTGCTCTTTGGCAGGTTGTCGACCTTCATCTTGGCGCACCTGTTGAGAGCATGCAATCTTCGGAACAGCGATTGCAGAGAGTCGGGATCAAGGAACGGATGATCCTTCTGGACCCCACTCACGTCAATCGGGAACTGCAGATCTGAAAGCACAAAATGACAAGTTGTATCACCACTGACAGCGATATTTTATTTCCAATACTAAGCAATGAATAATACAGAGGAAAACAATGTAAAGAAAAAGAAACCTGACCGATACGGCAGTATCGTAGCAGGCTACAATTTGACAATAGGTGCACAACGTTGCCCGACTTCGACATCAAGACAGGACATGAAGTATGCAATATGTAAATGATATATAAAGCTGAAGTAGCGTACTAAGAATGAGAATAAATTCTAGATATTTCGGTGGATGGAATGATGATTAGGCTTGGTAGTTCATTGTCTAGTTATGACGAGTAAAGAAAAAGTAGGGATTTATTGAACCCCTTTGCAAAGCTACAGAGTTCAGTTGTTTTTTGTCTTTTTTTTTCTTTCCGTTTAAATAGTGGAGGGTATAATTTGTTTGTGTAACGTTTGTGTACAAATGTTTATTTTAAATATTTCAACAGATGGATTAATATTAACCGTCAATGAAAATTGGGCTCCTGTCTGCGTGTTGATCGACTGATTAAAACTGCGTAATATAGTCACTAAAATAGTTATGAAGGATGATATTAAAATACATGCAATAGAAAATCATTCGAAACATCTTAGGGTGGATCGAGAAAACCATCAGGAGCAAGTAATAATAATAATAATAATAATAATAATAATAATAATAATAATAATATTTTAATTCAAATCGCACAGTGAATTGTGACAGAAGATGAACGTGAATGAACACCACATCGCCCAAATAACTAGCTAAATTCTTTAATCCATATCCAAGTTAGAACACCAACCTGACCATTACAAATAATCACACTAAACAAGTAAACTTGAAGATCAATAACCACTAATAATAATAATATAATAATAATAATATTTTTAGTTCAAATCGGACAGTGAATTGCAGAAGCAACAAAATCACATAATACGGGTTCACTGAAAAAGGTTGCATCAATTTCAAACAAGTAGTTCCGTGAAGAACTATACAGCCTATTTTCATATTTCCTACTCATGTTAATTGCCACTATCAACATACAAAATTTCAGTTTAATTGCTGTAACAGATTCGTAGATATTGAGAACCGTCTAAATATTTCAGATTGTCGCCAGGTTGGATTTTTATTTTTGTACTATTACATTAAGATTATTGTGTACGTGTGGTATTCAAACTTCAATCGCATGATTAGACAACAAGAAGTAAAAACGAGATTTTAAAATTACGCACAGCAGCCATCTTGTGATTATGCAAACAATTGAAATAAATTGGATGGCAGTGGATCAACATTTGTATAAGCATTTAACGTGCAACGTTTCACGGCACTCGGATAGTTAATTCGCGAGAAACGTCCATTTAAATATTTAAACTTCGCGTCGCCGCCATGTTGGATTTGTGCTCACCAGGTTACTGAAGTCCTATAGGTGAACATATATTCATAGTCTCTATGAACATAAAAAAAATCAGTTTGGTTGCTGTAAAAGATTCATAGATATTGAGAACCGTCTAAATATTTCGGAAGCTCGCCATTTAGGATTGTTATATGTATAGGCCATAGAGTTATGTACCATTCAAGGACAATTATTGCCTAGGTTCATTATTCAAAGTTTCACTTCGATCGCATGATTACGACACAAGAAGTAAAAACTTAATTTTAAAATTTCGCACAGCCGCCATCTTGAGGTTATGTAAACAATTGAATTAAATTAGATGGCAGTGCATTACAATCTGCAAAATCATTTACTGTACCACATTTCACTGCGCTCAGAGAGTTAAATCACGAGAAAAGTCTATTAAAATATTTCAAATTCGCTTGGTCGCCATGTTCGTTTTGTGCTTTACAGGTTTATGAAATATACATAGGTAAACTTGTATTAGTACCCTTTATCACTGTACAAAATTGCAGGGTGATATCTGTAATAGTTTCGGAGTTATAGAATGTCAGTGAAATATTTCGCACAGCCGCCATTTTGAGGTTATGTAAACAATTGAACTTAATTAGACTCCAGTGCATTACAATGTGTATGAACATTTGCTGTACCAAGTTTCATTACGTTTGGATAGTTAAATCGCGAGAAAAGTCTATTTAAAAGTCTCAAATTCGCTTGGCCGCCATGTTGGTTTTGTAGTCACCAGGTTTTTGAAAGTCTCATAGGTGAACTTCTAGTAGTGCCCTTTATCATCGTACACAATTTCAGGGCGATATCGGTAATAGTTTCGGAGATATTGAATGCTAGTAAAATATTTCGCACAGTCGCCATGTTGGATTGGTGAGACGTAACAAAATTTGAAAGGACACGGTCGAGGTCGCCGGGAATAGTGCTATGAACTTACCGAGTTTCATTGAAATCGCTCCAGCCGTTTAGATTTTATTAGGGGGACACACACACACACCTCACACACACACACACACACACACACACACACACACGCGCGCGGACAAAAGGTGATCTCATAAGCCTATTTTTTCAAAATTGAAAATAGGCTAAAAATCATATCTCCCGTTGTAATTGAGATAAATTAATAATTCGACCTGAAAACTAATCAGGAACACATCGAGTTTAAGTTTTAGATGTGACTCTTGACCGTGACCTTCAGCTGATGCGCAGAATGAGTGCGCAACAGGAAGCTGCCACGCCGGTCCTATTCAGTGGCCCCCTTTAAGCCCCGACTTAACACCCCTAGATTTTGTTTTTTATGGGGATACATAAAAAACATTGTATTCAGTGAACCGGTCCGAGATCTGGAACATATAAGACAACGCATCACCGCTGCTGTTGCTACAATCACGCCTGAGATGATCCAGCGCACTTGTGTCAAAACCGACTATCGACTGGATGTTTGCAGATACACCAAGGGAGCGCACATAGAAACATTATCAGGTGTAAGAAAAAAAGATACGAGCCTTACAGTAGTCGCATATGCTGTGTAACATCTGACATGTTATCCTACTCGTATACTACACAGCTCGGACATTCTTAAGATGTTAATTTACACTCCATTTTCATACTGGTACTATGATGAATGTATAGATTGAATTGGAGATATGCTACTGTCACATTTGTGGCGCAGCGGTCAAGCTGTTAGTCTCTCACCAAGGTAGACCGGGTTTGATTCCCGGTCAATACATGTGAGATTTTCGAATTGAAATGCCATGTCCTGTGATTAGCATTCCACGTAAAAGGGAGGTACCGTGGATCATGATCGTGAGATTAACGGACACGCAAAACTACAAGCTTCCTTCCTTTTACATTAATAATTCATAATAACAAAGCGACACACAATGTCGACAGTACTCTCAAATACTGTGAGCACATTCCTCAGTAACTATAACATTCATTATTCTCAAGGCTCTCATACAGTTAGTCGTAAACAATCAAAACATGGCTTCCTACAATCATGAAATGACCTAGTCTCGCATATGATGAAAATACAGCTTTTATTCCACTCATATAACAACATTCTGTTATGCATTTAATATTTGACTATTCACCCACAGCTTGACAATAATGCCGCTTACTTAAATGTAATTTGTCGTCTTTGTCCTACCCCATGTGATATTCAACCTTGAACGTGAAGCTTCATAAACTGCTCAATGACAAATGAAAGTCGGTGAAACATTTGCCACTGTGCTCGTCAAACCAGTGCCTGCTAAATGCACTGCCTACTGTATTGCCATAACATTCTCGCGCTACAGAGCACAAACTGCCTTGTTTCGAATACACACATTTTCAATTGTACATCCAGCTGGCAGTGCGTCTTCACTTCCGTCCGATCCACTTCCGCCCCATTTTTCTGGCAGTGCATCTTCACTTCCGTCCGATCCACTTCCGCCCGATTCACTTCCGTCCCCAATTTTCAAAATCACTCCCACAAAACTATCCAACAACCGAGCGGAGAGATGTTACACATCAAAAAAACTTTTTGAGTTGGTGAATTTAACAAAAACAATACTCGTTGTAATATCTCAAATAGTTTTTTTTAATTGCTGCAACCTGACAAGTTAGGCAAGTTTAAAATAAACTTCTGCAACTAAAATAGTGTATATATTGCAGATACATTAACCCACATAGGCCTATTCGTACACATAGATCAATAGCCCGAGTGTAAAGGATCCGATGATCGCTTGACGATCGAAACTAATCGTACAAGTATATTAATTAATCTATTTATTTTTTCAGGTTTATGTAAACGCCCATTAAAATTTGGGTACAATCGTGTTGACCAACTGTAAAGAATCTAAATTTCAATAATAATAATAATACCACATTCAAAGATGGTTCGATCTGCCACTGGTTTAGATTTGAAGTTTAAAGGCACCGGTAGTTTCATTCCGTAACATCTCGGGCTATTTTTAATGGCAAGTTCAGAGCGAGTCTTTAGTCTAGAACAGGGGTCTCCAAACTACGGCCCGAGGGCCACATCCGGCCCGCGGACAGATTTTGTCCGGCCCGCGGAGAGCTAGCATACTTGAAAACTCCTTTTAGAGAACATATTTTTTTATAGCAAATTAAATTTAGTTTACTGAAGTGTTCTAATTTTATGTTGAATAATTATTAATATGACATGTACATTGATATGGTCATGGGATAACTACTCATAACATTGTTGTAGGCTTATTGTTATTTTTTTGTGATAAGTTGGATAAAGAAACACAGAATTGTAATGAGTAAAGACATGTATAACATGCAGCCATATGAAATACTAATGAGATATATGTAATTGAGATTTTCCACTGACAATAGTTTGTAGTTGTGGACTAATTTTACTTGTACCAATTATTAAAAGAGATTTAAGAAGCTCATCAGTTAATTTAGATCTGTAAACATTTTTTGTGTACTTCATTTTGGAGAAGGTCTTCTCACACAAATAAGTAGTACCAAAAACAGAAAACAGCCCACGAGCAAATTTATGCAAATTATCAAATTGTGTCAGTGGAAGACTCTTATAAAATTCCAACAAAGATGAGTTTTGATATTTGTTCTTAATTATATCACTGCACTGTAGTTCAATCATTTCCATTTGAAGTTCCGGGGCTAGGGTTTCAATGTCAGTATCAAAAGGATCCTGAAAAAGCTTAATTTGATTCGCAAAGGCATCGAATTCCGAGAAACGAGTATCAAAATTTATTTTCAAAGCACTCAAAGTTTCGATTGCAAAATCGATAGGAAACTCAGTCTCAGTGGTGTGGCTGAATATTTCACATGTTTTAAAATGTGAAAAACATTTACTTCGTAGTTGTGATTGAAACAGTATCAATTTCTTCCGGAATGATTTGATATTAGTGTATACATCAGGAAGATGCTGGTTTTCTCCTTGCAATCTCAAATTCAGTTCGTTCACATGTTTTGTCAAATCAACATAGAATGCTAACTTCCACAGCCATGCGTTGTTTTGTAATTCAGTAAGAGGGCGATGCTTTTCATTCAAAAAAAATTCGATCACTGCTCGAAGTTCAAAAAAGCGCTGAAGGACTTTCCCACAACTAAGCCAACGTACGGCAGTATGATAAGGTAAGTCATTTTCTCCAATCTCTTCAATAAATTGTCGGAATTGTCGGTGATTCAGCCCAAAAGATCTCATAAAATTAACAGTTGATATGACTGGTTTCAGAACTTCAGACATGTCTAAACATTTTCCGCACAAAGACTGTTGATGAATGATACAATGTAAGACTAATGGTTTTGAACCACCGTCATTTTCTACAGCCTTTGACACAAGAGCGACCACTCCTTTATCTTTCCCACTCATGTTTTTGCCTCCATCAGTTGTAATACATTTCAAGTTTTTCCATCGAAGGTTCTTTTGATTAATAGCCATTTCAACTCCTTTAAAAATATCTGTACCAGTAGTTGTGCCATGAATACTATACATATCAAGAAGTTCTTCATGCACTTCATAGCTTTTATCTACTCCTCGAATATAAATCAACACCTGAGCAGTATCTGACACATCCGTTGACTCATCCAAGGCCAAAGAAAACCACTCAACATCTCCATTTTTGTCGAACAGTTGAGAGGATATATTTTCATCGATGTTTTCTACCCTTCGAGCCACAGTGTTTGCTGACATACTGACAGTTTTTAATAAATTTACCTTTTCAGGGCACATTTCTTCGGCTGCTGCAATTATGCATTCTTTGATAATTTCTCCATGGGTGAATGGTTTTCCACGTTTTGCAATTTCAAGAGCCACACGAAAGCTGGCACGAGTTGCAGCCTCTTGTTCGGTTTTAATTTTTGTAAATGAAGATTGCTGCGATTTCAATCCGCGCTTCATAGCTTCGAATTTTTCTGTCCGCAAACTTCCTGTGTATTTTGAGTAATGTTGAAAATGTTTTGTTTCATAATGACGTTTAATGTTATATTTCCTTGAGAACGGCTATGCTTTCAATGCAAATCAAACATAGCGCCTTGTTACTGGACTCAATTACGAAATACTGAATGTTCCACTCATCTTTGAATTTTCTGCATTCACTATCAATTTTTCGCTTCTTTTCCATACTACTAAATCACACACAAAAGCAACAATTCAAATCAAAATACTGTTACAAAGATGTCTTAAACTTCAACACGCACAAACACGTTTTAAGGAGGTACGCACTATTTTATTTCACAACAGTGTCATAGGAACTGACTTGTGGTTGCGCAACTAGCCTTCTTATATATTCCAATTACTGCCATCTAGAAGTGAGTGGAAGACACCAGAGCTCTCTCGAACCAACGAGATTACTCTGTACGTGCTATTAGCGCCATCTGTTAGCGATAGAAGGTACTACCTATTTCCGCTTGTGTCCACCAGATGTCGTGTCACGTTACTCCTCATGGCTCGTACTCTACGACTAATCTAGAAATTACAGATAATGACAGGAAAATTAATAATATACAGTGTTGCCGTTTTGCGGACTTTAGTCCGATTTGCAGCCTTTTTTCAACGTTGCGTACTTTTTCGGACTTTTTTTTCATCAGTGGACTATTTCACTTTTTACCACCGGCAACAATGATATGGTTTTGGCCCTCGGAACTTACTGGAGTAATCAGTATGGCCCTAAGGCTGGAAAGTTTGGAGACCCCTGGTCTAGAACATAGCACACGGTGACGAGGAAGTTAGTGCACCGCGACTGTAGAGTGTAGATTGAACATTTACTCCAATTATTGTCATTTCTGAAACATTTGTTGATGAATTACAATGATTCCTGCTGAATTGTTAACAGTTCTGTTACACACCTACGGATGATGTCTTCAACAATGAAACTGTGATAGTAAAGCATGCAAGAGAGAAATATTTTGGATCAGGTCCAGTCATGTTTTTATCCGCACGTACACACACCTTCCCTGTATAGTAAGTTTCACTCACTCAAGCTTCACTGCTAGGTTAGATTCGCTCGCTGTTCCTTCTGAGAAAACGAGAGATGTTACGGAATGAATCCACCTTTTCTGAGAAATCATTTATATCGATCACCTCGTGAAGCATTCTTGGCCGTTACCCCAGAGGTTCGGGCTCGATTCCCGGCTCTGCCAAACAATTTAATTCTGGTCTAAAGACTGAAACGGGGTACACTCAGCCTCTCGACTCAAAACTGAGAATAGGTGGGTTCGATTGCCACCTCAACTGTCCTAGACTGGCGCAGCGGTATCGTTCTCCGTCTGCTATGTCAAAGGTTGCAGGATCGAATCCTAGCGCAGTCAGTTGGCATTTTGAGGGTGCGCAAATGCGAGAGAATCTTGTCAGTAGATTTACTGGCACGTTCAAGATCCCCTTTGGGGCAACATTCAGTCACCCCTGTGTCTGTAAAAGCCGTATTAGTTACAAGGCTCATAGCGCAAAACCAATAACATTATTTTCAACGGTATCCTAAAAGTGGTTTTCCGTTGATTCCCCCACTTCTACTCCAGGCAAATTCCGGAATGGTACCTAACTTAAGGGGGCTCATACACCGTCGGTTGTCAAAATTTAAGTTTTTTTTTTTACGTTTAACTGTAAGATAATACCTTTCTCAATATATCTGCTAAGTTTTATAAGTAAATTCAGCGTTTGGGCAGAGATATAGCGTATTACGTGAGACCATGCGCCTATCTGTCAATGGTGTGTTTAATATTCAAAGCTGTTTACCCGAAAGGTTGCTTTTTTGGTAGGAAAAAAACAATATCTCGTGAACTATGTGATGAAACTGGATGAAACTCGGCAGATACATTCCAACATGATCCCTAGAGGAGGAACCTCATTTATGAAATTATCTTAAAAAATAATTGAGATATACTTGGAAAAATAAACCAAAAACAGTTAGTTTTTGAAAGACAAATTTAATATTTAAAAAAATATACTATTTACAATATAACATTCATGGTGGTTCATCCTCGCTATTTATGCGTTTACTTCACACGAAAAAAAACATTCCATTCAGACTGGTATTTCTTGTTAAATCGTGTTTTTTTTGTGATTCACGGAGTTTAAAATATCACGAATATATCCTTTCATTATATCACGAAATACTTTATATACTGCTCCTCTCTCTAAATTAGATGAATGCTCTATGTGCATACTACACATATGTCAGTTTTCATAACTATGTTACATATTAGTGAAGCTATTATACACACATCAAAAAAAGTTTTGCATCACCTCGGTTCCCAGATCTCCGGCATATAGACGTTGACTGTGTATATTGTATCCAAGATACAGTCCCTTTGACTGTTCATAGATGTCACTAAAACTGCTCAAAGATGTAAACAACCATGCATGAGCAGGGCCTATTAGACGGAGGGGGTACGACAGCCGATCAGTTCCAGTCATTCCACCAGGACGAAGGTACGCTGCTCATGTTGTCTGTAGTTCTACCATGCCTAGAAGGTCAATACCGCAGTTCGATCGCGTCCGCATTGTTACTTTGTGTCAAGAAGGGCTCTCAACAAGGGAAGTTTCCAGGCGTCTCAGAGTGAACCAAAGCGATGTTGTTCGGACATGGAGGAGGTACAGAGATACAGGAACTGTCGATGACAGGCCTCGCTCAGGCCGCCCAAGGGCTACTACTGTAGTGGATGACCGCTACTTACGGATTGCCGCTCGGAGGAACCCTGACAGCAATGCCACCATGTTGAATAATGCGTTTCGTTCAGCCACAGGACGTCGTGTTTCAACTCAAACTGTGCGCAATAGGCTGCATGATGCGCAACTTCACTCCCGACGTCCATGGCGAGGTCCAGCTTTGCAACCCCGACACCATTCAGCGCGGTACAGATGGGCCCAACAACATGCTGAATGGACCCCACGGAATTGGCATCACGTTCTCTTCACCGATGAGTGTCGCATATGCCTTCAACCAGACAATCGTCGGAGACGTGTTTGGAGGCACCCTGGTCAGGCTGAACGTCTTAGACACACTGTCCAGCGAGTGCAGCAAGGTGGTGGTTCCCTGATGTTTTGGGGTGGCATTATGTGGGGCCGACGTACGCCACTGGTGGTCATGGAAGGCTCCGAAACGGCTTTACGATACCTGAATGACATCCTCCGACCCATAGTGCAACCATATCGGCAGAATATTGGAGAGGCATTTGTCTTCATGGACGACAATTCTCGACCTCATCGTGCACATCTTGTGAATGCGTTCCTTCAAGATAACGACATCGCTCGACTACAGTGGCCAGCATGTTCGCCAGACATGAACCCTATCGAACATGCCTGGGATATGTTGAAAAGGGCTGTTTATGGACGTCTTGACCCACCAACCACTCAGAGATTTACGCCGAATTGTCGTTGAGGAGTGGGACAATTTGGACCAACAGTGTCTTGATGAACTTGTGGATAGTATGCCACGGCGAATACAGGCATGCATCAATGCAAGAGGACGTGCTACTGGGTATTAGAGGTAGTGGTGTGTACTGCAATCTGGACCACAAATGCTGAAAGTCTAGCTGTATGATGGTACAACATGCAATGTGTGGGTCTCATGAGCAATAAAACGAGCTGAAATGTTGTTTGTGTTGATCTCTATTCCCTTTGTATTTAACGGTTCCGGAACTCTTGGAACCGAGGTGATGCAAAACTTTTTTTGATGTGTGTATGATTCGAATCATGCAAAATTCGCACTGACGATTTATGAGCCCCCTTAAGGCCAGGGGCGCCTCTAACCCAATCCCAATCCTGGCCCCAAATACAAATACAAACACTAATAGTCACCAGAGTAACACGTTATCAGACATTCTACACACAAACAAACAATCAACCAAGTACTCGGGGATATAGGACCTTGATGTCGCATAGCTCCTAAATGAATCAAAAACTACAGCTGTAGCCTATATGATTGTAATGGACTTGGGTTCCATTCCCTTTCGATGAGCCAATGACGTATTCAATGAAATCTAATAACAACTGCCGTTGAAAATAAAGATTGAACACCGTGACAACCGCGCGGAGAGTGGACTGGTGTTTACTTGTAATCGGAGAAATGAGCAGTCGTCAGCTGGGAGCAGCCAACGCCACGCAGTCTGGTTCCGGCACAACCGCCTGGGATGACGTCAGCCACAACAACGCCAAGATAATTTTAACTGAGAGCAGTTTCGACATCGCGGCTGACTTGTTTACGCCCTGCAGCATGCGCATCAAGTGGCCTATTTTCAGTGTGTTATCACCACTACGGTTCACTGATAAAAAGGATTTCCATCATTAGGCCACTAATAGCTCATTGTTGTGACAGCAAGGTGAGATAATCCATATCTGCACCTGCCAAGGGATCAGCCTAACTCTACCCCGGATTCAATGTTGTCAACCATTGTGACTTTTTTGGCTGTTTTCATCACCTTGTGGGGACGCACTGAACGGGCGTGCAAACCAAACACTGATATGGAAATTGGAAACTACTTGATTAGATGTACAAAACAGATGAACTATAAGAAGAAAAAGTGACAGTTAGTCTGAAAGACTAGACTTTGTATCATTTTAAATGCTACAAATGCTGAAAAATGCTAGAAAGGCTGGAGGCTTCTCGCTTCGCTCGAAGCCAAAGACTCTTGACATGTTCGAAAATTATCTGCATAATACTTATCTTGCTTATCTTGTTTCAAATTACTCGCGAACGGCAAGTGCAAACCATGGGCAAAGCAAGGTCAATCGCGCGGGATGCCGTCACGCTCACCAGAGCGCTCGGGGACGTGCCCCTTCCATCCAGTCTAAAAACACTTATAGTGGGCGATGTATTGAGATAGAGATATGCTCTCGCGGCCTTTTTTTTTTTTTGTAGAACTTTTCATGCTGACCAATTCTTACGCTTATAGTATATTGATATGTTTAACGGTTTGCCCAGCGTAAGCTTAAGAAGCGCACGGACGCCAAGTTTATTTACGACTTTTTCACTGAAATCATTACTGCTTGGCTTCTCTTGATCATACATAAATTATTTTCTACAGAATCATTCCTCGAGATACCCTTTACAGAATGGTGAAACCCGCATCAAAATCCATCCAGTGGTTCTCGAGATTACCCGTGACATCCAAGAATCGGGGATTTTTGTCTTATACTAACGAAGTAGAGATTGTCGGGGAACACATGCACCAAGCGGTACTATGACGTCACACACCTCACTGCATCTGGGTACATTTCGTCCCGTCACCGTAACGTAACGCCAGACCCCAGCGTAACGACGAAGTCGACAAGATCATTTAAAATGTTTAAAAAAATGGCCGCATAATGCGTTTGCATGATGCTTTTTGGGGAGTTGGGTTGGATGCAAGAGAGATCACCCTCAATGAGGAAGAAAGTTATGTTGACAATTGATAGGCCTATTGTAACTTTCAGTCGATCAACAAAATAATTCCAATTACTGGAATATTTGAAAAAAAAAAAAAAAAAGTAACCTGAAATAAATTACATGTGATTAAGATAATATATACACACACACTAGCAACCCACCCCGGTTTCGCCCGGGAACAGCTATGAATGCATTACGTGATAAGCGTATCTTTTTCGATTTCAACGAACTGCGACCTATATCCTTTTTTCGTCTCGGCATGATGGGAAATGACTGGACTATTTAATTATATTATAATTTTAAAAAAAGCAAAGCTTGTAGTTTAACGTGACCGTTAATCTCGAGATCATGAGCCACGGGAATATTATAATGGAGATGCATGTGCAACGAATTCTTGTCAGACGTAATTTAAGAATGGCGAGGTGCATAAAACACTAATCCCCCTTCCGTCCAATCTTAACTTGACTGTTTATTTTGCGGAACGAAAGGTTCACAGGTGAAATGAAGAAAAGCCGAGATGCACTTCCCGAGAAACTCGAAACACAACCACTCTTCTCTGAAGTCTTAACTCAACACGACTCGACAGTTTGCTGCTGTCTGTTTCTGGAGTATTAGGCTCGCCCCTAGCTAGCTCGTAAACTGTCACCTCAGTAATTGAATGGAGATTGTTGGAAGAAATGAAAACGTAAAAACACTTATAGCGGGCGATGTATTGAAGATAGAGACATGCTCTCAAGGATTTATTTATAGAACAATTATTCTTACATGCCTAGTACGAAATTTATATTTTTTACGGTTTGACCAGCGTAAGCTTAAAAAGCGCACGGACGCCAGGATGCTTTTTTTTTCGACTTTTCCACTGAAATCGTTACTACTCGGCTTCCTTTGATCATAAATTATTTTCTACAGAAACCTTCCTCGAGATAACCTTTACAGAATGGTGAAAAACGCTTCAAAATCCATCCAGTGGTTCTCGAGATTACCCGTGACATCGGGGACTTTGTTTTATACTAAGTCGAGATATTATGTTATGGACTATTAAAGGAGGAAACTAAGGGAATGACATGTTTCGCTCGTCAAGTGAGCATCATCAGATTCAAATCTACAAGACATGATGATGATGATGATGATGATGATGATGATGATAATTGTTTTAAGGGGCCTAACATCTAGGTTATCGGCCCCTAATGGTTTGGGTGTTCGTGAAGATGATAATGAAATGCAAACTATAACTAAAACTAACAACGAACTTATATACTATAAGAAGAAATGGGGAAAAAAAGAATAAGGCAAATGAAGGACAGGAGGAAAAGAAATGCCCTCAACCCTCGAAGAATGCAGATTGATGGACTTGGAAGGAAGGAGTGCCACGAAAGGTAGATAGGAAAATGAAAGAGGAGAGGGTCCGCCCCCGTGGTAATGGAAAAAAAGGGGAGGGGGGGGGGACCGGACCCAGCTCAGGAATCCCTTGGGGTCACCAACTCCCGAACCACCAGCCGTGAGCCCATGAGGGTGTAGCAATATCTAGGGTGCTCCAGAAGAGGTGGGGCTTGAGGGCCTTGAGCAGAAGACAAGAGATAACATGAAAATAAAAAGAAGGCCGACCCCTCGCAGAAGGAGGGCATCAGAAAAGATGAGACAAGGGCCAATTAGGGCGGGAAAGGGAGAGACTCCCTAGGTCTCTGATACCCTAATACCGTCGGGGTCGGAAGAGAACAAGAGTTGACCAAGTGAGGTCGACAGGAAAGAAGACAGAGAGGAGCCCAGCACAAGTGGAAGCAATGCCGGACTCAGCTGGGGCCCCGTGGTCGCCAACCCACGCCCCACTAGATGTGAGCCCCTGGGGGGAAATCTACAAGACAAATGGCTCTACAAAACACTACCAAACCTACATCATGTCATTCCTTAGTTTCCTCCTTCTTCAATAGTCCATAACAATATACTTAATCGCATGTAATTTATTATTATTATTATTATTATCATCATCATCATCATCACCTTACATTATTTTTTACATATTGCAGTAATTGGAATTACAGTATTTTGTGTTGACCGACAATATCAATTTTTTGAAGCTTGTTGAGTCGGCTCCTACAAGTTGTTTAGGTGGATGGAAACCGGACGAGGTATTAAGTCATTTCTTAAAACAGGACTAACAATAGGCCTAATAGTATCAGAATGCCAGTTTCGCAATTAATTCAACAACAACAACAAATCGACTTCGGTGGCGTAGTTGGTAGCATGCTGAGCTTCTATGCCCAAGATCGCTGGTTCAAACCCGGCCGAAGTCGTCCGATTTATTAAGAACGTTAAAGATCCCTCAGTGTACCTTCCTTCGGAGGGGAAGTAAAGCCGGCGCGGCGGTCCCATGTCATAGATTTATGGCATGTTAAAGAACCTTCCACTAATTACACCTGTGTGAAGCTAAATTATATATAGGTTAAACATTTGACTAACGTTCTTAGGTTCCTACGTTCGTCGTCAAGAGCCGACTGCGGTGGCATCTGGTAACTAAATTCTGAACTAGTTGGTCGTTGACGGTGGCGTTTGGCGGCAAAAGTAGGAACTACTTGAAAAAATTGATCGTCAGCAGTCCTTACTTGAATTAAAACAGATACACACACTAATACAGTCATCACAATTAACACCGCTTATCAGACAGTTTCTACACACAAGCAAAGTACACGGGGCTACATGACCGTGTTGTCGCAGCCCCTAAACTAAGGAACCAACCAACCAATGCAAAAAATACAGTACTCTTGTATTTGGTTAGCAACACTCCTAAACGTTTTGAAAAAAATAACTCGAAGCCTGATTACCACCTTAATAATAATAATAATATAGTATGGCCTCGGGTTCTGGGTGCAAGCTCTGTAATTTGACACACAGAGGGTAGCTTGCAATGTCGAATTTCATTGTTCCTTGAAGCACTATGAAAGCCAAGGAGGTTAGATCTAACCTCCTTGAACACTGTAGCGCTTTCTAGTAGAGAAATGAACTTTGTGTTGGCAGAAAGTCCCGAGATTAATTTTGCCGTTATGAACAGCGCCTACTGAATTCAAATGGGTTCTTTGACATGCCAACATCGTATGCCATGCGTGTCGTATTTTTGCCGCCTTTCAAAAATCACTTACCACGGCCAGGAGCGATCCTGCAAGCTTGGGGGTTAATAGACCGACACGCTAACCACTCACCCACCGTGGCAAGTGAAAGGCAGGTACGCTTCATCTGAGTTAACTGGCACACGCACAAATCACGCCTGGCATTCACGGTGATGGGACGTGAGATGTTTACACTTCTATAACTGTCTTTCTCGAGGCCAGTGGTAATAAATCACGCACTCATTGCAAGCATTCGGAGTGGAAATGCAAACACTGATAGTAGGACACAATTAAACATTAGAGTAACGGAGTCAAAATAGTAATAATAGTAATGACTAATAAGGCTAGGATGACGAAGGAGCCAGCATTCGCCTGGAGCAACAGTGAGAAACCACGAAAAACGACTTATATCTGTGGCTGAGGTGGGATTCGAACCCACATTTTACTGAGTTGTCCTCATGATGTAACGTGTTTTTCGAGGGTTTTTTATGCAACTGGCATAAGTCAGTAGGAAGCCATTCTATATTTATTTACGCGGCAAATTGTTCAGCCAAGAGAATTTTTCATGTTAATTTATTATTATTAATAATTTATTATTATTATTATTAAGATATTTTTCGGAGCATTTTATAAAAATTATAAGCATACAGATAGGTTTTCTATGTCTTAGAAAACGCTATCAAGCAAATTATTACGAACGACAATATCATAGGAAATTATGTGATTACGGAATTTAACGGAGTTTCGTCAGTTAGGGTATATCGAGAGACGTGACTCACTGGGAATTCAAGTACACGCTTAATCTTGTCGGGAAGTATTACGCAAGCGGGGTTGCAGCGTCAAGAAAAGGCGGATAGTTGGAACGGAACCCTCCCGCCGAGTGTAATGAGCCAGAGGAGGGGAGTATAGCGCGTGGGGTGCAGCCAATCAGTGGAGACCACGTAAGCTAGAAGTCGGATGAAGAGTGGGGATGCGACGTGTGGATATATCGTTCAGCGCGCCGTGGAACGAGGACTATCTGTATAGAACTTAACGAGTACGGTTGTACGCGGGAGTCGCTCCGATGTTCCGTGGAGTGGAGGACTAACTTTTGTAAAACTTAACCAGTGTGGTTGTACGAGTGTTTGGGTCCGATGTACGGACCATAGAATTATCTAATCTACCAGAATCTCATCAAATATCGACAGAGATGTCGACGTCCAGGAGACTGTGGGAAGCTCACAGCATCATCCAGTACGAGGGAAAGGCTTCGGCCATTTCCAGTGGTAAGCGCGAATGACGCAGAAATACGCAATCTCTCATTTCTCTTTGTTTTATATTTCATATTTCAGTAACTTCATAGCTTGGGAATAAGAGTAAAATCAATAATTTATCAGACTCCGTTTTCACGTAATTTTCTATCGGTAATATTAAAATCGCAACGCTCCAATTTAAATTTTAAACTTATTATTATTATTAATTTTGCTATTCTTGTTTTATATAATAAATTCATTTCTTTTACAATGCAATCTTTGCTTTCAGTAGGTAGCATTAGATATAGACCAATTCCTTCTCCTGATACAATTGTTTGTTGGGTTAATGATCAAATCATACCACGATCTGAGTGAATAGATTCTTGAAGGTGTTCTACCAGAGCTAGACGTTGTTAAATACAAATTTAGATTTCAGCATTGCGTTGAGGTCTTGGCGCCCATTAAAACAACATAGCTTAGGCAAAGGTAAACAGTTACACTTGTCGCTCAACGTGTGGGCTAGCATAACTGCTACACTTGTACGCTCAACGTGGAGCAAAGCTAATTAACGTTACACTTGTCGCTCAACGTTAGGGCTAGCAAAAACGTTACAATGAGGCTAAGCGGGTCCCAAGTCATGAGAATTAAATTTCATAGCATGACCAAGAATCGAGTGCGGGCCTCAGGGATAGTAGCCAACAACACTAGCCATTACGCCATGAGGCAGTCGAAAACCATTATTATTATTATTATTATTATTATTATTATTATTCACTATGCACCATCAGCAGTTTGTTATTGTATGCTGCGAATCACGGACTCGTACATAACATTTTTTACTTCGTCACAAAACATTGTGTACGATTGGTTTACTCACAAAATATACACTGCCAGTAGAAACTTTAAACAAGAGGTTCTATGACGAACTAAGGAGCTACTTTTCTCGAAATGTAAGATTCATTCCAATGATTAATCTATATGGACCTAATTAGAATAATGACGAAAATGAGTTGGTAATATCGAAATTTCTAATTAGTTCGAAATATAACTGGCATAATGTAGCCTAATAGAGCACTAGTGTTGGCAGCTCTGGTGACTGAATATATTCTTAGTTCCATCTCTTAAGATACAGAATGCAAAATTCGGTTGAAGTCCAATGGATAGCATGGACGTTGCATGTAGTTAGACATTGGACCTATCAGCGCGCGTAAAATCATGTTGGCAACAATGTCATGCATGTGTTGGTCAAAAATAATCTTAACTATTATGATCTATTGTTGTGCCAATTTTGGATGAAATCAATTTATTTGTATAGAAGTTACATGTATTTTAAAATTGGACCAATCAGCCGGCTTAGAATCATGTTGGAAGCACTGACACATATTAGTTACTCCAAATTAATCTAGAATGTAAGGTACTATACGTGTGCAAAGTTTAGAGCTGTTGGTTTGAATACTTTCTGATATATTGATATTAGGGTAAAAAATAGAGTAACTAATTTATTAACAGTTGGCAACCCTGCTTGCTCTTAAGAATACGCATAGTCATTTGTTTTAGTACACATAGCACATACCAAATTTGGTTGAAATCCAATTGATAGTATAGAAGTTACATGTATTTACAATATTGGTCCTATCAGCAGGCTTAGAATGATGTTGGTAGTACTGAGGTCCATTAGTTACTCCAAATTTATCTAGAATGTCGGGTACTATAAGTGTGCATAGTTTAAAGCTGTCGGCTTGCATACTTTCTGACATACTGGTATTTGGATAAAAACAATAGAGAGTGCATTTATTAACAGTTGGCAGCCCAGGTGGCTCTTAAGATTACGCCCAGTCATATCTGTCTAACTACACATAGTACATACGAAATTTGGTTGAAATCCAATTGATAGTGTAGAAGTTATACGCATTTAAAAATTGGACCTATCAGCAGGCTTAGAATCATTTTGGCAACACTGTCATGTATGACCTGGAAATTAAACTGAATTATTATCTATATTTGTGCCAATTTTGGTATAGCTCCCATGTATACATGGAGCTGAAATTTCAATTGGGATTGGTAGCACTGACATCATTTTCAAATACGGCATTGAGATATTCAGATAGAGATCTTTATTCATACCAAATTTGGGTTCGATTGCTAGAGCCGTTTAGGAGTTGATAGGGGGGGGGGGGGGGACGACGACCACACACAGCCCGACAGACAGACAGACACACATTTTTGCCGGATCGATCTCATAAGTCTACTTTTTCCTCATTTTTACGAAATGCCAAAAGTAGGCTAAAAATAACAACTTAAAACGGTTATAAGTGTTCCCACTTGTATTTGTCTGATAACCTGTGTTAACCAGCATGTGCATGTAGTGAGTGTGGTGAAAAAAGGGGGGAAATCACTCTTGGGATGGCCACTGCCAGCGTCGAGATACAAACCTCCGATCTTGCGGCGTTGGAGCGTGAATCAACGCGCTCGGCCAAGGGGCAGAAAAGCAAACTGCACCTACTGTAGGATTTATTTGTCCTTCTCAACTCACCCCTCATCTAGTTGAGTGAATGCTGTGGCTTGCACTTTACTATCATTAGAGAGCTCTCAAGACGAACGTATGGCGTGCTTCAGCCATTGCATGCAAACTAAAGCCAGAAATAACTTAATTATCGCAATGATTAAAGCAAAAGCATGTGCGCCGTCTTCCGGGTGTCCCATCCCGCCTTTGTAAAATTCAGAGCGTGGTTTAGTGCTGTTTATGCTGGCTGCTCGACTCAAACACTGGAACATAATTAATGGTGTCGGGTAAACGACCCTCTAGCAGACGACCAATGCTATATTTACATGGCTGACTAACTAGATCTAGGTTACTGTGGTTTTTATTGTTGATTCTTTTAGGGGCTTGCGAGTACGTCTGCCAAATTTTGAAACTGAAAATAAAAATAATATTTTGCAAACAATGTACCGTAAACCGGGTCTATTTTGGGGCAGGGGGAGTTGTATTCTAAGCAAGGTGGAGTCTCAGTCATCTGTACTAACGATGTATAAGGTGCCTTCAAAAGGTAACGAGCCGGAGGCTGGAATGCGCAAACCGGTAACTACATCGGCTAATCGTGGCGTGTGTAACGAGGTATGGTTCCGACCAGAGCGTGGAAGGTCACAGCCCGTCACTAGAGGGCACGCGTGCACGTCACGTGACGATACAAAGCGAGCAGCAGCAGCAGCAGCAGCAGCAGCAGCATGAATCAATCATCCAACGCTGCCAGTCGCATTGCAAACAGTGACATGGAGGCGTCAACCGAAGAGCAAAGAGGTGTTGTTCGGTTTCTGACAGCGGAAGGAGTAGGGGGAATGGACATTCATCGCCGAATGTCACATGTGTACGGCGAACACTGCATGTCCCTTGCAAGGGTCAAGGCGTGGCACAAGCACTTCAGGGACGGACGGGTGTCGTTAGCCGATGATGCCCGGTCTGGGGCACCCCCCTGCATTACCGATGACAACGTCCAGCTGGTTGATGCACTCATTACCCAGGACCGCCGACTGACAGTGAACGCCATAGCTGCCGTGGTCGTTCCACGACTATGCACGACCTCATACGGCCAACACAGTCGCGGCACTCCTGCAGAAATTCAAATGGGAGGTTATCGGCCACCCTCCATACAGTCCAGACCTCTCTCCCTGTGATTACGCCATGTTTGGTCCCCTGAAAAGGGTTCTGTGGGGCCAACGATTCCCCTCGGACGCCGGCGTCCAGCTGTACGTGCGGAACTGGTTCACATCGCAGCCCAGGGAATTTAATGAGACAGCCATTCAGCGCCTCTGTGTCACAGTGGGACAAGTGCCTCAACAGCCAGGGCCAATACTTCTAACATACAGGTACTGGTTTCTGTAATTATGCACCTTATATACTGCGATCATGAGGCATTATTTGGAAGATCTTCATCCATTTCCGGTCGTTGTTTACCTTTGCGGCAATTTTAACAACTTTTTGGTTATTGCTGAAAACTTTCATCTGGGGCCTTTTCCACGAATGAACTTTGCAACTTTTCATCTTGCACTTTGCACTTTTCAGTTCAGATTTTCTTCCATCATCACTTTTCAGATTTGTCTTGCAAAAAGTAGCGGAACCGGACCACCAGAATCAGCTATGTAAACCAGATAAGTTGACATCATTCCATTACTTCCAGTGCATTTGTATATTTTTAACTGTGTATTTGTCACGGAAGACAATGCAATACAATTAGGCCAGTAGTATAAATAGATGATAATTGTTGTTTTAAGGGACCTAACATCTAGGTTATCGGCCCATAATGGTCTGGGTGATAGCAAAAATGACAATGAAATGGAAATCATAACGAAAATTAAGTGAGACTTACAAAATAGAACTCTGATTGAAACGACTCACAAAATGGAGAAGACTATACTCACAAAAAGAATAGATTGAAAAACACGCACAAAATGTAGGTTAGGTTCAAAATACGTACAAAATGCAATGTAGAGTCGAAATATTTACAAAATGAAATTTAAATTAAAAATACCTACAAAATGCAAATAAGATCGAAAATACGTACAAAATGCAATTGATTTTCAAAATACTAAATGCAATTGAAATTTAAAATACACAATGCAATTTAGATTGAAAAAGGCCGGTTCAGATTCAAAATACTCACAAAGTGCAATTGAAATTCAAAATACTTACAAAATGCAACTGAAAATGCTTACAAAATGTATGATACATTCAATCTACTTATTTGGATTGACAATACTTACAAAATGCAATTTAGATTGAAAATGCTTGCAAAATGCGGCTTAGGTTGAAAATACTTACCAAATGCAATTGAAATTCAAATACTCACTAAAATGTCCTGCTCCTACATTGAAAGAGTTACTAAAAAGCAATTGAGGTTTAAGTTAATCGCAAAATGCAATTTAGATCAAAAATACTTACAAAATGGAACTTAGATTGAAATTGCATACAAAATGGAGTGTAGATTTAAAAAAATCGCTTAAGGTAATTTAGATATACGGAGAGCCAATTAACAAAAACAGTGCGGGAATCTTAAAGAGAAAAGGAAATATAATGAAAAGAAGAAGGAGGGATCAGGAAAGATGAGACAAGGGCCAGTTAAGGCGGGAAAGTGTAAGTAAGACTGCCTAGGCCTCGGACACCCTAATACCGTCGGGGTCAGAAAGAACAAGAGTTGACCAAGGGAGGTCGACAGGAAAGAAGACGGAGAGGAGTCCAGCACAAGTAAGTGGAAGCAATGCCGAACTCTGCTGGGGTCCCGTAAGTATAAATAGGAACGGTTGATTTCTAACAATAAGAACGAAATAGGCAGATAATTTCAATGCTGAGATTATCCATAATAACAATTATTCTAAACAGGAAACATACTTAATCCACATTAATAATAGTAATAACTAGGGCCCGGATGCTGATGACATGTCATCTTTTTACTGAGCTGTCTAAAACAATGCTGAAGTACATAGAAACTCCGGACGGGCCACCACCCCATCATCAAATTTGTCATTTTTATTTTGCATCTTTTTGCAATTTTCCATTATAAGAGCATTTTTTCAAGATTGGTGGTCTTATTTTAGAGAAATCGGCCTTTTAAGGTCATTTTTTTTTTTCAATTTAGTCTTGTCACAGCTTTATATGAGGGAGTTGAGTCTCTCAGAGTTAAGAAGCTAGTAGCTGGTAGAAGATAATATTGAAATATTGATTCCATTTCCTTAATAAACCGGGTGGAAACTAGTCTTAGCAACAATCGTGGCGAAAAAGCTGTGGGTATTGCATTAAAACTGAAAAAATTGCTGGACAAAAACACCGGGTATAAAACATAATGCAAAATCTCAGACATTCTTTCTGGTGTAAACTACTACATGGATGGGATTGAGGAGGATTTAGCAGCAAACGACCTTCCGCACTTCAAGTACGCTCCGGTCACATCAGTTGATGTTGAACGCTGCTTTTCGAGATATAAAAACTTGTTGGCTGATAACCGAAGATCATTTACATTTGACAACATCAGAATGACATTCGTAGTGCAGTGCAACTCTGACTAAAGTGAACATAAACATTTTGTTAAGTGCTAGAAATCTATTGACTTTTTTGCGAGCTTAAGATGTAATTTTTGAAATATTGTTGAGCTTATTATGAGATCATTTCCCCCAATTTTTTAGTGCATTTTTCGAATTTTTAGGTCATTTATTAAAGTCATTTTTGAAAATTTGAAGTGCATTTTTTAAACTATTTTACGGCATCCGGGCCCTAGTAATAACACAACAACCATACACATGTAATATACAGTTTGTGAATACTTGTTTCCCGCCTAATGTAATTGGGCACAATTCGTGTTGACCGACTGAAAAGCTTCCTTTATTAAAGTTCATTCCAGGAACAGGCCCCTGGTAATAAGAAATTACGTGTATTGCCGGAGAGACAGGTATCTAAAATAAATGTCTTGGCTGTCACTTCTATAAACAAACACACACAGTACCGTCTAGTAAGTTTTAGGATTTACACGATGGTGGAGATGGTAATTATGGATACAAAAAAGAAATTACTTCTTAAGTTTATACTTATACCTTCAAAATTTTTATTAAGTACTTCCGTGACGGAACTAAACAGCCTACTTTTCTTAAAATTTCAATGCCATGTATGCGATGCTCAGAATTAATCTGAAATATTACGATCTATTATAGGGCCAATTTTGGATAAAATCCATTTGTTAGTATAGATGTTACAGGAAATTAAAATTGAAACTATCAGAAACCTTAGAATCATGTTGGCAGCACTGAGGTATATTAGTTGACTAAAATTAATCTAGAATGTCAGGTACTATACGTGTGCAAAGTTTAGAGCTGTTGGCTTGTATACTTTTTGATATATTGATATTAGGGTGAAAATATAGAGAGAGCATTTATTAACAGTTGGCAGCCCTGGTGACTCACTAGAATACGCACAGTCATATCTGCTGTAGTACACATAGTACATACGAAATCTGGTTGAAATCCAATCGACAGTATAGATGTTACATGCATTTAGAAATTGGACCTATCGGCAGGCTTAGAATCAGGTTGGCAATACTGGCATATATGGTCTTCCGAAAATTAATCTGGAATGCTATTGTCTATATGTGTGCCAATTTTGGATTAGTTTGCATGCATAACTTTTGAGATATCCAACATAGAACTCAAATTACAATTGCGATTTTTCAGCAGTTGGTAGCAGTGACGTCAATTTCAAATATGGCTGTGAGATATTCAGGTATAGATCTCAAATTTGGTTTCGATAGCTGCAGCCGTTTAGGAGTTGATAAGGGGGACACAGCCAGACATACAGACAGAAGGACAGACTGACAGACATTTGCCCCGATCGATCTCATAAGACTACTTTTCCTCATTTTTGCAAAATGAGAAAAGTAGGCTAAAAATAAATTAAGTTCACAGGGGCAACATTAGGACTATCCCAAAAGTTAGCGTACCACGCGTGAGTTTCTAGATGTGTATAGTACATTTTAGAGTTTACATGAAAGGGGGATAGATGCGGAGAACCTACAAACGTGCTCTTTGGGCCAGAAATTACTGTGCATCGAAGCAGCTCTGGAGGAGTCAGTTCTACCAATCAAAAGCAAAAACGTGTCTTACCGCAAAGGGCTTAAAATTCTGCATTCCTAAAACCAAACTTTTCTTGAAAGGGAAAGCATGCATAGTATACCATAGACACTCGTGCCATGGACAGGCTGTTTGAGAAATGGTTGTACTAGTGCGATTGGTCGGAGAGGATATGACAAATCAATGTGTAATCTTCCTGGGCCACTCTCATGCCTCGCGTCCGTATTGAAATGCGTACAATTTCGACCTCTCTAATCCCTAGAATTTGGAGATTAAATACAATCACAGGTGTTTACCGTGCGATCTGACCAACATGAATACCAAGCTTCAGCGATACTCGGATGGTCACTTTCGCGTTGTTCCCGTGTAACGGAGTTTACAGGAAAGCTTAAAGAGAAGAGTCCGGCACAAATGACTTCAATGGGGCCCCGAGATTGCCATACCACGTGCCATAAGTTGTGAACCCCTAAGGAGCATGCCAGGGGAGGGAAGCTGCTCCACACTAGGTCGGTGGCTGATATAAAGTAACAGCAAGCGAAAAGTTACATCGCGAGAGCAATAAATCTCATATTCGGGAATAAACTGGAGTTAATTACAATAATAGCCTTACAACAGATATGATTTATGAGCTGCATTATACGGCACGAGCTCCAGAAGGGAAGTGGGAATTCCTAAATTTATTTCCCAGCAATATGCACCACAGTCTGCGGAAATGACCCAGCTCTTGCATACATATGCATATCTTGAGTGAACTCCGGTACCCAAATAGCGTACGTATGTAGGCTATTGGGTCTGACCATTACCTTCGACTGTTGAGTGCATGGAGATTTGACCTAAGCAGCGAAGATGTCGCTGTTACTATAAAGATTTTCAGTCCGAAGGCTACACTGTGATTAGGACAGAGAGAGTTCCTACTATATTTTACGTCAATAGAGTCACGGTAATTCGTACACTCAATATGCCCCTGCAGTTTAGAAGGCTGTGCAATATATGCGTCTTATCTTTTCTGATTGGATCCAACTTCTCCCTCAATGCTGATATGGAAATTAGAAATAAACAAAATAATAATAATAATAACATCGTATGGCCTCGGGTGCCAGGTGCAAGCTTTATTATTTGACACCCAAAGGGTAGCTTGCATGTCGAATTTCGTTGTTCCTTGAAGCACTATGAAAGTCAAGGAGGTTAGATATCTAAGCTCCTTCAACACTATAGCGCTTTCTAGTAGAGAAATTAGGAAAATCCCGAGATTAATTTTGCCATTATAAACACGGCCTACTGAATTCAAATGGGTTATTTGACATGACAACATCGTATGACACGGTGTCTTAATATTTGCCGCCTTTCAAAAATCACTTACCACAGCCAGGAGCGAACCTGCAAGCTTGGGGTTAGTAGACAGACACGTTGACCACTCACCCACCGTGGCGTGTTATTAAACAAAATATATTCATCCCGAACAAATGAACAGCGCTGTCAAACTAGCTCCAAAGCTACGATTTAGCTCCGGCGATGATTACTCGGCGCACGTCAGAAAAGTGGTTTCCGTAGGCGGCGATGATCGTTCTTCAAAGAATAGAGGATATGCTTTTACTTTTCTACTATTTTCTTATGTTCTTATAGACAATCAGTTGATAAACTGAAATATTAAGTTCCCAGAATTGACCTTGACGAGAAAATGTGCAACTAGAGTGGTAGATTCCAGTAAAATGAATGTAAACGAAGAGGAAACCATTATAAACAGACATGCAGAAGAATTTTTCAACGAAGATCGCGAGCGATGTGCGCTCGACGATTATTGCCGTAGCGAAACCAAGCCTTTACGGTCCATGTGTGGCCAAACTCTCATAAATACGGTACTGTTCAGCGACTACCAGAACTCAAATTAGCTCTTTCAATGACTTCCCATGGCATTAATGAAATTTATGACGGCTTGCACCGCAAGCGTTTCACTAGGGGTCAATGGCATTCAACAACAGTGTCAATATCATGGTCACGATTTATTACTTAACCCTTTCGTAGCACCTGAAGTTATTACGCAATTTACAGTGAAATGTTGCAGTCCCGAGAGAGAATGATTAAAGAAGAGGACGTTTTATATTAGTTTCATACCACAACAATAGGCCTACTGAAATAGTAGGTATGACGCGCGGTGAATTGAATACCTCCGGGCAAGAAGGTTGTAACCCACACTTATAGTAAAGCCATCATTACTTACGACTTGACGTTTCAGGGTTACCCTAGAGTTATCTAGCAGTCAGAAGGAAAATCACTTCACCTAGCCAATCACAGGCAGACATTCAAATAGATATATCAAGACAAATCGAGTTTTGTTCACGATGTTGCGATTTAGCGAATGAAACTCTAGCCTAGCACTGAAACGTCAAGTCGGAAGTAATGATGGCTTTACTATAGTCGCAAAGTCAGGTTTCAATGCAAAAAGGTTGTAATCGAGGCTCGAGTTGCGTCTGGCAGGTTAAAGTTGGCCAACCTGACATATTTCCGTTATATTTTTAATGATAAAGTTTAGGCCGGGAGCAAGAAGGTTGTAACAATGGCTGACCAAAGAAGCATGACTGTGAGTCCGAAGTTCTTAAATGGTAGAAATAAAGGAAGAAAACGTAAAGTAAACTTAAGGGAGTGGTCAAGAAACGTGAGAAAACACAGGAATATAGGACACAGAAATACACCGAAACCAGGGAAAGTACCATGTGAAGAGGTGGGTGAGTAAAGGTACTCCTCTAACGGAATAAAGATACATTGTTAGTATTTTGTTTCATTATTAGGGCATTGATGTTGTTACAGTGTTGTTGCAGGATGAACTGGTTTGATACAGGAACTATAATATAGAACTCCAGTACCTATATAAAACTATCAAAAGGTTGTAACCCACAAGTTGTCCATGAGTTACAACCTTTTTGCAGGGAAAATAATTGCTTTCTTAATTCTTTACAAAATGCAGCATTGTTTGATATCCGTCAGTGTAAGGCATTGTTAGAGATGTGGTATGCCATGCAATGAAACACATAGATTAATTTTAAAAATGTAATTTTGCTAGCTATATAACTTTTTTGTTTCCTGAAAAATTTACTTTTTGCATGTTACAACCTTCTTGCCCGGAGGCATTCAATTGTTGAAATCTATTCACATTTAAAAGATTCTACGATTGTCTACAGTCATTTGCATAGTAAGGGGAACAAATTGCATACAGTATATGGATACTTCACAAAACAGAACACTACAATTAATTATTGTTCTTTCGAGCTCAAGCCGCTAACTTGAGATACGAAGTTTTTCGGATGCTTCTTTTTCGTCTCGAATGTTTAGTTACACACCAATCAAAAGCTGCCAAAGTAGTCTAAAATCAAGTAAATTAGTATATAAATCAAGAAGAATTAAATCTTGGCTACAAATTGAGAAGCGTCGGAATAAAAACCGATAATTTTACTTTTACTGGATCCGCACTTTTGTGGTCCTGGGAGGAGTATTGAGTGAAAAATTCTTTAAAATATGATTCTAGAAACATCTTCTATCAAGAGCCGCTCAATCTACTTTAAAAAGTCGTTTGAAATGCCGCGAAGTCGTCAGCGTTTATTACATTCTGGAATGATTGCTTTGCTTCACTTATCGGTATTTGTTGCGGCGCTCCTCAATTGTTTTTATCTATAAATTATGTATTGATATGACAATCATAATGTAATGCAATATTGATCCTTATTGACAAATATACTAATAAATACACAGAATTCTCCTTAATAATCAACTACAAGAACCATTTTGAAAGTTTTAACATCTATTAGATATTTTAAAATAAACTTTTTTGAACGTTTGATTGCTAGGTTAGAATTTTAAGGATAATTTATAGATGAATTTTCAACAAGCTTTATATACGTTTGATTACATTTTAACACATCATTTCAAGTTTTTAAGAAATTATTAAACAACATTGTGACAGATCTGTTTTCTTCTTTTTTAACATTTCTATATTTTTAAGAACATTTCAAAAATAATTTTATGATAGTAAATCAGTTTTAAATATATATTCAATAAAGAAAATAGTTATGACTAGAATGTTGATAATTTAGAACTCTGTTTCTGGGGGCAAAGATGTGTGTGGGTTTTCTTGGAAATGTGCACAAGTGATGTACAAGATTTGACAGTCACAGTCACACAAATTATATTGTTAATGTGCCTCTTTAAGGGGTGGAACATGGAGGTCATCTGCACCACTAGTTAGCCAGATATTCTAGTTTGAACTGGAAAGTGACAAACCTATAAATTTATGTATTAGTCATACTTCATTTTTCCTGATTTAAATGCAGACTGAATGAGAAGGTTGAGGGCAATCTCCAGCGTACGAAATTAAGGTAGAGAAAGCTGTTTTTTCAGCTTGTAGGTTCATTTCTCTAGAAGATAAATCACATTCAATACCGCACCGGAAGCAATATATGACTACTGGAGGCAGCGGCGGCCAGTAATAAGGTTGCAGTATTGCACAACGACCAGATTAATTCAAGAATAGTACATTATGCAAAGAGCCTATAATGGCAATAATTAAGACACGAGTATGTTTATAAAAGGAGCATAAGCGTTTTATAAACATACTCGTGTCTTAATTACAATTATAGGAGAGTTGCATACGACTGTTTATGTTCGACGATAATTATAACTTTATTATACGTTTTAACATTAATATTCATAAATATCTGTTGAGATTCAGTCACTAGAATTTTGTGCCAGCGCTGGGTAGGATATCTCTGTTTTCAAAGCTCTCTGACCGACCGACGCATGCACTCTGTGTGCTTGGCAGTTTATTTACGCGAACATTTGGACGGTGCACTTTCGGTAATTTGCATAGACATGTTGGATTTTGAGCGCATGCGCGAAGGTATCTTTATCTACTTGGTCACACAACTGTTTCTTGAGCTCGGATTGGTGGGAGAAACAGTTTCATAATGAAAAATAGTGTTATAATGAGCCTCATTATGATACAGTTTTCTGACACATAACGTTTACATTTCGACATCGTCGAACATAAAAACAATTAAAACAGTAATAATATTAATTTTTAGTAAAAAAAATCTGTACGTTTCCTTTTATACACACATCAAAAATAGTTTTGCATCACCTCGGTTCCAAGAGTTCCGGAACCGTTAAATACAAAGGGAATAGAGATCAACACAAACAACATTTCAGCTCGTTTTATTGCTCATGAGACCCACACATTGCATGTTGTACCATCATACAGCTAGACTTTCAGCATTTGTGGTCCAGATTGCAGTACACACCACTACCTCTAATACCCAGTAGCACGTCCTCTTGCATTGATGCATGCCTGTATTCGCCGTGGCATACTATCCACAAGTTCATCAAGACACTGTTGGTCCAAATTGTCCCACTCCTCAACGACAATTCGGCGTAAATCTCTCAGAGTGGTTGGTGGGTCAAGACGTCCATAAACAGCCCTTTTCAACATATCCCAGGCATGTTCGATAGGGTTCATGTCTGGCGAACATGCTGGCCACTGTAGTCGAGCGATGTCGTTATCTTGAAGGAACGCATTCACAAGATGTGCACGATGAGGTCGAGAATTGTCGTCCATGAAGACAAATGCCTCTCCAATATTCTGCCGATATGGTTGCACTATGGGTCGGAGGATGTCATTCAGGTATCGTAAAGCCGTTTCGGAGCCTTCCATGACCACCAGTGGCGTACGTCGGCCCCACATAATGCCACCCCAAAACATCAGGGAACCACCACCTTGCTGCACTCGCTGGACAGTGTGTCTAAGACGTTCAGCCTGACCAGGGTGCCTCCAAACACGTCTCCGACGATTGTCTGGTTGAAGGCATATGCGACACTCATCGGTGAAGAGAACGTGATGCCAATTCCGTGGGGTCCATTCAGCATGTTGTTGGGCCCATCTGTACCGCGCTGCATGGTGTCGGGGTTGCAAAGCTGGACCTCGCCATGGACGTCGGGAGTGAAGTTGCGCATCATGCAGCCTATTGCGCACAGTTTGAGTTGAAACACGACGTCCTGTGGCTGAACGAAACGCATTATTCAACATGGTGGCATTGCTGTCAGGGTTCCTCCGAGCGGCAATCCGTAAGTAGCGGTCATCCACTACAGTAGTAGCCCTTGGGCGGCCTGAGCGAGGCCTGTCATCGACAGTTCCTGTATCTCTGTACCTCCTCCATGTCCGAACAACATCGCTTTGGTTCACTGAGACGCCTGGAAACTTCCCTTGTTGAGAGCCCTTCTTGACACAAAGTAACAATACGGACGCGATCGAACTGCGGTATTGACCTTCTAGGCATGGTAGAACTACAGACAACATGAGCAGCGTACCTTCGTCCTGGTGGAATGACTGGAACTGATCGGCTGTCGTACCCCCTCCGTCTAATAGGCCCTGCTCATGCATGGTTGTTTACATCTTTGAGCAGTTTTAGTGACATCTATGAACAGTCAAAGGGACTGTATCTTGGATACAATATACACAGTCAACGTCTATATGCCGGAGATCTGGGAACCGAGGTGATGCAAAACTTTTTTTTGATGTGTGTATGTATTGGAATTCATAATTCTGTTCTTTAATAATTCAGGAAATCTTATAGTAAGTTACTGTGAACTGTCTGAGAAAGCGAAGCGCGCCAACTGTCTAGGAGCGATCGTCCGTTTGGTCGTTACCAGCCGTAAGCAACGACCAGATCTCAATAGTGAAGGGTATGGCAGAGATGCTAAACAGATTAAGTCCTATCCCAACAGTGAACTCGTCTAGTCGTTCCCCGCTGATATGCAACAAGGGAGCCGTGACGCGGACGGCGACATCCGTAATGCTCTGTCAACTGCCGATACTGTCTTGCAATGTTCTTTCTCGCCCTCGTATACAACTTACGTTGTTATGTTCTCGTGAAGGTTTTCACGTAGGCTAACTTATGAAAATCCACAGCCTGCTTCCAGTCTCCGACCGGGTCAGGAATGGAATGAATGAAGCCCCCATCTAGCGGCGAGGATATTAACTGTGCCGGCTGCCGAGGCCTGACGCACTCCTCTGGGGCAATGATTAAATGAATGACAGATGAAATGAAATGATAGTGGAGAGTGTTGCTGGAATGAAAGTTTGACAGGGAAAACCGGAGTACCCGGAGAAAAACCTGTCTGCCTCCGTTTTGTCCAGCACAGATCTCACATGGAGTGACCGGGATTTGAACCACGGATCCAGCGGTGAGAGGCCGGCATGCTGCCGCCTAAGCCACGGAGGCTGCTAGGCTAACTTATAATCCATTTAATCCTATGGCAATGTGATGTTCTCTGAAATGCGATATTCGTGATGAATGAGGTACATCCGTTTTACCGCGCAATTCAGTACAATTTTCTCTGATATCAAGCTTTATTTTACCCTAACCCCCATCTCCCCCCTAATGAAAATAGTGCAACACCCAGAACAATTATCCACCAGCCGCCACTGCTGGAGGTCAGGGCCGGATTTATATTTTATGCGATCCTAGGCCCGTTGGATTTTTGCCGCCCCCTCTTCATACCATCGTGAAGGAACAAGAATTTAGACCTCAAAAAGGTCTTTGTGAAGGTAATTTTTATTTTATTCTAATGTATCGTGAAGAAAAATCAATTAAATATATTAAAATAATGAATCAGCTGTTTCTAAATTTGTATATATAAACTAGAAATAAATAGGCCAACGAGATATTAAAATAAGTTTAAACCATTTAAGACTCATTATGCACTTACAGATATACAAATACACAGCATCATACGACCTACAACTATGCATAACGAATGATTCAAATTAAACTGACAATATTAAGGACTTAAATTTTCTCCTAATTAATCATAAAACAATCCTGTCCTAAAGCTCAAGTCGAAAAATCTGCTGTTGCAAAACATTTGTTGGACAATTATGGCCACAATATAAATTGGGGCGGCTTCGGTGGCGTAGTCGGTAGCATGCTGAGCTTCTATGCCCAAGATAGCGGGTTCAAACCCGGCCGAAGCCGTCGGATTTTTTAAGAGCGTTAACAATCCCTCAGTATGCCTTCCTTCGGAGGGGTAGTAAAGCCGGCGGTCCCATGTCATAGATTTATGGCATGTTAAAGAACCTTGCACTAATTACACCTGTGTGAAGTTAAATTGGATAGGTTAAGAATGTAAACAACGCTCTTAGGTTTCTACGTTCGTTGCCAAGAGCCGACTACGGTGGCGTCTGGTAGCTAAGTTCTGAACTTGTCCTAGTAGTCGTTGACGGTGGCGGTTGGCGGCAAAAATAGGAACTATTTGAAAAATTCTAAGTTGCAATCTGTACTTAAATTAAAAAACAGATAACACACACTAATACAGTCATCACAATTAACACCATTTATCAGACAGATTCTACACACACCCAAAGTACACGGGGCTACATGACCGCGTTGTCGCAGCCCCTAAACTTAAGAACCAACCAACAACCAACCAACATAAATTGGAAATGTGCCAATATTTTGGAAAGTTTAATTTAAATCATAAAATTATTCGAAATTGGTTTACAAAATCATTAAGTAGTAACAGTCTGTTTGGTCTGTTTTACTGCAAAAAGAACTTTTCGAAGTGGAAAAAGATTAGGAGCGTTTAACCCAAAAAATACGGAAAACCACCTGATAAGAAAATACGACTTACATTTTTTTAAATAAGTGATGTGAGTCTATTTTCCTTCAAAGTCAGTTTATAAAACCTTCCTACTTGCTTTTGCGCCCCTTAGCATGGTGCGCCCCTAGGCCGGGGTCTATGGGGCCTATTGGCAAATCCAGCCATGCTGGGGGTAGGTATAGCCTAAACAGCCCAAAAATGGTGTTAGGCCAATACGCAACAACTGGACCTTTTCAACTACAACCTACATAGTCAGCGAGTTGAGACATCTAGCGGTTAGATCATTCGGGAACACGGCTGCGGTTCGGCTGTCACTACAGTACGACTCGTACCTCAACTCCGCGGCCGTGGTCTCGGGCTGTCACATGCAGCTCTCTAACTTCAGATTGGCTCACCACTACATATAAATGGAAAATACAGTCAGGAGAACTTGGTTTTACCCAGTCTCTAACTTCACACTCAAATTACAGATGCAATTAATTAGTGACGATAATAAAATTTATATAACCGTAAGTCCAATCACATTGTGACCTTTCTCAGCGTATTTTAGGGGATGTAAATGTGCAAGATGATGATGATAATTGTTTTAAGGGGCCTAACATCTAGGTTATCGGCCCCTAATGGTCTGGGTGATAGCGAAAATGACAGTGAAATGGAAACCAGAACGAAATTTAAATGAGACGGAAAATACGTACAAAAAGGAACTCAAGATTGAAGCTACTCACAAAATGGAGATCGGTAATACTTACAAAAGGGAATTTAGAACGAAAATACTTACAAAAGGAATAGATTGAAAAATACGCAAAAATGTAGGCTAGTTTCAAAATACGTACAAAATGCAATGTTGAGTCGAAATACTTAAATGCAATTTAAATTCAAAATACTTACAAATTGCAATTGAAATTGAAAATGTTACAAAATGTATGGTAGATTCAAACTACTCATTCGGATTGCCAATACTTATAAAATGAAATTTAGATCGAAAAAACTTACAAAATGCAACGTGGAGTAAACATATCTACAAAATATAGTGCAAAAAAAAACGCTATAAGGAATTTAGATACACGGGGAGCCAATTAACAAAAGCAGTGCGGGAATCTTAAAGAGAAAAGGAGGGATCAGGAAAGATGAGACAAGGGCCAATTAAGGCGGGAAAGCGAAAGACTCTCTAGGCCTCGGATACCCTAATACCGTCGGGGTCGGAAAAGAACAAGAGTTGACCAAGGGAGGTCGATGGGAAAGAAGACTGAGAGGAGCCCGGCACAAGTAAGTGGAAGCAATGCCGGACTCAGCTGGAGTCCCGTGGTCGCCAACCCACGTCCTACTAGATGTGAGCCCCTGGGGGAAAAAATGTGCAAGAACATACACTCAAGAGAACCCTTGGTGTCTCGAAATTCACTCATTCAAGGCTCGTATAAGTACTACTAGCAGTAGTGCCCGGCTTCGCCCGGTAAATTTATTTGTTTTATGAATAATAATGAATACTACTACAGAACTGGAGCGCTCAAGGGTAAGAATCGGAAAGCACCAACGCTTATTGCAGCTGATAACCTCAGTACACTGCATCAACACCATCGCCCTTTACAGAGGCATACTATTGTCATGATAACTGTTTTAAGGAGCCTAAGGAATCTTTTTTGCACTAATTACTCCCCGTGACTGCAATTTATAAGCAGCTCGCAATTCTGCACCAGAACACTAGTATGGGCGACGTGATGAAGCCCGCATTACATGGCAACAATAGACTTAAGTATTATTGAAGCTGTTCGGGAGCGCTTGTTCCTCCTACTTACTGAACAAAAATCAATCTTTACGGTTACCTGAGAGGTGTAGCCTAATGCTACATGGCCTGAACTATTCCTCTTGAATCTGGCTATCATATACAAAAATAATGTTTTGAATCCCACTGGCAGTTCCAGAGATTCGCGCGTTTAAACACACAAGCAAACAAACTCACACAAGCTAACACACTCTTCAGCCTTATTATATTAGTATAGATATAAGGAAGAATATCTGATAAAAGATATCAGAAATAGAATGTTTCTGCCATCAACGACCGCTTTCCAAGACACTATAAGAAGACGAGAACATTAAAGAGCAGACGTATGGTGGGAATTTTACAGCTCTGACGCGATGACGAAGAGGCACTGGACTCAGATTAACTAGCATAAGTAGCATAAAACTCGTACCAAATATCATTTTTCCGTTCTCGTTCATTCACTGCCTTCTGAAAGGCAGTCATGGATGGCAAAAGCATAGTATCTCTTATGACTTTTATTACGTGTCATCCCCTGATAAACAATGTGCATTACATTTGTTTAGCGTAATCGCTCAATGATGATTTTGACCTATCTTTGCAAAATTGCGAGTGGTATCTGCCACACCGAACATTACACAGTTCTTTTATTAGTGCAGACCGCATGATGAAAACCATGACAGGCAAACCTGGTGTCAACATGTCTCAACTCGCAGTTGACGATCAGAGATTGGACACGATCTCAAATTTTGACCGATATGGAGAGAAAGTGAATCAGTCAGGAAGATGCTCAAGATAGGAACCACTTTCGATAATTGATATCAGACTTCAGAGGATTCCGACGAGAAAGAGAAAAGAAATCTTGAAGTGTGGTCTTTTCAGAGGGAAGAAGGAAGGAGATGAGCCTCCGAATGAAGCTGCATTGGCAGAAGAGCAAAGCCAGTGGAGGGAAAAGATACAGTAGATTTTACTCCGTGGACAATAGTGGCCGAGATTGAACAGAATATGACCATAATAATGCCTTCATTTGGTATCTTATTATACAATACGCTAAGGTGTATATTTCACAAACTTCAAGCTCCTAAACCAGAGGGAGTAAGAAGGTGTGGTTTGAACCAAAATCTTCCAAATCGTCTCAACAGTACAGGAAAAATCATTGCATTTCTCGAAAAGTCAACGGAAATCTATTTATTTGTTTATAAAGTGCTTTTAAACAAATAAACAAGACTATAGCCCCTGGCAGAACTGTTTCGCGTACAGCCCGCATAGCGCTACAGCCGGGCGGGTAGTCTGTACACTTGGGGCGCACACAACCCGTTATTCGAGAGTTCTCGCATGGGTCCGCTATTATTATAAAACATTAAATAAGGTCAAACATAACCTACCTCACCTAGGGTCGATGGTAATCCGCAGAGGAGTGTTTTGACTACTGGGGACAGTTCCATGGGACCAACCGAATCTTCCTCCGAGCTGAGCATGAGACTAACTCCCATCATCCTTTTTATGGTCATTACTGACCGTGGGGGCCCAACTCAACATCAACCGCTGTGGGCTTGACACAAGATATGCTCACAGCTTGTACTATTTGTACAATACACGACCTAATAATTGCTGAAAATTTCCATTTGTCATCAATGCTGTAGTGACAATACAATTCTTGGGATCAAATATTATGCCATACTGTCGAGAGGGTAAAGGCAGTCCAACTGGAGGGTATCCGCAAAAGCCCAAACCGAATGCAGGGTATGGGTGTTTGTCGGAACACAGCGGGTCCATCAGACCGGAACTGGCCGCCGCCCCAAGCACTTCCGGCAGGCTGGGGCTCAACCGCGCCCTCACTAGGCTGTGGGGTTAGCGGTGACCCAGTTCGTTATCACTGTCTTCTGGTTTTCACTAAAATGGTGGTGTCCGGACAGTTCCCCACACTGACACTTCCACACAGCCCTTGGACGTGGCTACCTGTTTAATGACTCAGAAATAATCTCGACTGATATTTCCACACACATCTCCCCTCTCCCCCAAGGCTACTATGGAAAAGATCAAGTTGACTACTTCGTTGACAACTGGCTAGATAACCAAGACATTCCAATCGAGATGTGGAACTGCCACCAAGCACGACACAGGACAACGAATGCTGTTGAGGGCTGGAACAACCGACTCAACAATCTTGTCGGGAGACCTCATCCAAAATTTAAAAGAGGTTGTCAAAGAGTTCAAGACGGAAGCTGAGAAGACAAACTGCGCATTTTTAAAGGCCGAACTCAACAAGGAAGGGAAAAAAAGAAGAATATATGTCAAACTGGACGGACGGAAAAGTTCGAAAATGACAAAAATATGAAAAGTTTTGTGAAGGCAGTTGCCTATTCACAGAAAATGGAGTAGGTTAATATTATTGTTGAACAAATATGACAAATAAAAAAAAAAAATACAAAACAACTGACGAAGCCTAGAAAGCTGATTTTAAACACGCCAAAAAGATAACACCAAACTGATCGGATTTGTTATTATTTTGCCAGTCCACAACCTGGATCAAGTGTGATGGAAATCAGACTCTGCATTTATTTTATTTTAATGGTAATTACACTACATCACAATTATATTTCCGAGACCGTGGTATGTGATGAAGTACATAGACTGAGCGCTTTTCTTCACTCCAAATGAATATTATGTTAAGGTGCATTGTCACAGGTGCGGCTGTAACGATGATCGGTGAAGCTAGCCTTAGGGGTGGGGGGATGTGTGTGGAACTGTCAGTCGGGAATATTTCTGAGTCATTAAACAGGTAGCCGCGTCCAAGAGCTGTGTGGAAGTGTCAGTATTTTGGGCAGTGTGTGTAAGTGTCAGTGTGGGGAACTGTCATGTAATCAAAATGGTGATTTTTCTGAACAATTGGGAAGGTTATTAGTTATTGATTTAAGGGGCGGAACAGCGAGGTCATCTACCCCAAGTTATACGTTAATGTTGACAAATGGCATACCTTCGATTAAACATTGCTGGAAATAGTTTTCCTATTGCTCTTCTATTTACCTTTAATTTTCCTTGGTTTCAAATTTACAGCTCTAACACGATCGGTTCCTTCCCGGGATGGTTCCTATTTTAAGGCCACGGCCGCTTCAATCACAAATACACATTAGTACAGACACCACAATAACATAAGTTATTCAGACAAATTCTACACCCACCCAAGTACATGGGGCTAAAATGATCACGATCTCCAACCCCTAAAGGAAACAATAACAACAAAGATCCGATGCTCGCAATGCGTGGATGGAAATGAGGAGTACAATTTGTGGTAGCGAATACTCCCTCAAATATAGTAAAACCAAACTTACACAAAGCCAATCTAGTATCGAATGAGGAGAAGGGCGTGAATAACCACGGTTCCTCAGTTAAGGGGCTGCGACAACGGGGTCAAGTAGCCCCGTGTACTTAGGGTGTGTGTAGAATTTGTCTGATAACCGGTGTTAATTGTGATGGCTGTATTAGTGTGTGTTATCTGTGATTCGGGTAAGGACTACAGACGATCAATTTTTCAAGTAGTGCCTACTTTTGCTACCAAATGCTGTCGTCCACGACACTTATCTGCGGACTTTGAACGTTGGAACTAATAATAGAGTTATCAAATAATTATCTAACCTACAAATTTTGGCTTCACAAAAGTGTAGTTAGTGGAAGGTTATTTTTCATGCCATAAATCTATAACATGGGACCGCCGGCTTTACTTCCCCTCCGAAGGAAGGCATACTGAGGGATTTTCAACTCTCTTAAAAAATCCGATGACTTCGGCCGGTTTGAATCCACGACCTTGGACATAGAAGCTCAGCATGCTACCAACTACGCCACCGAAGCCGCCGTGAATTACCACTTACAAGCCGGACGTTTACTTTAGTAGACGATTGCCCTTCACCTTGAAGCTTGCGGGTGAGCCTGTACACAGTCATTCTCTCTTCACATTTGTCACCACCAGTCTGATTTAATGAAATTCCAGACTTGAGCCTGTAACGACACCACCGTGCAGAAAAGTACAGTCCACGTCGAAGTATTGTGTGACGCGGAAGTACACGTTAAATAGTTACGAACAGAACACCTCGCCAATGACTGTACTTCAGCAGTAGCGTGCGATAGGTTTGTCCATCATCGGGTCGCATGGGACAGGTGACAACACAGGTACTGTAGTAACTTACCTCCAGGCTTCCATTAAAATTTTTCACTCGTCTAAAACAAACGTCCGACCTGTATCTGTAGTTCACGGTCACACTACGCTGCACTGCTAAATGTGCTCATAGGCCTGGCGGTCGACTCGAGTGGCACTGTCTGTCTTGCTGCCCAAACAAGCAGTCTCGAGCAAAAAACTGAACTTGGGGTGGTTTAAAGCAGTGTTCATGACACTGAGGCAGGCCCTGTCACTCAAGCAGCGCGTTACATTTCAGCTGCCACATTGTCTCGCGTTCAGTTATTTGTGATTTCACCCTCAGCATTATCACAGGTTACCGTCATCATTCTTTATGGAGTCTAATTTTGTTTCTTCAGACTTAAAATTGATGACCTAGGATAACCATCTATCTCCATTACCCACCGGCGCGAATCAAGGGGACTGTCTCACTGGCCTCCATCACCCCCTAATACCTAGACGTCCTTCCTTGCGAGGACTCATTTTTATTTAAATTAAACTGGACTAGCGAACCCGTGCGAGAAATCTCACATTGTCATAAACCACACTTTCCCCAATAGGTTTATAATGAGAGACTTAAGGAGAAAGGTTGTTATGTTTTTTATTTCAACCAAATGATTATAGAACACTATTTACATTTCAGTTAGAATTCCATGTTCTACGTTTCCTAACTTAAGAAATGCAATCACTGAAAATTGGATCATCATAACACTCACCGGTTATTCGATATTTATGAAATTGTATGATTTGAGTACTCATTCCCTTGATTCACTGTTTCTGAAATCCATGCAAAATGATAAAGGAAAGACCTCAGAATGTTAAAATGACATGAAACAGTTGTCACAGCGGCCAAAATGTGAACAGTTGTCACAGCGGCCAAAATGTGAAGTGGACAGCAATTATGGAGCGTATTTTCCTACAGCAACAGTATCTGCAAATCGCACACTTCGTACATTTTTAGTCATTTTTAAATAAATTATAGATATTTATGAAATTAGAGTGCAATTCGTCACTGCTAATGTCTATTCCCTTTCATTTTAATGCTCATTTGTCACGATCGGTTGCTTGTGAGCGCCGCAGGAGGATCTATACTACTGAAATAATATATATGATACAACTTTATAATTTAAAGACTAACTTATAATAAGAGCTAATAAATTAACATTTGCTAAATTGACGCAACTATTCTTGGTACTTCTTAAGTGAGAAGAAAACGCTTAGCTCCCATTACGAAGAAGTACTGCGATCTACTTCAAACATGGAGCGTGACGTAGGGTTCGCAATCCTATAGGATAGGGGATGCGTGCAAAACCATTTAAGTTCTTAAATTCTTTAAGGATCTACGAACTTAAAAGTTAAAATTTACTTTCAAGTGCATGAAGAATGAGTGGCGGAAAAGATAGAATCGTTTTAATATTAAGATGTTACGGATCCGAATAACGCAATTTTAATGATCACCCAATTCATATATACCTTAAACATGCCCCAAAATCTGAATTTAAAAACAAATTATGTCATAAGACGGTTTTTTCTTTCAAGGTACCATGCCAAAATCAACAAATATCCTCAAAGTGCTTGGGAATATTTTCCATCCTTAGCCACTGAGCAAAGGCCCTGGCCTATATTTTCCTATGTTAAATTTTATTTTACATATTATTTAATTTGAAATTGTTACTGTGGTTTCTGTACTTGGGGATATGATTAGGGAGGTGGTGGTCATGCCTTTGAGTTATGTGCTATCCCAGATTGTCTGAAGTAAAATTGGGATACTCGCATAAAATCATTCACTAAACAAGTCATATTAGATGTGTACTCCGTTCTAATGCTAGACTAGTATTACACTAGTTATATCTCAAAACATACCCCAGAACCACGAAGGATTTTATTTTCCTCTATACTCTGTAGTTAGAAAGTAACCTTAAATAAGAACAGTTTATCAAAACATAAAAATTGCTTTTGGGCATAGCTCTTCTTGGAGCAGTTACATTTTTTTAAAAAGAATCGAAAATGTGACCGCTGTCGGAATTTTCATGAGAGAGAGAGAGATCGTCGAGACGGCACACACAGAGCCAACTGTGCGGCAAAGTCTGAAACTGACTTAATATTTTTAGCCTACTTTTCGCAATTTGTAAAAATTAGGAAAAAGTAGACTTATGAGATCGATCCGGGAAAATGTGTGTCTGTGTGTGTGTGTGTGTGTGTGTGTGTGTCCCACCCCCTATCAACTCCTAAACGGCTGTAGCAATCGAACCCAAATTTGGTATGAGTAAAGATCTCTTATCTGAATACCTCAATGCCATATTTGAAAATGATGTCAGTGCTACCACCTGCTGAAAAATCGCAATTGAAATTTCAGCTGCATGTTGTATATCTTGGAAGGTATGCATGAGAGCTATACCACCAAAATTGGCACACATATAGACAATAATATTTCGGTTTAAGTTCCAGGAGGCCATACATGACAGGGTTGCCGTAGTCCAAGATTGCAGGTTCGCTTCTGGCCATGGTAAGTGATTTTGAAAGGCGACAAAAATCACGACACTCATGTCATACGTTGTTGGCATGTTAAAGGTATGCATTTGAATTCAGTAGGCCGTGTTCAATGGCAAAATTAATCTCGGGATTTTCCACCAACACAAAGTTCCTCCATTCTCTACTTGAAAGCGCTGTAGTGTCAAGGAGTTTAGATATCTAACCTCCTTGACTTTCATAGCGTTCAAAGGAACGACGAAATTCGACATGCAAGCTACCCTCTGGGTGTCAATTAACAAAGCTTGCACCAGACACCCGAGGCCATACGATATTATTATTACTATCAATTGGATTTCAACCAAATTTCGTATGCACTATGTGTAAATAGACATATATGACTGAACGCAATCTTAAGAGCCACCAGGGCTGCCAACTACTAATAAATGCACTCTATATTGTTTTTATCCAAATACCAATATATCAGGAAGTATGCAAGCCGACAGCTTTAAACTATGCACACATGCACCTGACATTCTAGATTAATTTGGAGTAACTAATGGACCTCAGTACTACCAACATGAATCTAAGCCTGCTGATAGGACCAATTGTAAATACATGCAACTTCTATACGATCAATTGGATTTCAACCAAATTTCGTATGTGCTATGTGTACTATAACAGATATGACTATGCGTATTCTTAAGAGCAACCAGGGCTGTCTCTATTATTTTACCCTAATATCAATTTATCAGAAAGTATTCAAGCCAACAGCTGTAAACTTTGCACACGTATAGTACCTTACATTCTAGTTTGATTTGGAGTAAGTAATATACCGGTACGTTAGTGCTGCCAACATGATTCTAAGCCTGCTGATAGGACCAATTTTAAAATGCATGTAACTTCTATACTAACTAATGGATTTCATTAAAAATTGGCACAACAATAGATCTTATTTCCGATTATTTCTGACCAATACATGCATGACATTGTTGTCAACATGATTTTATGCGCGCTGATAGGTCCAATGTCTAACTACATGCAACGTCCATGCTATCCATTTGACTTCAACCAAATTTTGTATTCTGTACTTTAAGAGATGGAACTAGGAATATGTTCAAGTCACCAGGGCTGCCAACTGTAGCGCTCTAGTCTATTAGGCTACATTATGCCAGTTATATTTCGAACTATTTGAAATTTCGATATTACCAACTCAATTTCGTCATTATTCTAATTAGGTCCATAGGAATGAATCTTACACATTTCGATAAAACCTCTTTAGTTCGTCACGGAACTTCTTGTTTAAACATAAAATTTGTTTTAGGGCCTAGCTCTCCTTGGGGTGGTCAGCAAGAGAATCTGGTTCGAATCCCGACTGTGAACACATTTTCAAGTCTTACTCAACAGGTAACATCAGTTTACGTTCTTAGGGCTCGTTTTCCTTTACACTACAAGGTCAGAAATGAATCATCTTTCATCATGGCATTGTATCCACATATGCCTATGGAATGAAATAGAAGGGTAGGTACAGCATTTCGTACGTACATAAAATATTAATCAAGATCGAGCGCTTCCTCGGTGGATCCATGACTGTGTCCTGTTCATGATTGCAAGATCGCTGGTGCAATTCAGGACCGAGGAAGCCCGATTTTTGATGGAGGGAAGACATCCATGGCACACGATGTCAACTATTAAAGAATTCTCTTATCACATATAATAACTGCAAGGCAAAATTAATTAAATCTCATGCAAAAGTCACTCAACAGAGTTCTGATTTCTGCAAACAGAACATAAATTTGAGAGTACAGTGCTGCTGCTAACACAGTTTATAATGGGACCAAAGCAACCATTCAGCCGACTAAAGAGATCTTGGTTCGATCCTCTATCTATAATACAACACTGCAACAACGAACGAATTAATAAATGTGGCTGTATCGTCGCATGCTTCGTACATCGTGGACCGACAAGGTGAGAAACACCGAGGTGCTGAATCGGATGGGCAAGGAGATGAGGTGCTCTACAACATCAAGCGACAGAAGCTACAATATTTTGGCCTCGTGATTCGAAATAACAAGTACCGACTCCAGCAGCTAATCATGAAAGGCAAGATTAAGGACGGCGCAGACCAGGGAGGAGGAGGAGGATCTCCTGGCTCAAGAATTTGCGGGAGTGGTTTGAACATGACTTAGCATCTGTTTCGAACGGCAACCTCGAGAGAAAAGACTGCAATAATGATCGCCAATCTTCGACGCGGAGACGCCACATGAAGAAGAGGAAGAAGAAGAATTCCAACGTGTTTAAAAATACACTTTATTTTTAAGTGAAAAGCAAACATTAACTGGATAATATACCCGCAAGAAATATAGGAGCGGATAAAATAAATTGTTCTCGCTGATCCCATTGTATAAGTAGGCCGTTCCTTCTTGACCGGTTCATATTACTGTGCATACGCAGTGGTGTCTCCACGCACAATGAGCCTTCATACCTTTGTGAAAAATGAAAATCCACAGCCTGCTTCCAGTCTCCGACCGGGTCAGGAATGGAATGAATGAAGCCCCCATCTAGCGGCGAAGATGTGAAGTGTGCCGGCTGCCGAAGCCTGTCGCACTCCTCTGGGGCATTGATTAAATGAATGACAGATGAAATGAAATTATAGTGGAGAGTGTTGCTGGAATGAAATTGTGACAGGGAAAACCGGAGTACCCGGAGAAAAACCTGTCTGCCTCCGTTTTGTCCAGCACAGATCTCACATGGAGTGACCGGGATTTGAACCACGGACCCAGCGGTGAGAGGCCGGCGTGCTGCCGCCTAAGCCACGGAGGCTCCCTTCATACCTTTGTGATCAATGCAAATAAAGTGCGCATGTGCATATTCAGAGGTCACAGTGCTTTACTCGGGTTTTAAGAAGAATTCTCACGCGCTTACGACCGGCCTACCTTATTTGTGTGTAAACAGAGATATCTTATTACCCTCCTTTGTTTTTATTAATTGTATTAGACACACTGTACATACTGTACATAAAGTCAACAATCAGCACTTAAAATAGCATTAAGAAAGAAAGAAAGAAAGAAAGAAAGAAAGAAAGAAAGGTATACAATATCTTCTTTTCTTGTGTAAACGGAGATAGTTTTATACCAAGTAGAGATAAATAATAAAAAAGTCCCCGATTCTTGGATGTCACGGGTAATCTCGAGAACCACTGGATGGATTTTGATGCGGGTTTCACCATTCTGTAAAGGATATCTCGACGAAGGTTTCTGTAGAAAATAATTTATTTATGATCAAAGGAAGCTAAGCAGTAACGATTTCCGTGAAAAAGTCGATAAAAACCTGGCGTTTGTGCGCTTTTTAAGCTTACGCTGGACAAACCGTTAATAATATCTGTATACTATGAGTGTAAGAATAGTTCAGCATGAAAAGTCTACAAAAAAGTCCGCGAAAGCATATCTCTTTCTTCAATACATCGCCCACTATACGTGTTTTAAGATTTCCAACAATTTCAATTCAATTACTGAGGCGATAGTTTACGAGCTAGCGAGGGAAAAAGAAAGCTCATCACGTAATGCATTCATAACTGTTCCCGGGCGAAGCCAGGGCGGGTTGCCAGTTATATATATTGTTACGTGCCACCCCCCTAGTGGCACTTTTGTTAACTGGATTACGGTGGGAAGGAAGCACAATACCAATTACTGCTTTAAAGAAATAATTAACTTTATTGTGGCCAGAAATATACACTACTCAACAGCAAATAGCAATTATTACCTTACTCCAGTTTCCTCAAGTCGAGAATACTTCCCCTTTCACTTGTCAACAGACCACAGTTAATCCCTCGTAATGAGGTGGCCCCTTACGCTGGATGGAAATAGCTGCACTAGCTCTGTCACTCACTGTTTTGCAACTCACCACAATGACTTCTCTTCGCACTAAGTAAGCACACTCGCTCAAAACACAGGCAGTCCCTTGTAAGCTCCTCACTCCCTTCGCTGTCACGAGAATCGGCTTCACTAGTCGGTTTCGCAAGTCTCCACACTTCTGTCGCTCAGGATACGCGCTCGCACTCGCTCGTAAAACACAACGACAACCACTGCTTGAAGGGTCACTCTTATATAGCAGGCCGGTGACTCAATAAATGCTTCTAGATCCATCCAGGGTCCACGGTTTCTCGAGGTTTCCATCGCTGGTCCAGTCACGAATATTCTGGACTATCCCTTTGTCCTAGTAGCCCTGTTGCATAAGGCGCGCGCAATACAGGAGGAAGGGCACAGCCCAGCCCTGGGGCAATTGTGACTCATGCGGCGAGTGATGACACAAACTCACAGCCGTAACACCACCCCCTTCCTAAAAAGGCTGATCGTCCCGATCAATCATTGGTCCGTCTGTGTCCCTCCGTAGGCTGCCAGGCGATCTCGATGCACGATCTTCATCTTCGCCCTCGGGCTCCGCTGGATCCTGTAGACGACATCGTTGAACCGTTTCACGACTCGGTACGGGCCCTCCCAGGACTTCTGAAGTTTGGGTGACAGGCCTTTCTTCCGTAATGGGTTGAAGAGCCAGACCAGGTCGTCCTCGTGGAATCCGCCGGCATCCGTCTGCTGGTCGTATCGGGTCTTCATTCGGTCGGTCTCGATCCGCAGTTTCCTCCTCGCGAACGCGTGCACGTCCTCCAGTTGGTCGACCAGTTCTTGACAATACTGGCTTACCGGGATCGGATCATTCCCAGGTCGGCCGAAGGCAAGATCGAGAGGTAGACGGAGCTCCCTCCCAAACATGGCCCGGGCTGGTGTGCACCCGGTGGCTTCATGCACGGTGGCGCGGTAGGCCAGGAGAAATAGTGGAAGATGTTTGTCCCAATCCCTCTGGTGCTCGCTGACGACTATTCGGAGATGGTTCTCGATGGTGCGATTGAATCACTCTACCATCCCGTCGGACTGAGGGTGTAGCGGCGTTGTCCTTGTCTTCCGAATTCCCAGCAGCTGGCATAGGTTCTGGAACACCTGCGACTCGAAGTTCCTCCCTTGGTCGGAGTGCAGCTCCAGGGGTGCTCCGTACCGGCTGACGAATTCCTTCACCAGGGTCTCTGCAATCGTCGCGGCTTCTTGGTTAGGGAGCGCATACGCCTCCGGCCATTTGGTAAAGTAGTCGCTGACGACTAATATGTAGCGGTTCCCTGCCTCGCTTAACGGGAATGGCCCAGCAACATCGATGGCCACTCTCTCCATGGGGCCGCCCACGTTATAGGTCTTCAGTGGACCCCGTCGTCTACGTCCTGGGCCGTTGCTGGCTGCACAATCGTGGCACCTCGCGCAGTGGTTCTCCACGTCAGTTCGACATCCGGTCCAGTAGAACCGCTCTCTCAGCTTCTCCAGGGTCTTCTTTATCCCTAGGTGTCCACCAGATGATCCTCCATGGACTTCCTTCAGGACTTCCTCCGTCATAGCCTTTGGAACGACGACTTGTTCCCGAGATGTCTTCCCGTCGGTGCTCTCCCAAGTACGGCATATGAGGCCATCCCTCACAACCAGCGAGTTCCACTGCGCCCAGTAGGACTTAAACTTTGGGCTGCAGTCACTCACAATGTTCCACCCGGGTCTGGGGACACAGGCCCTCTTCCATTCGGCTATCAGTCCCAGGTCATCATCTTCTGCTTGTGCCCGCGTGAAAGATTCGCGGCTCCAGCTCCCTTGAAGTTCCACGGTAGTCCTTCGGCACTGTATCCCGGTGTTCTCCTCCCTTCGGGCACAGAAGGTGCAGTCTTCGGGGCACGGTCTTCGTGACAGGGCGTCGGCGTTAGAATGCAGTTGGCCTTTCCTGTGCTGAATCTCAAAGTTGTACTGTTGAAGCCTCTCTAACCAACGCGCGAGTTGACCCTCGGGCTGCTTGAGGTTCAGGAGCCACCGCAGGGATGCATGGTCGGTCCTGATGAGAAATTCTTGCCCGTACAGGTACTTGTGGAAGTGTTCAATGGTCTTCACGATGGCGAGCAGCTCCTTCCTGGTGACGCAGTAGTTCCTTTCTGGCTTTGACAAGGCCTTGCTGAAGTAGGCCACTACTCTCTCCTCGCCGTCCACTACTTGCGACAGGATTCCCCCTATGCCAAAGTCGCTGGCATCGGTATCGACGATGAACCTTGTTCCAGGTCTGGAGTAGGCCAGAATAGGCGCGGTGCACAGAGCCTGCTTGAGTTGTTCGAAGGCACTGTGGCATTCTGCTGTCCACGTGAAGAGTTGGTCCTTCTCAGTCAGTCGATGTAAAGGTTTGGCGATGTCGGCGAATCCTCTCACGAAGCGACGGTAATAAGTGCAGAGTCCCAGGAAGCTTCTTAGTTGGGACTTGTCCTTCGGAACTGGCCACTCCCTCACAGCTGCGGTCTTCTCTGGGTCGGTGCGCACCCCTTCCTCGGAGACGATATGCCCAAGGTATTGGACCCGCTTCTGGAAGAGCTGACACTTCTTGGGACTCAATTTCAGCTGGGCAGCCCGTAGCTTCAACAAGATCTCCTTCAGGTTGCTGTAGTGCTCCTCGAAGCTTCTCCCCAGAACGATGACGTCGTCTAGGTAGACCAGGCAGGTCTTCCAGTGTAGTCCCCTCAGAATGGACTCCATTAGCCTTTCGAAGGTCGCAGGGGCGTTGCACAGACCGAATGGCATGACGGTGAACTGCCAGAGCCCGCTGCCCACAGAGAACGCAGTTTTCTCGCGGTCCTTAGGGTGGACCTCCACTTGCCAGTAGCCACTCTTCAAATCCAAGGTGGAGAACCATCTTGACCCTGATATGGTGTCCAGCGTGTCGTCGATCCGGGGTAGAGGGTAGCTGTCCTTCTTCGTGACGTCGTTCACCCGCCTGTAGTCCACGTAGAACCTGGTGGAACCGTCCTTCTTCTTCACAAGCACGACCGGAGAACTCCAAGGACTATGTGATGGCTCGATCACCCCTTGCTCCTTCATCTCTTCTACCATCCGGTCGACTTCGGCTTGCTTGGCGAGCGGGACACGTCGGAATGGGGCCCTAATCGGTGCGCTGTCCCCAACGTCGATTCTGTGCTGAACCAAGCTTGTCCTGCCGAAGTCTTTGCTCCCCACGGAGAAGACGTCCTGGAATTCGCGTAGCAGGTCCTGAAGTTGGCGTGATTGTTCCTCGTCTAAATGGTCCTGGGATCCTTGGTACAGCTTCTGTAGTTCTTCTGGCAGTGTGCGTCTTCTTCGGTTGTCCGTCTGCAGGTGTCCGTCTGTCTTATCTGTGATGCAGGCAATCCAGGTAACGGGCTTGCAGACTCCTAGGTTGGTGTCCCGGTGAACAGTAATGTCGTAGTCGTTCAGGTTGGACAGGCGGACGTACGGCCGAGACGTCGTGTTGATGAGAGTCTTGGCAACTAGCGATCCTTTTGTCTGGATGTCTCTCATATTTTGGCTCAATGACAGCCGCTACTCCCTCAGCAGTTCCGTCGACAATTACGGCAGCGCTGACCTCCGTCCTGGCGGGAACGATGAAGTCTTCTCTCAGCCTTACTCGTCGTGCGGTGATGGACTCGTGCGCAGGTTGCAAAGCAAGTTCCTCACCTCCGAAGTGCAAAGTGTTGGTACTCAGATCCAAGATGATGTTGTTCTGGTCCAGGAAGTCCAGTCCGATGATCACTTCATTTGATACGTCAGCCACAAGCACTGGATGCTTTATCGCCCGTCGACCAATGACGAACTCCAGTGATGCTTCGCCATGTACCGGTGCGGTCTCTCCGGTCGCGGTTATTAGCTGGAGGTTCCTTTGTGTGGGTTGCACTCTCCACTTCGGGATCACGGTGGGACTGACGATGGTCCTCGATGCTCCCGTGTCGATTAGCATGGGCCAGCTCTCTCCGTTGACGACTCCGTCGACCATCAGGCTGCTATTGTCCCTCCGTAACTTCGTCACACGAACCTGGACTGCCGGGGCTTGACGACTGTCACAAGCCAACCTTTGCCCCCCAAGGCTGGCTAATACTCGTTTCCCTGGGTCGCACGGTTTTCAGACGACTGATTTCCCGTCGGATACCCTCGGCGGCGGCGATCACCGCAGTCCTTGCTCAGGTGGCCTTTCTTACCGCAGGTCCAGCAGGTCGGTAGTCCTCTTCCGGGCCGCCTCTCCGGTTGCCTTCTGGCTGTGTCGGTGCTGGTGGTGCCGCGACTATCGAAGAAACGGCTTAGCGCCTCCATTAATTCGTCGGCCAGGGGCTTGGTCTCGTTGGTTTTTACTGGTTCGTCGACGTCCACTTGACGCACCCGCGCGTGCATTCTGGATGCCTGTTTTGCCGTCTCGAACTCAAGTGCGTGGCTCAGCGCATCTGTCAGGGTCTTATTGCGCGAGAGTCGCAGCGCCTGTTGAGTGTCCGAGTCCCGTAGCCCGTCGGTGAAAGTCTGCGTCGCTATCTGCTCCAGAAAGTCGGCCGGCGCTGTTGGGTAGGCGAGCCTTACGAGGCGTGCGATGTCCATCTCGAACTCCTGCAGGGTTTCCGCGTTCTTTTGTACCCGGGTCCGGAGCTGCATCTGATAGACCTGCTGAAGATGGCTATCTCCATATCGGGACTCCATATGGGCGATCAGTGAAGCGTAGTCCTGGGATCCAGTCGGGATGGTCTGAAGGACGTTAAGGGCGTCACCTCTCAGCGCTACAATGAGAGCTGTAGCCTTTTCAGTGTTGTTCCAGTTATTTATGGAACAGGCCGCCTCGAACTGACGTAAGTAGGTGCTCCACGGGACCTTTCCGTCGAAGGTTGGGGGCGTCACTCTGCTATGTCCCGTTCCTGATATTCCCGGTGTAACGGTGGGCGGGCGTTGGCGCAGCTCGGCAACTTCCTCTCGTAGAGCGTTGAATTTCTCTTCCACCCCCGTCAGTGGGCGTTGGCGCAGCTCGGCAACTTCCACTTGTAAGGCGTCGAACTTCTTTTCCACTGCTGCGACTTCCTCACGTAGGCCCTGTTCTAATTTCCTTTGGCTCTCCTCTAATTTCGTCAGCAGACACTCTTCCAGATATTTCTGGCCATCCAGAAATTTGGCGGTTAGGTCCTCAACTTATTCTGGCCGTCCTTCAGGTCCTCTTCTAGCTTATTCTGACCTCCTTCTAATTTTGAAGTTAGGTCCTCGGCTAAACTTTTCTGGCTGTCTTCCATCTTCTTCAGGTCTTCCATCTTCTTCTGGCCGTCTTCTAGCTTCTTCTGGCCGTCTTCTAATTTGGCAGTTAGGTCCTTGGTTAAATACTTCTGGCCGTCTTCTATGCCATTTAACTTTTCTAGCAATGCTGCCAATTGCGCCTCCATTTTAGTTGTTTGCCTTGTAAAGGGCATGCACTCTCAGGAAAATTAGAGAAAATGACCTGCTCGGGTTTTGAAACCAGGACCGTCAGGTGTTGTGCTTGAGTTCGTAATCCGGCTTCTGACACCAGTTGTTACGTGCCACCCCCCCTAGTGGCACTTTTGTTAACTGGATTACGGTGAGTAGGAAGCACAACACCAATTACTGCTTTAAAGAAATAATTAACTTTATTGTGGCCAGAAATATACACTACTCAACAGCAAATAGCAATTATTACCTTACTCCAGTTTCCTCAAGTCGAGAATACTTCCCCTTTCACTTGTCAACAGACCACAGTTAATCCCTCGTAATAAGGTGGCCCCGTACGCTGGATGGAAATAGCTGCACTAGCTCTGTCACTCACTGTTTTGCAACTCACCACAATGACTTCTCTTCGTACTAAGTAAGCACACTCGCTCAAAACACAGGCAGTCCCCTGTAAGCTCCTCACTCCCTTCGCTGTCACGAGAATCGGCTTCTCTAGTCGGTTTCGCAAGTCTCCACACTTCTGTCGCTCAGGATACGCGCTCGCACTCGCTCGTAAAACACAACGACAACCACTGCTTGACGGGTCACTCTTATATAGCAGGCCGGTGACTCAATAAATGCTTCTAGATCCATCCAGGGTCCACGGCTTCTCGAGGTTTCCATCGCTGGTCCAGTCACGAATATTCTGGACTATCCCTTTGTCCTAGTAGCCCTGTTGCATAAGGCGCGCGCAATACAGGAGGAAGGGCACAGTCCAGCCCTGGGGCAGTTGTGACTCATGCGGCGAGTGATGACACAAACTCACAGCCGTAACAATATATAATAGACATAGGACCTACTGTACTTGGTGCAAGGGGAAGTAATGACGATGAATTATTAGTAAAACATGAATTGTTTTAAAATAAGAATATATGTGGACGGTAACTTACGTGTGAAAACGTAATGTACAATCAACTTAAGGAGGTCTTCATTTGAGCCCGAAACATGCACCGCTTTTAACAGAGACAAAAAATACATTGTATTGACAGGGGTGGAAGGAAATTGAGGCGATGGGTACAATAACCACTTAGATCGATTTTCCGGCGAATTAACTTTCTTAATAATGCAGGAGCTATCTAGTGTTGCCATAACGAAATAATATTTGAAGGGTAGATAGAGAACACGTTGAGGATTATAAATGAAAAACCTCAGACAGATCTACACCATGTAGGCCTGGAAATCGTTAGATAGTAGCTAGAACCCTACGTTAATAATAGAGAAAACATTTATTTCGTTAAAAAAGGCTTAAACAATAGTACATTAGGAACATGTTTATTAAATCCAGCGACTTGTTCTTAAATTTGGTAACACTGCCCGATAGCTGAGGCAATACGATAATAATAATAATTGAGCTAATCGGCCTGAAGAGACATTGAGCAGAGGTTTAAGTTCTCCTTTGCGGTTTAATTCTCACGTGTCATCGCATGTTATTAGAATGCGGCGTGTCTGTGAATATTCATGCCGGTAAAGATCAAGGACGCCTGACCATGACTCCTACTGTAAACAGACAACTTGCAGCGTGGTTCTTAAAAAGGAAAGGAACCTCGAACAGCAATTCGCGGCAATATGATTTTTTAAAATAAGATTTGGTACAGCCAGGTATGAAATAACGTAACATGGACTGCTAATTTCCTCTCAATTCCCAGTTAATGTATAAGTTATGCGATTTTCGAAGGTGACATGCCACGTCTGGTGGTTCGGATTCCACGTGAGGTGGAAGTCACGTGGCTTATGCGAGGTTCATGGCCTTAGCGACATCGTGGTCATGTCATGTGCGCAGCCATAAACACGGCAAGCTAAGCCGATTGTGACTGGCGCAGATCACGGGCGCGCGTACCCTGTTCAGCCGGTGGTGGGCGCGCGCTTTCATACTTTTACCAAATAGGTTCAATAATGTGTACTTACAGTGCTCATAGGCGATGCTGAAAATGTCCTCCCTCTCTTGTAACACACACCTGACAACTTCTGATGAAAGAATGTCTGTAAACTCGTTTTATTTACGGAGCCTGTTTCCTCGAATCGTTTAGCGATCCTCCTAATTGTACTGGCATTAGGCACAGGTCTTCCTGGTAACTTGATACGAAATTTTCGTCTTGTTTCAGAACAAGATTTACTGCTTTTCATATACGTTCGCGCAAAGTGAATTGGTGTCTAGGCATGACCAACAATCATAGTAATCACAATATTCACTAAACGTGCAACACTAACGTCTAAGCTTTGCAGATGGTAATCACAATATTCACTAAACGTGCAACACTAACGTCTAAGCTTTGCAGATACACGTCCATATGGATGACAAACACGTGTGAACTAACGATATGAGTCAGCGGAGCGCGCCAACCGCCGGCTGAACTACGTACGTGCGGTCGCGATCTGCGCCAGTCACAGCCGGCTTAGCTTGCCGTGTTTATCGCTGCTCACATAGATAAGACCCTGTAGTTGCGTGTAGTCTAATAATAATAATAATAATAATAATAATAATAATAATAATGTTATTGGTTTTACGTCCCTTGTAACTACTCTGGTTTTTAGAGACGCCGGTGTGCCGGATTTTGCCCCGAATGGGATCTTAAACGTGCCAGTAAATCTACTGACACGGCTCCCTCGCATTTGCACACCCTCAAATGCCAGCTGACTGCGCCAGGATACGAACCTATGCGTGTGGTCTATTTGTGTGTAAGTAGAAACTGTCTAATAACCCGTATTATTGTGATGGCCGTACTAGTGTGTATATTAGTAATGGACTAGGATTTGAGCAGGAGACGGCCATGGCCTGAATTCATGTACCAATTCAACATTTGCCTGGATTAGTAGTGGGTTAACTACGAAAATCCACTTCCTGAATGGCTGAGGTAGAAGTCGAACCCACTTCTTTAGGTCTGCCTCACGAGGCTGAGTGAACCCCGTTCCAGCCCTCAGACCAGAATTAAATTTCTTGGCTGAGCCGAAAATCGAACCCGGACTTCTGCGGTGACAGCCAATAATGTCAGTTAATACGCCACGAGGTACACTCGTAAATTTTCAATCTCTCTCTCTCTCAATGGACTGGCCGTACGTTGAAAACATGTACACTGCCAAATTTGGTTTAAGTCTTCTGCTTTGGTGGATAAATAATAATAATAATAATAATAATAATAATAATAATAATAATAATAATGTATGGCCTCGAGTGCTGGGTGCAAGCTTTGTTATTTGCAACCAGAGGGTAGCTTGCATGTCGAATTTCGTTGTTCCTTGACTAGGCAAGTCAAGGAGGTTAGATGTTAGATATCTAAGCTCCTTGAACACTATAGCGCTTTCTAGTAGAGAAATGAGGAACTTTGGGTTGGCGGAAACTCTAGAGATTAAAACTCAGCAATTCTTCTAGGTCTGTGCCGTGGGGGTCCGGGCGGGGACACCAAGAGCCCGCCGATGAGCCAGCTTGGTGTCCTAGGCGAAACCCCACACAAGACACGGCACAAACTTAGAAGAATTGCTGAGTTTTAATTCACCGGCCGTGAAAGCCAATATACCATCTCCCAGAGATTAATTTTGCCATTATGAACTTGGCCTACTGAATTCAAATGGTTTCTTTGACATGCCAACATCGTATCACAATGCGTATCGTATTTTTGCCGCCTTTCAAAAATCACTTACCACGGCCAGGAGCGAACCTGCAATCTTGGGGTTAGTAGACCGACACGATATCCACTCACCCACCGTGGTGGATGAAATCTATATACTGTAGTTCCAATAGCTTACAAATTCGAAATTAGATATGACCGTGACAGAAAAGGAGCATTTGAGAAGATGGAGAAGGAAAATACTGAGGAAGATTTATGGAGCAGTGAATGAGGCAGGAAGATGGAGAATATGGGAAAACAAAGAATTGGAGGAAATATATGGTCATCCTAATATAGTTTCGGAAATAAAGAGTAATACTAGACTAAGATGGCTGGGGCATGTGGAGAGAATTGCAGGTGACAGAATGGTTAAACAGACCTATTGAGGAACTCCAGGTGGAAGAAGATGCAAAGGAAGACCAAGGAAACGATGGTTGGATGACGTGGAGGATGACTTACGCAAGATGGGAGTAAGAAGATGGAGGAAACGTGCAGAAGATCGTCAGGATTGGACAACGATTGTTGGAGAAGCCAGCGCAAAGGAGTAAGTAAGTAAGTAATCAAATTGCTCTCACTGAAAAAGAAAAAAAAAGTCATATATATAATCTCACTTGAATTAATCTGCATTTGTGTTTAATTTTGAGTATCGCGAGGCACGGGCTGTGCTTTCATCCATCCATCTATTCAAATGTCGGTTCTTGGAACTTGGCAAAAATTATTTCCGAAGAGTGAAGAAGGAAGGAAACTGGTGTTGTTATTTTTCATGCTGGACATCCAGGGTGACATCTCATTTCCTCCGTAGCATTACGATCAACGGCAAGGAATAGGAACCCAAGTGAGAATCTGGCACGATGCTGGAACAGGGTACGGTACCAAATTCGGGACAGGCGTGTATGGTGACCCTGTATCTTAGTTGGCAGCTGCACTGTACAGCAGGACTTGTCTTGCGAGACAGTTGAAGTATGTTCCGGGTGTCTCCATGGCCACACCCTCCTAATCCTCGCTGTGAGGGCGCCAAGAGACCCCGGCCCCGGTCCGACATTGAGACAGGGCGAGGTCTGACGTCCAGCCTTGGCCAAGAACACTGGTAGCCACACTTCCGACAAGTCTTGTCATAATAATGCCTCTGATGAATCACAGCGGACAATTATAGTCATTTACCTAAAACAGTGGCCACTTAAGGTCTGAGTTCTCTTCACTCAATACACGCCACCGTAGACCTTGATGGGCAGGTATACCAGATTACAGGCTGTCACAACAGATAGTTCCACCAGCCGCCGTCTATCGGCCGATATTATGATGATAATTGTTGTTTTAAGGGGCCTAACATCGAGGTTATCGGCCCCTGATGAAATGAAATGGCGTGAAATGAAAGGATGAAGATTAAAAACAGCTCACTGCTATGGATAAAACGAAAATGGTTTATATAAAATAGACAGTGAGCCCCAACAATGATGCCTTATTTGAATTTAAAAAAAAATAAAAGGTGGATGGTAAAACACAATTAAACAAATATGGCATAGTGAACAATAAAATAGATGAACGCAATGAAAAACATGAAACAGACTTAACCTGAATTAAAAGCCTTAACTTACATTAAAACTTTAAAAAGTAACCACTCTCCCTCATGAACCGGATGGCGAGGTCTACTGACGGCCCGTCATCACGGAGAATAAGGGAGAGGGTATTAGGCAGTTTAAGAGTCCTTCGCAGATCGGCCAGATCCTCACACTCTAAATGTGGGCCACAGTTAGGTGGGCACCGCAAGTACACACAGGGGGGGTCTCCTCTCTTTAGCAAGTGGGAGTGCGTAGCAATCCTATGGCCGATCCGGAGTCGACCGAGTACCACAGCTTCCTTCCGGAGAGATCGGAAGGAAGATTTCCACACCTTCGTTGTCTCCTTGATGCCTCTCAGTTTGTTGGGTGGAGGCGTGGCACGCCACGCTTCCTCCCAATGCGACAGGATCGAATGCCGCAACTGAGAGCGCACATCACTAGCAGGCACCGTATACGGTAGCGAGGGCAGTGCGGCTGCCTCTCTCGCCGCCTGATCAGCAAGCTCGTTTCCCGCAATACCCATGTGGCTAGGAAGCCACACAGGCCGATGTTATACGATGATAATTGTTGTTTAAAGGGCCTAACATCTAGGTTATCGGCCCCTAATGGTTTGGGTGATAGAGAATGATGAGATGAGAATGAAAACTATAAACTATAAACTATAATTAATACTAACTACAGACTTAAATACTGTACTAGAAGAAGAAATGTTAAACAAATAAAGGATAAGGCAAATAAAGGACAGGAAGGAAAGAAATGCCCTCAACCCTTGAAGAATGAGGATTGAGGGACTTGGAAAGAAGGAGAGACATGAAAAAGCTAATAGGAAAGGGAAAGAGGAGAGAGCCCGCCCCAAAGTCAGTGGAAAAAGGAGAAAAAAACAGACCCAGCTCAAGAATCCCTCCGGATCGCCAACTCCCGAAATCACCTGCCGTAAGTCGCTGAGGGTGTAGCAATATCGAAGGTGCACCAGAAGTGGTGGGGCAACATACACCCTGCCTCCTTAAGGGCCTTGAGCAGAAGGCAGGATATAATATGAAAAGAAAAAGAAGGCTGATCCCTCGCAGAAAGAGGGTAACAGGAAAGATGAGACAAGGGCCAATTAAGGCGGGAAAGGAAGAGACTCCCTAGGCCTCGGATACCCTAATACCAACGGGGCCGGAAGAGAACAAGAGTTGACCAAGAGAGGTCGACAGGAAAGAAGACTGAGAGGAGCCCGGCATAAGTAAGAGGAAGCAATGCGGGACTCAGCCTGGGTCCCGTGGTCACCAACCCACGTCCCACTAGATGTGAGCCCCTGGGGGGGGGATATTATACGAGGTGGGATCCATAAGTACGAGTATTTGGTGTACAACTCCTTACAATAAATTCTTCACAACACCGATGTACAACATCCACATGGTAACGCAGTAAAGCGTAAGGGGGCCCCTGATGTAAACCAAGCCTGGGATCATCCTTCTCGGTGATCACATCCTCTCAGATCAATAACATTACTAATCCACTTCCCTCAGTTGTCTACAATTTCTATTTTCTCCATATTATATTGACGGCTTCGGTGGCGTAGTTGGTAGCATACTGAACTTCAATGCCCAAGATCGCGGGTTCAAACCCGGCCTTACGTATAAGGAACTTCTCTCCAACCCCACTTGTCTTAATACCTCTTCATTTGTATTAAATCTATAATGTAAACTGATTTCTTTTCTGCAGAGAAGCTCTTCTTGCCTTCTTACTCTACTTCGTCCATCATTGCTTATTTTGCTTCTCAAGTAGCCGAGTTCTTCCACTTCCTCCAACCTTTCACCTGATAATTCGAATGCATTATAGCTGTTGTATATTTTATACGTGTGGTTATTTAATGTACATATGCCTCATTCTGTAGTTACCCACCATTCAATAGATATTTACGAGGTAACAAGTTCCACCTTTTAATCTCAGCTGCGATAAGTCGAATCTAAGTTTGTGCCAATATTTCAGTACCCTTCTTTGTAGATTTGAAAAAATGTCCATGTTATTGAAGTTCATTGTGAGGTGTCCCGGGATCCCGTGGTTGAGAAACTATGGTTTACGTGAGTCCATCTGTCGTAAGTGGTCTGAGATGTGGTGAAGCGAAATGAATACTGAGCATGTGATGTGATATCCCTGCTGGTACAGTAGAGGTTTAGGGTGTGAAGGTGAAGCCTTTCCTCCGCTGATCATATTACAATCAATATGTAGCATGTGGCCATGTTTACTATTCAACTTCCATTACTCCCCTGTTAGTTTCCTTAAAAATTACCCCGGTTTCTGTCAAACGCAGTTATTCAAGAACCGAAATTTTGAATTTCCTACCTAGACATTGCGGATAGTTAGCACTGAAGATCTGACAGAAATGTGCTCCGGAGAAGTCCAGTGGTGTCGTAGGACTGTACTATCCTACGCAAAAACACGTACTCGTCTTAAAAATAGCGGTGCTGGTTATAGGAGAACCACAGTTTACAATATCATTTTTTTAAACATCGTATGGCCTCGGGTGCCTGGGTGCAAGCTTTGTTAATTGTCGCCCAGAAGGCAACTTGAATGTCGAATTTTGTCGCTCCTTGAAGCGCTATGAAAGTCAAGGCGGTTAAATATCTAAGCTCCTTGACACCATAGCGATTTCTAGTAGAGAAATGAGGAATTTGTGTTGTCAGAAAATCCCGAGATTAATTTTGCCATTACTGAATTCAAATGGGTTCTTTAATATGCCAACATCGTATGACATGCGTATCGTGATTTTTGTCGCCTTTCAAAAATCACTTACTACGGCCAGGAGCGAATCTGCAAGCTTGGGGTTGGCAGTCCGACACGATAACGACTCACCCACCGTGGCTAGCACAGTTTACAATAATGTCAGTAATTATCCCACGACCCTCAGATTGTACTACAGTGTTTGTCTCTTGAACAGACAATACAAAACCACATGCTCAAGGGTCTATACCTCTTACCAAGGTAACATAATAAACATGCTCCAGACTTCCCTCACACCCCGCGAACTCGGAACTGGCGCGGAGACTAACTCTGCTCGTCAGGCTTTTCTACTGAGAGCGTAAATCCTGATCTGCGCTGTTCAATGCGCATCAAGAAGTCGAGTAATGTATAGATTGATTGGGCGACCGAGGTTTGGGCTCGAGGGCACAAACCATCGACCACCTAGGTTAGACCCACGATGTACTGTGTATGTGAGTGAAGGGAGTGCAGGGACATTAAGTTAGGTCCTCATTAAACTAATTTAAATCGGCTCGCGTATACTTCGTGAAGAGCGTAGATTAGGGTCTACAAACTTGTGTGTCTATAATCACAGCAATTAAATAGAACTTAACTTCAAGTTTGTTTGTACCTCCCATTATATGAAGTATTTATTTAACGGTTTCAGTTAATATGTTTAACAAAAATCTAGGCAGCACCTGGAGTGCACCCAAAATTTCATCTTTGGAGTGGTCCAATGAACAGGGTTACGTTCTGGAACAAAACCTGAATGAACAACAACTTAATTTTCGTTTACCATTCCTTTCCCTAGAGTGAAAAATCAACTAACGGTAGTCTTTGTGGATGTCAGTGTGATACGAGGATTGGTGTTACGAGAGATGGCTACACGAGGTGTGAATAAAGAAATGAAGGGGTTTTCAGTTCGTAGGCTGAACTGCACCTCCAAAGAGGTGTTTCTGAGTTAGGATTTACTTATTGTAGAATGGCCAGTTTCCTTCTACTTCTCTTTCCCCACCTTCAGCCAACAGCGTGTGCCCCAATACCGGTACAGACTTTTGAAATCTCTCGTATTCTGGTGTTTCAGCATGAATAGGCCGTTAATTATGTCCATGGAGTTGTAAATGACGGATTACCATGCTGGGGAACATACCCAAATCCAGTAAGACTTTTAACACTACCACTTTAAAGAAAACCAACAATTTATAATTTTAGCTCCTTTGTGAGAGCTTCAGAAGCTGGGTTATACTGGTATCATGACTAATAGAATGCATCGCCATGTTGGTACATTAAACAAATAGCTGTGTTGTGAGAAAGAGATGTCCATATGAATCGAAATATGACAAAACACTGTGTGAACACCTGCCAGTGTATCTGCGTGTAAAATAACTAGCACAAAGAGGAAACAATGCATGGTGGGTTCATAAAAAGGGAAACTGGTTGTGCACCCAAGCCAACAATTCGGGGTCACCACTTCCCATATTTACTGCCCATCCTTGAAGGTGTAAGAAATACCAGTGCCGCAATTAGGAGAAGGAAGAACAATACATTTCACAGGTTTATAAAATAATGTACTGTGTCTGAATCATATGTATCCATGAAGCAACATTTCTTCCTCTATAGTCCTCTATAGTAATAATTTAACATTACCATTAGTTCCCTCATTGTTACAAACATGATTATTTTTAACATAATTTCTTGATGTTAGGATGAATCATGATTGTATCCCACTGTTGCCACTCTTGTAACAAAGTTGCCATGACTACAGACACTAGAACTGGCACTTATAATACAATTTCAAAGTTGGCAGCCTGAACTGATCGTCATCTGTCTACTGTGGTGTAATGCAATTCAGGGCCACAAATCTTCACATCGTTATCCAGACAGCATAATACTCAAAATACTGTATAACCTAAAATACAACCTATCGAAGAACACATACATTTTCACTTTGTAAACTGCATATTCTATTTGTTGTTGTTATTTGAGTCTTCAGTCTTTTGACTGGTTTGATGCAGATCTCCATGCCTCCCTGGCCTGAGCTAATCGTTTCATCTCTACATAGCTACCACACCCGGCAATCTGTTTATATTCTAACCTTGGCCCACCCCTACAGTTCTTGTCCTCGACCCTTCCTTCCATAACTAAGCTTCCTATTCCTGAGTGTCTTATTAGTATGTGTCCTACCAATCTTCTCTTCATTAGCAGTCGCTTGCCACGGTGGACGAGTGGATAGCGTGTCGGTCTACTAACCGTAAGATTGAAGGTTCGCTCCTGGCCGTGGTAGGTGATTTTTGAAAGGCGGCAAAAATACGACACGCATGTCATACGATGATGGCATGTCAAAGAACCCATTTGAATTCAGTAGGCCGTGTTCATAATGGCAAAATTAATCTCGGGAGTTTCCGCAAACACAAAGTTCCTCATTTCTCTACTAGAAAGCGCTATAGTGTTCAAGCAGCTTAGATATCTAACCTTCTTGACTTTCATAGTGATTCAAGGAACAACGAAATTCGACATGCAAGCTACCCTCTGGGTGCCAAATTACAAAGCTTGCACCGGCACCCGAGGCCATACGACATTATTATTATTATTATTATTATCATTATTATTATTATTTTTTAGACTACCGAGATACCTCATGCGTATAATGAGGGATTATCTAAAGGACCGTATTTTGCAGTACGATACCGAGGAAGGACATAGGACTAAAAGATTAACCGCTGGGGCAGCTCAAGGATCTATTCTTGGGCCAGATCTCTGGAATATTGCATACGATGGCCTGCTTCGGTTGAAGATGCCCGAAGATGCAATATTGGTAGGATATGCTGATGATGTTGCTGCTCTGATTGTGGCTCGTGATATAGAGCTGGCGCAACTGAAACTCAATCAGGTAATGCAACGTGTCACAGATTGGATGACGGAACATAAGCTGTCATTAGCAGACCATAAAACGGAGATTGTTGTGCTGACGAGAAGGAGAATCAACACTCTTGTACCAATGCAAGTGGGAGGGACGATGATTAATTCATCAAGGAGTACGAAGTACTTGGGTGTGACGCTAGATACGAAGCTCACATTCTGGGCCCATATTCAAAGAGTGACGGATAAAGCAGCAAATATCTTGACCGCTTTGAGCCGATTAATGGGTAATATTGAAGGTCCGAAGCCTAGCAAACGACGTCTCCTGATGACAACAGTCCAGTCCATATTACTCTATGGAGCTGAGATCTGGGCTGAGTCCTTACGGTTCGAGAAATATCGTAAAAGGATAGCAGCAGTACAACGAAGAGGAGCACTGAGGATCTCATGTGCATATCGCACTGTTTCAGAGCCTGCTGTTCTAGTGGTAGCGGGAGTAGCACCAATTGATTTACTTGCCTTAGAGCGTCAGGAAGTTTGGTGCACCAAAGAAGAACTGGACATACACCAGGCAAAGACGTCTGCACACAACCATTGTATGGAACGATGGCAACAGAAGTGGGATGATGAGACACGAGGTCGATGGACAAAGAAACTTATTCCGCGTCTGGCTGACTGGGTTGATCGAAACCACGGAGAGGTCAATTAGGTAGATTTCATTAGAAAGCTAACTATTGCAATGGGTACCATGTTTCGATTTCCGGAAAATTTTGACATATCTTCGCGTTTCACATCCCCCAGACCCCAAAACCACCGTCAGTTCAAAAGTTTATATATAATTTATGTAATATATGTATATATGTATATCAGTTTCTTGTGGACACGATAACTGCCGTATTTTGCACCAATCACTTTGAATTTTTTACCGAATATGTATACCCATAAAATCTCGGACGAGTTCGTTACTGGGCTAAATCGGTCGAAGGGGATGAAAATGGGGGACTTTTTTTTCGAAAAAATGAAATATTGCTATAACTCTCTTAATATGTGAAATATCGAATCCGTTCAAAGTTCATACTATGTGTCGGATAAAGCTCAGAAATTTATGTTTGAAACGTTTTTTGATAGCACCAACCATTGACCAAAGGGGTGGGAAAAGGTGTTTTTTCGGGAAACATTAATCATATCTCTGTTAATAGGCACAATATCAAAACCGTACAAAATGGACAATATTCCCCTATTAATTACCTAAACCATTTGTCTGAAAGAATTTTTGATATGAGCCACCATTGCGCCAAGGGATGAGAAAAATGATTTCGGATTTATAAGAAAATGCCAAGAGCTATCAGTGGTTGACATGGCAACACTACTAAATTGATGAGGGATGAGCCATCAGACGTTGCCATGACAACGCACTTGCGCGAGATCAGATTCAGATTTCCATCTGACTAAGTGTGAAGCGGCTTCGGTGACGTAACTGGTAGCATGCTGAACTTCTATGCCCAAGGTCGCGGGTTCAATGCCGGCCAAAGTCGTCGGATTTATTAAGAGCGCTAAAAATCCCTCAGTAAGCTTTCCTTTGGAGGGGAAGTTCCAACGTTCGTTGCGAGTTGCTGATTGAGGTGGCATCTAGTAGCCAAGTTCACAGCTAGGTGGCGTTGACGTTAGTATCTGGTAGCAACATTAGGAACTACTGCTTAAAATTTAGCGTCTGCATTCCTTACCTGAATTACAGACTAATACAGCCATCACAATTCACACCGTTTATCAGACAGATTCTACACTCACCCAAAGTACACGGGGTTATATGACCGCGTTGTCGCAGCCCCTAAACTGAGGAACCAACCAACATCTCTGCGGGAGATATAATTTTGCGTGAAGAAGTAACAGACCGTTACATAGTTACACATCAGTGTCGAAACCTTGCATAAGGACAGTGTGACCACAAGTATAACAAGTAGTTCCGTGAAGAACTGTACAGCCTATTTTCATATATCCTGCTCATGTTAATTGCCTCTATCAACATACAAAATTTCAGTTTAATTGCTGTAACAGATTCGTAGATATTGAGAACCGTCTAAATATTTCAGATGGTCGCCAGGTTGGATTTTTATTTTTGTACTATTATATTAAGATTATTGTGTACGTGTGGTATTCAAACTTCAATCGCATGATTAGAACACAAGAAGTAAAAACGAGATTTTAAAATTACGCACAGCAGCCATCTTGTGATTATGCAAACCATTGAAATAAATTAGACGCCAGTGGATCAACATTTGTGTAAGCATTTAACGTGCAACGTTTCACGGCACACGGATAGTTAATTCGCGAGAAACGTCCATTTAAATATTTATACTTCGCGTCGCCGCCATGTTGGATTCGTGCTCACCAGGTTACTGAAAGTCCTATAGGTGAACATATGTTCATAGTCTCTATGAACATAAAAATTTCAGTTTGGTTGCTGTAAAAGATTCATAGATATTGAGAACCGTCTAAATATTACGGAAGCTTGCCATTTAGGATTGTTATATGTATAGGCCATAGAGTTATGTACCATTCAAGGACACTTATTGCCTAGGTTCATTATTCAAACTTGCACTTCGATCGCATGATTACGACACAAGAAATAAAAACTTAATTTTAAAATTTCGCACAGCCGCCATCTTGAGGATATGTAAATAACTGAATTAAATTAGATGGCAGTACATTACAATCTGCAAAATCATTTACTGTACCACATTTCACTGCGCTCAGAGAGTTAACTCACGAGAAAAGTCTATTAAAATATTTCAAATTCGCTTGGTCGCCATGTTCGTTTTGTACTTTACAGGTTTATGAATTATACATAGGTAAACTTGTATCAGTACCCTTTATCACCGTACAAAATTGCAGGGTGATATCTGTAATAGTTTCGGGGATATAGAATGTCAGTGAAATATTTCGCACAGCCGCCATTTTGAGGTTATGAAAACAATTGAACTAAATTAGACTCCAGTGCATTGCAATGTGTATAAATATATGCTGTACCAAGTTTCATTACGTTTGGATAGTTAAATCGCGAGAAAAGTCTATTTAAAAGTCTCCACTTCGCTTGGGCGCCATGTTGGTTATGTAGTAACCAGGTTTTTGAAAGTCTCATAGGTGAACTTCTAGTAGTACCCTTTATCACCGTACACAATTTCAGGGCGATATCGGTAACAGTTTCGGAGATACTGAATGCTAGTGAAATATTTCGCACAGCCGCCATGTTGGATTGGTGAGACGCAAGAAAATTCGATGGGCACGGTCGAGGTCGCCGGGAATAGTGCTATGAACTTACCGAGTTTCACTGAAATCGCTCCAGCCGTTTAGATTTTATTAGGGGGGGGGGACACACACACACCTCACGCACACACACACACACGCGCACACACACACGGACAAAAGGTGATCTCATAAGCCTATTTTTTTCAAAATTGAAAATAGGCTAAAAATGGACTCCAAATGACAAGAAGGTTACCGTCCCCATAAGACAATAAAATGCTTAAAATATGTTTAAAATGAAGAAAAACAAAGTTATTAATCTCCAATTATAAAATACTTTCACGCGATAAATGAGGTCTGATCCTTCTACGAAAACCTGCATATTCTGCCTATTTTCGCCTATCTCCAAGTTTTTCCGGTGAAATCTACCTCCGCCTTCCGGCGTGCCGAGAGGACTTTTTATTATTTGACACAGTTCCTAACAGGCCATGGATATTTTCGGAGATTCCTGCATCACATAGGCGTGGCTAATAGTCCTTTGTGTCATTATTGTAATGAAGAGGATGATGCGCTCCACACATTCTTTGTGTGTGAACGCTGGTCAACACATAGAAGAGATCTGCAAGCTTCTATAGGGGCAATCACGCCGGACAACATCCTACAGATGATGCTCCGAAATGATCAAACATGGAATCAGATAGCTATTTACATAGAATGTGTCCTGCGCCAGAAGAAGAGGGAAATGGATGCGTTCGAACATCCATAAGAAAAAATGAAGAAAGAAGAAGTCTGAATGACTTAAGTAAGCACATCAACCTGAAGTAATGCGAGAGCGGTTCCGGGGTGATGAACACATCGTGGGAAAAGGGAGGTGGTTTTTAGTGGGTAAGAATCCCACACTACTGTGGAGAGCGGACCCTTCACATGTGTCTTTTGAAGATTTTCCACAGTCCCTCGTAAAAATATATATTGAACCCGATGGGGTTATGCTGACTAGAATCGAACATGGTTCTCAGAGACTGTGATCTCAGTAAAAAGGTTCCACCAGGGAGCGAACCAGAGATCTGTACAGGGAGTTTCTTGGTAAAAACCCCTCGAAAGAAATGTATATTTAATCACTGGTGTGATTTTTGATGAAATGGCATTATTTATTAAAATAATGTAGGAAATAATGAGCAGATTATATCATTATAAGACGATTTGGTGTAAGCTATTGGAGTCTTGGAGCACAGAGGAGGGCAGAGCTGACATTTACTAATTGGCCCAGAATTGTGGGTTGGTCCCAGTGGAGCCACGTCCATCTCTGTCACCCCATTATGTCGTCTGGAGCAGGGGAGAGGCCTGAATAATGACATAGTTATTCCCCGACGGAGAATAGATTTGGAGTAGGGGCGGAGAAATGCCCAGAAAAATCATTGATTACTCGTGATTGGAGTAACGAATCGAGATGAGAGTTGCACACAGGTGAATATCTTGGCAAGAAGATAATTTTAGAGTCTTTTACCTGCGAAATTGGTGCATATTTAGTGATGTGCGTAAGGACTGTAAAACGACCATTGTTCGCGGATGGATGTGAAGATGTTGACGGGGATTTCCCGATTAGGTAGCGTCCCACGCCATGGAGAAAGGAATTAATATTAATTAATTGGACGAGCGATTCCTTTGCACACAGATAGTTTTGGGACCTGTGAAGAGAGAGGAACACAATGATCATGGTTTGAAGACCTGAATCATGCTGTGAGAGGAGCCAAGATTACGCGGGAAGATGTTGCTCTACTTTCTGTGGAAATCCGATATAAGGGAGTAGACCCCAGGAGGAGCTCTCTGTTCTAGCTCAGTTGTTACTCACTTGAAGCTCAGTCGAGACGCAGTCAAGTTCAGTCTACATGCCGCCAAGCGCAGTTACAGCCAGTTATAGTCTTACTCAATTGACAATTGTAGCACAATGGCAATAAGTTGCAATCAGTATGCAGCAAATATGCAGCAGTACGAGACAGCGTGTAAGTCGCATACAGAAGTCTTCAAATAAGCTACGTGCAGTCTTCGAGTGAAACTTCAGTCAGCTACAGCCAGGTTGAAGCAAGTTCGTCAAGGCAAAACGCATGACGATTCTATTCATCAAGACGCCGAACAAAGACTGGTATGTGTAATAGAAACAGTAAATATGCTTGTATGAATAATAGTCGTGATACAGGCATAATCAGCCGCACGAACTATGACGTGTTCAGTTACGAAGCACCGTATAGACTAACGGTAGAACTATTGTATATAATTATTTGTGAAAGTGTTGAACTTTATTAAGCGCAGTGTGTATAGTATTAACTAATCGTATATGTGTAACTACGATAGAATGCGCTAAAGAAACTCTACTAAGTGTTTGGTATTGCCATGAGAGTACCAGAGGTTAACGCTCATGTTTGGGAGCCAGCGTATTGATGTAACGCAGGACGCTTACTGTAGGAGTAATGATCGTCATAAAACTGTTGGAGAGTTCCGAGAGCAGATAACCAGACTTTCAATCAGGAGTTGGTAACGTAAGATGCCGTTGACACCTGCAATTTCGATCTCTGCTAGGGAATTTCAGCATTGAAGTGTGTATAAAGTGACGAGTGTTCAGTGTAATGCATATGTAAAAATATCATTTAAAGTAGTGTTTGATGAAGTGTTTCACTTGTTTGGGGAGTGATAACTTCCTGAAAGGTATGCAACGTGTCGTGTTGGTGATAGAAATTATGTGTAATCAAATGTGTGTAAACAAGAGAAATATGTCGCGTTAAACCCATTATGGCGGGCGACATGGAAGAATATGATTGGTCGGAGCCACCTTAGATGCCTATAGAGATGTAAGTACCCCACAAATTATGGTTCTGATGATGTAGAAGTATGGACCGATGCATGTCTGTGATTCCGTAAAGATATTGTGAATTCCTTATAGATGCCAGTAAAAATCAGTTAGGAGGCTGATCCTCCATGTTTAATCAGTATTGAGTTGATTTTTATAGAGTTGAAATGTTGATTTGCATCATTAAGTGGAGTAATTATTCCCACTATGAATTAAGAATGGCAATCAGTTATGTAAATGCAACGAACGCGATTGTTCGAGTTTAAAACGTCTAGCTATGTCGGAAATTTTGGTAATTTATGTGAGAATAATAATAAAGAATGATTTTGGTCATTTATGTCAGTGAGAAATGATGATAATAATAATAATAATGGTTATTAAGAGTGTGAATGAACACATCAGGAAACAAATAAATGTTGTAAGCGAGAATTATTAACGCTAATTGCAAGACTTATCAATCTAAGCAGGAGGATGTTACAGTGAGATTACATTACAGTAACTATGGAAAGAAGTTTTATATCAGAATATTGCAGATATTCAGTAATGAAACCAGTAATGAAAGAGCTTTTAGTGAATTGAATTTGCAGCTTAATTGAGAAGCTTATAGAGTAAATGTTAGATTTCTCTTAATATTATAGGTCGGAGTGTCGTAGCATGGAGCATTAGGGGCCAGATAGTCTATTCTACGTATGAATTCTCCTATGTCGTGGACATTGTTGGAGATATTATTTATTCCAGAGTTCTAGTGAATGGACCCTAACTCTGAAGAAAGGATTGAAATGTGTTCCGGATTGGAATCTTTATAAGAGTCGAGGAAACAAGGACACCTCGCAGCTCTATGATTTCCCGAGAACTTATAGATGAGTTATTTACGCTCGTGGGCAGCGAAAACTCATGGCGACAGTGGTTTTCTGCGCCTATATCATACTTGAGACATCGGTCAACCGCCAGGCTCATGCATTACGAACCCCGAACCTTCATGTTGAATGGACCCATGTGAGGCCATTAATTAATCATTATCCTCGACGTAGGAATAATTACAAAAGCTCATTCAATACCTGTTGGCATAATAGTCAATTAAGATCCTTTGGGAACATGTGTGTCGGTCAGGACACAGTAGTTGTCTTGTAAATCTCCACTGCTTAGAGAGAGGGAAGCTTTCAAACTTTTAGAAAGGTCGAGATAATTGGTGAAACGACCCATTCCACTTTCTATTGTGTAGCGACTTCCTTAGCCGAGGGTCGGGGCCAGCCACTCGGACCGCTCAGGCAAGTTATAAAGGGAAGAGATTCTAGACCTTGTTAAAATGACATATAATGCAAGATTGTTATGTTGAGTATTATAGCCATGTGGTTTGTGAACACATGGATAATTATAGTTCATCCTGATGGTTCATTAATTTAGCTATCTGACGAATAGTTACATGATATATTTGTACTGTCACTGGAACCAAGTCATGTAGTTGGTGACTAGATGCCAATCGCCATGAGCGCGAGGTAGTCTATTGTACAATCCGACATAAGCTGTAACGTAACGTTTTATCTAGGAATCACAGACAGCATGCGGTGAAACCATATAATTGGAGGATGTGTAGGGGGTAGCTTACATAATTATGGAGTTGCACATTGATTTTGGTGCAACGTCCAAATAGGTAAATGCATGCAAAGCATTTCATTGGTGAGAAGAAAAATATTAAAACACGCACGGCACACATAATTGTTTAACGTAAAGAGGTTTAAGGAATAATCCTTGTTGTAATATTAAAGAAGTCACATTGTATGACTGTTATGTTAATGTACAGTTTGTTTTGAAGTCGTAGGTGCATCAGCGCACTAGTATATCCTTGTGAAGTTCACAGAAGGGTAAAGCATTATGGCTAGGTATGACTTTGTTGTGATTTCATATTTGTTTACTTGTGGATTGTGGAAGTAAAAATTTTGTTTGCTTTTATTTTATGCTTTTTGGGTATTGTTTTGTGTTTGAAGCCATGATTTATTTCAATGAATTAAAGTTTTAGAATAGAGTTGTGCCTTATCATTGTAGAGTTGATACCTTTTTGCCTCAGATCCAAAATATGCACTGCTAAATTGGGGTTACCGTACACGCCTGAGAGCTGATGCTAGTTGGAGGCAGATGCATATTATCCAACGAGATTACTCACATGGGTACATGGGAATTGATGTCCTATACTGTGATTTGAGCTAAAGGTACGACTAAAGTCGGTCAGATTTAATGCACACAACTCTATTAAAGTAAGAATTAACGAAGTAGGGTGTGACCGCTCCTAATCCATAGCTAAGTTCCGATACGTATATATAAATTTTGATAGATACCTGTAGACATTATAGAGTCTATTAATTTATCATGACGCCCGTCTGTGGGGTCTATGGTAGTAAAAGCTCTATTAATTTATCATGGCCCAAGCAACGTGGGGCGGTATTAACTCGTTATGGAACCGCCTGCGTCAGTGCAATATGAGCGATTTTGGCATTGCACGAACCGGGCAACGATAGATTGTGCATATCACTATTCATTTATCATGGCGCCCAGAATACGTGGAGCTTATGGGATTTAGGGAAAACCCATAGATTTTTTATGGTATTTCATGGGGAAAACCATAGTAATTGTTTTGCCTCAAACTGTGTTTGAGTGATTTTTCAATTCAGTAGGCTTTTTGAGGTAACGCAGAATCTCTCTATTGAGAAGAGAATGGCCTAAGGGTACTAGCGTTACATACCCAATCCACAATCTACCATGATATTATCAGGTTTTGTACGACTTCACAATATGTGTGCAGTGTTTGATGTTTCTCTTCGAAACGTATCCACATATTTTTCCAGGAAGCCTGCCTGCATATTTAAGTGTGTTATTGTAAAATGTCAGGTACGGAGGAGATCTTGCAAGTTATTGCAGGACTGAAACAACATTTTGATGCTGCTCACGAGCAGAGTAAACTGGAAACCAAAGCGTTCCAGGATAGTATAAACACTCGGTTAGATGAGAACCAGAGAGAAATAAATGCTCGGTTAGATGCCAATCAGGAGGCAATTAATGCAAATCAGATTGCAATGAACAATAACCAGATTGAATTAAACAACCGTTTAGAGGCAAATAAAGTTGAATATAAAGACGAATTAAACAATAAGTTAGGTCAAATGCAAGAGGTTATTAAGACCGAAGTAACAGATACTGTTGTAAGCATTGTATCGGAAATGCAGGTAAAAACTGATAAACGTTTCGAGGCCATAGAAGCCAAACTTGAGGGTAATTTGCAAGCGTGTAGGCATGCTCAGGAGCAAACCAACAGTAAATTAGAGGCGTTGTCTAACGATATTAAGGATATTCAGATCCAAAATGAGGCGAATCTCGAACGCCAAGCGAAACAGTTCGCAGAGTTTACGAAAACAGTAGACCAGAGATTAGAGGAGAACGACTCCAAATGGGACCAGAAATTGAAAAGTTACGCTAGAGCAATTAACGGTGACCTCAAGAAACAGGACCAGAATATATTAGGTCAATGCCAGGAAATAGGCGAAGTTAAGGCTATCGCTCAGGAAAGTAAGGAGCTGGTAGGCAACGTGAAAAGTCAGATGGGTAAAGTTCATAAAGAACTGGACCAAGTGCAAAGCGACATTATCATAGTCAATAAAAGACAAGAGGAAAATAGAGGCGAGATCACCAAGGTCCGGAATGAATTGTCTAAAGTCAATGGACACATTCAAGATGAAATTAAAGGTCTGAGAGAAGAACTCGAAATAAGAGAAGGCCAGAAAACAGAGGCAAGCGACAAGACCCTTGCTCAAATTAAAGAGGACGTAGAGGATGAAATATCCCATATCAAACAAAGTCTGAAAGAAGACAAGGTGAAAATTTTTCAAGTAGCCGAGGAAAACCGAGATAGGCTTACGAGAATAGAAAAAGAAGTCATTACTCGCCTAGAAAGAGCAGAAATGCGCCATAACCAAATGGAGACTAGGATAATAGCACAGGAGGAGACACTTCTGAAATATCCTAAGTCAAGTGAAGGCAGCATAGAGGATATAAGAAAAACAAGGTGGGCAGACTTAGAAACCCAACCTATAAGCAGGAATGCTACAGGCGCAGGAGAAAGTCCTTACATGACGCCAGGTGTACCAATTGCGGCATCGACGCCACATGAAAACGCGATGCACACCCAGGTGATAAACGTCATTAGGGCAAGCGAAGAAAAACCTAGGAAGTTTTCAGGTAGTCACTGTAGTATGACACCAAAATATTGGTTAAAGGAAGTGACTGAATATCTCAATGATGCACGAATACCGCAGGAGCGTAGGCTACGTGCTATAGAGAAGTTAACAGAGGGGGAGTGCGCATTATGGTTTCGCAGCTTCCGTTACACTTTTGATACTGTTGAGGAATTCCGCGAGGCATTCTTGAAGAGATATTGGGACGCCGCGACTCAGCAGAATTTACGGCTGGATTTGTATGCCAAAAAGTACAGCACGAACAACCCGACGAAGTACGCAGAATTCTTCATATCGCAGATGTGTCGTTTTAAAGAGCTGGATCAAAAACCTAGTGAACTGGAGCTATGCATTGCTATCGCCAAACAGCTTCCATACGAGATCCAAAGGCTACTAATCTCGGCTAATGCGAAAACGGCTATGGAAATGGAGACAGTTCTAAGGCAACTGGACCTCACCACAGCAAATAGTATGCGTCAGAGTCGAACCGTGGAACAAGTCCACGTGACCAACACACAGACTGACCAACAGCAAGCTCCAAGGAACAACAAGGCCACGAGCACAGAAACTTTAGATTCCTATGGACGGCAATGGGAACAGGAACCCAGAAAATGGCAGTCAAGGTACAAAGGAAATGCTAATAAAGCAGGAAGAGGTCGAAGTTCGTGGAATAAACACAATAACAGGGGCAAACCGTACCATAACAATGGAGGTAATAATGGCCAGGAAGGCAATAATAGAAACTGGAGACCCCCAAGAGAGAAGAAATAACTTCGATGACGAGGCAGAAGAGCGATATCATGCTTCTTTGCGATACCTCGAAGAAAGGGGAGATGAGCCCCAGAAATCACAAGTCCGCTGGCAAGAAGTCATGCAGAACAGGACATCGCCAGACAGATATGGAGATGGAGCTAAGAGTTTGGAACTACAGCGCAGCGAACAGGAGAGAAGGAACTCCAAAGGGGCGGGCGCTGAAGAAGAAAAAAAAACGCCAAAATTAGAAGAGCTCGAGACTGATGGATGGAAGTCTATTAACATCATCAATTGGATAGCCAAACCAGAAGAATTGATTGAGGATACAGGAGGACCACAGGTCATGGTCAAGAGAGAATTGCCTATTATAATTGTGAGAGTGGCAGGATTAAAAGTCAGAAGTCTGCTAGACACAGGATCAACAGTGAGCCTGATGACACAAGCTCTATATAATGAAATAGCCCGGAGAGAGAACATTTTGAAGATACCGATCTCCAGTGTAAAAATTAAAGGGGTAATTCCAGACAGAACAATGATATGTAAATACCAGGTATTCCTAGATTTACAGATAGGAGGCTCGATTTTCTCACAGAGTTTCCTGTTAGTAAACAAACTACCTTATAACCTACTTATTGGGGCAGAGTTTATAAGGGAATACAGAGTGATAATTGACCTAGCACAGGACAGGGTTATGTTCCATGTGAATGAAGAAGCTGAAGGCTTAGAGGTCGCACTCAATGAAATTGAACCAGGATCCAGTGAACAAGTATGGCATACATACAGAGATGTGGCTGATGAAGAAGTGTTAGCTATGGAGCAGTTAGAAGCGGAGCTCAAAACACTAGCCACAGACTTGGAAAAAGATCTGGAACCCAAATTGGAAGAATACATTTCGGAGAAGCTAGAAGAAGCGAAAATTGGGCTAAAAGAGAAGGAAAATTTAAAGCAGTTATTGCTGGAACAGAAGGAAGTCTTTGATTCGAGACCTGGTCGGATAAAGAACTTCACTTATGCTTTTCAAGTCAGTGATTGGACACCATTTAGGCAGAAACCCTACCCTATAGCTGAAAAGCATTATGCTAAAGTGAAAGAGGCAATTCAGGAGATGTTGGAGGCCGGTGTTATTGAGAAAACACCTACGCCTTATGTAAGTCCATTGGTAATTGTACCAAAGACAGACGGATCTGTCAGAGTCTGCTTGGACCTGAGACGCTTAAATTTGAGAGTTATTCCGGAATTTGACCAAGTGCCACCTATTAAAGAGATCCTCAGGAAGTTTAAAGGGAAAACTATATTCTCAAACTTGGATATCACATCCAGTTTCCACCATCTTGAATTAGAGAAGAAAACTAGTCTGTTGACAGGATTTATGTTTGATCAACATACATTCACATTTTTAAGGCTACCTTTTGGGTTGAAAACAGCTGGTTCAGCCCTGATAAGAGCGTTAGATCGCAATCTATCAGATGAGGTTAAAGAGAGTACCATCAGATATGTAGACGACATTCTACTCACATCAGAATCTCTGGAGGAGCACATGAGAGACCTGAAGAAGTTGCTAGATGACCTTCGAGAGGCTAACTTTAAGGTCAATATCAAGAAATCGCACTTCTGTCAGAGGGAAGTTAAATTCCTAGGGCATGTTATTGATGCAAATGGAGTGAAGCCTAATCCAGATAAATTGGAGGTAATTCGGAATTTCCCTCGACCCACGAAAGTTAAGCACGTCCGACAGTATTTGGGAGTAATTGGATTCTTTTCGAACCACTGCCCAAACTATACTGCGACAGTAGCACCACTGCAGGACCTATTGAAGAAAGGCGGCAGATGGAATTGGACGGAGCAATGTCAGGAAGCATTCGTGAGGTCAAAACAAATGCTTTTGGAATATGTGAAACTGGGATACCCAGATTATACCCAGAAGTTCATCATACAGACGGATGCATCACTTATTGGGATTGGAGCGATGCTATTCCAGGAAAATGTTGACCAGCCTGAGAAGAAAGTTTTTATCGCCTTTATCAGCAGAAGACTGAGAGCCCATGAGAAAAATTACACGATCACAGAGATAGAATTGCTCGCAATTTTGTACGCGTTGCAATCGTGGCACAAACTCGTGTACGGCTTCCGAATAGTTCTGAGAACAGACCATAAAGCTTTAACATTTTTGTTAAAGACAGATTTGTCTAGTCAGAGATTGACAAGATGGTCCCTGTATATCCAGTAATTTAATGTGGAAATAGAATACTGTCCAGGGAAAGAGAATGTAATACCGGACATATTAAGTCGTTACCCTAGAGAAGAAGAAGTACTAGCGGTCCAGATTGAGAATCGAGATCAGAAGACGTTGGATGACTTAAGGAACATTACCAACCTACAACGCGAAGACCCATGGTTGAAGATGATAATCGATTACTTCGAGGGACGATTAGCAAGGGGAACTGCGATATACAGAGAGGCGGAGGCATTGGCAACAGAGTATGTAAGTAGTGTGGTAGTGACAGAGCTGTCTCACTTAGCAAGTGGTGAGCCCCTGCGACCTTGGAATGGAAAGAGCCATGCTAGGAGGGCGTGCTTGGATTCGTTTTTTTCGTCTCGTCATGCTCTTTACGGGAATGTAGGTATCGAAAAGGTGAACTTAGGGTTTTGGGTAAAAAAATGCGTTTTTCACATTTTTGTCGATTTTCGGAAAACGGGCCATGCTAGGAGGGCGTGCTTGGATTCGTTTTTTTCGTCTCGTCATGCTCTTTACGGGAATGTCGGTATCGAAAAGGTGAACTTAGGGTTTTGGGTAAAAAAATGCGTTTTTCACATTTTTGTCGATTTTCGGAAAACGGGCCATGCTAGGAGGGCGTGCTTGGATTCGTTTTTTTCGTCTCATGGTGCTATTTACGCGAATGTAGGTATCGAAAAGGTGAACTTAGGGTTTTGGGTCAAAAAATGCGTTTTTCACATTTTTGTCGATTTTCGGAAAACGGTCCATGCTAGGAGGGCGTGCTTGGATTCGTTTATTTCGTCTCGTTGTGCTCTTTACGGGAATGTCGGTGTCGAAAAGGTGAACTTAGGGTTTTGGGTCAAAACATGCGTTTTTCACATTTTTGTCGATTTTTGGAAAACGGGTCATGCTAGGAGGGCGTGCTTGGATTCGTTTTTTTTCGTCTCGTTGTGCTCTTTACGGGAATGTAGGTGTCGAAAAGGTGAACTTAGGGTTTTGGGTCGAAAAATGCGTTTTTCACATTTTTGCCGATTTTTGGAAAACGGATAACGTGATGATGACGTGCGTGATAGTATGTTTTCGTCTCGTTGTGCTCTTTACGGGGATATAGATATGGAATAGGTTAAAAGCTGGAAACATGTTTTTTTTAGTCACAAATGGGTTTTGTGATTTTCCCTCATATTGTGAAAACCGAAAACGTGAGAATGAAGTGTGTGATAGTATTTATTTCGTTTCATTGTCCTCTTTACGGGGATATAGATATGAAAAAGGCAAAAAGCTGGAAACATGGTTTTCTTATGGAAAAGGTGTTTTTTGTTCATTTTCGCGTTATTTGGAAAACGAATGAGGCGATTTTTATGATGGTCATGTCGATGTATTTATGTCGTTCTGTTTACGGGAATGTAGGTATGGAAAACCTAAAATGATGGTTTCCGTTATTTTTTTCGAGATCGTTGAGGAAAACGGGGAAAAATGTAAGAAACCAGATTTGAAGTCACGTTATGTTATGCGCTATGATGTTAGTAAAACATTTATGCATTATTATTATTATTATTATTTGTCTTGACTGGTCAGGGCTCACACGCAGAGAGAGAACATGTTTAATGCAATGAGAATTGAAAGCATTGAAGCTAGCCCACGGCGATCCAGACAGACACAGGTCTTATCATCGTACGTGCCTCGCAGCAGAGAGAGATAAGAGGCTGGTGTCATTATACAGTGTGCGGATTTATAATGTGTATGTCATAGCCTAGGTTCATTATGGACTCATCATGCAATGCAAAGTTTGAAACAATGAGTGAGTGTATAACATCATGATAACAGATTGGCATGGGCTCGAACAAAGCGGTTATTGGACATGTAATAAACAAAAGGGTGGGAATAATGAAAGGTCATATGATACATTTTTTTTATTTTTTATTTTTTTCAAAATAATTAAATAGGGTTTTATTACAAAAAATTATGTTTATTGACCCATGAATTATACGTGGAAGGAAAACCTAACCACTTTACAAAATATTTTGCACCTTTGACTTTAATTACTCGTTCAATGAGATAATCGTTGGGATATAATGTTTTTTGCACTTCTTCATAATAGAATCGTCCCTGAATGGGTTGACCGCTCTGATCTTCTAAGAGATACGTCACTGGTTGACCTAGCTTGACTTGGCGAATTTTAAAAATTTCTGTCGACCATTGTGGAGTATACGATTTTGAAAACACACTTCTATGTTTACTAATGCGAACAAAATCTCCAATTTTAAGGCGATGTCGCCTTGGATCTACCCTTTTTATAGGGTTAAACAGTCTATTGAGTCTGGGTAGGTTCTTGGTGACGAGGCGAGGTTTCATGCCGATGGTGGAATGAATGGTGTTGTTGTAGCGAGACACAAGTTGAGGTAACCAGTCTATCCATCGATAGGAACCATGTATTGTAAACTCTTTCCACATATAACTTTTTAATGTTCGATTGAACCGCTCGACCACACTGGCTTTGAGATTGCTATAGGTGGCATAATGGTGAATATCCTTAGATTTGAGAAAACTGGAGAAATCCTTGTTGAAAAATTCTTTCCCCTGGTCGGTTTGTAACAAGTGAGGTTGACGTTTTGATTGTTCAATAATATGTTGAAAGGCCTTTGTGACTAAGATACCAGTTTTATTTTTTACTGGTTGAACAAAAGCCATTTTGGAATAGACATCAATGACGGTCAACATATAGCGTACACCGTCGTTAACGTTAGAATAAGGTATCATTTCAACCAGGTCTGCCTGCCAAAGTTCATCGATTCCTTTGGAAATGACACGACGACGTTCATAAATGCGTCGGGCTGGTTTATGCAATTCATGAGCAATGCCCACTTTGATGGGGGATGGCTTATAAGATAATTTTAGCATCTCGGAGTTGTTGTTCAATGAGGGCGATTTCCGCCTCATGTCCAGTGTGACCAGCTTGTTTTGATGCATGAAGCAAGTATAAGCGCTCTACTAACTGATTGGGATTATTCCAAAAGGTTATATCTAGGTAGGGTTTTAATTTCTTAAACCTTACACCAGAGGCAGAGTGATGTTTTTGCTTACCAAAGATGTTTGCAATGATGGTTTTATATTTTTGGGATATATTGGCATTGACCTGCTGAGAGGATTTATAGTTTCTTTTGTGAGCGTTGGTGTCTAATAAAATGGATTTATATTTAGCAAGGTCCTCGGACGTAAAATCTTGTGTCGAGGGGGTGCGAGAAAATAGCAGCTTTAACAGACCTGGTGTTAATTTATAGTTGATCTTTTTAATGACAGCTTTCGTACGAGCAAATTTAATGGATGAATCCCCAATTTTAAAACTATCATTCTCATAGCGAACACCATACGTGGTATCTGTCTTTCCAATAAATAGAAGGGTCAAATACGGTTCCAGGGTTGCCCCATAATGTTTGATTAAAATGTTTTTGAGTTGAGCTTTATTTTGAGGGGTTGCCAAGACTTGTGAAAACGGAGACGATGTGGAGGAAGACGGTGTTGCCGCTATGACGGAAGATTTTTGTTTTGTTTTTAGAAACTGTTGAAGGGGTGACGATTTCTTTTTTCTTTCAGGACTAAATACGCTTTCGCTGTCACTTTCACTTTGTTCATGCTCTTTTTCTTCTTCCTTCTTTTCATGTTCTTGATGTTCTTGTTCACTAACATTAGAGGAGGAGGAAGAGGAGGATTTTACCTGTCGTGTGGATTCTGTTTGAGTAAATTTTGAACTTGTTATGGGTTTGGTTTGAGAGGTAGCAGCAGCAGCAGTAGCAGCAGAAGCATTAGGTTTAAATCTCATGGGATCAACCGATGATGGAGCATGTTTTATCATGGGTAAAGGATTGACGTTTTTTAAACGTTGCAATTCACGAAATTTATGTCGAATCGTATTTCGTGCCTCAATAATACGCTGCATGATTTGAACATGTTTCTTGTACCCTATGGCGTTCGCCATGGTAAAGGTAAAGACACACTAACAGGAAATGTCCAACCCTAGGTCTTTTTAAACAGAAATAAAATGATCAAAACCCAAGCGATAACGTCCCTCACATCGTTCACTCTGTTTATTTATGACCAAACAGGCATGGGGATGATGGTTCCAACACGAAGCACACAATTGCGTGAAAGCTGTAAAGGACATATCTGGATTCACATGATCTTGAAAAATATGATAGAGATTTCTAGAGTCTTGGCGGAAGAGAACGATGAGATTGGCATTGTCACGAATCAACTGTTTGGGGATTTTGGAATAGGTCTGAGCTAGATAAAAACAATCCACTTGTTTATGGCGTCCCATACTAAAATACTCTTGAATAATGGCCTGTCGTTGAGTGGCAATATCATCAAAAATTATAATGGAATCTGGTTGAATGCGGTCTGGTTGAATGACATCTTGAGGTGAGGTGAATGTAAAATAGCCCATGGCTTCTTTATTTAACGAAGACATAATTTGTTCCAGATACACGTACAGAGGCTGGTACAAGGATTTGGCAAAAATATAAATATTTTGAAATCGTAGGCCATGAGGTGCGGTAATAATGTTCAGCAAAACATTGGTCTTTCCACAACCCGAAGGCCCTACCATAATACATCGAACGGTAGATGGGAATAGGGTGCCATGACGTTTAGGTTCGCACACGGACAGTGATAGCTCTGAAACCAAATCAGAGACGGGCAAAGCATGGGGTTGTTTCATTAATTCCATTGTGTCGATGACTGAGTTTTTTTCATGTGTGTATAAGGTTTATATATATAGGCAAACGGTGAGTAAGATAGGTTAGTTAACGTCTATCACCATGGACGTGTTTGGGAGAGCTCGTGTAACCATGGCCACGGCCGCCTCTTTGTCAAAACAGTCACGAGAGGTGGCAACAAAAAGCTATGTCGATCGCAAAGTGCAAAGTGTCTATCACATGGCCCCGAGACTAACCGCTGAGGGCTATTCAGCCAATCATCATCGTATTATTGATGTGCAAGAGCCTCGAGACGAAAATGATGTCTGCACGAAACGTTATGTGACCTATCAAATGAAAAGGCTTTATAAATTTGTCCCATCTGTATTTTTAGTGTACCTGTCAAATCAAAAACTGGACAATGACGAAAACCATTCCCCACCACCACTACCACTGGTGAATGATGATCTTACCTATATGCTTGCTTCCGGTTTAAGTCGTTATCGACTGCATTATGATGGTGTCATTCATATTAAATATGCCATGCCTGATGAGAAACATTTAAAAATACAACTAAACGGTGATAGAGTGTTGGCCCACAACCATCAAAGAGTAAATGTGGGAGATGAATTATCCTTTCATCTTATGCTTACGTTTGAGGAAAAGGAAGCTGGGAAAACGGTGAATGATTTCCCGCTTTATATAGAATTGGAATATAGTGCTATGAAATAAGGTTCTCTACGTTAGTTGTTATCGAATGTTTGCTGTGAAAGGTTCACCAAGTAGCAGCATGGTGAAAAAAAGATATGCTATGAACATGAAAAAATCAAATCTCAAAAAGAGAAAAAAGCCAGGTCGGGAACCAAGTCGATCAGCCTCACACCCAGTGTTAAAACGTAAAAAAACTAAAAAAAATCTAAAAAGAGTGGCTATCGAAAAAGCTTTACAAGCGGTGCGATTGTCTACAGCTCCGAAATCGCAGCATTATGTATCGATAAAAAGAAAAGAAAGAAAGCAAAAACGTGGGCGAGTCATTCCTGTTGCTAAGCGTGGGGGTTTTTTGCCGGCTTTATTTGCAGGGTTGGCAGCTTTGGGGTCCCTTTTGGGTGGTGCCAGCGCTGTAGCGAAAACCATAAAAGCCGTCGAGCAAGGCAAGCAACAACTCAAAGAAAGCGAGCGACACAATAAAACGTTAGAAGCCATTGCGATGGGAGCTAGAAATGGCAACCCTTTAAAGCCAGTCTTTTATCCACAAGGTAATGGCCTACCGTCTAAGGAAAAAAAAAAATGTCCATCTTCATCGATAAGCGCTTAAGCCAACTGCCTCGTCATGCCATGACCCATGAAGAAGTGGAAAGCTATGCCAAACAACTAAAGATTTCTCATTTTCGAGGTGTATTTATGCGAAATGAATTACCTAAAGCACCGTGGAAAGAAGAACGAGCCATGATGAATTTAGATGATGATGCAGGCCCAGGAACCCATTTTGTAGCCTATGTGAAACAAGGTTCCACAGTATGGTACTTTGACAGTTATGGAAATTTACCACCCCCGATCGAGTTGATACGTTATTTGGGAAACCGGGTAAAGATATTCTATAATGTGAATCGTCAACAAACCTTTGACAGTCAAGAGTGTGGCCGTTTGAGTTTACATTTTTTATATAAGAGGTCGCGTTAAGCCATCAGTTTCATCATTATGAATGTCAACGCCAAGACCTTTACCGTGCACAGTCGCGGGCCTGAAGTGTCCCTGGATTTTTTCCCTCCCATTGAATTGCATCCCGAACAATCCTATGTGCTAGGATTAATTTCTTTGGAAAGTTACAACAGAATTTACAATATTCAAGTGGATATTAATGACAAATTTTATTATGATGATTATATGTTGACACTACCCCCTGGAGGTTATACTATAGACGATGTGCATGAGGCCATTAGCGTGTCGATGATAAAACAATTTGGTGTCAAACCATTTGCGGATGGGACACACAAATTTGAACTTACAGCCAATACAATAACTCATCGCTGTCGTATTTTCTCTACGTTTAACATTGACTTTGAAACACGAGTTCATTCTATTGGTCCTTTATTAGGATTTAAACCAAGAGTGTTGGCAGCTCAGCAACCCCATGAATCAGATTATCCAGTGAAATTCATCGAGGACCATCACATTTCTGTAACTTGCAATATTATTAGAGACGTATTTACGAATCAAGAACAAAGCCATTCCCTGTATGATTTTATTGTCACCTCTCCTTGCGGCTATATTATTCGTGAAAACCCTTCAGTGGTTCTCTATCATCCTGTGTGTGTCAGTGATATTAGTAATATTACCTTACGCTTAGTGAATAGAAACCAACAACTGATTGCTTTGGACGCCAACACCCCTGTGACCTACAAGTTGGTTTTAAAGACGCTATGAAATTTATCTATAAAGCAACAACAACGTCTACGAGCTCGGTTAGTTGCCCGCCGTGTATGAAACGGTTGACACGGGTAAACCGACAACGCTTACAACGCCTTGGTTATACGCTACACCCCAATCATGAACAAAGAGCTGTTGCAAGTGTTAAATCCCATACAAGTGGAAGATGGCGTCGTGCGCATTGATATGCATTCCTATCAACCTCAAGCAACAGGTCTGAATAACAATGACGAGATTCAATTCATAATTAACAATCAAGATATTTTTACTCTACCTCATGAAAGTGTCCTTCAAATTGAGGGTAAATTAATGAAAGCAGATGGCAGTACGCCCACAACGTCTGCGTTGGCGAATCATGGTTTGGCTTTTCTGTTTTCTGAAGTACGTTATGTGATAAATGATATTGTCATAGATATGACTCGAAATGTGGGCATGACTAGTCTTATGAAATTATATCCATCCTATAGCGAGGAGGAAAGTAAAACGCTTTCTATGGCAGGATGGTGTCCCAACAGTAGCAATAACTGGCTAGTTCATACCGATGGCACTTTTACAGGCTTCCTACCCTTAAAATTACTCCTTGGCTTTGCCGAAGATCACAAGCGTATTATTTTAAACGCAAGACAAAGTTTGTATCTGGTGAGAGACCGCAGTGATTATAATGCACTGAAAGGAGCCTCTGACCAAGTGATAGACTCAAAAATTCAACTGCTTCGATTACTATGGAAAGTGCCCCATGTGACGCTATCTGATCGTAAAAAGCTAAGCATGTTAAATTTGGTGCAAAAAGATAAAGCCTTGCCTATCGCCTTTCGAAGTTGGTGTCTGCATGAATACCCCTTGCTACCTACCACTGACACTCATAGTTGGAGTGTCAAATCGGCTCGCTCTACCGAGAGACCCCTCTATGTTATTATTGGTTTTCAAACCAATAGAAAATACCAACAAAGCAAAGATGTCACCTTGTTTGATCACATTCACTTGAGAAATATACGACTATTTTTAAATAATGTTTGCTTTCCCTATGAGGGGTTGGAACTCAATTTTTCAAAAAATAAGTTTGGTCCCCTTTATGACATGTTCGCTAAATTTCAATCGTCTTATTATGAAAAACAGGATTGTCCTATGTTGTCGCCACAAGGGTTTAAAGCAAAAGCACCACTGATTGTTTTCGACTGTTCGTATCTAGAAGAATCTATGAAAATCACCACCATTGATTTAAGGGTAGATTTTGAAACACAAGAAAATGTCCCAGACCATACCAGTGCCTACTGTTTGATTATTCATGCTAGACAAGTGAAATATCATCCTTTGTCCAATTATGTCACCAGCATGTAAGCCATCTGTGGTCGAATGAAAACAAAAAAAAGATCATCATTCATAGGATTGATGATAAGCGTCTGCATGCACAGTATCTGTTGCGCTCTGGCACTGTGCGCACATACGACAACAACAAACATCATGTGTCCCTCAATAAGCAACAGCAACAACAACGTGACAGACAAACCATGGAATTTAAAATGTGAATTTAATCGTTTGAAAACTTTTGAAGCATGGACAGTTCCCTTTATGGATTGTGGAGAATTGGCTGCGAGCGGATTTTATTACTTAAAACGTGGGGATGTGGTCAAGTGTATTTTTTGCAACATTGAAATTGGAAACTGGGAAATAGGGGATCGAGCCTTTAGCGATCATCAGCGATGGAGTCCATCCTGCCCTTACCTCAATCGCTATGATGTGGGCAATATTCCATGGAGTTTGAATTATCCGGTTATTGTACCAGACCCTACAAAACTAGGAGATACCTGTGGACCGTATGTGCAAACTATTCATTTGAATGCTGTTCCAAATTAAGCCAACACACTTGTTTGTAATAAAAGTGTAAGTTTTTTTTTGTTATGAATAAAACCTCAACAAATATTTCGCTGTTGTTCAATTCATTTTTTCCTTTTTTTCCCCTAAAGTCCTTTGATTTTGCCATGTTAAACCATGGCATGGGTTAGTTGTTGATTAGACGTCAATGAGGTAACAAGTAAAAATAAAAAAGCATGATGCGTACACTCATCGTGGATTGTCAGGGGTTTAAAATTGCAGACAACAAATTTATATTTAAGGAAGTTGCTTTTATCGATTGTAGTACGTTTTGGGTGTCTAACCCTATTCATTTGGTGTTTAAACCTCCCTATGCTTTCGAGTTGCTTAGTGAAAAAGATAAAAAACAGAGCCAATGGATTGAAAATCATTTGCAGTTAGCATGGAACAAGGGTGATATTTCTTACAAGTATCTTGACATTGTCATGAAAGCCCATTTGTCCTCGGCCAATGTCTTATTTGTTAAAGGGAGTGAAAAACGCCAGTGGCTTCAACCATTTCTACCCTCTCACTGTCAATGTATTGACCTTTTAGATCTGGGTTGTCCATCCCTGCAAACGCTTATGGACACTTGTCCTTGCGACAATATTCAGAATAAAGCCTTAGCGCATGCATGGCAATTGTTTCATTGGCTCACCACGAGTGCATGTTGGGAGTTGTTCAATAAAATGAAAACTGAAAGTGTATCGTCCAATGATAGCAGTGAGACGTGTACACGTGAGGTGATAACATCAACGTTATAGACATGGACGCCACTACAATCGACAAGGCTATTGGAAAGTTCTTTGTGTGCAAGAAAAAACTGATTAGCTTTACACAACATGAATTATTAGCACTACCTAAATCATTTCTTTTTTATGTTGCTGCCAACGCTGTCAAAGAAATTTGGGAAAAGGCGCCTGCCGAGTGGACTAACGACTCTGTATTGAGTGAACTACAACCATGCAGTCATTTTTCCCATCACAAGCAATTAACCATGGCAAAAATACCTTCCATTCGACAGTGTGCCACATGCCAATTAATGAAATTATATCATGGTCATAAAACTCAGTGTAAAGACATTGTTTCATCATTCCATGGCTGTCATGCGGAAAACAACCACCACCTACCATGCTCGTCAGGAGCTGCCGACAAACAACAACAGCAAGAACAAGAACAAGAAGAAGAAGAAGAAGAACAACAAAAAAAGTGTTTTTCACCGATTGAAACCTCTATGTCCCAGGTGTACTGGCCGTGGAATTATTGATAACATTATTAAAAACTTACCATTCGAAGCTCACTTACCTGCTTACAGCTTTTGCGGCCCTGGTACTCGTCTTCAAGATCGTTTGAGGAGAGGGAATATGGGAATCAATGCTTTGGATCATGCATGCCTTAATCACGATAAAGCCTATGAAAACAGTGATCCCACACTAAGACGCATTGCCGACAAAGTCTTGTTAAGCATTGCCAAGCAACGATTAACAGCTTCAGATGCCAGTCTAGCAGAACGAATGGCAGCATTTATAGTGATTGGTGCTATGAAGAGCAAATTACTTTTATCTAGATATGGACTTTAACGTAATGAATTTATTTAAAAAAATGTATAGTATCACTGTTATCATGACAAAAAAATAAATAAAAAGACAAGAGTCCATGTTGTGTTTTTTTCCATTATTATTATTCACTCATAGTTTCATTATTATAATTATAAATGACAAACAATAAAAAAGGGACAGCAGTGCATCATTAAAAATTATTACTAATTGTAGTAAATCTATTTTTTCAATCACAAACAATAAAAAAGGACAAAAGTCCATTATTTTAACTAATAGTTTCATTATTATTATTATTATAAAAAATTATATATACATGGTAATTGTACTAAACCTATTTTTTTAAATCACAAACAATCAAAAGAAAGGACAAAAGTCCATCATTATTCATCAGCTTCAAATAGCAGTCTAGCAGAACGAATGTCAGCATGAAATCTTTATCTACTCTAGAACCAGTTTTTTTTGTTAAACGCTTATTATTGAATAAAATAACATGTTACTAGAATTTGATCATTATAAATTATAATAAAAATTGCATAAAAATTGCTATAAATGCTATTTTAAATCACAAACAATAAAAAAGGACAAAAGTCCATTATTTTAACTAATAGTTTCATCATTATTATTATAAAAAATTATATATACATAGTAATTGTACTAAACCTATAAACAAACAAAAAAATCTACCATTAAGCATAAGTTTTGAAAATTTATTTTTATTATTATTTATCATGGTAAACGTTGAGCAACAATTAATAAACGTCAAACTGTTGAACCCAAAAAATAATTTTATTTTATTATAGTCATTAAAGAGTAGGGCATGAATAAACAAAAAAGTTACGGCTAGCGTACAATGATTATTCGTTTTCAATTTTTACAAAACGAACCATGCATCGATTATTTTTTTCACCCTCATAAATTAAATAGACAGGGTGAATACTGGAATTGACATCTTCCATAACATTATCAGGTAGGTTATTAAATCGTGTGGGAAGAAATGTCTCAAAGTCTTGACAAATGCAAAGAGCTCGTTCACCAAATTTGGTTTTCAGTTTTTGAATTTTATGTATGCGAAAGGGTGTTTGCGTAGGCAATTCACTCATTTTCTTGCGTGCAAAGCCACAATCTTGACCAATGGCGTTCAAGGCGTCCATGGTTGTCTATAACCAAAGAAAAGAGTGTTACTTTCTAACACTCTTGTTCTTATATTACAATAGCAATAACTTTGTACATTAAAGTATATTGTTTTTTTTTTTAAATCCTGAGTGTTTATGACCTGAAGTTGTAGATAGATAGTATTGGATAAAAATATAATAATAATGTTTGTATCATTTTTTCAGTCAAAACATACATTTGGAAATTATTTAATAGGAAATGTTTTATCAAAATTAAGTGTGAATCTCTCTTGGAGGTAAATGCATGTCTCTGTTGTGAATGGGAATTAGCCTATCATTCCCTAGTCGAATGACTTGTATTCGTTTGCTCTGTTGTTGTGCAAATTCACACAACATTCTGTTAAATAAATAGTATCAACAAATACTAAGAGCAAACATGGAATGCTTTTGGTAACCTATAAAAAGGCAAAGTTAACACGCTATGCATTTAATAACCATGTCTACATCCAACAAAACAAAATTCAAAACTACAAATTTAAACCAGTGTGTATGTGTTTATCAACGTGAATACACGATAAACTAAAACAAACAAACAAACAAAATAGCCAAATGTATTCTAAACGTCAAGTATGCACCTGAAAGCCGAATGTAAACAAAAAAAAGCGATAATCATGACATCATGTGGTTAGTTTCTAACAAATCTCATTCTATGAGGCGAATATTGATTGATAGGTAAGCCAAGACAAAGTTGGCGAAATGCTTGTTGTCGATACGAAGTGATTGATTCCTCAGCAGGAAATTTATAAAAATGAAAACAAAACATTTGAAAAGTTATTGGAAAATAAACATTAAACAGGGGTTTTGTAAATATTGTACACCAGAAATCTGGAAAATGATCCTCGTCAGCTAATTTAACAATCACTTGATTCATGGTTAAACCGTACCATGCTTTATGAATCACTTGCGTGGATACATTATTTTCAAAGTCAAAATTTAGCATACAGGATTTACAAAAGTGATGCCCTGGATCATAAACTATGTCATCATCCATAATGATGTCATAAAACATGGTATCAATGCGTACTTTCGTGTTTCTATATTCTGAAGGATAGGCCACACGTTGAGGATTATGAGACATCATCGTGGCATATTCATTGAACGTAGTGTGTTTTGTGACGATAAAACGATCTTCATCATGGCTCATGATTGAATCTGAAAAGTAGTCGTTGCCGTTTACTAAGTGAATAAATAAAAATACTATGTACTATATACACTGTCTGTCCCCTAAGTCAATGGCAAAAATAAAATAAAAAATAAGCAAAACACAAATAAATAACCATCTGTCTGTTGACTTCTTTAGGTTAGGTTAGGAAAAAAACATGTAACAGGTTAAAGAAACAATTTCTGTTCAGATATTTCAAATATATCACCACTCATAACTCTAGCCATAAAGTGAGAGTTTTGTCCTCCGTAAAAGCAGCAGATTATTATTCTTTTGTTCTTGCATGAGACCTACTAAGCCACACCCTAGTGTGGCCTATTAAGCCGCATGCCTACTGAGGGTGAATGGTCACCTTGCCGAAACATGAGGCCTACTAAGCGACAACAATAGTGAGGGTGGCTACTTGTTTGTTTTTTTCCTAACCTAACCTAAATAAGTCAACATGTTTTTAATCTAGCCTGTGCACAGTGAACCATGGAAACGTTGATGCATGGCTCTCTTTATGCGTTGACAGGCAAATAGCACAAGACATACAGTTTATGTACAACTATTTACAGGCATTCACACATCCATGCATACACCCATGCACGCAGGTTAAAAAACAAAAATTATATGATACACTACAATTTTTTATTTTTATTCCGAGGCTCAAGATGGCATCTCGCATTTGATAGCAACCAAACCAAACACTTGCCGTGTTGTACAACAACAATAGCTACAACCACTACTGGTTGTAACCAAATGGGACGCTTGTCATCATATCCTGACACCACTGTCTCTTGTCGTCCAACAAAGCGAGTGTTTGTTTTCGCTGCTTCATTAAAAATAAATCATGATTTTTTGAGAGAATCCTAAACTGACTATGTGCCATGGCTGTGTGGGTCTGAAGGACATGTAAATAATCATCCACACAGAGTTGTTTAACCACATGCTGGCTAATCCCTTTGGCTCGCATAGATTCGCATCGATCCACCTGTCGAAAACTATACATTTTCGGAGCGAGACCTACAAACTCAGTCATCATGGTGTCTGAACACTCATCTTTCATTAAACCAATTTCTTTTTTGTTCAGACGGGGGATATCGAACACGTTCTTCTCACTAAACGAGAACGTGTCAAACCATTTTGGGTTTTGTTTCATAACGACATACGGATCACAGTCACGGATATGGTAAATAAAACTATCCGTGTCTGTATATAACAAGGAAATGGTACCAAATCGCTGTATTGCAAAACCATAATGGAATTTATACATGTGCAATTTTGAAAAATCTAATATGACTTGGCCTAAATAGATAGGCTTATTCATGACCACTTTAGTTTTGGCAAGTTCAATAGTCAGTAGATCATGATCAATAATGTTTAAAGATTTGAAATTTGGTTTTGCAATATATTTTTGAGCCCCCCATCTGCCATGCCATGTATTGACCAACTTAATGTCCCTATACTGCCGTACATTTTCCAAACTCTTGCCATAGATACAATTATTCATCAGTTTAAAAAAATTGATTTGAAATGGCTGAGTGGCACTTTGTCTGTGACTGGTATTTAAATCCATGTATGGTTTCAACCACGGTTTCTGACAAAAAGAAATACCTCTATGGATTTTTTTCAGGGTTAAGCCCTGAGCTAAACATTCTACCAGCATGTCAATATGCAACACATAGTGATTTTTATCATACAAGGTACCCATCAATTTCTTATGATTGCCCTTACTCTCGGGCGGCACCATTTTCTCTATGCAAAAGGGGAAATCACCATGACGCTGTCTGAGATGGGGGGGATAAGCTAAGTCGACATCAAGAACATACCCTACGTCCTGTTGCTTGCTAGCGCTATGCACATTAAAATCTTTAATTTCATCCTCAGACAGCCAGACAAAGTTTCTGTACGGCAGTGGTCGACTCATAGCGTGACCGTATAAATTGTTTACGTCGAAATACATTAGATAGGATTCTGGTTCTTCGGGACAATAATCAGGCATGTAATGATTATTTGCCTTGGCATGTCGCTGATTGAGCGATACGAATCCCCCACGAATCCCTTTTTCCATCATGAGTACCATATCGGGATCCGTCAGTAAATCAAGCTCAATGTGGGTAAATTTGAGGGCGGCGTCCCAACTTAACCCTGGACTGGTATAGTAGTGAGCGGGGTCAAGGCCATAAATCCTGTGACATAGCTGACGAAACGTTTCAAAAACGTCGGTCAACAACAACACGTCTAATTTTAAGTAGTGCATAGCATACTGGCCCATGGTTTCTATGCCAAACACTCGCCAAACATGCTGTGCATGGGCATAGTCTTCTTCACTGATGGTGCTTTGAGTCAATTGAGAAAAGAATTTTTCTCTTGGCGGCAAAGTCGTTTCTTCAAGCACCTCGTAACTTTCCACATAATCGTATGGAAAATGGCCTTTACGAACACACAATTTAAATTGATTTGTATCCGTAAAGTGGGAATGGGTATGTTTCAACTCATCTTGGCTTAAGCCTTTCACAAGACTATCCAGCGAACTAGACATAAACTTGAATGAGTCGAGAAAGCGAATGCTCATGCTTCCTTTTCTCCATGAAAGTGAGGTAAAGCTCTCATGGTTCTTAGCCAAAATGCTGAATTTGCTCATATCTACATGAGCAAATTGTTTTACAATGAAGTGAAGGTCATACCGGGAGAAATTGTGTAAGAAGACAGGGAGGAAGCGAGGTGTAGAGTACTTCAAATTGCATTCGTTATGGGCAGCACCTCTAAAATGCCCTGTCCTGTGGCAGTGGTCTCTTACTTTTTTTTCTCCGCCTAAGATTGGCTTTTCACATATGTGGCAGGTGGTGGCTTGATCATATTCTCTTTGCTGTACGTCATTCATCTGAATTGGTACAGGGTTGTTCAAAATAGTTTCTACTTTGCCTGCTAAAGCCGCCATTTGATCAACAAACCACCGCGCACAATCCTGACCTTTATGACTTACATACTCACATTGTGAATTATCATAGTGACAGACAACATAATAGGCTACAGCAAAAGGCTCATGTTTCTGCACTGGATAGGTTGAGCTTGTATGGGGGCTTGGTTCACATCCCTGAATGGGAACAGTAAGGGCCTCAAAATCAGCGTAAACAGTAAATGGTACCATCTCTTGTTTATTAGTGGCCTTAAATTTTAAGACTGCGTCATTCCCTTCGGGCAAGACTAGCTTTACTGCCGTCTGCCCTTCACAGTCTTCCGTATGTCGTTTCAAAAGTTCATCAGTTGTAAAATACTGAAGGCAGCGCTCACAAATATGTTTCTTACCATCATGATTAGACACTTGGCTGCTCACCAATTTACTTAAATTCTTTATCCAACAGTAATGGCTTTTATCCCCATCAGACAGGAAAAGCAGGTGAATGTGATGTTGCTTTACCTGTTTGGTGGCATACAAGGGGCCCACAATATTGGATCCTTCGATGCCATACACCATGAATGAGAAATTTGGATTATCTTTCTCAAATAAATGAATTTTATCTAGAGGCATGGGAAATGAAACACGCTCGAGATTGAGAGTTTGTTTCATGCGGTTAAACAATTCTTTGTACTTCCCTGGTCTATCACAATTACTGCCCTGACAGGGTTGCAGGCAGCTCACTATACTCCACAAAAAGCAGTAATCGTCTTTGTTGCGTATGTTGATCACTGCCTTTCTGGAAGCGATAAAGCTCGGTGTGGCAATATAGCTACTTCCTGCATTCAATGGATTGTATTTACAAATATTGATTTGCAAATAGGCAATGCTATTGAGGGCCAAGCCACTGGGACCCTCTTGCAACTTATCAAATTTAGTGATAAGCGCTTGAATAGCTTTCTCCTGATACCACGTTTCCAAATTATCGGCTATCAGTACTTTCTCCATTTTTGTACAAAGGTTGAAGGTGTGTTTCTCTTCAACATTATTTTTTATCAATGTAAATTCACATAGTAGTTCGAAGTTTATTTTTAAAGCCTGATGCAATCTTAAGCCTTGTTCACATTCACTCAAAAAAATGGGAAAACATAATTCCACAAAATCTTTAGGCGACAGACAGTGATTCGCATTGTAAATTCGGCCTGAGCATACTCGCGTTTTGAAACATTTGGCCAAAGGCTGCCACACTAACACTTCACTCTCTGATATAGACATGATTATAAAATGGACTAATAAACGTGCAACCCTTACCTTAAAATAGGTTAATCCAAAATCTCCAATTCCAAACGACCACACTTATCGATTTTTACTGACTGGCACACACAATCTCGTTCACAGGTAGACAATGGTTGTAGTAATTTGGGCCCCCAGCAGGAAATGATCACCAACAAAGTTGTTATAGTTTTAATATCAACGACAAGGTTTATCTTGTTTTTTTTGGTTTCCAATGATTTATCTGAAAAACAAACCAATACAATCCGTTATTAGTCATGGTTATATACATTAAACATGTGCATTCATTCATTCATTCATTCATTCATTCATTCATTCATAAGACTTGCTAAAAACAAAAGGTTTCAAGTGTGCACACATAAATAAGACACTCACTCGAAAATAACAAAGTCATTTACAAAGACTCACCTCTTTTTTTAATATCGAAAGCGTCAAGGTAGTTAAAACCTATTCACTCCATATATATCTTCATTCTAAAACAATAATAAATACACGCCATAAGTATATAAATTTCCGTGAAATAAATGACACGCATTTAACAACAACAACAACAATAAAAGTAATGGAACAACATGTACTCACCATATAATGAATTATAATACTTTCAGCAAATGTGCTCTTTGCCGCCACTGTCACTGTCACTGTCTCTCTCTGTCTGCTTTCCCAGACTTAATGATGTTGTTTTTAAAAATCTGCAACAAACGAAATCCCCCAAAAATACCATCAGTCACTAACTTACTTTTCATGCATACACAAAATAACAATAAAACCAATCATGCCATAATTAACAATAATGAACCTACCTTAGTACAAGTATGGGCGCGGTTCACGTAATATTTTACAAAGAGCATAAGGCACTTGCATCCGTCACCTTCAAAGATGAACACGAGAATGATGAGTCTCTCTTACCCTCAGAACATATATGTCTCCTCAACAAGATGCAAAGTTAACACTTTACTTTTTTTTTGTTCCTACGAGTAGGATGTCATGGAGCGCACAAGTCAGAGCGATTCTCACAAGCTTTTGCAATCTCTGCATGAGTATGCGTGGGAATGCAATGATCAGCTTTTCGACAGAGCTGTATGTCCTTCATCGAGATATCGAGTAACACGTCTGGGTCAGATAACAGCCACCTGCATGCGAACAACAGGCTGTTATCTCTCTCTGCTGCGAGGCACGTACGATGATAAGACCTGTGTCTGTCTGGATCGCCGTGGGCTAGCTTCAATGCTTTCAATTCTCATTGCATTAAACATGTTCTCTCTCTGCGTGTGAGCCCTGACCAGTCAAGACAAATAATAATAATAATAATGCATAAATGTTTTACTAACATCATAGCGCATAACCTAACGTGACTTCAAATCTGGTTTCTTACATTTTTCCCCGTTTTCCTCAACGATCTCGAAAAAAAATAACGGAAACCATCATTTTAGGTTTTCCATACCTACATTCCCGTAAACAGAACGACATAAATACATCGACATGACCATCATAAAAATCGCCTCATTCGTTTTCCAAATAACGCGAAAATGAACAAAAAACACCTTTTCCATAAGAAAACCATGTTTCCAGCTTTTTGCCTTTTTCATATCTATATCCCCGTAAAGAGGACAATGAAACGAAATAAATACTATCACACACGTCATTCTCACGTTTTCGGTTTTCACAATATGAGGGAAAATCACAAAACCCATTTGTGACTAAAAAAAACATGTTTCCAGCTTTTAACCTATTCCATATCTATATCCCCGTAAAGAGCACAACGAGACGAAAACATACTATCACGCACGTCATCATCACGTTATCCGTTTTCCAAAAATCGGCAAAAATGTGAAAAACGCATTTTTCGACCCAAAACCCTAAGTTCACCTTTTCGACACCTACATTCCCGTAAAGAGCACAACGAGACGAAAAAAACGAATCCAAGCACGCTCTCCCAGCATGACCCGTTTTCCAAAAATCGGCAAAAATGTGAAAAACGCATATTTAGACCCAAAACCCTAAGTTTACCTTTTCGACACCGACATTCCCGTAAAGAGCACAACGAGACGAAAAAAACGAATCCAAGCACGCCCTCCTAGCATGACCCGTTTTCCAAAAATCGGCAAAAATGTGAAAAACGCATGTTTTGACCCAAAACCCTAAGTTTACCTTTTCGACACCGACATTCCCGTAAAGAGCACAACGAAACGAAATAAACGAATCCAAGCACGCCCTCCTAGCATGACCCGTTTTCCAAAAATCGACAAAAATGTGAAAAACGCATTTTTTGACCCAAAACCCTAAGTTCACCTTTTCGACACCGACATTCCCGTAAAGTGCACAACGAAACGAAATAAACGAATCCAAGCACGCCCTCCTAGCATGGCCCGTTTTCCAAAAATCGACAAAAATGTGAAAAACGCATTTTTTGACCCAAAACCCTAACTTCACCTTTTCGACACCGACATTCCCGTAAAGTGCACAACGAAACGAAATAAACGAATCCAAGCACGCCCTCCTAGCATGGCCCGTTTTCCGAAAATCGACAAAAATGTGAAAAACGCATTTTTTGACCCAAAACCCTAAGTTCACCTTTTCAATACCTACATTCGCGTAAATAGCACCATGAGACGAAAAAAACCAATCCAAGCACGCCCTCCTAGCATGGCCCGTTTTCCGAAAATCGACAAAAATGTGAAAAACGCATTTTTTTACCCAAAACCCTAAGTTCACCTTTTCGATACCTACATTCCCGTAAAGAGCATGACGAGACGAAAAAAACGAATCCAAGCACGCCCTCCTAGCATGGCTCTTTCCATTCCAAGGTCGCAGGGGCTCACCACTTGCTAAGTGAGACAGCTCTGTCACTACCACACTACTTATGTATGGTATAATCAGATATTACACAAGTGGGACGATGTAGATCACACACGTCAAAGGATTGTAATTCCTGCATCTTTGCAGAGGAGATTAGTATGGCTAGCCCACAGAGCATTTGGCCATCCGGGGATAGATAAAATCTGTGCTCTGTTGAAGGAAGCATTTACTTGGCCAAAATTGAGAGAAACGGTGAGAAATGCTATTAGAACATGTGATCTTTGCCAAAGGGTAAAGCCGAATCCCTTTTTAATGAGGCATCGACCTATCCCGTTGTTACCAGAGAAGCCAAGGCAGCTATTGAGTATCGACAACTTTGGACCATTGCCTAGAGCACGTAGAGGCAATAGACACATTTTTGTAGCCATGGATGTATTTTCGAAAATGGTGGTGTTGTGCCCCATTCAAAAGACAAGTTCAAAACAGGTCTTGAAGCGCCTGAAAGAGAGAGTTATTCCGATTCTTGGGAAGCCGGATAACATTCTCTCGGACCACGGAAGTTGCTTTACTAGTGCAGAATTTCGTCGAGAACTGGAAACTCTAGGAATTAGGCAGATTTTATCTACCATTCGCCATCCTGAGGCAAGTCCCGTTGAAAGAGTAATGAGAGAGATCCAGAAATACATGAAGATCTACTGTTCTGAAGCGAATTGGCGTTGGATTGAATTTCTAGAAGTAATTGAATACTGTATAAATAATACTGTACATGAGGCGACAGGTCAGGTTCCCGTTACTCTACATCTGGATCAGAGACCAGAGAGACCGTGGAATGGTGTTATTCCATTACCTGTAGACGCACAGCCCGGTAGAGAATTGAGGATCCAACGAACCTTTGAATATCTCAAAGCACAGGCGGAGAGACGTCAGAGAAGGAATCGTGCGAAGAGGTATCATAAACCGCTTCTCGTGGGACAGAAAGTTTTAATTAAGAAACCCGCCAGTTCAGATCCAGAGGCACGGAAGTATAAAAAGTTCATTTTTGCTTACCACGGCCCGTTCGAGGTGATAGGAGACCTCCAGAACAATGCATACAGGTTAAGGCATTTAGAGAATGGAAACGAGGTCGTTATGAACATAGCCAACTTAAAAATTTATTACTCGCCAGAAGAATTCGATGAACCAGAAGAAGAATTAGTAACGCACACCCAACTCAACGTGGAGAGCGGAGGCAGCCAAGCAGGCAGACCTGAATGTTGGAACGGCGAGACGGGACGAGAAGCAGACAGTTTACCCAGTGTAAGCGGAGAGCAGAAAGAATGCCAGTGTTTGCGAGAATTCTATGAAGAAATGGTCAGAGTGGCCAGAGAGGTTGAGGCTGTAAACGCGACCCTTCGCAGGGAGAATAGACAGCTCAGAAACAAGGCCGAGTGTGGAAGGGGGAACACTACTAACCCACTCGTAGCCAGACAAGGTGAAGGACCCCAGACGTAAACACAGACGGTGGTCGACAGTCAGCTGGTTACTTATATAAGCCACTTGCATTGGACTTTTATAAGTTTTGCAAGGGGAACATGAACCCGATGGGGTTATGCTGACTAGAATCGAACATGGTTCTCAGAGACTGTGATCTCAGTAAAAAGGTTCCACCAGGGAGCGAACCAGAGATCTGTACAGGGAGTTTCTTGGTAAAAACCCCTCGAAAGAAATGTATATTTAATCACTGGTGTGATTTTTGATGAAATGGCATTATTTATTAAAATAATGTAGGAAATAATGAGCAGATTATATCATTATAAGACGATTTGGTGTAAGCTATTGGAGTCTTGGAGCACAGAGGAGGGCAGAGCTGACATTTACTAATTGGCCCAGAATTGTGGGTTGGTCCCAGTGGAGCCACGTCCATCTCTGTCACCCCATTATGTCGTCTGGAGCAGGGGAGAGGCCTGAATAATGACATAGTTATTCCCCGACGGAGAATAGATTTGGAGTAGGGGCGGAGAAATGCCCAGAAAAATCATTGATTACTCGTGATTGGAGTAACGAATCGAGATAAGAGTTGCACACAGGTGAATATCTTGGCAAGAAGATAATTTTAGAGTCTTTTACCTGCGAAATTGGTGCATATTTAGTGATGTGCGTAAGGACTGTAAAACGACCATTGTTCGCGGATGGATGTGAAGATGTTGACGGGGATTTCCCGATTAGGTAGCGTCCCACGCCATGGAGAAAGGAATTAATATTAATTAATTGGACGAGCGATTCCTTTGCACACAGATAGTTTTGGGACCTGTGAAGAGAGAGGAACACAATGATCATGGTTTGAAGACCTGAATCATGCTGTGAGAGGAGCCAAGATTACGCGGGAAGATGTTGCTCTACTTTCTGTGGAAATCCGATATAAGGGAGTAGACCCCAGGAGGAGCTCTCTGTTCTAGCTCAGTTGTTACTCACTTGAAGCTCAGTCGAGACGCAGTCAAGTTCAGTCTACATGCCGCCAAGCGCAGTTACAGCCAGTTATAGTCTTACTCAATTGACAATTGTAGCACAATGGCAATAAGTTGCAATCAGTATGCAGCAAATATGCAGCAGTACGAGACAGCGTGTAAGTCGCATACAGAAGTCTTCAAATAAGCTACGTGCAGTCTTCGAGTGAAACTTCAGTCAGCTACAGCCAGGTTGAAGCAAGTTCGTCAAGGCAAAACGCATGACGATTCTATTCATCAAGACGCCGAACAAAGACTGGTATGTGTAATAGAAACAGTAAATATGCTTGTATGAATAATAGTCGTGATACAGGCATAATCAGCCGCACGAACTATGACGTGTTCAGTTACGAAGCACCGTATAGACTAACGGTAGAACTATTGTATATAATTATTTGTGAAAGTGTTGAACTTTATTAAGCGCAGTGTGTATAGTATTAACTAATCGTATATGTGTAACTACGATAGAATGCGCTAAAGAAACTCTACTAAGTGTTTGGTATTGCCATGAGAGTACCAGAGGTTAACGCTCATGTTTGGGAGCCAGCGTATTGATGTAACGCAGGACGCTTACTGTAGGAGTAATGATCGTCATAAAACTGTTGGAGAGTTCCGAGAGCAGATAACCAGACTTTCAATCAGGAGTTGGTAACGTAAGATGCCGTTGACACCTGCAATTTCGATCTCTGCTAGGGAATTTCAGCATTGAAGTGTGTATAAAGTGACGAGTGTTCAGTGTAATGCATATGTAAAAATATCATTTAAAGTAGTGTTTGATGAAGTGTTTCACTTGTTTGGGGAGTGATAACTTCCTGAAAGGTATGCAACGTGTCGTGTTGGTGATAGAAATTATGTGTAATCAAATGTGTGTAAACAAGAGAAATATGTCGCGTTAAACCCATTATGGCGGGCGACATGGAAGAATATGATTGGTCGGAGCCACCTTAGATGCCTATAGAGATGTAAGTACCCCACAAATTATGGTTCTGATGATGTAGAAGTATGGACCGATGCATGTCTGTGATTCCGTAAAGATATTGTGAATTCCTTATAGATGCCAGTAAAAATCAGTTAGGAGGCTGATCCTCCATGTTTAATCAGTATTGAGTTGATTTTTATAGAGTTGAAATGTTGATTTGCATCATTAAGTGGAGTAATTATTCCCACTATGAATTAAGAATGGCAATCAGTTATGTAAATGCAACGAACGCGATTGTTCGAGTTTAAAACGTCTAGCTATGTCGGAAATTTTGGTAATTTATGTGAGAATAATAATAAAGAATGATTTTGGTCATTTATGTCAGTGAGAAATGATGATAATAATAATAATAATGGTTATTAAGAGTGTGAATGAACACATCAGGAAACAAATAAATGTTGTAAGCGAGAATTATTAACGCTAATTGCAAGACTTATCAATCTAAGCAGGAGGATGTTACAGTGAGATTACATTACAGTAACTATGGAAAGAAGTTTTATATCAGAATATTGCAGATATTCAGTAATGAAACCAGTAATGAAAGAGCTTTTAGTGAATTGAATTTGCAGCTTAATTGAGAAGCTTATAGAGTAAATGTTAGATTTCTCTTAATATTATAGGTCGGAGTGTCGTAGCATGGAGCATTAGGGGCCAGATAGTCTATTCTACGTATGAATTCTCCTATGTCGTGGACATTGTTGGAGATATTATTTATTCCAGAGTTCTAGTGAATGGACCCTAACTCTGAAGAAAGGATTGAAATGTGTTCCGGATTGGAATCTTTATAAGAGTCGAGGAAACAAGGACACCTCGCAGCTCTATGATTTCCCGAGAACTTATAGATGAGTTATTTACGCTCGTGGGCAGCGAAAACTCATGGCGACAGTGGTTTTCTGCGCCTATATCATACTTGAGACATCGGTCAACCGCCAGGCTCATGCATTACGAACCCCGAACCTTCATGTTGAATGGACCCATGTGAGGCCATTAATTAATCATTATCCTCGACGTAGGAATAATTACAAAAGCTCATTCAATACCTGTTGGCATAATAGTCAATTAAGATCCTTTGGGAACATGTGTGTCGGTCAGGACACAGTAGTTGTCTTGTAAATCTCCACTGCTTAGAGAGAGGGAAGCTTTCAAACTTTTAGAAAGGTCGAGATAATTGGTGAAACGACCCATTCCACTTTCTATTGTGTAGCGACTTCCTTAGCCGAGGGTCGGGGCCAGCCACTCGGACCGCTCAGGCAAGTTATAAAGGGAAGAGATTCTAGACCTTGTTAAAATGACATATAATGCAAGATTGTTATGTTGAGTATTATAGCCATGTGGTTTGTGAACACATGGATAATTATAGTTCATCCTGATGGTTCATTAATTTAGCTATCTGACGAATAGTTACATGATATATTTGTACTGTCACTGGAACCAAGTCATGTAGTTGGTGACTAGATGCCAATCGCCATGAGCGCGAGGTAGTCTATTGTACAATCCGACATAAGCTGTAACGTAACGTTTTATCTAGGAATCACAGACAGCATGCGGTGAAACCATATAATTGGAGGATGTGTAGGGGGTAGCTTACATAATTATGGAGTTGCACATTGATTTTGGTGCAACGTCCAAATAGGTAAATGCATGCAAAGCATTTCATTGGTGAGAAGAAAAATATTAAAACACGCACGGCACACATAATTGTTTAACGTAAAGAGGTTTAAGGAATAATCCTTGTTGTAATATTAAAGAAGTCACATTGTATGACTGTTATGTTAATGTACAGTTTGTTTTGAAGTCGTAGGTGCATCAGCGCACTAGTATATCCTTGTGAAGTTCACAGAAGGGTAAAGCATTATGGCTAGGTATGACTTTGTTGTGATTTCATATTTGTTTACTTGTGGATTGTGGAAGTAAAAATTTTGTTTGCTTTTATTTTATGCTTTTTGGGTATTGTTTTGTGTTTGAAGCCATGATTTATTTCAATGAATTAAAGTTTTAGAATAGAGTTGTGCCTTATCATTGTAGAGTTGATACCTTTTTGCCTCAGATCCAAAATATGCACTGCTAAATTGGGGTTACCGTACACGCCTGAGAGCTGATGCTAGTTGGAGGCAGATGCATATTATCCAACGAGATTACTCACATGGGTACAATATATATATATATTTATTATCAGTCGCCAGAAACATCTCTCCTCTCCCACTCGTCTTAATACCTCTTTGTAACCCTATCTACCCATCTGATCTTCATCATTCTCCTGTAACACCACATTTCAAACGCTTCGATTCTCCTCTTTTCTGCTGCACCTATAGTCCCAAGTTTCACTTCCATAGATCGCCACGCTCCAGACAAAGACTTTCAAAAATGACTTCCTAATACCTAATGCAATTCCTAATGTCAACAGATTCCTTTTTTGTAGAAATGCTTTCCTTGCCTGAGCCAACTTACTTTTTATATCCTTTTTGCTTCGTCCATCACTGGTTATTTTGCTTCCTAAATAACAGAAGTCTCCTTACTTCCTTTAGCTTTTCACCTGTCAATTAGATGTCCATAGAGGTTTCTGATTTATTTCGGCTGCATTCCAATATGTTTGTTGTATTTACTGCGTATTATTGGATATGACTGGCATAAGACTATGCCATCTATAACCAGTGGCGTAGCCAGTGGGGGTTACTGGGGGTTAATCATTACCCCCTTGGAAGTGCAACTCGACTCAATGGGTTGGCTCTTTTGAACACTCACAGAGTTGTAGTTCTAAAACCAACAGATTGGTTGATCTATTATCTAAGAAAGTTTGAAATTTGGACATACGATTCTCTGTAAAACTAATGATCTTGTTCACATTGTTCTCCTTCTGTATTTTAATATTTATAACTTTTTTGTTTACCGCAATTTGTACACTACAGGAATATCGACATCATTCACTTGAGTGTCCTTATAATGATACTCATGGATGCGTGCACCACAATTTTTTTTGTAACTATAAAGTCTATAACCCCCCCCCCAATAAATTGTTCTTTGCTACGCTACTGTCTATAACTGACATGCTGTTATGGCTTTGCAGTGTGATTCTAACAGGACAGTTACGAAAGTAAGTGTGTTTGCGGCTTTGTATCTGCCGATAAATTCAAATCCAAAAATAAACAAGACCAACTATAGTACCGATAGTTATGTTAGTTGGTCATCATTCTCATAATAATTACAGGCCGATAACCTAGAAGTTAGGAGCCTTAAATAACTATCATCGTGGTATATTGGCTTTCTCGGCCAGTGAATGAAAACTCAGCAATTTTTCTAGGTTTATGTCGTGTCTTGTGTGGGGTTTCGCCTAGGAACACATAGCTGGCTCATGGTGTCCGTGCACAGACCTCCACAGGAGTAGCGAACTACGGACATGAACACCAAGAGCCCGCTGATGAGCCAGCTTGGTGTTCCTAGGCGAAACCCCACACAAGACACGACATAAACCTAGAAACATTGCTGAGTTTTAACTATCATCATATCTACAAAGTATGGTCCAAGCACAACACTCGCACAGCCCAGCCGTGATGTTTACACAAGGTAAGAATGCTGATTGGTCGCTTACTTTTTGTTTATCTCATTGTGTGATTAACGTCAATTCATTGCACGGTATTACGTAGGTGTTCACCATGGCCACGCTAGTCTCGCCTTGACGAACTACAACTTCCTGCCGCGCTGGCTGTGCAAAGATCGTTCAGCCCAGCCACTGTAAGACGGAAGTCACGAAATAAACCTTTAATGTGTGCACTGAACTTCGATGAGGAATACGTGATTGAAAGGTGCGTTTCTGATGTTTGGTTTATATTAAGTAGTCTAAGCTAGGTCTACTAAAACATCTGGAGGGTGAATAATGTACTACGAGGGGTGGTCAGAAACTAAGGTTACTAAGCCTGCAGTGAAACATGTACATTTTATTTCATACAGCCAACCGATAGTACAGGGTCATTATTAGGGCCCGGATGTTGATTCCGTAAGAAAGTAAAAAAAAATGCACTTAACATTTTCAAAAATGACTCTAATAAATGTCCTAACAATTTGAAAACTGCACTATAAAATGGAGAAAATGATCTTATAATAATAAACTCACCAATATTTCAAAAATTCGAAAAATGCAGTATAAAATGGAGAAAATGATCTTATAATAATAAACTCACCAATATTTCAAAAATTCGAAAAATGCACTATAAAATGGAGAAAATGATCTCATAATAATAAACTCACCAATATTTCAAAAATTCGAAAAATGTACTATAAAATGGAGAAAATGATCTTATAATAATAACCTCACCAATATTTCAAAATTGACATCTTAAGCTCAAACTGAAAAGTCAATCAAAATAGATTTCTAGCACTAAGAAAAGGGTTTATGTTCAATTTAGTCTGAGTTTGACTGCACTACGCATGTCATTCTGATGTTGCCAAATGTAAATGATCTGCGATAATCAGCCAACGAGTTTTTATATTTCGCAAAGCTGCGTTCAACATCAACTGATGTGATCGGAGCATACTTGAAGTGAGGAAGGTCCTTTGCTGCCAAATCCTCCTCAATCCCATCCATACAGTAGTTTTCACCAGAAATAATGTCTGAGATTTTGCATAATGTTTTATACCCGGTGTTTTTGTCCGGCAATTTTTACAGTTTTGATGCAATACCTGCAGCAATTTCGCCACCATTGTTGCTAAGACTAGTTTCCACCCGGTTGATTAAGGAAATTGAATCAATATTTCAATATTTCAAATTATCTTGTATCAGCTACTAGCTTCTTCTTAACTCTGAGAGACGTAACTTCCTCATATAAAGCTGTGACATGACTAAATTGAAAAAAAAAATGACCTCAAAAGGCCGATTTCTCTAAAAATAAGACCAAAAAATCTACCAAACTTAAAAAATGCTCTTAAAATGGAAAAATAGCAAAAAGATGCAAAATAAAAATGACATATTTAAAGACGGGGTGGCCCGTCCGGATTTTCTATGTACTTCAGCATTGTTTCAGACAGCTCAGTAAAAAGATGACATGTCATCAACATCCGGGCCCTTGTTCTTTGGGCGCCCCGGTAATCGGGGCAAACTATGGCGTCATTTGGCTGGCCAGGTGCGGAGCGAGTGGACCACACAATACCCCGCTCCGTTGACTCATAGCATTAGTTCACACGTGTTTTGTCATTCATAAGGACGTGTATCCGCAAAGCTTAGACGTTAGTGTTGCACGTTTAGTGAGTATTGTGATTACTGTGATTGTTGGTCATGCCTAGACACCAATTCACATGGCGCAAACATGGGTATATCCATAATTCGTGTGTGAAAAAGCAGTAGGGCCTAAGTCTTGTTCTGAAACCAGACGAAAATTTCGAAACTAGTTTCCAGGAAGACCTGTGCCTAATGCCAGTACAATTAGGAGGCTCGCTAAACGATTCAAGGAAACAGGCTCCGTAAATAAGAAAGTTAACAGACAACGTTGTGTTCTTACAGAACAAAAGTTAGATCCGATTGTTGTCCATTCTTTCATCAGAAGATGTGCTTGCCACGGTGGGTAAGTGAATAGCGTGTCGGTCTACTAACACCAAGATTGTAGGTTCACTCCTGGCCGTGGTAAGTGATTTTTGAAAGGCGGCAAAAACACGACACGAATGTCATACGATATTGGCATGTCAAAGAAGCCATTTGAATTCAGTAGGCCGTGTTCATAATGGTAAAATTAATCTCGTGAGTTTCCGCCAACACAAAGTTCCTAATTTCTCTACTAGAAAGCGCTATTGTGTTCAAGGAGCTTAGATATCTAACCTCATTGACTTTCATAGTGATTCAAGGAACAACGAAATTCGACATGCAAGCTACCCTCTGGGTGTCAAATTACAAAGCTTGCACCCGGCACCCGAGGCCATCCGATATTATTATTATTATTATTATTATTATCAGAAGATGTCAGGTGTGTGTTATAAGAGAGGGAGGAAATTTTCAGCATCGACTATGAACACTGTAAGTACACATTATTAAACATGTTTGGTAAAAAAGTGCGCGCCAACCACCGACTGAACCGTGTACGCGCGCCCATGTTCAGCGCCAGTCAACCCCGGCTTAGCTTGCCGTGTTTACCGTGACGCACAAAGATAATGACCCTGTACTTACCTAGGCACATTAGGTTATTTTTGGACATTCTCCATATCGGTTAAGGGGTCGCTAAAGCTCTGTGCGGATGCGGATATCCATGGATAAACCCGCGGATATCCGCAATTTTTTTGCCATGCGGATATAGTTTGCATGACTGTGCGGATAGCAGATAAGCTCCGGATAATGTTTGGAGTAAATTTGCGGATAGTTTTCAGAATAAGTTTGGTTGGTTCCTCAGTTTAGGGGCTGCGACAACGCGGTCATGTAGCCCCGTGCACTTTGGCTGTGAGTAGAATCTGTCTGATAACCGGTGTTAATTGTGATGACTGTACAAGTGTGTGTTATCTGTTTTCAATTCAAGTAAGGGCTGCAGACATTGAATTTTTTCAAGTAGTTCCTACTTTTGCCGCCAAACGCCACCGTCAACAACTACCAGTTCAGAACTTGGTTACCAGATGCCACCGTAGTCTGCTCCTGGCTACGAACGTCGGAACCTAAGAGCGTTTGTCAAATGTTTAACCTATAATTTAGTTAACACAGGTGTAATTAGTGGAAGGTTCTTTAACATGCCATAAATCTATGACATGGGACCGCCGCGCCGGCTTTACTTCCCCTCCGAAGGAAGGCATACTGAGGGATTTTTAACTCTTTTGAAAAATCCGACGACTTCGGCCGCGTTTGAACCCGCGATCTTGGGCATAGAAGCCGCTGCTGCAACAAATAGTTTATTGTAGGGATGAAACTCTTCCTACACATAAAATTGTGATATGGACAAAATTCGTGAACATATCTTTAAAAAATCCACAACCGTAAGAAATTCTCGTTTTAATAATATAAATAATAAAACGAATTAAAACATAATAAATTATAAACCTCTTCTAATACGCTCACTGACAAACAATAACATGTCAGTACTAAGCCAGACAACATGGGAAAGTACGACTTCAAAACATCCCAAGGTAAGACAATTGCGCTGTATTAATTAACTTGGTTGACCTACAAGGAATAGAGAGGCTATAGCCAATAGCTACAGACAGTATCCCAAAGCTCAACTTCCAAGGAAGAGACTGGAATTACCAGCCCGGTAAAAGTTACGCCCCTTCAATTGTAATGTTGCCTCACGAGCTGCCCATAAATGGTTCTGGTTTGATTGTAAGTCGGGATCAAGGTCTTGCTGAAGGTCTCTATTAACATAGGGCAAATAATACGCTGTCATGTCCAGACTGCGGCTGACTATCACTACTGGTGCCTAAACACTGGCGGCGTTGAAAATATATAGTAACCGTATTACGCGCCATATTGAGGAAGCATTACTTGGATCACGGCCCGATTTAGATCAAGCGTCCCCAGGCTAGCATATTCCCAACGCCCCCAACTCAGGGTTATCTTCTTTAATAAGAGGGACTGAACACCAAAGTCACTGATTGAACCCCGAGGGACTACCATCAAACGTTATCAAAATCCGCATGCCCTTCATCCATACGACGTCCGCATTCGCGATTGTCTACGAATTTAAAAAAAAGATACGAGCCTTACAGTAGTCGCATATGATGTGTAACATCTGACATGTTATCCTACTATGAAATTCAGATGAAATGTATGTGAAGTCATCTGACATGTTATCCTACTCGTCTACTACACAGCTTGGACATTCTTAAAATGTTAATTTACGCTCCGTATTCCATTATAAGTGAAAGTATGGTGTGCCAAAAGCATCGCTTCAATTGCATGTTTTTATAGCCTATTCTAAATGTATTATAAATTAGCATTTGTGGAGCTAGTCCGTCATCTGTGTACCGGTAATGTACTGTTCTTCGCAACAGAGCTCTACTCTCGGGAATCCTTTCCAAGCTAGACAAATAAAATAAACAGGTCTCTACTGTATGTGTTTCAATCAGTTGACACCTGAGTTTGCATGAGCGTTTACCGTTCGGTATGAACCAAGTTACTCGGGGAGTGGATGCCCATCACTTTTATCCAGAGATTGAAAAACAGACTCTTAATAAATCATAATTGTTTTCAGCAAATATGATATAATGAATATTTTTACACCAACGAACGACAACTTGAAGATGTATTGTATGAATATTTGTAATTTCTCCTCCAAACCTTGAAGTAATCCGTATGTCATATACATTCCACATGGCCGAGAGTACGTCATGGTATCAATTTCCGACACCGCGCGCTCATTGTTTCCTCTTACCACTGCCAGCTGGATCGATCGATCGCATCCCTCCTGGCTGCTCTTACCACTGCCAGCTGGATGCAATCGATCCAGCTGGCAGTGCGTAGTACACACTTCCGTCCGATCCACCACTGCCAACTGGATCGTTACCACCGTCCGATCCACTTCCGTCCCATTTTTCAAAATCACTCCCACAAAAATATCCAGCAACCGAGTGGAGAGATGTTACACATCAAAAACTATTCATATCAATATCAACACAAAACTGAGACACTACCATACACTGATTCGCCCGGAAGCCATATATGCAGCTGAATGTTTGTGTCTGACAAAGAAAGGAATGATCAAAAAAGTTGGAGTTAATAGAGAGAAAGATTCTTAGGAAGATACTTGGACCTAAAAGAACAGAAGATGGGTCGTATAGAAAAAAAGGGAACCAAGAATATACCTCAGATTGGATAAAATCTCAAGGAACCATCCGGAATAGACGGACCATGTTCTTTGGACATATATACAGAATGGACCCCGGTAGATTAACCAACCGGATAATGAAACTCTTTGCGACCAGGAAAACCACAGCTCGCTGGTATGAGGAGGTGAAGAAGAACCTACAAGAAATGGAAACATCTGAAGCTGAAATCAGCAACAAAGACAAAATTAAGTAATTCACGGGTTTTAAAAGTCATCCTACATCCCGGATCAGGGCACCATGGACTGAAGAACGGAGGAGATTGCAGAGGGATAGAATGAAGGAGTATTGGGCAAAAATAAAGATCGAGAAGCTGAAGTAAAATTAACGTGGTCCACAGTTGGCCTAAACGACAGAAGAAGAAGGAATCGCAGCGTAGATCAAAGCTGGGCGATTTCGAAATCTTGAAAAATCCAGTAGACTACGCTTGGCAATAATATTTATTTTGATATTTATTGTTAATTCGTTTTAGGGATTAGGTCATCACTGGTATCAGCCCGGTGTACTTGTATGTTGAATTTGATAACTGTGTTTCCATGGTGACTGTGGTAGTGTGAGTAGCTATAAAAAATTACGGTCGAGGATGGGATGGGTGCCCCAGGACTTGAAATAAGGCTACTATCCCGGCATTTTCCTGGAGGGAGTGAGGAAAACCTGGGGAAAACCACACCCCGTCTAGTCTTTGTTCACGCTGGGATTCGAAGTTTCGATCTCTGGACTTGCTGTAGCTCCTCATAGCGGTTGTGGTGAACGTTTTAACACACACGCCTAAGCCATTGTGTCAATATTTAATTTTGATCAAATAATAGGAAAGCCATATCAGTAGTAGTAATCAACTCTGTGGATGTATAATCAGCTGGACAATACTTTTGTCATAATCATTTTAACACAATAATAATCACCATGGCTAAGAGTTGCGCTCTGACCATCTCGTCAACTCATAATTCTGGGGTAGATGATCTCACCGTTCCACGTCTTAAAACAACAATAACTAATCATTATATTTCTATATAATATCACTGATGACACAATCAAGTGATGTGAAACATGTATGATTGAAAATTGGGCAAATAATTAATTTTATGACGAAATTATTGTCTAGTTTATTACACACCAAGAAATTTTATCTTTAATTCTATGTTTAAAATAGGAGGGTTTATTTCGAATGTTCATGGCTACCTTATTCGAAGTCATGATTTGACAGACTTTGAAGAAAAGGTAGTTTTCCTTGGTTCTTGCAATTAATAGAAGTTTCAAGTTCGAATGAGTTTCGTTTAAACCTCTCCTGATATTTGGTAATGTAATATGTTTAACTTTCATTACGTATCCGATGCAACAAATGAAACTGAAGTATTCTTCTATGGAATTAAACGCAATATAGTTACACTATTAACTGGAACAAACTTATTTTAACCTTGCAACTACAGTAACTGAAAAACTAACAGAACAAACAGTGAAACATATCTTTGTTGATCAAGAGCCAGATTAATTATGTAATGTACAGCAGAATAAAGGCAATGCAATGCGTAGAAGGTTGGTCTCTAGAGATGAGAAGTGGATCTCAGACCACAGAAGATAGATGAAGAGCTCCGCTTGCGGCATTAAGACTCAAATGAAGGCATGTGGGAAGCGGTGACATCCCAGACAATACTGTATCCCTCCTCCCCCATACACCGTACATCATAATGTACTGCGCCATTGTTCTCTGAAAACACGAGACCCAGTTCTTGAAGCTTCTGCTCTCTAAACATCGAGGTTACCGGTTCAGGAGACACGCATGCATTTTATTCATTCATTTGTTTGTTTGTCCCTCGTAAACCAACATTTAAAATTAAATAAAATTAACAAATTAACCATTTTAACTATTTTAAAAATTATAAAAATTACAAAAATGTATTAAAAAAAAAATGAAATTTAATAAAATTAAAATAATTTCATCAATGACAATTAAAATGGGAGTTTTATCCTTTTCCTTTGGTTTAGATGCCCCCCAATACATAGAATATTGCATGTCAAGCGGTAATTAATAAATACAATACAATCATGTGAATTCCACGCCTCAAGTGCTCAACTTCATACTCACGAATAAAAGAATGTTATTCTCTTGCACAATTAATTAATTAATTAATTAATGGGGGTCCATTGTTTCACCTGAAAGTACCCTACACGTGACCCCTGGGAGGGGCTAAGCGAGCAACAGCGAACAGGCGACCGGACATATCTCTCTCCCGGTCAAGATACAATACTGAACATTGAATAGAACCAAAGAACCGCCAGTAACAACGGCGTCAGAACTTTATTTAAATAGCTGCTTCTGTTTGGCTTTTTGATGCGTTAACATCTTTTTACTCGGTAGCTGGACATTTTTGTGGGAGTGATTTTGGAAAAGGGACGGAAGTGGATGGGACGGAAATGGATATGACGGAAGTGCATGGGACGGAAACAATGAGCGCGCGTGATGGCGGAGATCGGTATAACGACGTACTGTCGGCCATGTGGCTATGTGGAATCTATATCGCATCAACAAGCATTCCAAACAACGTAGGGATTCAGTCTATTAACGCCGACTACCGGTACTAACAATAATTGAAACTTCGTTGGTCTAAACATATCACTGGGAGAAACACATTTAATATACCTTTTAATCGCGCCTATACTTGGCAGTGAGCTGATCGGCAAAACGAGGCCATTTTCAATAACATCGCTGGCATGGGTTCACTAACTGGCCGGTATAGAGCGCAGCTCGGATCAAGTAGGCAGTGGATTGCTTCCGCCACGGCAAATAACAATTATGATTCATTACGGTCAGGATTTGGCAGTGGAGTTTTACAAGTAGTTATTTCAATGACCAACAGAGTTCACTGTCAACAAGGGATTTGCGCTCCCGGGACACACATAGCAGGATAACATATCATATGCGACTACTGTAAGGCTCGTATAATTTATTAAAGCAGCAAGACGCCAAGACTTTCAAGATGGAGGTTATGCTTATTGGAGTGCCCTTGTGTGAATTAATGATCTTTAAATATAAATTTAAGCAATATATTTTTGTTTTGTTGCTTTAAAATGTAGCATAATTTGGAATATTTTGTCAGTTGTTAAAAAAGGGGAAATTCAAAAGAGATGTTTGCAAGGATATGCTAATGTGTATACTATTTATTATGTGGAAAATTACATATTGTATCTGTAAAGCCATACGCTAAATAATTAATTAATTAATTAATTAGTTAATTCAGTTTATTCATTGTGTGGTAGTTCATTGGGATGAGAAAGATTTATCAACGTTGTATCTCTGACTTATTTGCGCGAACTAGACAGACCACTGCACTCAATCAATCCTAGGCAAGAGACCTTGGAAGGAGCTAACCGATCTAAATGCAAATGCCTCTCCAGAACGCTCCCTGGTGTTTTTCAGGATGCACGTGAAGCTAGTGATGAACTACAGAGCAAGTGAGGGACCTGACGCGCTGTAGAGGTTTATAGCGGAACATCGCGAACGAAACCACCGAAAACCACTTCTAGGATGGAGGAGGTAGGAACCGAACCCACCTCTTTTCAGTTTTGCCTCACGAAACTGAGTGCGGCCCGTTCCAGCCCCAAGACCAGAATTAAATTTCTTGACAGAGCCGGGAATCGAACCCAGACCATTGGGGCAACACCTACGAATGCTAGCCACTACACCACGAGGTGACCCCATTACTTGTATCAAGAAATCCAGTAGTATGATGAACTCTATTGGAAAAGCGAAGCGTGCCAAGATTGTACAGAAGCACTCATCAAGTGGTTGGTGCACGGCTCGAGCACCGACCCGATTTTGACAGTGTCTGATATGGCACAGCCACTACGACGGGAAATTACACTGGTCATTAATTTTAGGCTGCAACGAGGTTCGAGGGAGGGGAAGCGAAAATATTCGAGCTGCGTCGAGTACTACCGATCCTACACTGCCATGCATTTTAAATGGATGTAGGATACTAACTGATCTTTCACATACTGCTGCATTAGTGACGATTAGTCTGCTTGACATGCAATCATTGTATCTATCTATCTATCAATTTATTTATTTGCAGAGGAGGAAATAGTCCCTTGTGGCGCATTGCAATAAAACTCCATACTTAATGGTTAGAGGTTCTGTCAAATACTGCAATAAATGAATCCCGTCGACGGAGGGTACGGACAGCTATTTAGAATACATGCATTCGATAATGAACATTGTTTTACATTCCAGGGGAACAAATTAATTATTATTATTATTATTATTATTATTATTATTATTATTATTATTTCACAAGTTACATGCTATTAGACCACGCGAAGGAATCATGACTTATTTGTTCTTCCTGTACTGTATTTCCAGTACTCTCATTCGTGCACTCGAGGTCCTCTTCCTTTCTTCGGTCCACTTTGGTCTTTGGGCTGTAGGTGCTGCTCTCTATGACAACACTTCCCACTTCTATACTTTGCGTCGAAAGACGCCTTTGTCTATGACATCTTCTGAGTCGACCTGTGCTTTTACCAGATCAATTTTGACTTGCATCATCGAGGGAGTAGTTATCTTGAGCCGCTGTATGTATCTAAGAATTTTGTTGGTGAGTCTGGTTTGTGGGAGTCAGCTGACGTGGCCATTATTATTATTATTATTATTATTATTATTATTATTATTATTATTACGGTATTATTATTATTATTATCGTTTCGGTCGTCTAGGGTCCATGAGCCAATTTCAATGCTTTGTCCTTTGCTGTTCCTTCTTCTTCTTCCTCCTCCTCCAATATTCCTTCATGATCTCACTATGTTTCCTCTTCCTTTCCTCGGACCATTTCGAGCAGGTTTTCTATCCCTTCCTCCCTTGGAATCCTTCCATTTTTAGCACTTCTTGCTTAAAATATCTCTCAGTGGTGTATCTTCTTCTCTGATATTGTTTCCTTCCAAATCCCTTTTGACTTCTTGTTCCACAGGAATGTGAAGATCTGCTTGGTTAACCTACTGTCATCCATCCTAAACAATATTATTATTATTATTTAACAAAGGAAAAGTAACCTGAACGAAAGCTCATCAGCCGCCACTGTCAATCAATAAGCCATGGACTAACGTGGGATACCTAGTAGTCCCATCAGCACGCATGCAATAATGGAAACAGTGGGTTACACGAAAAGCTAATTGGCACAAATGCTATCAAAGGTCTGGGAATTCAATAAACTAGGCGCTTATTAACTAGGTCCCAGTTAATGAGCTCGCTGCACTGACGAATGAGCCGCATTGTAACATCAAATAACAATTTGTTTCCGAGCTTGAGCAAGCTGTGGCACATTCCTGCTCTGTAAATCAGGCGTGGACCAAAAATGGGAAGGGAGGACTTTGGCCATCCCCTGGCTGTCGAAATTCCTATTCCCCTAAAGTCATTGCTATACTAATAATATAATATCGTATGGCCTCGGTTTCCGGGTGTAAGCTTTGTTATTTGACGCCCAGAGGGAATTTTGTAGTTCTTTGGAACGCTATGGAAGTCAAGGAGGTTAGATATCTAAGCTCCTTGACACTATAGCGCTTTCTAGTAGAGAATGGAAGAACTTTCTGTTGGCTGAAAATCCAGAGATTAATTTTGCCATTATGAACACGGCCTACTGAATTCAAATGGGTTCTTTAACATGCCAACAACGTATGACATGCGTGTCGCGTTTTTTGTTGCCTTTCAAAAATTACTTACCACGGCCAGGAGCAAACCTGCACGCTAAGAGTTGGCAGTCCGATACGATAACCACTCACCCACCGCTGCTATGATTCTAAAAAAAAAGTTAAGTTCCGAATGTGACACACAGGAAGCCATGATGTCTATTACCGATACCAAGATTGTACCATATCGTCTATCTTGTATGTGAGCATAAGATTGACCACGCATGTCCCCTTTATTGTCTCGTAGCTTCTTCGGTGGATTAGTGGTACAGTGTCCCTAGATCTTGGGTTCAATTCCCGACCAAGGAAGTGGGATTTTAGATGGGCAGAAGAAATCTATGGCACCTTAGGGTAATGTCTGCTCGTAAAATATCTCTCTCTTCTGTCTGTCAGGTAGTCAGCCCGAAGGCTGGTTGGATCCTCAAAAGCACCGCCATTACGTTACGTGAGTAGATACCCACAAAAACCCAAGGCAGCGCTATATTGAGGCGTTCTAGGCAAGAAGAGGAGTGAGGTAGTTTGTCATTGCTTTCCTCACTGAGTCAGAACAGTAGTACTAACCCTACGAGTAGAACCTTTCACAGCATGCACAGTGACTGTGCCCTGAATGCCATTACTAAGCACGACCCATACCTCAGTAGCTTCCATATAATCACAGCCATGAGTGAGACAAACATCGGTGAAAAGCCACCTTTTACTCTAGCCTGTGTCAACTGACAAATGCAAATGTACTGTATTCATCAAGAGATGGCAACAGGCCACATCTCTCTCTTAGAGATGGTATATTCAGGCTGTTCCAGCCGAGCTGCTCGCCCGTGAGAAGCTGAGTACTCGCCAACTTGTGTGAGTAAACCTGCAATATGCAATACAGCTCTGTTGTAGGGGCGGCCGTTACTAACCGGTGGATACATCAAGACTGGCTGGAAGCGCATAGACTTGTGCTATGACCTTCGCCCAGTGACGTATTGGCTCTAACCCCCAGTCCCTCTCCAACCGTGCTCCGAGCATTACTGCTGAGTACTCGCGTGTACGCATACTCAAACTCGTGGATTTGGATCAGCCTGATATTGGCTTTCACGGCCAGTGAATTAAAACTCAGCAATTCTTCTAGGTTTGTGCCGTGTCTTATGTAGGGTTTCGCCTAGGACACCAAGCTGGCTCATCAGCGGGCTCTTGGTGTCCCCGCCCGGACAATATACCATCATTTAGGAAGCCTTCATAGGGAGGTTATGGCTGCTTGAGCTTTTAGTTCTCGCAGTAAAGAAACGCAGGTGCGCTTCCTAAAAAGGGAGGTAGCGTGCAGTTCGCTACTCCTGTGGGGGTCCAGGCGGGGACACCAAGAGCCCGCTGATGAACCAGCTTGGTATCCTAGGCGAAACCCCACACAAGACACGGCACAAACCTAGAAGAATTGCTGAGTTTATCTCTCTCTTATCACATTTCGTGATCACTGATCACAAGAAGAAGTAAAACAAGAAGTTCCGTGAAGAACTATACAGCCTACTTTTCATGCCAATGATTATTTTATAGAATATGAACCTATCTAGAATAATGACGAAATTAAGTTGCTAATATCAAAATTTCCAATTCGTTCGAAATACTGTATACCTGGCATAATGTATGCTAATAGAGCACTACAGTTGGCAGCCCTGATGACTGAATATATTCTTAGTTCCATCTCTTAAGGTACAAAATACAAAATTTGGTTGAAGTCCAATGAATAGCATGGACGTTACATGCAGTTAAACATTGGATCTAACAGTGCGCGTAAAATCATGTTGGCAACAATATCATGCATGTATTGGTCAGAAATAATCTGAAATAATATGATCTACTGTTGAGCCAATTTTGAATGAAATCCATTAGTTAGTATAGAAGTTACATGCATTTTAAAATTGGACCTATCAGCAGGCTTAGAATCATGTTGGCAGCACTGACGTATATTAGTTACTCCAAATTCGTCTAGAATGCCAGGTACTATACGTGTGCAAAGTTTAGAGCTATTGGCTTGCATACTTTCTGATATATTGATATTAGGGTAACAAAAAGCTTGTAGTTTAACGTGACCGTTAATCTCGCGATCATAAGCCACGGGACCTCCGTTTAACGTGGAATCCGAACCACAGGACATGGCATTTCACATCGAAAATCTCACATGCATTGACCGGGAATCGAACCCGGTTCGCCTTGGTGAGAGGCATACAGCTTGACCGCTGCGCCACCACGCCCCTTATTAGGGTAACAAAAATAGGGACAGCACATATTAACAGTTGGCAGCCCTGGTTGCTCCTTAGAATACGCATAGTCATATCTGTTATGGTACACATAGCACATACGAAACTTGGTTGAAATCCAAATAATAGTATGGAAGTTACATGTATTTAAAGTTGGACCTGTCAGCAGGCTTCGAATCATGTTGGTAGCACTGACGTATATAAGTTATTCCAAATTAATATAGAATGTCAGGTACTATACGTGTGCATAGTTTAAAGCTGTCGGCTTGCATACTTTCAGATATATTGGTATTTGGATAAAATAAATTAGGAGCATTTATTAACAGTTGGCAGCCCTGGTAGGTCTTAAGAATACGCTCAGTCATATCTGGTTATGTACACATACAACATACACGTGTGCATAGTTTAAAGCTGTCGGCTTGCATACTTTCAGATATATTGGTATTTGGATAAAATAAATTAGGAGCATTTATTAACAGTTGTCAGCCCTGGTAGGTCTTAAGAATACGCTCAGTCATATCTGGTTATGTACACATACAACATACGAAATTTGGTTGAATTCCAATTGCTAGTGTAGACGTTATATGCATATAAAAATTGGACATATCAGGAGGCTTATAATCATTTTGGCAACACTGCCATGTTTGGCCTCCTGGAAATTAAACTGAAATATTATGATCTGTACGTGTGCCAATTTTGAAATAGCTCCCATTCATTCTTTCCAAGATATCCAACATGGAGCTCAAATTTCAATTGCGATTTTTTAGCAGTTGGTAGCACTGACATCATTTTCAAATATGGCCGTGAGATATTCAGGTATAGATCTTTACTCCTACCAAATTTTGTTTCGATTGCTGCAGCCGTTTAGGAGTTGATAGGGGGGGACACACACACAGCCAGACAGACAGACAGAAGGACAGACAGACAGACAGACAGACAGACAGACAGACATTTGCCCGATCTCATAAGTCTACTTTTTCCTCATTTTTGCAAAATGTGAAAAGTAGGCTAAAAACATATCTCAGCCAGCAGTGGCCCAATACGAATTTCAGTTACTTAACCAGATGGCAGGAAGTTAACGGAATATCGAATTTGGAGAGTAGATAGCCTGAATGGCTCGGAATCTACACCAGCTGGGGTCATACGATTGATTTTCTTATTTTATTTTTTATTTTTTATATATATTTATTCATTATATATCTGTGTTTCAACCATCTATGGGCTACGATTAAACAACTTCCATCACGTTCGCAAGTTCTCTCTCATTTTCCTCTTTCGCCAGTATTCCCTCATCCTTTGATTTGTTCGTGCTCGTCCTTTTGCCGAGAATCCTCTGTTGTCAATAGATTTTTTTTTAATACTTCGTCACGATTTTGTACCGTAAAGTTATGGTAACCCTAGGTGTGGCAGTTAATGTTGTCCCTTGATGCCCGCGAACACTCTGTTAATGGAGTGCTTTGGTAAACACATGTACGTCACGTAGCTGGTGGAATCAACACAGGCTAATGTAATAATCTTACGAACAAGACAATGTTCACCGCCTGAGTACACGTTATTAACACTGTAGCACACTGCTTTACCGCCGAGCAAAAACTAATTACTTCTAAACTAATAAACGTTACTTTAGATAATGAAGGCAACTTTATGAAAGAGTTAGGAGCTAGGAACAAATTTGTTCAGAGCTTACTTTTGCGAGCTTGAATTCTTAACTTCTGGGTATTTGAAAAATTGCCACCATTCTTCGGAATGTATAGAGAAACACCAAGACGACGGATTGTCATTTTACTCGAAATTGTTTTAATTCGTTCTTTCGCGTTAATGGTTATGTTCACACTTCTTTTGCTCCAGAAATTAAAGGAACGGCACTGTCGGATGTCGTTCTGAGATTATAATACATTGACAGCTCGAGTTAGTTGTGATGTATGACAAGAATATTGACAGTAGAGAACTTTCTACGAGGGTTGTTGCTGTTGTTGGTTCATTCAGTGGCTTGTGCCATCGGGGTCATTTAGCTCCGTTCTCATGGAGAGGGGGAAGGTGACAAAAAAAATGAGATGACAACTGCTAGGAATCAGCGGCGGATCTACGGGAGGGCGAGGAGGGCGACCGCCCAGGGCCCCGCGGTCCGGGGGGGCCCGCGCCATGGATTTTTTTAAATTTAATTAATTAATTATAGATTTCAAACTAATTTATAATTCATATTCCTTTTTTCAGTGCAGCTATGACTTCCCGTGATCGTTTAGCAAGTTTAGATTTCAGTGAAATGATAGAAGACTTCAGCCGGGGAAAAAAGTCGCAAAGTAATATTTTAATATTTCATAGTTTACATAATCTTCTTCAAGGGGACTTAAAGCTTTCTTACATATTATTAAAAAATGTACTTTAGTGTATTCAAAATATTGTAACTAGGCCTATTCCTTATTTTTTTTTAAATTATTACCAGACTATTTTCCATTTGATTTGATATTTCTTAAATTTCCTATTGTTGTGGACCCCACCTTATCATATCGCCCAGGGACCCGCAAGGCCTGGATCCGCCACTGCTAGGAATCGCACTACGATCTTACACTAACTTACAACTAATAGAAACCTGCATTAACTTCTTCCATTTAGTGAGTTTCCCACAGTTTATACGTTGTACAGTCACTCAAAGAATGAGTTCACTCTCGGTACCGTTGCCGTTTTGGTCAAATCTCAGCGATTGGTATATAAGAGAACAGTTCGGTGTGGCTCTGGGCACAAGAAAGAAAGAAAGAAAGAAATAGAGGAAGGAAGGAAGAAAGAAAAAAAAAGGAAAGAAAAGTAAGACAGTTATAATAATAATAATAATAATAATAATAATAATAATAATAATAATAATAATAGGTATGTTATGACCAAAAACTTTCTAATGATTAATAGACTAAATGTATTTATTTCATTAACCGTTTGTATGCAACTTAGAGCAATGACGCAAGGATAAGCGCGTCAGTAAAGAGAAAAACAAAACTACTACTAAAAGAAAAAAAAAAAGATAAATGACGAGAGACGCGAATCACTTGTATCTCCTTTTCCATTAACGGCGACCTCTGTTCTCAGTTGTAGAGTGTTAAATTATGAAAACGGCTGGCATTTCCGGTCACCAAGTGGCCACTAGTTGGCGCGCGCCAGAGTAGCAAGTAGCCTATAACATGAACAGAGCAGAGACTAATAATTAGATTAAAGTAGATAGCGGTAGCATTGATTTTCTAATTTTTGTCTAGGAGGCGAGGAGTAGGTCCTATTCTCGAAAACTTTGGAGTTATCGGAAACGAAAGGCAGCATAGACTATCAGTTAACGTGTTGGATGCCATAGTGTTACCTTGTCTGTTAGGTAGTCGGCCCGGAGGCTGATTGGATCCTCAAAAAGAGCCACCATAGGTTATTTGGTAGTAACCCACAATAACCAAAGGAAGCACTATAATGAGGCGTACTAGGCAAGGTGAGGAGTAAATGTAGTTGGCTATTAATTTCTTCACTGAGTCGGTACAGCAGAACCAACCCTACGAGCAGAACCTTTCAGCTCCGTATGTAATAAATGCAATGACAGCATTCGGAGCTTCCCGACCCGTTCTTCTGTAGTCAACTGGTGGTGACTACTCCGTCACACGGCCCGGCGAGGTTCCATTCTATAGGGTAGGCTCTCATTGTAGTTCAACAGTGAAACAGAAACAGGAGCTGAATATATATTTGCTGTTGCTGTTATATTATTTTAATCATGGCAGCCTCGGTGGCGTAGTTTGTAGCATGCTGAGCTTCTATGCCCAAGGTCGTGGGTTCAAATCCGGACGAAGTCATCGGATTTTTTAAGAGCGTTAAAAAAACCAGTATGCCTTTCTTCGGAGGGGGAGTAACGCCGGCGCGGCGGTCCCATGTCATAGATTTATGGCATGAAAAAGAACCTTCTACTAATAATACACTTGTCTGAAGCTAAATTATAGCTTATATTTCGCTAACGCCCTTAGATTCCAACGTTCGTCGCCAGGGGCCTACTGCGATGGTATCTAGTAACAAAGTTCAGAACTAGTTGGTCGATGACGGTGACGTTTGGTAGCAAAAGTTTGAACTACTTGAAATCCAATGTCGGCAGTCCTTACTTGAATAAAGGAACACACACACACACACACTAATACAGCTATCACAATTAACACAGTTTATGAGACGGATTCTACCCACACCCAAAGTACACGGGGCTACATTACCGCGTTGCCGCAGGCCCTAAACTGAGGAACCAACCAACCTATCATAGCATCATAAATTAAGAACAAGAAGTTCCGTGACGAACTAAAGAGCCTACTTTTCTTAAAAGTTAAGATTCATGCCAATGACTAACCGATATGGACCTATCTAGAATAATGACGAAATGAAGTTGGTAATATCGAAATTTCTAATTAGTTCGAAATATAACTGGCATAAGGTAGCCTAATAGAGCACTACAGTTGGCAGCCCTGGTGACTGAATATATTCTTAGTTCCATCTCTTAAACTACAGAATACAAAATTTGGTAAGTCCAATGGATAGCATGGACGTTACATTCAGTTAGACATTGGATCTATCAGTGCGCGTAAAATCATGTTGGCAACAATGTCATACATGTGTTGATCAGAAATGATCTGAAATATTATGATCTCTTGTCGTGCCAATTTTGGATGAAATCCATTTGCTAGTATAGAAGTTACTGGTATTTTAAAACTGAACCTATCAGCAGGCTTACAATCATGTTGGCAGCACTGACATATATTAGTTACCGGTACTCCAAATTAATCTAGAATGTCAGATACTATATGTGCACAAAGTTTAGAGCTGTTAGCTTGCATACTTTCTGATATATTGATATTAGGGTAAAAATATAAACAGCATTTATTAACAGTTGGCAACCCTGATTGCTCTTAAGAATACACATAGTCATATCTGTTATGGTACACATATCACATACTAAATTTGGTTGAAATCCAATTGATAGTATAGAAGTTACAAGTATTTAAAAATTGGTCCTATCAGCAGGCTTAGAATCATGTTGGTAGCACTGACATACATTAGTTGCTCCAAATTATTCTAGAATGTTAGGCACTATATTTGTGCAAAGTTTAAGGCTGTTGGCTCGCATACTTTCTGATATATTGGTATTTGGATGAAAAATAGAGCGAGCATTTATTGACAGTTGGCAGCCCTGGTGGCTCTTAACAATACGCTCAGTCATATCTGTTTATGTACACCTAGTACATACGAAATTTGGTTGAAATCCAATTGATAGCGTAGGAGTTATATGCATTTAAAAATTGGACCTATCAGTAGGCTTAGAATCATTTTGGCAACACTTGTCATTTATGACCTCCTGAAAATTAAACTGAAGTATTATTACCTATGTGTGTTCCAATTTTGGAATAGTTTCCATGAATACATTCCAAGATATCCAACATGGAGCTCAAATTTCAATTGCAATTTTCAGCAGTTGGTAGCACTGACATCATTTTCAAGTATGACATTGAGATGTTCCGGAATAGGTCTTTACTCATACCAAATTTGGTTTCGATTGCTGCAGCCGTTTAGGAGTTGATAGGGGGACACACACAGACAGACAAGACAGACAGACAGACATTTTCCCGGATCGACCCCATAAGTCTACTTTTTCCTCATTTTTGCAAAAAGGAAAATTTGGCTAAAAATAACTCACCATGAGGCAGCAGATAACGAAAGAGGGACGAAAATTCACGTGTGCGACCCAAAACGGTGACGTCACGACCAAAGATGCGCCATATCCGCCTGGTGTTCGGCGAACAAGCTGTGTGGAAGATCTGTTCCCGCGCGACCAGCCGACATGACTAAGCTTCGGTACGAGGAGGTGAAAGGCTTCTCTTGTTATCAAGGATTGTTTACATCATATCATACAACATTTAACTGTCCTGAGCGAGAAAATATATCAACCTAATGATTCAAACGGAATCGTGAACATTACTAGCAACTGTCTTCCTATTGCGATGCACGAAGTGTGTATTCGATTTTCGTAAAGCGGCTTCGGTGGCGTAGTTGGTAGTATGCTAAGTTTATATGCCCAAGATCGCGGGTTCAAACTCGGCCAAAGTCGTCGGATTTTTTAAGACCTTTCAAATCCCTCAGTATGCCTTCCTTTGGAGGGGAAGTAAAGCCGGCGGTCCCAAGTCATAGAGATATGGCATGTTAAAGAACCTTCCACTAATTACACCTGTTTTTTTTCGTGTGGCCTCATGAGAGGCCAAGTGCAGGTCTTTCAAGTCGACGCCCGTGGGCGACCTGCGCGTCGAGATGAAAGATGTAGTGGATGAAGATGAATGAAACTGGGCAAGGATGTGGAAGGAAGCGGCCGTGGCCTGTCAGAAGGTACCGTCCCAGCATTTGCCTGGTGTTGGAAATGGGAAACCACGGAAAACCATTTCAAGGACGGCCGACGGTGGGGCTCGAACCCACGCGTCTACCGAGTCAGCAGAGAGCATGGTCCCATGACCTAACGCTGCGCTTTAGCCAGCGTAGCCACTACTATCGGTATTACACCTGTGTGAAGCTAAATTAAATAGGTTAAGAATGTAAACAACGCTCATAGGTTCCTACGTTTGTTGCCAGGAGCTGACTGCGGTGGCGTCTAGTAGCTAAGTTCTGAACTAATAGTCATTGACGGTGGCGTTTGGCGGCAAAAGTAGGAACTATTTGAAAATTTCAAAGTCTGCAGTCCTTACTTGAATTAAAAAACAGATAACACACACTAATACAGACATCACAATTAACACCGGTTATGAGACAGATTCTACACACACCCACAGTACACGGGGCTACATGACCGCGTTGTCGCAGCCCCTGAACTGAGGAACCAACCAATCATCCAACCAACGATTTTCGTAAATTGAGGCTAGGATAGGACAAGGAGGTAGCAGAGGCAATTTCGCGGAGTAGAATTGAAAAACTACGAAAAAACACTTTTAGGATAGCTGTAATGCGAATCATGATTCCATGATTAATAAATTAATAAATAAATCTCATTAATAAATGAGTTTGAAAAGCATCAAATTTTTGTTTATATTTCTAGTTGATCACGAACTTTGTAATTCGAGGAAAAGTAAACAAATGTTATGATTTTTATCGACAAAAGCACTGTTCATTATCGCTTTTGTAACAAGGTTCCTGGAATTTACGTAATTCTTTAAAAGAGTATACATTTTAAATTCAATGTTACTGATATTGCTATTAACAGGACTGTCAAAATTTACATTCCGTGAATCAACTTTGGATTTATCTAACCAAGAAAAGAATCAACAAGAGATACTAAAGTTTAAAAGGTTCGATAACTATGTGAACTTGAATCAAGTAATATTATTCTCTACCGAGTCCGATGGGCTTAGGCTACACAGTCGAGAATTGCACCTATCAGGTGCTTTGCTTGTCACAGCCTGAGAGTAGTAGGCGACATAACCACATTCTCACAGACTTGTTCCCATCGTTATCACATCAAAAGTCGAGCTTTGTCCCACGGATAGCATTCTTTAATGGTTCCAACAGATGGGATAAATGTGGCAACATCGTAGAACATCGTAGTTCGTTCTATAGACTTTATGTTTGCATCAGGTTGTGCAGAAATATGACCCAGGGTGGATCTGCGTACGGCGAATGGTTTTCCAAAAAAGAAAATATCAACGTTACTGTTAACACTTATGATAAGTTAACAGTAACATTGATTTTTGGAAGTTGGTTGGTTGATTGGTTCCTTAGTTTAGGGACTGCGACAACGTGGTCATGTAGCCCCCGTGTACATTGGGTGTGTGTGAAATATGTCTAATAACCGGTTTAATTGTGATGACTGTATTAGTCTGTGTTATCTGTTTATTAAATCAAGTAAGGACTGCCGACGATAATTTCAAGTAGTTCCTACATTCGCCACCAAATGCTACCGTCCACGACATCTAGCTGTAAACTTGGATACTACTACGTGCCATTGCAACCAGCGCCTGGTGACGAACGTTGCTTCACACAAGTTTAGTTAGTGGAAGGTACTTTTACATGCCATAAATCTATGACACGGGCCCACCGGCTTTACTTCCCCTCAGAAGGAAGGCATACTGAGGGATTTTTAACCCTCTTAAAAAATCCGACGACTTTGGCCGGGTTTGAACTCGCGACCTTAGCATAAGGTCAAGTTAGACGCCGCTATCTGTACAGTTGGGAAAATTAATCAAACATATTCACTAACAAACTGATTAACGTTGAAATTACATTAATTTAAAAAAAGTTTTAACTAAAAAAAGTGTTAAAAATCTGTCTAAATTTTACTAGACTGAAAAATAATTTAATTTATAAAACAGAAAGTCAACATAATAGCGGTTACAGAAACACCATTGCGTATGGAAGAGGGTAAGACTATCTTTGGAATATGGTGCAGATCTTTGAAACTGTAACGTATTCCAATTCCAAGGCATCTATCTACCTCGTGGCTTTGAGCACGGTTATCACCAAGGCATTTGTGGAAAGCCACTTTTAGGATGACCGATCTCTTCTCGCTTGTCCCCACGAAGTTGAGTGTAAATAACCCATCAGACCGGAATTCTAATCATTGGCTACGCAAGAAAGAAATCAAAACTTGAACCCTCAGGCAGAGAGTCTTAATTCCCCTCAAGATGTGTAGGAGTCAAGAACCTCAATGAAATGTTGCTTCAGCACTATGCGTAACCTTAATGCATGCTGGCAGACGGAGAAAATACAGTGGACCTTATATCTGGCTTCCAGCCATAATTCCAGTTTCATAGTGGGTGCGGTATATCTCTTGATGAATGCAGTACATTTGCATTTGTCTATTGGCACAGGCTAGAGCAGGGGTTCTTAATCGGTGGGTCGCGACCCCCTGGGGAGTCGCAGGATGTGTCTTGGGGTGTCGCGAGATACGGAGAAAAAGTTCTAAAAAATTAGTTATTGCGGTAGTTTTTTATTTAAAAATGAATACACTCGCAATGGACTTAACTCCTACGTTTTTTTAATTCTATTAATGAGAAACTTGAGCTTGTTTGGAATCAACCAATTTTTGAATGTCTGTAATGATTTCTGTAACACACAGAACAATGCCATTTTACAGTGTCAAACGATTTCTTGATTTGGTTTTAAAATTCATCATTATGGAGAATCATTGTTCACAGTTGTAAGATGTAGAAAATGGCATCAAAGTTTATAACGTTATTGTGGACAGTTCTGGGTATTCCTTTTTAATACTTATCCAAAATTTGTCGGCACAAGCATTGTTAAAAGTTAGTTTCACTGAATGATCACTTGATATCTCTAACGTTAAAACATGGGGGGGGTGTCGCCAAAATACGCAGCCTAAAGAGGGGGTCGCAGTGTCTGAAAGGTTGAGAACCCCTGGGCTAGAGTAAAATGTGGTTTTCCACTGATGTCTCAGCGTCATTCATGGCTGTGATTATATGGAAGCTATTGAAGTACGGGTGGTGCTGAGTTATGGCCTCATCAGAGCACTGTTGCCTGTGTGTACTGTGAAAGGTAATACTCATAGGGTCAATGCTATTGTTCTGACTCAGTGAGGATAGCAATGGCATACTACATCACTCCTCATCTTGCCTATTACGCCCGGGGAATAATACCTTCTCTTTTTTGCTGCAACGTGTAAACAAATTCGAATCTCAAATGCCACCATTAATACCATAGCAGTAACAGCCCTTCAAGGATCCATTAGTATTTTGAGAAGTCACCTATATTCGTAAATTACGTGTATTTTAAGGCTGAATAACTATTTTAATTATTTATTTTTAGTTGTTTGCCCACTCTTCAGGTCTTTTATTCTAATTTATATGTGTGTCATACATTTCATAGTCGTCGTATTTTGTTAACCTTCTAATTTTTCTTCTTTCACTTCATTATGATTGTTAAGATTTGTATATTAGCAGCCTTGTAAATCGAGGAACCATAAATAATGGGAAACCACGGAAAACCACTTCCTGTGTGGCTGAGGTTTGAATCTAAATCAGCGCTGCTCTGTTTTGCCTCACGAGGCTGAGTGTACCCCGCTAAAGCTCTCAAATCAGAATTCAATTTCTTGGCAGTGCCGAGAAGATTTCAACTTGTTACGGTTTAATTCCCATGACTCGGGGACTACGTAGCCTATTTGGAACTTCATTCCTTTCTTCCTCGTCACGACGCATAAATCGTCCAAGGGCGTGAAACCGATATACCTGCACCATGCCTCTCCAGTATTAATATTAATCGTCTACTCTCATGTGGTTAGCGTTAGGAAGGACATCCAACAGCAAAAAAAAAAGCTATCACATACAAATTCTTCGTATCTAATCCAGATAAACCAGATCTCATCAGCCATGAGTCAGTGTGCAAGTCATCAGCGAGCCAGTCCAGTTCTCGAATTCGTATGCACATAAAAGGATAATTGCTACACCCCAGTAGACAGACCACTGTATGATTCAGTCTCAACCTTCACAAAAAGTCTTGATGAATCACTGAATGGCGCTTCAACCTCCCTCGGAGCACACGACAAGAGTTTGTCATGGAAAGACTCTGTTTTTCACGTCCTCGTGAGCCCGATGTCTCGACTCTCCAGACATTGGCGACTGACTCACGCCTGTGACGCACCAATCCTCTGGACGGCAGGTATACTGGAGGAATCAAATGCAAAGTGATACCAAAAATAAAACCTTGTTCGAAACGTCGACGAATTTGTTTACACACCACTAAAATAACAACATACTTAAGGTACGTAGGTTTTCATAACGAGCACTTTGGAGTCCATAACTATGTTGAGAAAGTCACCACCACCTTCACCTTATTTAGGGGCAGATGACCTAGCTGTTACGCCCTTAAAACAACAATAAATGATCAAGTTCATCTTGATCTCCTAGTGGGCATGGAGGCGCAGCGGTCACACTGTTAGCCTCCCATCAGGTTCGATCCCTGGCCAATGCATGTGAGATTTTCGAATTGAAATGATATGTCCTGTGGTTCGGATTTCAGGTATAGAGGACCCGTAACTCATGATCGCGAGATTAACTGTCATGTAAAACTACGAGCTTCCTTCTTTCATCTTTAGGGGCCGATAACCACGATGTTAGGCCCCTTAAAACAACAATTATCATCATCATCATCATTCTTTCATCTTTATTATTATTATTATTATTATTATTATTATTTTAACTGAAGTGGATATAAAAGCACCGGGAAGGCTCCCTTAAATGCCGTCGGACTGGGCTGGAATCGAACCCCGCAATCTTGGGTTTTGAAGGCCAACGCTATATAAACTTCGCTGATCAGCCCGTAAATACAGGTGCCAACTTCAGGGGGACAAGACACTTTCTGCCCCTCACATTATAAAGCAATGCTACTGATGTGGACTGGCTATCCAATTAATTACAGCGTAAGCATTTTATTTCTGAATATCATCAATTTGCTTTATAAGATTAACCTCGTCTAGGAAGCTGATAGTTGTTATTAAGTGTTAGTATTATAGCAAAATAGTCAGAGACTCCGTGGCTTAGGCGGCAGCACACCGGCTTCTCACCGCTGGGTCCGTGGTTCAAATCCCGGTCAGTCCATGTGAGATTTGTGCTGGACAAAGAGGGGGCAGACAGGTTTTTCTCCGGGTACTCTGGTTTTCCCTGTCACAATTTCATTCCAGCAACACTCTCCACTATCATTTCATTTCTTCTGTCATTCATTTATTTAATCATTGCCTCAGAGGATTACGACAGGCTTCGGCAGCCGGCACAGTTCATATCCTCGTCGCTAGATGGGGGGCTTCATTCATTCCATCACTGACTCGGTCGGTCGACTGGAAGCAGGCTGTGGATTTTCATTTTCATTATATTGACACGATGAGTCTATCTAACAAAGAATACACACATAGTTCACGTCACCTTAAATAAGGTAATAAAGATGAAACCTGATCACTTGTCTCCCAATACTAAAAACATGGTGATACTAATTTTCTTACCGTTCGGTTGAATTACTGTCACAACCGATGCTTCAAAGTCACCATGCTTGCAAAACTTTGACCCAATGAAACCAACATGACGTGTAATTTAACTTGCAAGTTGGAATAATTTCTTGTCCTGTGTGACGCCATCCATGGTCACCAATGTTCACATCGTTTGCCAAATAACAACGCATGAACATAACCAACAGCTTCATGTGGACTGCTTATTCTGCCTACTACGTATTGAAAATGAAAATCCACAGCCTGCTTCCAGTCTCCGGCCGGGTCAGGAATGGAATGAATGAAGCCCCCATCTAGCGGCGAGGATATGGACTGTGCCGGCTGCCGAGGCCTGACGCACTCCTCTGGGGCAATGATTAAATGAATGACAGATGAAATGAAATGATAGTGGAGAGTGTTGCTGGAATGAAATTTTGACAGGGAAAACCGGAGTACCCGGAGAAAAACCTGTCTGCCTCCGTTTTGTCCAGCACAGATCTCACATGGAGTGACCGGGATTTGAACCACGGACCCAGCGGTGAGAGGCCGGCGTGCTGCCGCCTAAGCCACGGAGGCTTCCCTACTACGTATTATTGAATTTAATTGTCACATGATTTTGTCAAATCGATCAAATGTTGAGGTGTGATTTACGACGGCCATTAAAGTACAGTAGAGGCAGATGACCTCGTAGTTCCGCTCATTAAGGAAACAATAACTAACTAACTAACTAACTAAAGTACAGTAGATAGTCTATCTGTGTTGGTACCACCATCACGGTTGACTTGTTTTTTTTTTCTTGAAATAAAAAATTTGCTCTTTCGTAGTTAGAGATATTATTTATCAATACAAATTATCGACTGGCTGCGTGGCTCAGCGGTAACGCGCGAAGGAGCCGTGTCAGTAGTTACTGGCACGTTAAAGATCCCCTTTGAGGCAAAAATCCGGCACCCAGGCGTCTTTAAAAGCCGCAGTAGTTAAAAGGGATGTAACACTATTAACATCATTATTATTTTTACTTTTAAGTGTTGTGAATTTAAAGACGACGACTCATTGGAAACTGTGAGGTAAGATGACCTACTGTACGCAATTCTCCCTTCAAATTTCAAACTAATAATCACTTAAATTACTAGTAATTACTCTTCCCGACAACATACTCCCAATGTGTACGAGACTTGATTGGTTGGTTGGTTCAGAAGTTTAGGGGCTGCGACAACGCGGTCATGTAGCCCGGTGTACTTTGGGTGTGTGTAGAATCTGTCTGATAACCGGTGTTCATTGTGATGACTGTATTAGTGGGAGTTATCTGTTATTTAATTGAAGTAAGGACTGCAGACTTTTGAATTTTTCAAATAGTTCCTACTTTTGCCGCCAAACGCCACCGTCAACGACTACTAGGTCAGAACTTAGCTACCAGACGCCAACGCAGTCAGCTCTTGGCAACGAACGTAGGAACCTAGCAGCGTTGTTTACATTCTTAACCTATACAATTTAGCTTCACACAGGTGTAATTAGTGGAAGGTTCTTTAACATGCCATAAATCTATGACATGGGACCGCCGGCTTTACTTCCCCTCCGAAGGGAGGCATACTGAGGGATTTTTAACGCTCTTAAAAATCCGACGACTTAGGCCGGTTTTGAACCCGCGATCTAGGGCGTAGAGGCCCAGCATGCTACCAACTACGAGACTCATGAGCGTTATGCCCTGTACTCCTAAATGAAACGATACCGTAACAGATCCTTTTATTCCTATTGAGCCTTCATGATGCCTTCTCCACTTCCAAGATCCTGACTTTATTTTTACACATAAACAGACTCAATTGAAATATAATTCAGTAATTCCGGTCTCGGCAGTAATAACACCGCCTGCAAGGTTATTTGGTTTAAATGTCGGCAAGTGCTTTTAACTGGTGGTGTTTCATTGCCAATACTACAAGCCCACAGGCGTCACAACACGTGAGTTCTAATGACTGGCGCCATCAGACTGTTGAGCGGCTAACTTCTTACACGCCACTCGTATGGTTCAACACCTGGCGAACAAACCCTCTTCTCTAGGGATTTTATCACTACGAGTCCAAAGATCCTCGCCACTGATCCAAGAAACTTCGGTAAACATTCGTCAGCAGGCCTAGGATTTTGATGAAATTTCGTATTACATCCGTAAACCAGAAACAATAATCTAATGCCAAATTTATAGGGCATTTTGAATTTTATCCCAAGTAGTTATTTTTAGCCTATTTTCAATTTTGAAAAAATAGGCTTATGAGATCACCTTTTGTCCGCGTGTGTGTGTTCCTAATAACTTCTATACGGCTGGAGCGATTTCAATGAAACTCGGTAAGTTCATAGCACTACTCCGGGCGACCCCGACCGTGCCCTTCAAATTTTGTTACGTCTCACCAATCCAACATGGCGGCTGTGCGAAATATTTCATCAGCATTCAATATCTCCGAAATTATTCCCGATATCACCCTGGATTTTTTTACGGTGATAAAGGGAACTACTAGAAGTTCACCTATGTGACTATTGAAAAACTGGTAACTACAAAACCAACATGGCGGCCACGCGAATTTTCGACATTTAAATAGACTTTTCTCGCGATTTAACCAATCAAACGCAATAAAACTTGGTACAGTATATATTTATACACATTGTAATGCACCGACATCAAACTTCGTTCAATTGTTTACATAACCTCAAAATGGCGGCTGTGCGAATTTTAATATTTAATTGTTATTTCTTGTGTCGTAATCATGCGATCGAAGTGAAAGTTTGAATAATGAACCTACGCATTAATTTTCCTTTAATGGTACATGACTATGGCCTATACATTTAACAAACCTACATGGCGACCATCCGAAATATTTAGACGGCTCTGAATATCTACGAATCTATTATAGCAATCAAACTGAATTTCTTTATGTTCATAGGGACTATGAACATAAGTTCACCTATAGGACTTTAAATAACCTGGTGATCACAACTCCAACATGGCGGCGACGCGAACTATAAATATTCACATGGACGTTTCTCGCAATTTAACCATCCTAGTGCAGTGAAACTTGGTACAGTAAATCCTTATACAAATGTTAATCCACTGGCATGTAATTTATTTCAATTGTTTCCATAACCACAAGATGGCAGCAGTGCGAAATTTTAAAATCTCCTTGTTACTTCTTGTGTCTTATCGTGCGATTGAAGTTTGAATGCTACACGTACACAATAATATTCATGTAACAGTACATAACTCTAGGACCTACATATATTAAATCAAACATGGCGACCATCCGAAATATTTAGTCGGTTCTCAATATCTACGAATCTATTACAACAATCAAACTGAAATTTTGTATGTTCATAGTGGCAATTAACATGAGTAGGATATATGAAAATAGGCTGTATAGTTCTTCACGGAACTACTTGTTTTCTTTTTCGTTTAAAAGTTATTTTAACATGGATTTGTTTTTGGTTGGGGTCTATTTGGAATTATATCCAGGAGGAGAATGAGGACAAAACAGGATCCCGATTGAGAAAGTAGAGAGGGTGGCAAATAAACTACAATGTCACAAAGCGGCAGAGATTCGGCAGTATAGTCTAGTCAGGAAGCAGGGATGAAATGGTTGCAGAATTGGCATGGAATTTAGAAAATGTACCTCTGACCGTGCAAAATCAATAATTGCTCCAATTTCTAAGCAATGTAACAGGAAAGATTACAATAATTAGAGAAGAATTTCTTTGATAAGTATCCCGGGCAAAGTGTAGACTACTCAGGAGAGTTCGATCATGGGCCGAGAGTAAACTGGATGAAAACCAGTGTGGCTTTAGACCACAACGAGGATGTCAGGATCAAATTTTACGTATGCGCCATGTTATTGAGAAAGGCTACGAGAGGAACAGACAGTTGTGTTTGTGTTTTGTAGAACTAGAGAAGGTGTACGATAAAGTACCCAGGGAATACTAATGTTATTGGTCTTTTAACTACTTTGGCTTTTAGAGACGCCAGGGTGCCAATATACTCGTAAATTGTGCCCCGAAGGGGAGATTTACTGACCCGGCTCCCACGCATTTGAGCACCCTCAAATGCCAGCTGACTGCGCCAGGATTCGATCCTGAAATCATGGGCACAGTTGGCGAGAACGTTACCGCTGAGCCACGCAGCCAGCGAGTACCCAGAGAGAAGGCGCTGGGCAGCCTGAAGGAAAAGGCTGCTACAGGCAATCAGAAGTACAGTATTTACTGTATGTTGATAATCAAGCTATTTTGAGAGTTGATGGTAGGTTGAGTTCTTAGTTTTAAGTTGTTAAAGGAGTGAGGCATGGCTGTAATCTTTCACCGCTATTGTTTATGTTATACAGGGTGTCACAAAAATGGACGGCACACATTGCAGGACACATTCCTCACACGTAGACGAAGATGATGATGATGATGATGATGTTGTTGTTGTAAGGGGCCTAACAGCCAGGTTATCGGCTCCTAATGATCTGGGTGATAGCAAAAATGACAATGAAATGGAAACCAGAACGAAAATTAAGTGAGACGGAAAATACTTACAAAAAGGAACTCAGATTGAAACAACTCACAAAATTTTCTTACAAAAGGGAATTAAAAACGAAAAGATTCACAAATGGAATAGATTGAAAAATACGCACACAATGTAGGCTAGGTTCAAAATACGTACAAAATGCAATGTAGAGTCGAAATACTTACAAAATGCAATTGAGGTTCAAAATACTTACAAAATGCAATTGAAATTGAAAGTACACAATGCAATTCAGATTTAAATATCCCAGTTCCAATCCAAAATATTCACCAAGTGCAATTGAAATTCAAAATAATTACAAAATGCAATTGAAATTGAAAATGCTTACAAAATGTACGGTAGATTCTAACGACTCATGTGGATTGACAATACTTGAAAAAATCCACAGCCTGCTTCCAGTCTCCGACTGGGTCAGGAATGGAATGAATGAAGCCCCCATCTAGCGACGAGGATATGAACTGTGCCGGCTGCCGAGGCCTGACGCACTCCTCTGGGGCAATGATTAAATGAATGACAGATGAAATGAAATGATAGTGGAGAGTGTTGCTGGAATGATATTTTGACAGGGAAAACCGGAGTACCCGGGGAAAAACCTGTCTGCCTCCGTTTTGTCCAGCACAGATCTCACATGGAGTGACCGGGATTTGAACCACGGACCCAGCGGTGAGAGGCCGGCGTGCTGCCGCCTAAGCCACGGAGGCTCGGATTGACAATACTTACAAAATGCAATTTAGATTGAAAATAATTGACAAAATGTAATTTAGATTCACAATACCCACAAAATGCAATTGAGAATCAAAATATTTGCAAAATGCCCACCAAACAAATTGCAATTTAGATTTAAAATTCTTGCGAAATGCAGTTTTGGTTGAAAATACATACAAAATGCAATTGAAATTCAAAATACTCACTAAAATGCCCTGAACCTACATTGAAAGACTTACTAAAAAGCAATTTAGATTGTCAATCTTTACAAAATGCAATTGAGGTTGAAAACAATCGCGAGAGGTAATTTAGATTTTAAAAAACATAAAAAAGGCAACGTAGATTAAAAATACCTACAAAAATCGCTAAAGGGAATTTAGATACACGGGGAACCAAGTAACAAGAACAGTGCGGGAATCTTAAAGAGGAAAGGAAATATAATGAAAAGAAAAGAGGTCTGGCCCCTCGAAGAAGAGGGATCAGGAAAGAAGAGACAAGGGCCAATTAAGGCAGGAAAGTGAAAGACTCCCTAGCCTCTGATACCCTAATACCATCGGGGTCGGAAAAGAACAAGAATTGACCAAGGGAGGTCGACAAGACAGAGAGAAGACCGGCACAAGTAAGTGGAAGCAATGCCGGACTCAGCTGGTGTCCCGTGGTTGCCAACCCATGTCCCACAAGATGTGAGCCACTGGGGGATATAATATGAATGACATTTACACAATATGAAGTAGCAGCCAGGGAATTTTAACTCGTCTCTTCAAAGAGCAAGTCTGGTGAAGTTGCTGACAAAAACGTCTCCAAGTTCCTTCTGTTGCGTACTATCCACATATAATAGATAATGTGTAGTAGCCAACTTACCCTCATACATCTGTGCATATTGCGGGAACCCAGCAGCTCTCAGCCACTTGCACGCTTCGGCAGCTTCGATTTCTGAAACAAAACAAGACGACATTGTCAGTTGCAGTACAATAGTTAGTTGATGTTTGTTCTTAAAGGCAGAACTAGGAGGTCATCTGCCGCTCAGTGATAGTAGGCTTAGGGGTAAGCACAACATTTCAAAAACCCTTTGAAGGTCCTGCCCAACATTACCAACACTTCTGACCCAACCTAACTGTTGATGAGGTATTCATTTAAATGCGACAGATAACCTTTAAGAGCAAGTGAGAACCATTTCAATATTATTATATATATCATCTGAATCGTTGAAAGTAATGAATGCGGCTTCGGTGGCGTAGTTGGTAGCATGGTGAGTTTCTATGCCCAAGGTTGCGGGTTCAAACCTGGCCGAAGTCGTCGGATTTTTCAAGAGCGTTAAAAACCCTCAGTATGCCTTCCTTCGGAGAGGAAGTAAAGCCGGCGGGTCCATGTCATAGATTTATTATTATTATTATTATTAAAATAACTTTCCACTAAATAAACTTTTGTGAAGCAAAATTTGAAGGTTAGGTTTGATTAATGCTCTTAAGTTCTAACGTTGGTCACCGGGCACTGGTTTTGATGGCATCTAGTAGTGTATTTGTGTTTCAATATATTATGGCTCAACGGACAATGCATATTTTCTTTTGAAAATTGTATATCTAGTAGTGTCCAAGTTCACAGCTAGATGTCGTGGACGGTAGTATTTGGTAGCGAAAGTAGGAACTACTTGGAATTATCGTCTGCAGTCCTTACTTGAATTAAAAACAGATAACACAGACGAATACAGTCATCACAATTATCAGTTATCAGACAGATTCTACACACACCCAAAGTACACGGGGCTACATGACCGAGTTGTCGCACGATCGACGTGGGTCAACGAATGGCATAGGGTCGTCTTTAGTGATGAATCGCGCTTCTGTCTTGCCCGCAGTGATCGCCGGAATCGTGTTCGCCGACGTACCGGGGAGAGGGGCCGCCCAGACCTTATTGTCGAGAGGCACACAGGGCCAACACCAAGCATTATGGTCTGGGGAGCTCTTGGCTTTAATGTGAAATCACAATTAGTGCTTGTTGAGGGCACTATGACTGCTCGACAGTACGTTGATAGGATACTCAATCCAGTGGTTGTCCCTATGATGGCGAACATTGCTAATGGGATGTTTCAGCAGGACAATACCCGGGTTGACACTGCACGCATCTCCAGAGAAGCTCTCCACGACATCACAACCTTAGGATGGCCCGCCAGATCCCCGGACCTCAGTCCTATTGAGCATGTGTGGGACATGATGGGTCGACAACTGGCCAACCGTCCTCAGCCACCCACAACTCTGGAGCAACTGACCCGCGCAGTGCAGCAAGCATGGGCCACAATTCCTCAGGAAGCGATCCAGGGCCTCATTGACTCCATGCCTCGCCGAATTTATCAATGTATTGCAGCTCGTGGTGGGCACATCCTGTATTGATTGTTGTCCAAACTTGTGGTCAGAGGGACCTGAAGGTGTAATCATCGAATCACAACCGAACAGTCGTCCTACATGTTCAATTGCAGAAATGTAGCACCACTCCTCTGGGTGCTGCAATTTCCATTTTCTTCAGTGTAATATAGATGCACTTAAGTCTAAGTTTGTTTAAAGTGAAATGTTTATGATAAAAATTGTAATAAAAATGAAATATAGTAATAGAATGGATATCCTTAGAATGTAGTATTAATTGTAAGATAATCTTTGAGTTACTTAATTGTAAACAAATAAAATAAAATTTAATATTAGGCTTTACATTAAATTTTCAAAATAACAGAAAATAAGAATTTTTTAAATAGTGAGTGTAAATACATATTGGGCTTTATATTAAAAATTCAAAATATAGGAAATTAATTAATTTCGAAAATCAAGTGCCGAATATCAACAAATACTTCAATTCGGTGCTTGAAATGAGTAGAACAAATCTTCTTCCAAATACGGAGTTTGAATTTTGATCAGGTGCCAACCAGTTAGTGCGTCGTTTGAATTAACCGTGTTGTGTACATGGAAAATAATAATAATAATAATGTTATTGGTTTTACGTCCCTTTTAACTACACTGGCTTTTAGAGACGCCGGGGTGCCGGAATTTTGCCCCGAAGGGGATCTTTAACGTGCCAGTAAATTTACTGACACGGCTCCCTCGCATTTGCGCACCCTCAAATGCCATCTGACAGCGCCAGGTTTCGAACCTGCAACCTTGGGCTCAGCAAGCGAGAACGTTACCCCTGAGCCACGCAGCCAGACTGTACATGGAAACATCAGTATAATTTACATAAGAAACTTGAGTGAATGCCAATACTATATATAGGTGGCAATTCTGAATTCATCCAAGTGTTTTGAATAATGAAACGTGGCCCTTGCAATAGAATTTTGGCACTCCTCGTACGTATCAAATAATATACGGTCATGTATGTATCTTCTTTAATAAAACATATGTAAATTCTTCTTGTGATATATAATGTATGTTTATAACCTATTTCTCGCCAATTATGCCAGATCAATGACGTTCAAAAAATAGATATTTAGTTAGTTGGATATTGTTGTTTTAAGGGGCGGAACTACGAGGTCATCTGCCCCTCTTAACACAGATTAAGGAATACAAATTTGGATTTGAATTTAAAATTTTGAGGTGGACACCAAAATTTAAAAAGACCAAACATTTATAAAACAAAACCAAAAATTAAATAAAAATAAAAATTATAAAAATAAACAAAAATTACGGAAAAACAAAAAAATATCATTCAAAAACGAACAAGTCGTTGAGTCAAAGTTCACTGGAGAATTTAGATTGCTGGCCCTAGCTCACTCTCACTTATAAAGCGGATAACGCGATCAGCAGCCACCGCGTCATCGGCTAATATAAGTGTGTGTGTCATCTGCAAACCAAGGTTTCTTCGTATGTCAGCAAGATCCACACACTCGGTGAAAATGTGGGCCTCGGTGAAAACGGCTCCACAGGTACAAAGTGGGGGGGTCTTCCCTTCTCATCAGATACGAGTGGGTGGATCTTGTATGACCTATCCTTAGCCTACACAAAATGACGGACTAGAACTAATTTAGTCATTTGTTTCCCAATAGGAACCGAACAGTTTCTACCTGAGGTGTAGTGATGAGCCTACATTACCTGGCACACAGCTGTTCGAGACCAGGACTGTACTCTGTTCCGATGTCAAGTAAGACTGAACCCAGACAGCCCGGCGCAAAGCCAGCAGTGCTTCTCAGAACTTCAGTGACTTACGCACTACTGTATGCATGCAAACAACCAAACAGTGCACTGTTTACCTTCAGAGTTTGTGCCAGCACACTTTTATGGCAGATCTAATGGTTTCTGGTTATTACATTACGGAGTCTTACGTAAAGATTTTCTTCGTAAATTTAGTTTCCTCTGGACTTGATATTACGAGTCAGAAAATGTCTAAATAAAAAAGTCTCATCCTTCGAATTCGAGGAAGCTGGAGACCAGACTTCAGTCCCTTATGTGAATAAATAATGTTCCGGTCAACTCTGCGCAGAACACAAGAGTTTATAAACTGTGGCTCGTATGTCGCATGCAGCTCTCCCATTGTTTTCAGCAGTCCACGGGTATCGCCCTGATGTAATAAAAAGAAAAAAGACACGAGCCTTACAGTAGTCGCATATGATGTGTAACATCTGACATGTTATCCTACTCGTATACTACACAGCTTGGACATTCTTAAGATGTTAATTTACGCTCCATTTTCAGACTGGTACTATGATGAATGTATAGATTGAATTTGAGATATGCTACTGTCACATTTGTGGCGCAGCGGTCAAGCTGTTAGTCTTACCAAGGTAGACCGGGTTTGATTCCCGGTCAATACATGTGAGATTTTCGAATTGAAATGCCATGTCCTGTGGTTCGCATTCCACGTAAAAGGGAGGTACCGTGGATCAAGATCGTGAGATTAACTGACACGCAAAACTACAAGCTTCCTTCCTTTTACATTAATAATTCCTAATAACAAAGTGACACACAACGTCGACAGTACTCTCAAATACTGTGAGCACATTCCTCAGTAACTATAACATTCATTATTCTCAAGGCTCTCATACAGTTCGTCGTAAACAATCAAAACATAGCTTCCTACAATCATGAAATGACCTAGTCTCTCATATGATGAAAATACAGCTCTTATTCCACTCATATAACAACATTCTGTTATGCATTTAATATTTGACTACTCACCCACAGCTTGACAATAATGCCACTTACTTAAATGTCATTTGTCGTCTTTGTCCTACCCCATGTGATATTCAACCTTGAACGTGAAGCTTCATAAACTGCTCAATTACAAATGAAAGTCGGTGAAACATTTGCCACTGTGCTCGTCAAACCAGTGCCTGCTAAATGCACTGCCTACCATATTGCCATAACATTCTCGCGCCACGGAGCACACACTGCCTTGTTTCCAATACACACATTTTCAATTGTACATCCAGCTGGCAGTCCGTCTTCACTTCCGTCCGATCCACTTCCGTCCCCAATTTTCAAAATCACTCCCACAAAACTATCCAGCAACCGATCGGAAATATGTTACACATCAAAAAGATAGGTTTCAATTACATATCGGGTTCCGTTCCATATAATATGGGTCGGAAACAACTTATTAACAAGTCATGATAGGGATATTGCTTTTATAAAAATACCGATGCTGGCGAAAAGTATCCATTCAAAGATAACTGACGTAACACTAAAACAATTGATTCCTAAGCTCTACAAATTACCCCCCTCCCCCACCCACACCCACCCACAATGTCATAGTTATTACGTTAGTTTACTTATTGTTGTTTTAAGGGGCGGAACATGTTATTACGTTTTTTTTCTTTAGAAACACTTATATTTAGCATTTGTTTTTAATTAAATTAAACTATGCTGCATTTTCACAACCATCTCCCCTTAGGCGCAATATCAAAACCGTTTAAAATTGTCAATAATCCTCCATACAATACCTAAAACTTTTGTCTGATTTTTTTTTGTTATGACCCACCCTTATGCCAAGGGATCAGCAAAATGTTCTCGATGAAGATGACAAGTTGATGAGGGGAGAGCTAAACCGAAGATAGGTATCACAAGTTATTCCTGACTGTACTACGGATGTCATCAAAGCAATATTGATGTTTTGACATCAGTGTCGTTCTACAGACGAAACAATGATAGCGTTATCTCTAACTCCTGTCTGGCTGGTCGGCTAGTGCGAGGTAAATAGAAGTTGGGGCTTCTCGTATCTTCGACATGTAGAACGACTAGCAACGACGGACATAAACACATGTGTTGTATATCTTTCAATGCGTGAGGCGACAGTTCATGGTCTCCAAACTGCGTTATGTATACATTTGGTCATTTATAAGTGGGTTATGTTATAGTTTACTTTTTCATATCTTCAATTATCTTTCCGCTTTACAGGTTGTTGAACACAATTTGCAAAAGTATTAAACAAGCAACTTCCGTTTACCCGTTGCTGCATGGACTACATATACAAGATTCTTTTACAAGACGCTTGTACAATAGGGTAAGATTTTTGCCCAATCAGAGTCGTCAGTTGAGGTTTCCAAGTAGGAATTGTAGATTGTCAGGATTTTTTTTTATTGTTACAGGTCCCTTGTTTGGAAATGATTTCAACGACGATGGGCTCACGATTCGAATTTTTGTACCCATAGTTAAATTCTTTAAGCATTTTTAGCCTACTTTCGATTTTTGCAAAAAATGAAAGTAGACTTATGAGATCACTACAGGGCGAAAAAAGTGTGTCTGTGTGCGTGTGTGTGTGTGTACTCTGAATGTCGGTCCCCCCCCTATCAATTCGAACACGGTGAGCGCAAATTGAACGAAATTTGGTACAAAGGTAGCACTAGCAAAGGACACCTCAGTGTCATGTTTTATATCACCGCCATCTTGACAGAAACGTAATGGCGGCCACACAAATGTTCAAAGCTTAAATCAAATTACGACTAACCTAATCATCCGATCTCTACCAAATTTTGCAACAACATACCTTTATGGGGGAAGCATCCTTTGACCAAACTAATAGGTCATCAGACTAATAGTTTGCGGATGGCGGCCATCTTTGTGTGAAAATCGATTGCCCCCATTAATTCGAACACGGTGAAACCGAATGGAACGAAATTTGGTACAGAGGTAGTACTAGCAAAGGGCACCTCAGTGTCATGTTTTATATCGCCGCCATCTTGACGGAAACGTAATGGCGGCCACACAAATGTTCAAAGCTTAAATCAAATTACGACTAACCTAATCATCCGATCTCTACCAAATTTTGCAACAACATACCTTTATGGAGGGAGCATCCTTTGACCAAACTAATAGGTCATTAGCCTAATAGTTTGCGGATGGCGGCCATCTTTGTGTCAAAATCGATTACCCCTATTAATTCGAACACGGTGAAACCGAATGGAACGAAATTTGGTACAGAGGTAACACTAGAAAAGGCCACCTCAGTGTCATGTTTTATATCACCGCCATCTTGACGGAAACGTAATCGCGGCCACCCAAATGTTAAAGGCTAAAATGTAATTACGACCAACCTAATAATCTAGTCTCTACCGAATTTTGCAACAACAAATCTTTATGTAGGAAGCATATTCTGACCAAACTGCTAGATCATCAGCCCAATAGTTTGCAGATGGTGGCCAAGTATGTGTGCAAATCGATTCCCCCTATCAATTCAAACACGGTGAAACCGAATTGAACGAAATTTGGTACAGAGGTAGCACTAGCAAAAGGCACCTCAGTGTCATGTTTTATATCGCCGCGATCTTGACGGAAACGGAATGACGGCCACCCAAATGTTAAAAGCTTAAATCAAATTTCGACATTCCAAATAATTTGATCTCTACCGGATTTTGCAACAACATGCCTTTTTGTGGAAAGCATCTTATGACTGACGACAAGGTCATCAGCCCAATAGTTTGCAAATAGCGGCCATGTATGTGCGCAAATCCATTCCCCGGATCAATTCAAACACGGTGAAACCGAATTGAATGATTTTTTTTTACAGAGGTAGCACTAGCAAAGGGCACCTCATATTCAAGTTTAATATCCCTATAGCACGTTGTATTTCAACAAGCTACTACAACCAACATTCAATTATACTCCTTGAAAAGGACAAAGAGTTAAAACAATACCCATGCATTTAGGAGAAAGTAGGCTATATGTTCTTTACTGAACATCTTGTTTGTCCATTTGATTTAATCATCATGACGATGTAAAAAAAATAACAAATTTTTAATGAGAGATCAAACCATAGACTGTTTTATGATAATTATTAGTGTGTTTGACTGAAGAAGGCTCATAGGGCCGAAACATGTATCAAAGTGTATAAGGACATCGAGTGATTAAAAAAAAGTTGTATTGTAAAGTGGATATTTGTGTAACATGACACATGTAGAACGTTTGAAAGAATAAAACAATTGGCAAATTTAGTGAATTTTATTCTTTGCCCGGTGAAATCTCCCTCCGCCTTCCGGCGTGCAGAGAGGGATCTTCTTACTTTACTTCATGAAGCAGAACCGGAAATTGAATCCACAACCTTTGGACCAAATGTGTCAATTTCCACACGTAGACTACAATGCCTCGAGCTTATAAAGAAACAATTTGATTTGTGGGACAATATTTTAAATACATAATTTTCCCCCAAAGAAAAATTTGTATTGTCCGTTGAGCCATTATAATTATATTTAAACACAAAAAGTGATGAATGTTCCGCGATAACTCAACAAATTGCCAGCGTTTCGCCCCGCTGAACCATTGGGTTCTTCAGTTGGTAAAAGTACAACTCACCAAGACGCTGGCTAGCACACACAGGGAAGCCAAAGCAATTATAACCTTACCTTGGCATTGAATATATAATTTTCCCCAATTTTCAATGCCAAGGTAAGGTTATACAGGGTCTTTCATATAAAGTAAGAACGGCAAGCGGCAGTTTTGTTATTCGCAGCTGCGGTGGCCTTGGCCGAGCTTGTGGCGCGCCATGCCCCCCTGCTGTACTATTGAAAGCACGCGCTTTGGAGTGGAGCTTTGACTCCCGTAGTGCACTGGCTTTGCTCATGACGTGGGTCCACCTGTATCAAATGCGTCTTGCAATGGCCTTCCCAGTGTGTGCTAGCCTGCGTCTTGGTGAGGTGTACTTTTACCAACTGAGGTACACCGGGGCGAAACGCTGGCAATTTGTTGAGTTATGCCGGAACATTTATCACCTTTTTGTGTTTAAACATTTTAAATGGCACGATGGTTGTAGCTGTCAACACGTGAAGGGTTCGAGGTGTCACATGTGACATGAGAAGCAACACGTGCTTCTTGGGTGACGATCACTCTGCTAACAATAGGGCAGATGGCAAGTATCGACAGCCAGCTGTGCAGATCGCATGTCATGCAGGAATACCAACTCCCTTGTTTGTCATAAGATGAGTATCTCCTGAACCCTATCTGCTAACAGGGGTTATCACTAGGACTCGGATTTTTAAGTGCTAAAAATCGGGAATTTTTTTATTTTTATGCATTAAAATACCTGAAATATGTGACAAAAAAGGAAAAATGAGAATATAAACAATATGCAGTACTCACGAATGCAATTTCTGCTGTGCCTCACTGACTACTGAAATATTACAATACACAACGAGATACACCTTCAGGTTGTCCGTCAGAAATAACCGACGATCATCGCGAAACACTTCTTCTGAAGGCGCGAAACTGTGGCAATATGCTTCTTGCCCTTGATGTGTTGTGTAACTTGACATCGCTGTTCAGTCTTGATTGCTTTCCCATATGGTTGGCAGAAAAGAACGCCCCCATCAGAAGTAAAATTATCTTTAACTTCTGCAACATACTGCTGCAGACGATAATGTGTAGTCACTTTTACTTCACGCATCGTAGAACTGCCTTATACTTCACAGCGCCCGAAATGAACTGCATGTGAGTGACACTAGATCCAGGTAGCGGAAGTGAGGCGGGGGAAGGTCTAGCACGTGGTGCAATATAGCTATGAAGAAGGAAATCTCCGGCTTCCACAGTGAGTGGCACGGGGCGACAAGTTAAGAATAACACAGTTGCAAGGTGACATACGCTCTGCATGAAGATTAGATAGCTCAAAGGTTCTTCCTCGTTGAACTAACACAGAACAAAAATGCAATAAACTGAAAGATTTATACTGATTTTAAAAAAAATGGAAATATTGTGCATTTTTATGTGCTAATAAGTGAAAAGCAGGAATTTATGTATTTATAGAAAAATGCTTTAAATATGTATTTACATAAAAAGATATTTATTTACATAAAAATCCGAGCCCTAGTTATCACCAAGGATCGCATTTTAAATAGAGATTCGCGGACCGTATGTTCATTTTCGAGGCAAATAAATCTTCTTAGTCGTTTTACCCTCCAGGGCTGGCTTTTCCCTCGGACTCAGCCAGGGATCCCACCTTTACCGCCTCCAGGGCTGTGTCCTGGAGCTTGAAACTTCGGGACGGGGGATACGACTGGGGAGATGGGACAAGCACCTCGCCTAGGCGACCTCACCCGCAAAGCGAACAGGGGCCTTATGAGGGATGGGAAGGAAGAGGGAAGGAGGCGGCCGTGGCCTTACATTAGTTACCATCCCAGCATTTGCCTGTAGACGAAGTGGGAAACCATGAAAAGCAAGTTCGAGGATGGCTGAGGTGGGAATCGAACCCCTTCGACTCGTTTGGACCACCCGAGGCTGAGTAGACCCCGTTCCAAACCTCATACCACTTTTCAAATTTCGTGGCAGAGCCGGGAATCGAACCTCGGACCTCCGGGTGGCAGCTAAGCACGCTGACCACTACACCACGGAGGCGAAGGGGCAAATAAATACTAAACATTATTCATTCATTAATTTATTCATTTTTATTGTGTACAATTTGCGATCTGTAGGGTTTTCCACTCACGCGTTACTCATCGTTTATTTAAATTTCATAGTTTTTCCATTATGTTATTTTAAAATGTTTTATTGAACTGGTATTTCATCGATGTTGTTTTCCTTGGTGCGGGCATGCCTTCTTGGTTTAAAGTGTTGTTATTCTTTATTATTTAGTCTCGAAGATCGTAGTTGTTAAAAAACTAACTTACTTCTCTCACCTCTTCATCAATTGCACGATTCGCTATAAATCACTACTGTTGAACTGTGTTGATAACTATTTCGGTGCTATTGGTTAAGTTATGGATTTAATTGATTAACATAGTAGTTAGTAGCATAACTACAGTACATTACGAATGTGTGATTATATGAATGTTTTGGGCCGGCAAGTAGGCCTACGTACAAAAAGCCGTTCAAAGAGCGGGTTATTTATTTAGCGTATGGCTTTTATAAAAAGTACCGGGAGTGTCTGAGGACATGTTTGGCCCGCCAAAGGCTGTAGTTGCTTCAAGCGGACACCAATTGGGTGAGCTACAAGTTCCGTTCAATTTTAAGTAGTTCCAACGTTCGCTATAGATGTCACTGACACCTAGTGGTGAACGTTGGAATTTTGATAGAGAGTTACAACGAAATCTAACCTAAAAATTTAGCTTCACACAAGTTTAGTTAGTTGGCTTCACACAAGTTTAGTTAGTGGAAGGATATTTTACATGCCATAAATCTATGACATGGGACCGCCGGCTTTACTTCCCCTCCGACGTAAGGCATTATGAAGGATTTTAACGCTCTCAAAAAAGTCCGACGACTTCGGCCGGGTTTGAACCAGCGATCTTGGGCACGGCAGTTGAGCATGCTATCAACTTCGCCATCGAAGCCACTTAAAGAGCGGGTATTTCAGCTAGTCAAATATGAGGTAGTTACACACATTAATATCTTTATAAACCAACACCCAAGAAAAGTCTCTTCTACATCTCGTAACTTCCCAACAACTCTTACCAACATTCCTACGCCAGGACCTGTTTTTATTTGTGTGTTTTATCATTTCAAATGATCTTGTCGACTTAAGCCTCCGTGGCTTAGGCGGCAGCACGCCGGCCTCTCACCGCTGGGTCCGTGGTTCAAATCCCGGTCACTCCATGTGAGATCTGTGCTGGACAGAACGGAGGCAGACAGGTTTTCCTCCGGGTACTCCGGTTTTCCCTGTCAAAATTTCATTCCAGCAACACTCTCCACTAACATTTCATTTCATCTGTCATTCATTTAATCATTGCCCCAGAGGAGTGCGTCAGGCCTCGGCAGCCGGCACAGTTCATATCCTCGCCGCTAGATGGGGGCTTCATTCATTCCATTCCTGACCCGGTCGGAGACTGGAAGCAGGCTGTGGATTTTCATTTCATTTCTTGTCGACTTTGTCGTTATGCTTGGGTCTAACATTATGCGTCACGGTTACGGCGTGTATGACGTCATCATGTTGTTCAGTGCATATGCACCGAGTCTGAGTTTACTGCTGGGGTCTGCCGTTATGCGATACGGAGACGGCGAGTGCGTGACGTCAGACAGGAATACAGGGTGATCCTAAAGAAGTGTGCAAGATGTCAGACAGGAGTACAGGGTGACTCCTAAAGAGGTGTACACGGTGCCAGACAAGAATACAGGGAGACTCCTAAATAGGTGTACACGATGTCAGACAGGAATAAAGGGTGACTCCTAAATAGGTGTACACGATGTCAGACAGGAATAAAGGGTGACTCCTAAATAGGTGTACACGATGTCAGACAAGAATACAGGGTGACTCCTAAAGAGGTGTACACGATGTCAGACAAGAATACAGGGTGACTCCTAAAGAAGTGTACACGATGTCAGACAAGAATACAGGGTGACTCCTAAAGAAGTGTGCAAGATGTCAGACAAGAATACAAGGTGACTCCTAAAGAGGTGTGTAGATTGTCAGAGCAAAATACAGGGTGACACTTAACGAGGTGTACAGTATGTTAGATTCAATTCAACTACAGGGTGACCCTTAAAGAGGTTTGCAAGATATCAGATTCAAATAATGGGTGACCCTTAAAGAGTTGTAAAAGATGTCAGACTCAAATACAGGGTGACCCTTAAAGAGATGCCCGCGCGGGAAGCCTAAGTTAATGGGTAATTGAGCCTTTCTAACATGTGTAGCATTTGTAGCATGCGTCATTTGACTATCTTTTTTGGTTTGTTTTGTTTTCAATAAATCCCTTCTACAAAATTAACAAATAAATTTAACATACCCAAGCTGCTGCTGTAAAAAAATCTACAAAACTGCTGCCCACAAACTCGCAAAATGTCGCCAGAGAAACATTGGTCAAGAAAAAATAATATAACTCTTGTCAACGAACCGACTGCCTGATCTCTATTTGACAAAAAAAAAACACTCTTAACATAAAATTATCTACAACAATTTTCGCCTCAAGTCATTTCATTACCAACGAATAATAAAACAGTAACAGGAGCACATTAGAGCAGCAGTTCATGTTTACAGGGCATCAATATACATGACCCCATAACCTGAGATTAGATAACAAGCAACACTTCCTATGTGGAGAATCAATATCCTGTCATTTACCGGCCGCGGTGGCCGAGAGCACTAATGCGCTGCCTCGTACCTCGCTGGCATCGGAAGAGCATGGGTTCGAATCCCAACTCGGCAGTCCTGAAAATGGTTTTCGGCAAATGCCGGGACGGTTCCTTTCAATAGGTCTACGGCCGATTTCCTTCCAAAATCAGTTCCCTGACCCGTCTTGAAAAGAAAAATAAATGGCCATTATCTGAATTATTATTAATAATAATAATAAAAATAATAATAACAAAAACTCTACGAGCGTTACAGTAGTCGCGTATGATGTGTAACATCTGACATAGAAGAAACCTCACGTGAAATTGTTGATACACCGGTATTTTATAATATTATTGGCACAAATATGTATCTATTGTAAAAGGGAGTGTTTTACAGATATTGTAGTTTATAATACGGAACTCATTTTATTAGATGATTTGTAGCTTCCACCAGCACTAGTCTAAATAAAGAATACGAATATGAATCAACGAGATTAATAGACGCGACACCGCTCATAACCTTAAATTCCTTATAAACAGGTCCTCTTCATTCACAGACCAACACGTAATTTCGTATGGATTCTGTTAAAACGAGTCATAATGATATGATAAATATCGTTTAAAATGATAATCTGGTAGCAAAAATTTCTACCCCGCCCAGGATTCGAAGCCAATATCTCCAGATTCACAGTCATACGCAATAACCCCACGGCTATTTCGACTACGCAAATATTGTGCACAAGATGGTGACTTATTTCCACGTTCCAATAATACTGCATTACGGAATTAAGTTTCATTTATATTTTGCTTGTTTCGATAATGTTCCTGAGTGACATTGAGTTTAAAATGCCTTATGCCAATGCAATGCCGACTACTTACAATGTTTGATATTAAGGCATTTTACCATTTAAATACTGATACGAAGACTTCGAACATGTACCATGTCATTTGTTTAAATCACTTGACACCAGAGTTCGCATGAGCGTTTTCCGTTCGATATGTCATATACATTCCACATGGCCGAGAGTGTGTCATGGTATCAATTTTCGACACCGCGCGCTGATTGTTTCTCTTACCAGTGCCAGTTGGATCGATCGATCGAGTTGGCAGTGCGTCTTATACTTCCGTTCGATCCACCACTGCCAGCTAGGGCACACTTCCATTCGATCGATCGAGCGGGCAGTGCATACTTCCGTTGTCCACCACTGCCAGCTAGCACACTTCCATTTGATCGATCGAGCGGGCAGTGCATACTTCCGTTTGATCGATCAAGCGGGCAGTGCATACTTCCGTTTGATCGATCGAGCGGGCAGTGCATACTTCCGTTTGATCGATCGAGCGGGCAGTGCATACTTCCGTTTGATCCACCACTGCCAGCTCGATCGTTCCGATCCACTTCCGTCCACAATTTTCAAAATCATTCCCACAAAACTATCCAGCATCCGAGCGGAAAGATGTTACTCATAAAAAAAGAGAGCCTTGGAATTGTTATGCATTATTAGTGTGTAAATAAAAAAAGATGTTTGTGTGTTGATGAATGTGCGTCTTACACACTTCCGTCCGATCCACTTCCGTCCCATTTCTCAGAATCACTCCCACAAACATATCCAGCAACCGAGTGGAAAGATGTTACACATCAAAAATTTCGTGTCATAGCCTCGTCAGGGTCAAAATTGTTATATCACGCCGCCGTGAATGACACCACAGAGAATCTGAATATGCACGTGGAATGGGCCATGATGTAGAGTTTTTGGGTAGTAGAAAACCTGATTTTATTTTGCAGTTTCAACTTATTGCTCTGCTGTTTTTGAGTTACGGCCTTATTCCTCTAGGTGTGTGATATGTAAGTATAGTTGAGGTTTTTTCCTGTTCTTTTTCAAACTATCCGCATAGGCTTTGGCTACCCTGGGGAGCGGTGCCTAGCTCATAGGTGTGGAGTGAAACTGGACGAAAAAAATCAGACTTGAAACAGTGATTTCCTCGGGGTCACGAATGATCGCCAAGGACCTCCAGCTGACACAGACAACAATAAAGGTCAGGCATACAGCGGTACCTAGTATTTCTATATAATTGTATTGTACTTTAATAACACAGCACTTTAATGTTATTACTTGGGATCAAGGCTTTGTTCTGTTCCCATCCCTCTTTTCATCACGCACTGCACATCCGTGTTTATCATCCGTGAAGGTAGTTCTTTTTTAAAGGGCTTAGATATCATGGTCATTCAGCCCCATGAACTTGGCTGTGTGTAGTAAATTTGTTTGATAACCTGTGTTTTTGTGGTACAGAAGAGTCTCGCAAACTCGGCACTCGGTAACCGGGCACTCCGGATTTCTCGGCCACCCTGACAGGAGAAAAAAATCATTATTTTTGTTTGTTTTTGTGTTTCTGCACAGAGCGTTATTGTGTTTTCTTTCGTCTTCTCCGCTATGGACATTCTGTTTCTTCGCCGTCTCGTGACGAGTCTTCAAGAAACTGGTTTCAAAGCGAAAAGCAAAAGAACATTAAGTTACTTACTTTTTTTGCAAAAAAGTAAATGGTAATTTTCATTAAGTGAAAAAACTATTTGCGTACAGGAATTGTTTTGTACATCTAATGTTCAGTGTATATATTATAAAAATAATTTGTAGGGCTAGTTTTTCTAAATTTTCTTTTAAAATTTAATTGTTTCCCTTGATTTTTATGCAGTACAGTAGTACAGTACTGAACTAAACTATATATTCAAGTACTGTAATTGCTGTGGCTTAATAGTTTTAAAACTTGTGTTTCTGTTAAAAACAAATAAATGTACTGCATTGCATTACTTTTAAACCAAAACAAACGCTTATTTCTTCTAACACATTGCCCGATAACCCCGCATTTTCGCGAACTCTGCCACCCTTCGGTCTACATTAGGCAGAGTTTGCAAGACACTACTGTATCTGTATTAATGTAACTTGTATTTGTAATCGAAACGAGGATTTAGGATTTGGATGGAGGGGGCCGTAGCCGTAAGTTATGAACTGGACTGGCATTTGCCTGGAGTATAAATGGGAAACCACGAGAAGAAAAAAAACTAAGTTGGTTGAGGTGGGAATCAACCCGCCTCAGCTACGTTTTTCCTCGCGAGACTTTAGTGTATCACGTTCACACATCTCAATTTTTTGAACAAAGGAGCTGATGACCAAGGTGTCCCTAGACCCTAAACATTGATCAACAAGAACGTGAGCTCTGTGATTGTACTGCACCAAAATACATGGATTTTCCCCTTACTTTTTACAGATTGTCCCGACTAACGTAAGCCGAAATGTCACTCGAGGACTGGTAAATCTGACCCGACCGTAAATAATGTACCAATTTTGCAAATCGGTACATGTTCATCTTATCTTCGAGACGCAGCTGGAGCTCCAGGTCTGGGCAGATTCTCACGAGAAAATACACCAGCCCCCTTCTGAGAATTCCATTCACCAAATTGGCACCTGGGTACTGCTGAAATGAGATCGCCTAGCCCCTTCCGACATGATTTGTGCCCTTGTGTGTGCTGTCACCTCAAGGTTTATAATAAATGGAAAAGAGGGATAAGTCAAGCTTTGATCCGTGAACTTTTGAAAGGTGAACAATTCCTGTCAGCTGCATTCGCCAAGTTTTTATTCTGAGAAAGATCTTACAAAGGACATTCTGTAACACCTCGACTCCTAGAAGGTTTCTACGCAGTAACCTGTATGGGGTGATATTCTATAGTACCCACTCAAGACCTTGAACCCTGGCTTTTGTGCAACTAGTCGCAGTTGGTGCTACTGGAGGTTTGTGGTGGGGATAGGCTGATATACAAGGGTGGAATCGGTGACTCAAAACAACAGTACGAGAGGGACAGTGTGTGAGGAAGTTTCCTGACAGAAAGACTCTTGACCACTTGCCTCCGGGGAAAACGTGTGTGCAGTTTTCCCCGGAGGGTTCGAAGACACCAGGTGGTACTATCTGATTTAATTACTAAGGGGCATAACCAAGGACAATCAATACAAACTTTGACTGCTAAATTTTGTAACGTCATTTTAAGGCCGCGTGTCGGCGGTCGGTAAGCTTAACTAGATAAAGTCTATTTTAGCACTTTAGTATGTAATCTTTTGGAGGGTCTAGTAATATTTTGGTGGTACCTTTATATGTAATTACTGCAGGGTGTATTATTATTGCCCTATTTCCCGTTAGCTGGATGGGAACCTCGTGGGTTTTAATTCTTGGTCAGACAGCCTTGACGGACGGTCAATGCTGGACTGTGGAGGTTGTCAGACCTCTCCGTTCCACTAAGGGGCGTTTCGGTTGTTTGACGCAGCATTGTTTTTTGAGAAGGCATTGCCTTTCTCATGTTGTTTTTCTTTTTTCTTCTACTTCCGGATCCATTTTGAAATTCATGTTTTAACCTCAAATGTAACTGTGAAACGTTGCCAAGCGGGCAAGTGTCTGGTTTGTTTAAACTAAGTCATTCATTTGTGTTTAATTAGATCATATTTGTCAGTTAGTTAATTAAGTGGTGGAAGGTTTATCTTGTAATTTGTTTGATCTTAATGTTCAATACATGTTAGCTTATTTCGATTTGTCATATTATTTATTGCATGAAGTCACTACGAAGATTATTCCCCTTTTCATTCTTCATCTTTGGCAGGGTCAATTTAATACGGCCTGCTGAGGTACGCATTCAGCGTTCCACCCAACAAGCTGGTCTTGACATTGGTTTCGTCCCGCCTGTTCTCTCTTTCTAAATCAAATCGGGGATGTTCTTGAATACCAAGCAAATCGGAACATTCACTCCTAGGTTTTTTGCTGTGAACTCAGCTGGCCTAGCGAGTAATTAAATTAGGCCTTTCATGTGTTTTTTATTATTAATTCTGGGTGTGGTAATGTCATGTGATCATTTTTTTGATATGCTAATATTATTATTATTATTATCATTTTGGCCTATAAACAGGGTAAGGAGGGATGAAGCTAACTGTTACAATGGTAGCAGAGCATGGTTTTGCTCTGTGATCTTGCCATTAGTAAACAATCCTTCCTATTGACTGATTGCAGTAATTAATTAAAATTAAATTCAGTAACTTAATTAATGTAGATTGGGCCCTCCATACTACTAATCTTTTCTCCAATAGGTAGGCTAGTAATTAGAGCAGAACCTAATACATGTTGTGATTTGATTTCATGTAAAATAACCGCTGTGTACACCGAAGACCAAATGAACAATTCTGTCGTCAGCTGTTAAGACGAGCAGATAGCCGAAAGTGGCGATCACGTGCGCTGGACGAAATCAGGACTGACGGGAGAGTAATGGCCGTGCTGCGTTGCCAGATTGACGAGTAGACCGGCTGAAGGAATTTCACACGTGGTGAGTTTTGATATGCTGTTTGTATGGTTTTGGGGTGGTTGTAAATTCATTCTGTTCTTGTAGGAACTAGTCCAGCTCAATTTTACTGCACCTGTGTTAAATCTACACCTCGGGAAGTGTTGTTTTGACTAAATTGTGTCACGTGTTTGAAATAATAAAATGTTTGTCTGGTTGGAAGTAGTGTTGGTAAAATTTAAATTAGTGACGTTTTAAATTCTCTTGAAAATAGGCTGAAATTGATAAACTTGTATTTCCAGTAAGAATAACTTAGTGTCTGTTTTGATGTGCGTTTAGTACACGCCTGTTGAATCACGTAGTGATTTTGAACCATCATGGCAGACGTCTGTGACAAGTTATTATTTTATACAACTGATGTCAGTGAAAATGTGAATTGCGTGTGTGGATTTATCATCAGCAGGTTCCTTGGGGTAAATCTGTAATTATTCTTAATAATTGTTAGCAATGTAAGGCTGAAATTCTGCGATTCGCTGTGCATAATACGTGTGAGGTATAATTGGTAGTGATCAGCTGTTCATTAGGCCAAACATTTCAAGTTTTGTTGTCATTTCTTTAGCTGGGGGTTAATTATTTCGCTGTTGGTAGTTCTGTCAAATTAAATTGGACCGTGAGAGTATTAAAATTTGGTATTGTCAACTTATTCTGCGTTAAATTAATTCTGGAAAATGGTCGAATTGCTGTCTATATGTACGTTCGGTAATTGTATTTTGAAAGATGTTAAGTGTCGAATTGCGTGTGTGCTAATTCAGTATAAATGAATCAGGTGAGTGTTTATGTATGTATGATTTATGTTTAAGTTGCTTAGTAATTGGGGGGAGAGTAAATTGTCTTGTTGTGACATGGGGATTTTAAGGTTAGATTGTCATCTAAATTGGTCAAGTATTAAATGGCTTTAATATTCAGTATATTAGTGTGTTTTCGTTGAGTGACTTACTAAGTGGGATATTTCTGGGAGGCAGTCACCTTCACGTCGCATCTCATTTAGGGTGTAAATAAATATTTTCCCCCGATTCGTGTCTTTCGTTTTAGGACGTTTTCCTACGATGTAAGGAGAACTGTGATTTCAGGGCTACAACTTTGGGTTGTTTTATCAGGTCCTTACGTGAGTTGATACTCCGTTGGCGTTATAGTGTCTTGACGATCCGAATACTAACATACTGATGTAAATGGGGAATTTTAGGATTGTCCAGGGAAGGGAGCATGTATGTCTGGTGGAGGTATGAATGTATTTCTGTGGTTGATTGTGTTCAGGGTGAAAGAGTATGTGTGATGCGATTTTTATTGCTGCCCTGAGTAGGAATCGAACTGGTGTTCTTTGGTGGTCAAAATTGTATTTATTTTCTTTTGTAATCCTTCAGTTTTTTTTAAATCCTGCTGATTGAATGAAAGTCATGTGTGAATGAATTGATGTAGGTTTGCAATTTGAATTTGGGTGGGAGTAATTGAGGCCTAATTGCCAGTAACGTAAAATGGATTATTATTGATTTTATATTAGTTGTATTAGTTGCATTTTGAAAATGGACCTATTATGCAGATGTGCTTCGTATGGGGATCTACTGTCAGGAGTCCATTTAATTTGGGGTGTGAGTACCATCTTGATTGGGCCCAGGCAGGGTGTATATAGTATTTGCCCGAGTCGAGTGACTATAGGAATGGGACTTCGTTATCTCGGTGAAAGGCGAATTTTTTTTTTTGGGGTAGTTGAGGCCGCTCAGTCAGTGGGGAGTCGGGGTTAGAAGACCTCTACGGAGGCCCTCTTGGTAAGAGTCCGCAATACCATTAGTTTAGGTTCATGATATTTGTACGATTGCTAATTTGCATAATTGAATGTAATGGGTTATTGTCGTGGGTGGTAAAATCTTATAATGGTATGTTTGAGAAGGATGTGTGATGGATGATGGATAAATGTTAGGAACTGGAGTCCTGTGTTCGAGTTCCAGTGATGAAGTTGGTAGCTCTGGGAATACTTGTTGATTTTTGGTATATATAAAAAAAAAATATTTGGTAGTTCGGTTGGTGAAAGTTTTCCTTTAGGGAGATATCCTGCGGTGGCATGCTGAGTTGTCGTTGTATGTCAGCTGCTGTGTTCACTAGTCTGATTTTGAGATTTTTGGGAGGTTGCAATGCTTCGTTTGCGATGGCATTGAAATGGGCTGGTTCGTTAGTTATTCATAACTTGCAGTTTCTTGCTGTTAGGCGGCTAGGTTATTTCTATTGTGGTCGCATTTCTGAGGGGTTGTAGGTTCGTGAGATTTCATGTAGACTCCCGTTAGCTTGGGTGTGTTCACTTCACAATCAGCTGTTGTAGGCGTTCATGCATATTTTGATATTTTGATTCTGGAGTTTTCACTTGAGGGTGCTTCAGTGCATTAGTTGGTTAGTTATTTATAACTTGCAGCCTTGATCTGTTAGACCGCTAGGGTCTCTGTTGTAGTCTCAACTCTGAAAAGTTCTGGGTTCGTTAAAATTTCGAGTAGCCCCGTCATCTTGGGTGTGTGCGAGTTCGGCTGTTGCCACCGGATGTTCTGATCGATTGTGAGCCTTAGTGACAGTTAGTGTCCTGGGTAGATACTGGAGTAATCATCTTGGGTGGTAAATAAATTTAAATTCTCTGAGTAATAGGGTGTTGATAGCTTGGCAGTTTTTTTTTGGGTGCGAGGTTCCAATGTGGTTAGGTGTGAGCTGGATTTATGGATTTATTTTGAAGATATTAATTGCTTCGTGCCTTTTGAGATGTAACAATCGTCACTTCTGTGATTTGTAATTCTGAATAAATTAGTTTTGATATTCTGGGAGAAATTTTATTGGCGTTAGCAGTTGGTGAGATACAGACACGTGTTGTTAGTCGAGGAGGTTGTGAATTTTGAGATTTTAAGTAGCTTCGTGAAGTTAATGTTTTGGGAACGTATGATGACAGTGGTGCGTTGAAGCATCATGGGTTCGATTTGAGTGTGGTCATAAGGTGTCACCCGGGATTTGAATGGTGAACTTGAATGGAAGATGACACACGTTGTTAGTTAGAGACGTCTGTAGTCTGTGGTAACACCACTTAGAGAAATTTTCGGGGTTGTGATTGTCTGTGTTGTGTGATTGGAAGGTGAACCACGTGCACTAGGGTGTGTGTGACGTTTGGTGGGTGCCCTACCTTGTGTCGAATGTGTATTTATGTTTTGGTAATGTGTTGTACTGTCATCTTCTGAGGCGGCCATGCCTTTGTAGGGGAAGATGTTAATTACCCTCTGTGGGGTCGTGAGTTGATCCAGAGGGGGAGCTCAGGTACCGAGCTGATTTTGTCGTGATGGCCAGGGTTTGGTGGCGCAAGAGTGATGTTCCTCCCGGTGTCATAAGGGAGAGGACCTGTCATGTGAAGGACAGGGCGGTGTTTGTTTGTGTAGTGTGTGAATGACAGTGCATACTGTTTTAATAATTCACGTCAGGTTATGAACTGCAGTCCTCGTGCTGTTTTCCTGGTTCGCTAGTTGTCCTATGGAATTTAGGGTTATTTATGTTTTGTGTTGTCGCCGGGAACAAGTGCCCGTAGGCAGTTATGGAGTGGGAGACGTTGTGTTGTCGCCGGGAACAGAGCCCGTAGGCAGTTATGGAGTGGGAGACGTTGTGTTGTCGCCGGGAACAGTGCCCGTTGGCAGATATGGAGTGGGAGAAATATCGGGGTGACAGCCCGATGGAATTGAGGGCATTCTTATCGTTAAAGTGTGAATGTGTGTGTGAATTATGTGGGTGACGTGGTTTTTTCCTTGTTTTATTTGTCTTGCTGCTAGTGTGCTTGCGTGATAGGATGTTGTGGTCTCTGTTCCTCCTGTCCTTGGAGGCCACTGAGGGCAGTGTGGGTCAGGAACATGTAAAATTGAGCAAGACATGTAATTTGTGTTTGTGTGCATATCAAACCGAGCTCTGTGTGATGCCTTCAGTGCGGTAGGTAATTTTGTAATGTATTAACTTGAGCGGTGCCACGGGCGGTATAGTAAATGTAGTTCTGATGGAATGCCCCGTGCGGCATGTTAATGTAATTGTCATTGTGAATTTTGGAAATAGTTACGTGCTGTCCTGATTTCGTGAAGTCGCAGAAAAATGGTCCTTCGGTTTTGTTAAAGTAAATTCATTTTGAAAAATTGTTTAAAATTTTTGGTGGGCAAGTTTGTAGGTGCCTTTGATTTGCATATTCTAAAGAAAAATTCTGGGTTCTGTACACCTTAGTTAAATTTTAGTTATTCTTGCTAAGTATTTTAGTGAACTTTCAATTAAGCTTGTTAACGTCAGTCATATCGTATATTTGGTTGCCCCTTTCGTGTGATTTTAATACTTCAGTGGACCTTTAATTATGCCCTGAACACTATCTCCTTGCGTAGAACCTTGTTTGAAGCCTCAAGTATCCCTTGTGACATGAAGGACTCTTAAGTGAACTTCGATGGCACACTAATGCTTCGAGTGATGTTTTTTTTTATCCTTCCTGGGATAACTTCAGCTGTTATGGGCTGGTTGGCTGGCCTGGAACGATTGTTCCCTCTAAGGGAACTGTATTTGGACCATACGCTGCTGTTCTGATGTGTGTTTCAGTGGTCACTATGTGGGACGTGTGCCACCAATCTGGGCCCAGTTTGGAGGTACCATCTAGGTCCCATGGCATCTTTCTACCCGAAGAGATCTACTTCAAGGTCCGCTGGCGGGGATTGGAGTAGCCTCTTCAGCTGCCAAGAGACCAGCTGGACACCATCACCCTGTTCATCATCCCCCCATCGTCTTCCTTTGGAGGAGGAGGATGTACCAATTTTGCAAATCGGTACATGTTCATCTTATCTTCGAGACGCAGCTGGAGCTCCAGGTCTGGGCAGATTCTCACGAGAAAATACACCAGCCCCCTTCTGAGAATTCCATTCACCAAATTGGCACCTGGGTACTGCTGAAATGAGATCGCCTAGCCCCTTCCGACATGATTTGTGCCCTTGTGTGTGCTGTCACCTCAAGGTTTATAATAAATGGAAAAGAGGGATAAGTCAAGCTTTGATCCGTGAACTTTTGAAAGGTGAACAATTCCTGTCAGCTGCATTCGCCAAGTTTTTATTCTGAGAAAGATCTTACAAAGGACATTCTGTAACACCTCGACTCCTAGAAGGTTTCTACGCAGTAACCTGTATGGGGTGATATTCTATAGTACCCACTCAAGACCTTGAACCCTGGCTTTTGTGCAACTAGTCGCAGTTGGTGCTACTGGAGGTTTGTGGTGGGGATAGGCTGATATACAAGGGTGGAATCGGTGACTCAAAACAACAGTACGAGAGGGACAGTGTGTGAGGAAGTTTCCTGACAGAAAGACTCTTGACCACTTGCCTCCGGGGAAAACGTGTGTGCAGTTTTCCCCGGAGGGTTCGAAGACACCAGGTGGTACTATCTGATTTAATTACTAAGGGGCATAACCAAGGACAATCAATACAAACTTTGACTGCTAAATTTTGTAACGTCATTTTAAGGCCGCGTGTCGGCGGTCGGTAAGCTTAACTAGATAAAGTCTATTTTAGCACTTTAGTATGTAATCTTTTGGAGGGTCTAGTAATATTTTGGTGGTACCTTTATATGTAATTACTGCAGGGTGTATTATTATTGCCCTATTTCCCGTTAGCTGGATGGGAACCTCGTGGGTTTTAATTCTTGGTCAGACAGCCTTGACGGACGGTCAATGCTGGACTGTGGAGGTTGTCAGACCTCTCCGTTCCACTAAGGGGCGTTTCGGTTGTTTGACGCAGCATTGTTTTTTGAGAAGGCATTGCCTTTCTCATGTTGTTTTTCTTTTTTCTTCTACTTCCGGATCCATTTTGAAATTCATGTTTTAACCTCAAATGTAACTGTGAAACGTTGCCAAGCGGGCAAGTGTCTGGTTTGTTTAAACTAAGTCATTCATTTGTGTTTAATTAGATCATATTTGTCAGTTAGTTAATTAAGTGGTGGAAGGTTTATCTTGTAATTTGTTTGATCTTAATGTTCAATACATGTTAGCTTATTTCGATTTGTCATATTATTTATTGCATGAAGTCACTACGAAGATTATTCCCCTTTTCATTCTTCATCTTTGGCAGGGTCAATTTAATACGGCCTGCTGAGGTACGCATTCAGCGTTCCACCCAACAAGCTGGTCTTGACATTGGTTTCGTCCCGCCTGTTCTCTCTTTCTAAATCAAATCGGGGATGTTCTTGAATACCAAGCAAATCGGAACATTCACTCCTAGGTTTTTTGCTGTGAACTCAGCTGGCCTAGCGAGTAATTAAATTAGGCCTTTCATGTGTTTTTTATTATTAATTCTGGGTGTGGTAATGTCATGTGATCATTTTTTTGATATGCTAATATTATTATTATTATTATCATTTTGGCCTATAAACAGGGTAAGGAGGGATGAAGCTAACTGTTACAAATAACATACAAATAAACTGAGTGCTATGGTCATGTTTCTTTTACAGGGTGAAGTTCGAGGCTAGAAATAAAGGTACAGTAAGCGACAGAAAATAAGGTGTAACCAAAACGAAAATGTAGAGCATTATTTAAGCCTCGGGTCGAGTCTGAGACACTAGACTTTATATAATTTCAAATGACGCATGCTACAAATGCTACACATTAACTTAGGCTTCCCGCGCGGGGAACGGAGAGCGGGAGGTGCACTCTGCTGCATGACGTCACGCACTCGCCGTCTCCGTATCGCATAACGGCAGACCCCAGCAGTAAACTCAGACTCGGTGCATATGCACTGAACAACATGATGACGTCATACACGCCGTAACCGTAACGCATAACGGTAGACCAAAGCATAACGATGAAGCCGACAAGGTCATTTGAAATGATAAAACCTTGCGGCAGGCCTCGCGGGTTATTCTCAATTCTCGTGCTGATTATGTCGGAAAATAACTCAAACATCGCCTTATCTGGCGCCAATCATGTTTTTCATTTGACTATGTTCTATCTTTATTTTAAAAAATGGGGAAACTATAATTTCTGGATGGGCGTCGTATATTGGTCATTTTGAGTTTTATGGATAGTCCAGTAGACTGAAGACAAGACGAGGCAAGCCTAATATTGGCGCGCCTAGCCCAAGTTGCACTGTGCCGACCCAACCATGTGTTTGTTTGGGAGGGAAGAAGGTTTACTTAAAGATGGTTTCAAGTAAATATGTTTAAGATGTTTCCTGTGTTAGTGGGGAAGGTCAAGATAGCGATCGGCGGCACAAAGACGGCTCTGTGACCAGCAGCGGTCGTAACCTTGACTTTTTTTAATTTTATTTTTTGCGAGTCGGGATGAAACTTTGGTAGATTTTGATGCTTACTGACGACACCACTACTTCAAGCGACGTCGATAAAACTGAGAACACATTAAATTCACTTTACTTAGCGTTGCCAGCTACATCTAGCATATTTACCTATACATTGCTTTAGTCTGTAGCATCTGAACACCTCGTGGTGAAGTGGCTGCTAGCATTCTTGGCTGTAATCTCTGAGGTTCGGGTTCGATTGCTTGTTCTACCAAGAAATTTCATACTGGTCTGAGGGCTGGAACGGAGTATACTAAGCTTTGAGAGACAAAATTGAGAAGAGGTGGTTTCAATACCCACCTAGGCAGAAAAGTGAAATCACAACTTTCCATCTAGATAATAGACAGGCAAACTTCCACCCTAGAGTTTTTCTCAGAGGTAAATAATTACGATACAATAGTACCCCTAAATATCTGGGGATGACACTGGATCGCTCTTTGACCTACAAAGACCATTTAAACTGAGCTGCTGCAAAATTAGAGAATCGCAACAATATCCTTCAAAGCCTTGCTGGAATATCGGGCGGGGGGGGGGGAGCGGGTCAGATGTTAACACTCTTAGAACAACTGCTCTGGCGCTTGTTTAATCACCAGCTGAGTATTGCTCCGGAGTATGGCTTAACAGCTGTCATACTCAACGAGTGGATGTTCAACTTCATCTTAGTATGTGAATTATACAGGGCGCCCGAGAATGTTCTTCGCAGTATAGTAAAGCCACCATTACTTCCGACTTTACGTTTCAGTGTTACCCTAGAGTTATCTAGCGGTCAGAAGCAAAATCACTTTAACTGGACAATCACAGGCAGCCTTTCAATTCTATATATCACGACAAATTGAGTTTCGTTTGCGATGTCGTGATTTAGCGAACGAAACTCTAGCCTAGCACTGAAACGTCAAGTCGGAAGTAATGATGACTTTACTATAGCTACGTGCATCTGCGAGCGTTTGCGTCATGGGTTTAGTTGGCGGCATTGTGCCCCGAGTGTCTCCCGCGTGTGGGCTGTAGACTATCGAATCTTCAGTGTGTATTGCGATAAGCGAGCGTTCAGATAGATTACTGGATGAGTGCAACAGTATAAAGGCGGTAATGTTTACTACTGAAGGGAGAGGTAGTTTGGTTTTTTTTTTTTTTTTTTTGTGGAATACGTTTTTCGCGAAGGCGATCGGTTTACAGAAAATGTAAAATTAAGATTTCAGGCGCGGTTTCCCAATTAAAAGTGTCCAAACCGTGATACCGTTCGGGATTTGATAAGTAAATTTCGTGTGACTGGCTCAGTTCACGATGTACCGGGCACAGGCAGGCATACGCTTTTAACAGACGAAAAACTTGATGAAATCTCCGTTATAATGCTGCATAGTCCAAGTAAATCAACACGAAAATTAGCTCAACGAACAGGAATCTCCAAGTCGACAGCACATAAAGCTGTAAGAGACAAGCTTCAGTTGTTCCCGTATTAAGTTACCGTGGTTCATGAATTAAAACAAACTGACTATGAAAAATAGTGATGTACTGTGAATGGTTTAAACGTTTAAATTATATGCCAAATCAATACATAAACAAATATATATTTTATATATTAGTACATGTTTCGACCCACAGTGGGGTCATCCTCAGCCTAGAAAGAAAATCAATTAAGAATTGGAAAACTGAAATGGCATATGCGCCTTAAATCTAAATTAAAATGAAAATTAAAGATAATAATTGTAATAAATAAAATATAGTAATAAAAATGGATATCCATACAAAGTAGTATTAATTAAATAAATATAAGATTGGTCTTTTAACAATAATTTTAAAAAAGTAGTTAGAAATAAGAACTATTAGACGGTGAGTGTAAGAATGTTAAGCTTTAAATTTTTTATCAAAATATACACAAAATAATTTAGAAAATCAATAAAATAATTCAGCTCGGCCCTTGAGTTAAATAACTTGAATCCTCTTCAATACGGAGACTATTAACGATTTTTTAAAAGGTGCCAACCAGTATTATGATGACATGAAATAACCTAACAGATAGGAAAATAAACATGTCAGAAAAGATTCATAAATCGACATGGACTTGACGTTTTAAATAAAACTTTCTTTTTCCAGATGAAGCATGGTTTCACTTATCCGGCTATGTAAATTCCCAAAATTCACAACACTTCCAGCATCTGTTATGAATGGCTGTGGTGAGTACAAAGTTTACTGTTTGTTTGTTATGATGCAAGCGGCTGCCGAGCTGCCAACGTAACTGCTGTAGCTAGCTCCCGCAGACGCATATAGGCGCTGCGGAAAACATTCTCGGACTCACTGTATCTGGAACACTACTTCCAACTCCTATTGTACCACGCCTGGCAAATTCATGTAGACCGATTGAAGAGTTATAACTGATAGTAGGCATAATGATGTAAAAGATAGTAATAATAATAGGCCAATAATACCTCGTAGGCTAAGTGATTCTGTGGATTTATGTGACATGTTTTAAGCTCAAAATCTGGGGAGACTCTCATGGTCGCTTGTGCGCTGCTTTAGACGGTCTTGCATCTTCCTCTCGCTCTGTAGCGATTATCCAGCACCCCGTGTGCGTTCTGGTGGCACGATAGCTTGACACCACTACAATATGCACGCATTTCCGTTTCCTGATCATCACAATCCTAAAGCTTGCCACGGTAGGTGAGTGGTTATCGTGTCGGACTACCAACCCCAAGCTTTCAGGTTCGCTCCTGGCCGTGGTAGTTAAGTGATTTTTGAAAGGCGACAAAAATCACAAGACGCATGTCATACGTTGTTGGCATGTTAAAGAACCCATTTGAATTCAGTAGGCAGTGTTCATAATGGCAAAAATAATTTCGGGATTTAGTTCCTCCTTTCTCTACTAGAATGTGCTATAGTGTCAAGGAGCTTAGATATCTAACCACCTTGACTTTCATAGTGTTTCAAGGAACGACAAAATTTGACATGCAAGCTGCCCTCTGGGCGTCAAATAACAAAGCTTGCACCCGAGGCCATACGATATTATTATTATTATTATTACAACTAGCGGACCCGTGCGGGAACTCTCGCATAATGCATTGTGTGTGCCCCATGTGTACAGACTACCCGCCCGGCCCTAGTGCTATGCGGGCTGGACGCGACCCAGTCCTGCCATGGGCTATCGTCTTGTTTTGTTTTTCTTTAAAAACACTATATAAACAAATAAATATATTTCCGTTGACTTTTCAAGAAATATAAGATTTTTCCTGTGCTATTGAAACGATTTGGAAGATTTTTGGTACAAACCACACCTTCTAACTCCCTCTGGTTTAGGAGCTCGAGTTTTGTGAAACATACACCTTAACATATTATATAATAAGATATTAAAACGTTATGCTTGGTGGGGAAGAGATTCGGAGAGGGAAGGCGCCAATTTTGTTTTCGTGAAAGTCTCTTGCACGCACGCAAACCTGCCTTTTTTATTTCATTGACAACGGAGCCATTATTTATATGGTGTCTACAGCAGGCGATCTGCGTCATTCGGAGGTCAGGAGAGCGGCAATTAAACATCCTTCACACAACCATGTGTGGCTTGTAATATACACTAAGCCCAGGGTCACAGCATTCAGACTCATTCCCACCAACCGACTCCCATGACAGTGCGTGGTATTTCTGCTTCTATTGTGAGTTGGAGGTATTCTAACATTTTACCGCAGTCACTCAGGGATAATTATGGTATCGACCGGTTGCCTATTCTAATGCCAACCTCACCACAGGAATTATTGCACTTTTTTTTTAAAGTGGATGTTAAACCTTCAGCTACAAAATAAATCACACTCATTTCCACATCTAAGCATTATTATTATTTCAATTTGTACTGTGAGAAAACTCAAAATGATGTTTAACGTGTAATACAGAGATTAATCAAAGCCACAAAGGCTTGAGCGAGATTAATTTTGTACCTAAACCGCTTTTTGCAAGTATTTTCAATCTAAATTGCATTTTGTATGGTGGGCATTTTGCAAGTATTTTGATTCTCAATTGCATTTTGTATGTATCTTGAATCTAAATTACATTTTGTAAATATTTTCAATCAAAATTGCATTTTGTAAGTATTGTCCATCCAAATGAGTACGGTACCGTAATTTGAATCTACCGTACATTTTGTAAGCATTTCAATCTCAATTGCATTTTGTGAGTATTTTGGATCAATTTGAATTGCATTGTGTATTTTCAATTTCAATTGCATTTTGTAAGTATTTTAATCCTCAATTGCATTTTGTACTAAGTATTTTAAACCTCAATTGCATTTTGTACGTATTTCCAATCTCATTTGCATTTTGTAAGTATTTTGAATATCAGTTGCATTTTGTAAGTATTTTGAAACTAACCTACATTTTTTAAATCGATACTTAACATTCGTACATAGTTCTACTTTAATGCAACCACTAGCGTTGTGTAAAATGTGTTCCTAGCGATGAGGAAACCACTGGATCCCATTAGTACTGCCTAATCTGGTGATGGTGCAAATAGAGCAGTCAGTTGTCTGATGAACGTCTTCAAGTGTGAAGTGATTCCTTCATCCTAGGGATATCGATGTCACAGGGACTTAAATCAGGAGAGTATGGTGGGTAGTAGATAACTTCCCAGCGCCATATGATTAAACAATTCAGGCATGCTCTTGCTGTATGCACCGTAGTTTCGAGCCATCAACAGATCAGGTGGTACCAACGGGATCCAGCGACTTCCGCATCGCGAGGAACACATTGTACGCTACGCTGGTGGTTACATTACATCGAAGGCCAGCACAACTCATAACCATGTTAAAATGTTAATTATTGTGAAACAAAATAATTGCCACTACTTAAAAATAAGCCCATGTATTAGCAATATGTGAGTATTTTCTTGGAAACGTATATAGGCCTAGTTGTTGTACAGTATTTAAAATATTTAAAAAACAATATTGTTTTGGATCCTTAAGCTGTATGTTCCCCCTTAATCTATTAGGTCGTGTAATGTACAAATAGTGCAAATCTGAAGTCACTTGGGTCAGACATTTTAATTCTCTATCATCGACATGACTTCATTCCCTTCATTTCTAATCATTGCGGTCATGGAAGCCCAATTCCGTTTCTATATTCAGAGTCCTAAATATATTTAACTAGCAACCCGCCCCAGCTTCGCCCGGGAACAGTTATGAATGCACTGCGTGATAAGCGCTTCATTTTCGATGTCAATGAACTACGACCTATATCAGTTTTACGTCTCGGCATGATGGACGATTAATTATATATTATCATGGAGATGCATGTGCAACGAATTCGTGTCAGAGTAATTTAAGAATGGCGAGGTGCATGAAGCACAAATTCCTTTTCCGTACAATCTTAACTTGACTGTGTATTTTGCGGAACGAAAAGTTCACAGGCGAAATGAAGAAAAGCTGAGTTGCACTTCCAGGGTAACTCCGAACACCTGTAGTCTTAACTCAACACTGACTCGTCAGATTGCTGCCGGCTGCATCTGGGGTAATATGTTCACCCGCTAGCTAGGCTGTAACTGGGGTGATAGACTCGACCCTAGCCAGTTCGTAAACTGTCACCTCAGTTATTGAATGGAGATTGTTGGAAGAAATGAAAACGTAAAAACACATCTAGTGGGTGGTATATTGAAGATCGAGATATGCTCCCGCGTACTTATTTGTATAACTTTTCATGCTGAACAATTATTCTTACACTCGTAGTATATTGATATTTTTAACGGTTTGCCCAGCGTAAACTTAAAAAGCGCATGGACGCCAGGTTCTTTTTCGACTTTTTCACTGAAATCGTTACTGCTTGGCTTCCTTTGATCATAAATAAATTATTTTCTACAGAAACCTTCCTCGAGATATCCTTTACAGAATGGTGAAAACCGCATCAAAATCGATCCTGTGGTTCTCGACATTACCGTGACATCCAAGAATCGGGGACTTTGTTTTATACTAAGTGCATTAATATGTTCAATATACCTGCCGCTATGAGCTCATAAAAAGTACAATTATCTCTTTTTTCAGTTGACCGTTTAATTTTCTTCAGAATTATTGGCATAATTGGCATATCTATCCAACTATCCACGGATGTTCCTTGCGAGACTGCTGACCCATGAAACCCCCGAGCTCAACTAAGTATAAACAGATGGTTGATTTCTCTAGGTTCTAAAAGAGAAGGAAAAAGAAGAAGACGGCTTTTAAAATTTTGCTTGTTGTGTCTGCTTTAATGTGGTCTACCTTCGTCAAGGAGCGAGAGAGCAAACATTGATATGGCGGCCCCCACTGCATAAAGTTGGTGACGTGGCATAGTGGGCTGGTGGAAGGTATTGTCTCCAAATGTCACACAGCCGTCATCTCAGGACACTTCAATATACCCGACACCGCGGGAACTGGATAACACTCACTCCATTGTCACATCTCAATACCGTGAAACTCTCACTGTATCAGCCACCTTCCATGAAGGAATGTTCATTAATTTTCAGCACTGAGAATGTAAATGACATCAGGATAACAGCCTTATTTCATTATTTGCGCCGGTGTGTTGCCTCTATAACTACAAAGGGATTGAAAACAAAGAGCAAAGTATTACTGGAGCTTTGATTCGCATAGTTTAAACTCGAGATCAGGGGAGCACAACTTTTTTATAAGTGTGGGGCCAAGTTTATTTTTACATAATAAGTGGCGGGCCGCAAGTTACCTTTCCACATAGGCACTTGCCGAACCCTACCGCTAAAGCTAATTTTACAATTATCTGAATAATCTGTTGTACCAGAAGACAAAAAATGTGTCAATACGATTTTTGTGTCATCTAAATGGTTTAAATCCATTTTTTTGGCAAATTGCTTTATTACGTTATCAAATTACTGATTTACAATCAACTTACTCCTAATTCAAAAATGTTTAGGGGTATATAAAATAAACTAATACTATCACAAGGTTGTGCATTTTTTTTACAAAGAAAAAAATTCTTAACATCAACGTATATAAAAAATTAAAACCAATATATCGTCAACCTGACCATCAAATCAAACCTTGCAGCAGTCTGGTTATGCAAAACTTAAAATCTGCCCAATAATTGTAAACTTTTAAATGTATTTTTAACGAATCATTTTTTATAATTTTCTTATTTTAACTAGGGCCTATAATAATGGGAAAAATCTCATCATTCGCAATTATATATAATTCACGTTTTTAATAGTATAAAATATTTATCCGCGGGCCACATAAACGTGACATTGAGGGCCACAAAAGGCCCGCGGGGCGCGGGTTGTTCACCCCTGCTCTAGATGAATAAACAAATCATTCTAAACTTACGCCTTACAACGCTTGAAGTTGTCAGAAAGACAGTGAGCGCACGAGGCACTCTATTAACCCCAAAGAAACATAAACAAAATAAAATAAATCAAATTACAAAATAAAAAATGAAAGATCAAAAGCAAAATATAAAAAAAGAAAGATGAATAAATTAAAATTAAAATATTTAAAAATAAAAAAATATTTTTTAAATGAGAGTAAATAGAAATGGTAAATTTGACGCCTAAGTGATTCTCAATTTTTGGTTACATCGGGAGCAAATTATGCTTCCTTGAAGTAAGAAGTTCGCATGCTGTTCACGATTGTGTTTAATTAAATAAGTTTCTTGTTAACCTAACTTAGATTAGTTATTAAATGAGGTGAAATAATTAGTAATGTGGACTATAAAGTTCAGCTTCGATAATGAATCAAGTTTATTTAAATTAGGTTTTGTTTTAGCTCTTGATATAATAACGCTACAAATGAAACCTTAACTAAGTCTTATATCTAATAGCTTCCGGACGTTCTTCAAGAGATTCAGTATGGAAGCCCTATGCAACAGTCACTTCCAACAATAAACAAAAAAACTGCACCCGCTATGTACATGTTGCGAGTATTGCTTCAAGTGCCAACAAACATCTGCAAAATTACGCCTAACTCTGTTAAAAGAAATTACTTTTACACCCGTTAAAAGCAATGCTTCACGGCTGTCGACTGATGTGGGCTTGGGTCGGCGAACACGTGCGAGTATACTTACTTGACTTGGAATTTTGGGTCGTATTTCGCAGAATAAAAACTTCACTACGATGACAGACATATTTTACTAGGGATCTGGGAGCGCCTGGGCACTCCCACATTGAACGACCATCCCCCACTCACAGGAAAACATTCACTCCCTCTGTTCCATCGCTTCCTAGTCCTGCCATGTGCGCCTCTTTCGCCACCCACCTTGTTCGACCGCTAGGGAGTCAACCTGTTGTTGAGGAATCGCCCGGATTGTCTTCGCTCTAATAAAAACGCCATGTTATGATTCAAATGCATTTGTTACAAGAGCATATTATGGTACACTAAAAGGCACCTAAAAAGAACACCTTACAAAGTAGAAATGTACACCCTGGGCACAAAGTCCCGTTACCTCTATACATTTCAAGAAATACATTGATTTTTTTAACATTGTTTCAGATATAATCAATGGCTGATACTAATGACTATAGCATTGAAGAACGCATTGTCACAAGCACTTGGGTTCACGAGACACCAAGAAGAGGGAAAACGTTGGAACAGGTGCGTACTGACTTTGAGCAGCGATTCGGACGACAGCCTCCTCAAAAGACAACACTTTTACGTTGGGAAAAGAAACTGTTCGCTACAGGCAGCGTGAAGGACAAACCAAGAAGTGGTCGACCATCAACAAGAGAGGAACAAAGCCGAGAAGTCGCGGAGTCAGTGGAAAGATCACCAACGAAGTCAACTCGTAAACGATCCGCGGAACTGGGTATACCCCGGTCAACTCTGCGCTAACACATGAAACATGACTTAGAGTTGCACCCATATCGACCAAAGAGTTGTCTTTTGAGGAGGCTGTCGTCCGAATCGCTGCTCCAAGTCAGTACGCACCTGTTCCAACGTTTTCCCTGTCCTTGGTCTCTCATGAACCCAAGTGCTTGTGACAATGCGTTCTTCAATGCTATAGTCACTAGTATCAGCCATTGATTATATCTGAAACAGAAAATGTTAAACAAATCAATGCATTTCCTGAAATGTACAGGGGTAACGGGACTTTGTGCCCACCCTGTATACAAAAGGAAACACGTTTCACATATGTCCAACTTCAGAAATAAAAAAATACTTGATACGGTAATGGAACAGCTCCGGAGTACAGTTTGTATCAATGACCTGAAGAAGTACCATAGTTTTAAGAAACTGAAAAAGACCTAGTAGAATTAAAAATTACAGAAATTTCCGTCAATCGAAAAACTAAAATAATTACCTAATTAAGACTAAAATAGAAGGTTCCACTACAAATCCACACTAAAATCCAAACCCATAATCTCGGAAGAAGAGAGGATAAGAAGACTAGAAAGAATGTACGGAAAGTACAACACACAGAAATGATTGATTCAATGTACCCCAAAGAGGGTGAAACGAAAGAAGAAGAAAAAAAAACAATGCTCTCTCATAAATAAACTGTGGCTGGCTGCCTGGTCTACAGGAGCGTATATTATTTGTTTATGAATTCAAACATTAAACACCAATATAATCATGTACTATTGTTACTAAGTGACGTATGGCAACGTTGCCAAGCAAGGCAAAGGTAGAGCGATGTAAACAGCATGACAATCAGTTTGCTCTGATCTTATGAGTAACAACATAACCTCTTATTACTCTCCAGTGCCTTCGCTCTTATGAACGAACCGAGAACAGCAACAAGTGCCCTTGAAGCGTGTGACAAAAGTTTTTCCCCGAACTTTTATACCCTTATCAAACTTTTGGTAAATTTGCCTCTCTCTGTAGCTACTGGTACTGCCGAACGGAGTTTGAGTTGGTTGAAAACATACTTAAGAAATTCTACTTCTGAAAGCAGACTCAACGGTCTAGTATTGTAATCTATTCACAGAGACATGCATCTCACTGACGAAGTTATGAACTGATTTGGCAATGCTTCAAGAAACCTTGACTTTATATTATAGTGTGAGTTGTAAATCAAAACAGTAACATTAATTCTTTCCATGTAAATACTATCAAGTGAGCAAGATGATTGTATTAATAACATTAACCAAACATAACACATCACAACAAATTGGTTGAAAAAGTGATGCCAGATAGCTTTAAAACTCATCATTTTGCCCCGAATTATACATAAGTTTCCCGGAGAGAACCCCGGACCCCTACTCTTTGGGCCTATACCATGCCCCCTAACCCCCGGTTGGGCACGCCCCGAAATAAAATTCTATATACGCCCCTGCTGGTCTATACGTTGGAAAGAAATAAATTAACAAATACACAAGCTGGATGTGCGATTCTTTGCACCAGCGAACGTGGATAATGGCGTAATTTGCATGAGTCCTGCTGCGAAGCTGAGCTCTGCTAAACACGGAGGCGCTGCCCTCGTCGAGATGACATCTTGGGATAAGAGCGCGAGCGGCGGGCAGGCACAGTGGGGAGTCTACACTTGCACTTCCCGACGACATCAATCCTGCTGTCTTCCAAACTGCGCCCCATTCTCGCAAACACGTGTTCCTGCTCGTATATCTCCTCCTCCACTGACAAAACGACACAAATTCCTTCACATTATTTGTAGCTACAGCGCCCGATAACTCCCTGTCAACATGGTAATGAAAGAACCAAGCAGATTTCATCTCCCAACACATTTCTCAGTCTGGAATTTGCGAGAAGCATATCCTGGCCCTCCAGATTTCCTTGACATACAATGCAAAATTATAAACTTTATAATAAAGAGATCTGTCTGTTGTTTCATTTCATGGGCTTGGTTGGGTGGTTCCTCAGTTTAGGGGCTGCGACAACGCGGTCATGTAACCCCGTGTACTTTGGGTGTGTGTAGAATCTGTCTGACAACCGGTGTTAATTGTGATGGCTGCATTAGTGTGTGTTATCTGTTTTTAATTCAAGTAAGGACTGCATACATTCGATTTTCAAGTAGTTCCAACTTTTGCTACCAAACGTAACCGTCAACGACCAACTAGTTCTGAACTTGGTTAGTAGATGCCACCGCAGTCTGCTCCTGGCGATGAACGTTGGAACCTAAGAGCGTTAGCCAAATCTAACCTATAATTTAGCTTCACACAAGTGTAATTAGTGGAAGGTTCTTTATCATGCCATAAATCTATGACATGGGACCGCCGGGTTTACTTCCCCTCCGAAGGCATATTGAGGGATTTTTAACGCTCTTAAAGAATCCGACGATTTCGGCCGGGTTTGAACCCGCGACCTTGGGCATAGAGATCATTCAGCCCTGTGCATAAAAACTTGTCTAATAACCTGTGTTATTGTGGTATCTGTATTAATGTGTGTATTTCTAATTTGTATTTTGGGAGGAGGCGGCTGCAGCCTTAAGTTAAGAACCATCCCGGCATTTGTCTGGAGTAGTTGTCTGGAGTAGAAGTGGGAAAGTACGGAAACCACTTTCAAAATATCTGAGGAGGGTATCGAAATCCCCTCTTCTCAATTTTGCCTCATGAGGCAGAGTGTACCCCGTTCCAGCCTTCAGACCACAATTACACTTCTTTGCAGAGGGGGAATCAAACACGAACCGCCGGGGCGACAGCCAAATATGCTATCCGCTATAGCACGAGATGGTCGTGTACTATTGAGACGATTTGGAAGATTTTGGTACAAACGACACCTTCTAACTCCCTCTGGTTTAGGAGCTTGAGTTTGGAGAAACATACACCTTAGCGTATTATATAGACTAGCGGGCCCGTGCGAGAACTCTCGCATGTTCATAAATCACACTTTCCCCAATAGGTTTATAATTAGAGACTTAAGGAGAAAGGTTGTTATGTTTTTATTTCAACCAAATGATTATAGAACACTATTTACATTTCAGTTAGAATTCCAAGTTCTACGTTCCCTAACTTAAGAAGGCAATCACTGAAACTTGGATCATCTTAACACTCACCGGTTATTCGATATTTATGAAATTATACTATTTGATTTACTGTTTCTGATATCCATGCAACATAATAAAGGGAAGACCTCAGAATGTTAAAATGACACGAAACAGGCGTCACAGCGGTCAAAATATGAAGTGGACAGCAATTATGGAGCGTATTTTCCTACAGCAACAGCATCTGCAAATCGCTCACTTCGTACATTTTTTAAAGTTATTTTTGAAAGAAATTATAGACATTTATGAAATTAAGACTGCAATTCGTCACTGCTAATCTCTATTCTCTTTCATTTGAATGCTGATTTGTCACGATCGGTCGCTTTTGAACGCCGCTGGAGGGATCTGTACTACTGAAATAATATATATGAAGATGAAGGCAGTAGCCTACAAAGAACTTCCTCAGTTGTATCATTGCCCACCTCCCGGTGTAGTGGATAGAATTCTTGACCGTCGCCCCGGAGGTCCGGGTTCAATTCCCTGCTCTGACAAGAAATGTAGCCTAATTCTGGCCTTAGGGCCGAAACGGGGCACACTCAGTGAAATTGAGAAGAGGTGGTTTCAATTACCAGCTCAGCCATCCTGGAAGTGGTTTTCTGTAGTTTCCCACTTCTCCTTCAGGCAAATGATGGAACGGTTATTCAGGTAAGGCCACGACTGTCTCCTTCCGAATCCTCACCTGAATTACAAATACACAAGTCAAGTACACGGGGATAATGACCACAGTGTCCAAGCCCCTCAACTGAAACAACAAAAGCAACAACGAAGACAGTTTTAACACTACGGCCAGGATTTTAATCAAATTTTATCTTATTTACCCCTCCTGTTGTTTTGACATGTTCCGTGACAAATTAAGGGGTATAAGATTCATTGGTGAAAGCTTTTTAGGGATTAAAAGTGAATAGTTCCAATAAGGCATTTTTGGCATTTTGGTCATTTCCTTATTTCTGAAGCTTAAATATTCATTTTTAACGATTTATTTATTCATCAGGATGGAATAAATAGGGGTCAATTAAGGTGGGAAAGTACACACCCTTGGCCTCTGATACCATAATACCGTCGGGGTCATAAAAGAATAAGAGTTAACCAAGGGAGATTGATATGAGAGTTGAAGGAGGAAAGCCCGGCACAAGTAGGCCTAAGTGAAGCATTGCCGGATTCAGCTGGGGTCCCGTGATCGCCAACCCACGCCCCACTAGTTGTGAGCCCCTGCGAGAGGTTACATTAATTTGAGTTTGTTCAAATTCTTATTTCTAATGTATTCAGTGTGAGGAGAAAATTAATTTTAGGTAATTTTAATTCTGGTTGGTTGGTTGGTTCCTCAGTTTAGGGGCTTCGATAACGCGGTCATGTAGCCCCATGTACTTTGGGTGTGTGTAGAATCTGTCTGATAACCGGTGTTAATTGTGATGGCTGCATTAGTGTGTGTTATCTGTGATTCGAGTAGAAGGACAGCAGGCGATTAATTTTTTCAAGTAGTTCCTACTTTTGCTACCAAATGCTACCGTTCACGACACCTAGCTATGGACGTGGCTACTAAATGCCATCGTAGTCAGCACCTGGCGGCGAACGTTGGAACCATTATAGCGTTATCGAACTAACCTACAAATTTTAGCTTCCACAAGTGTAGTTATTGGAAGGTTCTTTTTCATGCCATAAATGTATGACATGGAATCGCCGGTTTTACCTCCCCTCCGAAGGAAGGCATACTGAGGGATTTTTAACGTTCTTAAAAAATCCGACGACTTCGGCCGGGTTTGAACCCGCGATCTTGGGCATAGAAGCTCAGCATGCTACCAACCACGCCACTAAAGCCGCTCATTTTAATTTTATTTAGGTCAAATGCACTGTTTTTGGGTATTGTTTGGGGGTAATTTATCGGTCAAGATCATCACAATGGACGTAAACACAGGTGTTTGAATCAATAGAACGAACGCTGATCACAAGCTGTCAAAAGAGGCAGGCCATGCGTGAAGTTAGCTTTCTCTATTGATCTTGTCCTGTCATCATGGAAACTGTTCCAAAATCAGGTGAGACATGGCATTTCTGCAGAGAAAGCGAGCTTCTATTCAACAGTAGGCCTTTGTTATTTGGTTGATCACGTTTTAAAACAAGGTTTCAAAAGAAGTTCGCTTGTGCAATAGCTAATCCAAAGGAAATGGTGTGGCCTATTACACTTCTATTTACCTTGGGCGTAGCCAATCTTTAAAGCCAATAGTTACAGGAGTGAGCAACCATCACCACGCCAATTCGTGGAACTTTCTGGTCGGTGGGCATTTGGCACTCGATAGCTTCAGCTATATCAAGCATCGACAGATGAGCTACCCTAGTAAGAGGACCGTTCGTGGTGTAATCGGTTCGCATACCTTTCCGGAATACAGAGAACATTGGTTCGATTCCCAACAGTGGTCTCATTTTCAACTCTTACATTTCAAAATCATATCCACCTCTGAGAGGATATTTATATAGGGTGAACAAAAAATGCCGCACTTTAAGGTCGGCATGAGATTCCTCATCCAACTGCAAGACAAAAGTTTCAATAGCAAAATCGGATCGGATGCTGTTTGGAAACACAAGTATGAAAACGAGAAGCTGGCAACACTGTCACATCCTGCAGTGCATCGGAATGAACAGAGAAAGCTCCGGCAGGGCGCCGAGTTCCTGCGACCTGCTTATGGCCACGCTGCATGTAGTTACAGCGTTGCCAGAGCCTTGTTTCTTAACACGCATTTCTGTCAAAGCTAATGGCGGGACTAGGTTTTGCAACATAAACTTTTGTCGTGAATTTCGACGAGGAACCGCATGCCGACCTCCAAATGCAGCATTTTTTGTTCACCCTGTATATTACTTTGCCATCAAGGTAAATTTCCTTTTTATAATAGTCTGCTATTGGGGGGTGAGGGGTGGGGGTTGGTGGTGGTAGCGTTGGGTTCAAAAATGTTATCTAAAATCCGCCACTCTTGTATTCCAAACTGTGTGGAGACCCACATTTAGGCTTCATTAGAATATGAACATAATAATAATAATAATGTTATTGGTTTTACGTCCCTTTTAACTTCACTGGCTTTTAGAGACGCCGGGGTGCCGGAATTTTGCCCCGAGGGGGATCTTTAACGTGCCAGTAAATGTACTGACACGGCTCCCTCGCATTTGCGCACCCTCAAATGCCATCTGACTGCGCCAGGTTTCGAACCTGCAACCTTGGGCTCAGCAAGCGAGAACAATATGAACTAACAATTACGTACTGTAAGTATTTCTGCGTTCAATAGTATACAATATATATGCGAACGATTAAGGCCATATTTTGACTGGAACAAAGAAAGTGCCCATATTTAGAAATTCAGACGAACCTCAGTTTCAGAGGCAGGCGCGGATTCAAGGGGGACGACGACGACACGGGGGTCATGACACCCCCCCCCCCCCCAAACGGAGACCACATTTTTTTTGCAAACTCAAAAAACGAAAACACAATAACCAGACAAATAAAACTTAACGAATTTTAACTGAAAAACAGGTTGGTTTTTTTTTTTATTCAATACTGAAAATATCTTGATTGCAATTATTATGTTCTGTTACAACTGTACATACTTACAACTTCATACCTGTTATATAAAAACGATTATTTATATAACAAAATCAACTCGTCTATTTTGTTTAGCAAACCTTGTAATTACCGAATCGATGTTTATAGTGATGTCACGATGAATGTGCAGCAATGCACGGATAAGAATTTGGGGTTATTTTCGCACCAAAAAATTTTGCCGACGTCCAAACTGCAAGCTTGGTTGGCAATTTAAGCTGTGACTTTCTCCCTTTGTTGGTACCAACTCGACCTGCCGAAACTGTAACGTACCTTGGTACTTTCCTAGAAGCTCGATGTAAAAGTCGCAAAACACGCCGTTGCAATTTGTACGAATATTTTTGGTGCGCTAAACGCCTCAAATTTCTATCCATGTAGCTTGCAAAAATATTGGTCTGGTTTTGTACTGAACCCTTTATCCTAGGATAAAGGGTTCAGTACGTTTGGTTATTTTGGGATTGCGTTGTTAATGACACCATTTTTCTTAACAATTTCGATTCTTGACCCCCCCCCCCCCCACCCAAAGCCAAACTCTAGATCCGCGCCTGTTGAGAGGCTGTAAATTGAATACGCACCGTTTAACTATGTTATTCCGCAATGGTTGGTGGCCGTATGTCTCCCGACACCCAACCTTCGTACATTCTGTTACTCCAGGATATGCATTCCGAATGTATATACAATGTGACAAAACGAATGACTTGACTTCTGTCAGAAAGTGTCAACAGAGAGAATCAAGGAGTTTGAACGGGACCCACAATTTGGGGCATTCCGTCCGAGAGATTTCACAGGTGTTATACAGGGTCTCTCATATAAAATAAGAGCGCCAAGCGACGGCTTTGTTAACCGCAACTGCGGTCACCTTGGCCGAGCTTGTGGCGCGCCACGGCCCCCTGCTGTAGTATTGAAAGCGCGCACATAGTACATACGAGGGCTGTCCCCCCCCTAGTTCCGATGGACTGTATAAAAATAACAGATTGGCATTACCAAACTTGACCTTGCAATAAGCGTGCAGGTGCTCAGTCGCCAGTCTAAACCTCAAGTGCTAACATGGTGAGACAGTTATCATTGCAACATCGTATTTTTTATGTAAAACTTATTTTAAGTACGAGTCGGCTCGGCGGGTACGTGATGCATTTGTTCAGAAACTTCCTGATGAAGTGCCACCTTCACTAGCACAGATTCACGTAATTGCAAATAAGTTTGACACTACTGGCTCGGTGCTCAATAAAAAACAAGCCCGCACACGAACAGTTTTAACAGAGGATGAGCTAGATGACATTGGCGAGAATCTTGAACGGTCTCCGAATAAATCACTCACAAAATTAGCACAAGTAGGGGTTTCGGTTTCATCAACCATAACTAACTAACTAACTAAAGTAAAATTTCAGCATTGTACACACGCTAGCAAGGCCGCTGCATCATACAGGATTGTACACACGCTTAAAGCAGGGGCCTTGGCGCGCCACAAGCTCGGCCAAGGTGACCGCAGCTGCGATTAACAAAGCTGCCGCTTGGCGCTCTTATCTTATATGGAAGACCCTGTATGTGATCAGATCCAGTGTTAGCGATGTTAATGTGAAGTGGAAATATCAAGAAAGTACTGAACCCAATCATTGTTCTGGTAGGTCTAAGAAATTTACTGATAGGGATCACCAAACTCTAAATAAAGCGTACTGTACTAACCAATCGACAGACGTCCTTATTTATTAACTCCCCTTACCTCTACGTATGCTTAAATCATATTAAATATACCTGTACCTCAGAACGTTTACGGCAAACGACAGCTGATACGTCTACGTACATTACTACTATTAGATCAACGTACATGATGTGTAGTAAGCCTCCGTGGCTTAGGCGGCAGAACGCCGGCCTCTCACCGCTGGGTCCGTGGTTCAAATCCCGGTCACTCCATGTGAGATCTGTGCTGGACAAAACGGAGGCAGACAGGTTTTTCTCCGGGTACTCCGGTTTTCCCTGTCAACATTTCATTCCAGCAACACTCTCCACTATCATTTCATTTCATCTGTCATTCATTTAATCATTGCCCCAGAGGAGTGCGTCAGGCCTCGGCAGCCGGCACAGTTCATATCCTCGCCGCTAGATGGGGGCTTCATTCATTCCATTCCTGACCCGGTTGAAGACTGGAAGCAGACTGTGGATTTTCATTTTCACATGATGTGTAACAGAACTCACACAGGGAAGACTCAAACCCGGCCGAAGCGGTCGGATTTTTTAAGAGCGTTAAAAATCCCTCAGTATGCCTTCCTTCGGAGGAGAAGTAAAGCCGGAGGTCCCATGTCACTAGATTTATGGCATGTTGAAGAACCTTCCACTAATTACACCTGTGTGAAGCTAAATTGTATAGGTTAAGAATGTAAACAACGCTCTTAGGTTCCTAAGTTCGTTGCCAAGAGCCGACTGCGGTGGCGTCTAGTTGCTAAGTTCTGAACTAGGCCTAGTAGTCGTTGACGGTGGCGTTTGACGGCAAAAGTAGGAACTATCTGAAAAATTCAAAGTTGCAGTTCTTACTTGAATTAAAATGCAGATACACACACTAATACAGTCATCACAATTAACACAGGTTATCAGACAGATTCTACACACACCCAAAGTACACGGGGCTACATGACCTCGTTGTCGCAGCCCCTAAACTAAGGAACCAACCAAGCAACCAACAGGGAAGACGAGGTCTGTTCTGACTTTTGGCAACGTTTTCAACGGGATTCACCACCGAAATGAACACTGTCGAGATGGGAACAAAACCCTTCTTTACAGGTGATGTTAGGATAAGAAACTTCGTGGCAAACCTTCCAGCAGAGGTGAAACATGCATAATTATTCAATCGCTTTTCAATTTTTACACAGATTAGACGTACGAATTGCTGATGTCTGTGTGATAATACTGTTACGGCTGCGAGGTAGTTTCGTCGCCTCGTCGCGTGAGTCACAACCGCCCCGGGCTATCTCCTGCCTCTGTGTGTTACCAGCGCCTTACGCAACGGGGCTGCGAGGACAAAAGGGATGGACCAGAATGTTCGTGACCCAGCTAGTGATGGAAATCTCGAGAAGCTGTGAATCCTGGATTGTTCTAGAAGCATTAATTGAGTCACCAGCCCGCCATATAAAGTGGCCTCACCAGCGAGGGACGGACAGTGTTTTGAGCGAGTGCGTATACCAGTGCGACAGAGATTATTGTAGTGAAGTGCTGTGTGAATTGCGAAACGCAGTGGACTGTTTACCTAGCCTGCGGACGGCGAGACAGTGTACATTCAGAACAAGTGAGTGTCAAACTGCGGCTTATTGACAAGAGGAAGGGTACAGTTATTTCTAGCCAGCGCACGAGACCACCTCATTAGGAGGGATTAAATGCATGACTGAGTGAAAGGGAAATGTTCCCTACAAGGGGAAACTAGAGTGAGATTACTAATTGCTTCCATTTGCTCATTGTGAGGTGTAACTTTCAGACCTGCAATAAAACGTATATTTCTTTAAGGGCCAATTGTGTTGTGCTTTCTACCGACTGTGATCCAAATTAATGAACTTGCTACTAGGACTAGCACGCAACAATACACAGTGACATTTATAGTTCGTATTTAATCGAACGAATAAACGCTTCCCACACCAATCCGACAAATCATACCAAGCATATAATTCTGGACCCTCGTGTACTCTGTGGGGAGAGTTTTTAGAATTCTATAATTTTGCATGCATTATTCCGAAAGTTATTTCTACTTACTATGCCATGGTTATTGAAGCCAATTGCATTTTGAAAACACCCACCGCGTTTGCACTTAAATAAGGAAATTATGAATGTTTTAACTTTGCAATAGCAAACCGAAGAAAACCCTGAGTCACATGCTGGGAAAGGCAAGTACTGTAAATTGAAATTCTGACAACTTCACTTCACCGCACTCCCAATGGTTTCTTAAACAGCGCATTTCCCACACTAGCTCGGCGCACTCCGTCTCCACTATCGCACCTCTGTCAAATCGCAACATAACGAAACGGATCCATGGTTCACATTGAGCGCAGCAATTTCAATCTCGCGCCGAACGCAATCATGTTGGCACTACTAGATATAATGCTGTAACTGTTTCGTCACAGTCGTATCACCAATTCCTAGAGGGTTTTTCTTTTTGACAGTGGCGGATCCAGGCCTTGCGGGCCCTGGGCGATATGATAAGGTGGGGCCCACAACTATAGGAAATTAAAAAAATATCAAATGAAATGCAAAATAGTTTTGTAATATTAATTAAAAAAAGAATAGTTACAATATTTTGAATACACTACAGTACATTTATTTAATAATATGAAATAAACTTTTAAGCCCCCTTGAAGAAGATTATGTAAACTATGAAATAGTAAAATATTACTTTGCGACTTTTTTCCCGGCTGAAGTCTTCTATCATTTTACTGAAATCTAAACTCGCTGAAAGGTCACGGGAGGTCATCACTGCACTGAAAAAAGAATATGAATTATAAATTAGTTTGAAAAGTATAATTAATTCATCAATTAAATTTAAAACAATCCATGGCGCAGGGTCCCCTGGACCGCGGGGCCCTGGGCGGTTGCCCTCCTCTAGATCCACTCCTGCTTTTTGATATTCATCGCGGATCGTTCCATATAGTACAGGACTTCCTATTTTACTTGGGAAAGAATACTTAATTGGCGATCATAAGAAAATGAAGTAAGTAAGTAAGTAAGTGCAGTTTAGCATTAAACGATAGCTGTGGGTCTTGAATATGGTAATAGAACCCTTTATAGCTACCAGGACAACGTCATAAACCACACTTCTTCTAAGTGAGAAAAGACTTCTAAAAGGCCGCGAAGAAGAGAGGTAGTACCCGCGCACCGACGAATAGGCCTGTCCTTGTTACCTGAATATTCATTAGGCCATACTTTCCCTTGTAACATGCAATGGTTGACGAGATATACAAGCAGGGTTGGCGAGTATTCTATTGCGTTACTAGTGACAGTTACTTGCTACAGTAACCAGGGGTAAAACATATTATCTTAAATGGGAAGTATGCTTGATACACGAACTATTTTGGTGTATGTTGTTCATATTAATACAATACACAATCATGCAAAATGTCATTGTGACAACTTGAATAGTAGGGTCAGTTCCTTTAAGAGCGCGCGGTCTCACAAGAGTGCGCATCTCGAAATTCTAAAGTTGGCAGCATTGTAAGACATGAGTCAGACGGTATTCTGTCGACTGTGAGTAGCCACTGTGTTCGTGCTGTATCGTTGAAGACTTGTGACTTCTATTGTTCTAGTTACAGGTAAGGATATGTTTTCACTCATTTCCGTATAATATTCTGAACTTGCATGTTAGTATTTGTACATCCCTGATACATTTCGACATGCTTATCGATTGTGTCATACGATACGGGATTTTCCACTCTTTGTTATGGACTTGGTGCAATACTCACTCCTGCATGCTGCTGCTATCTAACGAGTGATTTGTGTAACTACAACTGAGCCCTTAAGAGTGCGCAGTGAACTGTCCTTCGAGAGGACGCGCGCGCTCTTGTAGGAAGTAAATGCGCGCTCTTGAGGGACAACTTGTTTAAGCTTCGTTTTATGATTTTACATTTTATTTTTCAGCGCTCAAATGTCTTATTATAAGAGAAAGTCAAATAGAAAGCTTATTTTCACCCAAGAGGTTTTGAATGACTGCTGGGAAAGACTAGAGAAGGGAGAGAACAAGAGAAAAATAGCTGAATCTCTTGGAGTGAATGAATCGACATTACGCAAAAGACTTAAAGCTGTAAGTACACACTTCAGGCTAAAAAGGAGGGTTTAGGCTTGTTCCTGACTCATTTTACCTCCTAAATTTCACCAATCTGTGACTCATTTTACATCCTAAATTTCACCAATCTGTTGTATTTTCAGGGCACTGTTCCGACATCACTCGGAAGAATGAAGCCGATATTCAGCCCCGAGCAGGAGCAGATGTTAGTAAAACATGTGAGGGACTTGGATTCAAAATTTTACGGCATGACAAGGAGGCAGCTAATGCAGCTTGCGTTTCAATTTGCTGTAAGAAATAACATCGTCAACAATTTCAACGATAAAAAGAAATTGGCTGGAAAAAACTGGGTCTACGGATTTTGTAAACGAAACCACCTCACACTTCGTGCACCCGAGAATTGCAGTCTAGGAAGAGCTATAGGGTTTAATAAAGTTCAATGCGAGAGATTTTTCAGTAATTTGAAGAAGGTCATAGAAGAAAAACACTTCCCTGCCCACAGGATCTTTAACATGGATGAGAGTGGAATTTCAACCGTCCCTAACCACATTCCAAAAGTTATTTCGCCAAAAGGAAAACGGCATGTTGCAAAGGTCGTGTCAGCTGAAAGGGGTCAAACAGTGACAGTTGTATGTTGCCTTTCTCCTACTGGTATTTTCATTCCTCCCGCTATCATTTTCCCCCGAAAGAGAGTGAATGTTGATTTGTACGCAGACGCCCCAGAAGGGACCCTGCCTCTCATTTCTGACTCGGGGTACATGAACACAGAACTCTTTCTCGACTGGTTGAAGCACTTTGAACAATTTGTGAAACCAAGTGAAGAAGATCCCGTTCTGCTAATTATGGACAACCATATTTCGCACTGTAGTTTGGACGCAGTCATGTTCTGTAGGAGCAAATTTATTACCTTGCTATCTCTTCCTCCTCATGCTAGTCACATGATGCAACCCTTCGACAAAGGATTTTTCGGACCTTTAAAATCAGCTTTTTCAGTTGAATGCGACAAGTGGATGTTCAATCATCCTGGGAAAGCAATTACTCAGAAGGATCTTTCCTCTCTCTTCCGTTCTGCATATGAAAGAGTGGCAACGCTTGAAAAAGCGAAGAATTCATTCAAGGCTACTGGAATTCATCCTTACAATCCAGACATTTTCTCAGATGAAGATTTTGAACCTTCGTCTGTTACAAGTCGCCCTCCACCCTCTGAGAAACCTGAAGAAGAAACCAATAATGTAGAAGATCAGGAAATAGTGCCACCTTCAACATTCCTTCCTCTTCCGAAAGCAACTCACGAAGATAAACAAAAGAGAAAAGGTAAGAAGTCGGAAATTATGACAGGATCGCCATTTAAAAACTCATTAATGGCCTCCACATCAAAAGCGTGTGAGAAAGGACAAAAATCATGCAGATCCTCGAAAAAGAAACGGTTTTTTGATGCTACAACTTCCACAACTCCAGACGGTATCTGCTGCCCTGGGTGTGATGAAATGTATGAAGAACCATTAACTGAAGATTGGATTCAGTGTAAAGACTGTAAAAAGTGGTGGCATGATGCCTGTTCAAGCTATGAGGGCGCTGGAATTTTCAAATGTGACTCCTGCTAAGTGCGCACTCATAGAGGACCTACTGCGTACTCTTATAGGCATATGCCTTCAAGAGCGCGCGTTTCACATATTTTGAATTTTTTATTATTTCTAGTGTTTAATTATTTAAATTGTGTTTCACTAATGTGTATCTAGTAGGCAGATTATTAATGAATGTTTTGTGCAAACTATTTGTTCTTTTTGTAACTTTTTCCTTCCGTTATGATGGTCTTATCGTTAAGTGCGTACTCTTGGAAGAACTTACCTTATATGAGGTAACAAGTAAATGCTGTGTGAAAACTAAGTTTTCGGTAAACGATCTTCAAACCGACCTAAGGGCGTGGTAGTCAAATTAAAAAGGCAACTTAAGCGTCAGCCAATAATATTTAGGGGCATATCTCTGGAACTATTGAAGATATTTTCATTTTATTTTCACCAAATGAAAGATAAAAGATTATTCATTCACATACATTGAACACAAGTTTGGTGCTTTTCAGTCGGTCAACACGAATTTACCCAAATGAGAAGGTTATATTCATGTTGAGCTTCTATGCCCAAGATAACGGGTTCAAACCCGGCCGAAGCCGTCGGTTTTTTTAAGAGCGTAAAAAATATCTCAGTATGCCTTCCTTCGGAGGGGAAGTAAAGCCGGCGGTCCCATGTCATAGATTTATGGAATGTTAAAGAACCTTCCACTAATTACACCAATGTGAAGCTAAATTGGATAGGTTAAGAATGTAAACAACGCTCTTAGGTTTCTACGTTCGTTGCCAAGAGCCGATGCCAAGAGCCGACTGCGGTGGCGTCTAGTAGCTAAGTTCTGAACTAGGCCTAGTAGTCGTTGACGGTGGCGTTTGGCGGAAAAAGTAGGAACTATTTGAAAAATTCTAAGTTGCAGTCTGTACTTAAATTAAAAAACAGATACACACACTAATACAGCCATCACAATTAACACCGTTTATCTGACAGATTTTACACACACCCAAAGTAGACGGGTCTACATGACCACGTTGTCGCAGCCCCTAAACTGAGGAACCAACCAACCAACCAACCAACCAACCAACCAACCAGAAGGGTTATACCCTAATCCTGAAAAAAATTACACGAGATTAATAAATAATAAAGCACCAAACTTTTGTTTACTAAGGCAACACTGAAAAAAATGGCTTCAAACACCATAACAAATACATTAAACAATTCATTTTTTTGACCCTGTAAAGTGAAAAGTGGACCTCGAGATCCGCTTCCGAGATTAAATTTGTGTGCCGGTTTGAATTTAAAATGTCTCCCTTCCCGTATGACCACATTAAATCCTGATCCAGGTTTATTGCGATCCGGAGACAGTGTGGTGTGACTACACTAACCAGCAATGACTTATCAAATAATATAACGAAATGGTCCGGTTAGATCAAATTATAATTGCCAGCGTTTCGCCCCAGTGTACCATTGGGCTCATCAGTTGTATGTTCTTTAAATAAAATGAAGATATAAGCCGTCAAGTTACGATATTATCCTTGATGTCTGGTGACTTTAGCTCTAGGCACGGTTAGTTCAGAGTGTATCATTTCGGCACAATACCAGTCGACTAGACATTAAATGGCCTCACTGCAGACTATGAACGGGTTTTTATAATCCCTGCAGATCACCTTTTCTTTATCTGCTTCGCACAGCCAGTATCATCACTGCATTAGGTTAGAGACCGGGTGAGTTATCCGTTTTACGTCTCGGCATGATAGGTTAAAATCATTGACTGGACAATTAATTATATTATCATGGAGATGCATGTGCAACGAATTATTGGCAGACGTAATTTAAGAATGGCGAGGTGCATGAAACACAAATCCCCCTTCCGTCCAATCTTTACTTTACTGTGTATTTTGCGGAACGAAAAGTTCACATGTGGAATGAAGAAAAGCCGAGTTGCACTTCCAGGGAAACTCCAAACACAACCACTCTTCTCTGAAGTCTTAACTCAACTGTAACGTAATCTTGATTACGGTACAAATTATTATTATTATTATTATTATTTTTAAAGTCATTGTGTAATTATTATTATTATTATTATTATTATTATTATTATTATTATTGAAATATCAAAGTTATATCGTTTTATTCACCCATTAATATCAAGGGAGGGGCCATACCATAGTCACGTCATTACCATAGTCATATATAATATTGTCAAGTGCTTAGATTAAGAAACAGGGTTTTTATAGAGGTCTAGGGCTGTTTTATTAGTTAAATTGTAAAGACAGGACGGGCATGGTTGGAAGAAGTTACGGACGGTGAAGCAACATATTGCAAGAAAATGTATTTCTGGAACGAAGCCACGCTGACTGGAGACAAGGGCTTGGAGAAAGATTTCGGCGGAATATATATATATGCGCAACGAGAGGAATAGCGGGTTCTGAGTGGAATATTTGAAGTACGCGGGCCTGTATTCCCGCTCGGAGAAGTTTTAGCGTCGCTTGAGGACTGAGAAATGCTTTGGTATAATTGGTCTGATGGGTCGCGGGCAAATTTATGCCGCGAAACATCGGGACCATTCAGAGTGTATAAAAGCCCAGCGCGACTTCAGCACTGGCTATTCTATAGATTCTATTCTGTCATTCACATATTCGATCACGCACTCACTCACTGACTTTGTGAGTCGTAGACTCTGTCAGTCCCTCAGTAAGATGGGACTTAGTGAATTCAATTAGCCTGGTTTGTTCAAATTTGCTTACCATGGTGATCAAACTCAGAAACAAGCAGCAGCAACAACAACAACAACAACGAGAAGAAGAAAACATATGTTTTCAAAGGTCAATAAACGTGTGTTGGCGTAAGATCTCAAATTAGACTGCAAGCAGACCAACGAGATGGACTTTGAACCACAAGGCACCAGGTATGTGGACCGAGTTATTATCAACACAGAAGATCAGCGCTAGAGAGAAGACAGTCAATATTGCCCCGCAATTAGGGAATATTAATGCACATATTGTACACAGCTCGAAACCTCAGATCAAATGTTAATAATTTTGTTGTAAATAAACCAGTATTAGTTAAAATGTCTTGTTCATTGGGAGTTGAATATATAGGATAGTTGGAATGCAAAGAGTATCTCATAAAGCAAGTTTATTGCCCTACGCTCCGATGATAGATCTTGGCTCAAGGAAGGGAGCGGCCGTGGCTAAATAAAATTTTAATGTGTTATCTTTACGATAACTGGCGCCCAGTAAATCTAAATTAATAAAGTGTATGTCGTCTGTCTAGACAGGCCAATGCTAAATAAGAACGATGAGGTGGTTTTAAGGAGTCTTGAGTGTAATATCTGTAGAAACGTTATAAATGATCGCCCAACTTGTAGAGCGATATCCAACGACAAAGGTAGCCGTTACAAATGGCGCCCAACGTGGGGCTACGAAATATCGTACTGAAGTGAATGGATATTATGTATAAATCCAGTTTATTTCAAGTATGTTAAAGTTTAAAGTTGTTTTCATGTACGATATAAACGAGTACTCTTTGCATTCATTCCGAGTTTTTCAATAAAGAGGCATATATCAAGTTAGGGAACTACGGTTATAAATTAGGAGTGTTCTTTTGATGAGTTGTTTTTTGGGTAATGAGTAACAGGGATAATTTGGGGAATATACATTTGAGAAACCGTAGTATTATAAGATCAGTTAAAATGTCAAAATTAGATGTGCAGGGTACCAATGATGAGATGTCAAAAGTAAGCGAAAATCAGGAAACTGAGGAAAATAAACAAGACGGGGCTACAACCATCCAGAGTAATGAGGGGGAGAATCCTTCCTGGCTTCGAAACCTGACGATGCTCATAACTGAACAGAGTAAGAAGTTAGAGGAACAGAGTAAGAAATTTGACGTGCGTAGCGATCAACTAGAAAAAGCAATAGATCTTAAGTTAGCTGAACAGAGTAAAAAGCAAGAGGAACAAAGTAAGAAATTTGACGTGCGTAGTGATCAGTTAGAAAAAGCAATAGATCTTAAGTTCTCTGAGCAGAGTAGGAAGCTAGATGAACAAGGTAAGAGGTTTGATGAAGCCACAGAGAACTTCAATAGACAAATTAAAGAAGTAGGCCGAGAATTTCACAATAAGTTAGAAAACAGGATTAGTGAGGTGGAGGAATCATGGTCACTTAAGGTTGATGCCAGAATGCAACAAGTGTCGGAGCGAGTTGATAAAATTGACGAGGAAGTGAAAATTAAATGTAGTAAGGTTAGGGTTGACTTAGAAGGAGAAGTCAACAGCATGAAGGTCAAGTGTGATAATAATATTGCTAAAATAGGTAATTTAGAAAATAAACTAGAGAGCGATAATCAAGAAATTAGGGAAGAGGTTAACAGTAAATTTAACAGTATCAGTGAAGAAGTAGCGAGTAAAACAGATAAAATGGAGGAGAAATTGCAGAGATGTCAGAAGCAAATAGCAACAAATAGCGGTAATGTACAAATAGGAAATTTAAGTAGATTTCTAACTAAAGAGGCAGATTTGCCAGTATTCACAGGCAAGGCATATAACCCAATGGAATTCTTAAAAACAGTAGAAAAGAAGTTCGCTAAAGATTTAGAAGAGGGGATCGTTCAATGGGAACAAGTACTTGAGATGCTAGATAAATCTTTTGTTAGGGATTCAAGGTCATGGTTCAGTGTGTATAAATACCAGATGACTAGTTTTAGAAAATTTAAAGAGAAGTTCATAGCCAAGTACTGGAATGAAAATGTGCAAGAAAGAGAAAGATGTAACATTATTTTTGGAAAGTACCAAAGGAGAGATGGTGTTTCGTACACAGAGTATTTCTTAGCGCATGTACTTATATGCCAGAATTTAGAAGGTTTAGAGACTGAATCACAGGTAATTAAAACATTATTAAGGCATTTTCCTGATATAATTAAAGAAGCATTCTTCATGCAGAATATTACTACTATTGACGGGTTCGAGAAGCTATTGGAAAACTTTGACTCTCTTGAAAATAGTAGGACCGACCGCAAGCCAGTAAGTAGAGGAGATAATTTCGTGCAAAGTGAGAGAGAGAGGGGAAGAGAACAAGGCAGGAATGCGAATTACGAAAGACGACTTGACAATGGGGGACGCACAGCAAATACGAGGAACGAGTATTTGAACAGAGGAGGGGAAGGTACTAGGCCAGACAGACGTACAGGTCAACAACAACAACAATCTACACCAGGGGAAGGTAGCCCTAATTTAAACGAATAACGGGTTGCAGTGAGGTAAACAGACAGCCCGAAGTGATTGCAGTTCAATGTCCTAGGAATATTGAGTATTTAGGAGATTTTAATATAGATGTTAGAGAAGAACTGCTTTATGACCTAAATGGTGGAAATTTAGATAATGTTGAGAATGAGATTATGTCACCAGTAATTAAACTTAATGTGTGGGGTAAAGAAGTTGATGTTTTATTGGACAGTGGAAGCGAAAACTCTTGTATAAATTTAAGATTTTTGGAAGATGTAATGAGAGAAGGTATTCATGTTGATATAATTCCAGTTAAGTCCACTTTCATTGTCACAGCTGTAGGTAGTAGGTCTCAGAAAATATCTAAGCAAGTCGCAGTTCCAATTAACATTAGTGAGTTAGTTAAATTTCAGCCCTGTTTGGCAGTTCCAAATTTATTATATCCGGTGATTCTTGGTGCGGAATGGTTATCATTATATCAAGTTAAATTAGATTTTCATTTTGGCAGGATATGTTTATTTTGGCAGGATAAAGAAGTTCAGGTTACGTATAAGGTGTCTAAGACTGACAAACAGATGAAAGTGTGTATGTTTGAGGAAGAAAGCAACGTGGTTGTGAGTGATGAGTTTCCTGAAGTAAATGAGGTAGACCGCGGAGATGCTAGTGAGAGCAAAGTTTTTAAGGTGTGTCAGGTTGCAATGGAGTCTGAACTTGAGAGTAGGATCCATGATGCATTGTCACAGTGTAAGCTGGATGATGAGCAAGGTCATCAGTTACATGAGGCATTAATAAAATATAAGGAAATTTTCAGCTCAAAACCCGGAGCAACACACTTATATGAGCATAGTTTTGTCGTTAAAGACACAAGTAGTTTCGTAGGGCCTAGGTATCCTGTCGCAACTAAATATATGAAAGCCGTCGAAGAACAGATAGAATTAATGTTGGAAAACGACATAATTGAGCCTTCAGCTAGCCATTGTTTAAATCCATTAGTTGTAGTAGCCAAGAAAGACAATTCAGTGAGACTGTGCATAGACGCCAGAATGTTAAATACCAGAATCGAAAGCGACCAGCTGAGAACTGAAACAGTGGAGGAATTAGTTCAACGTTTTCAGGGGCGGAAGTGGTTCTCGACAGTAGATTTAAGTAGCTCATTTTGGCAAGTTCCACTCCGTGCTTCAGATAGGTATTTAACTGCCTTTGCTTTTAAGAATAGACTCCTACAGTTCAAAAAAGTACCATTTGGGACTAAAACTAGCAGTTCCGCCTTAATTCGAGCTTTATCTATGGCTCTAGGTCCAGAGACTAGTGAGTTTGTTACGAATTATGTGGATGACATAGTTATTGCGTCACATACATTCGAGGAACATATAGATCACTTGAGTATAGTTTTTCGTAAATTATGGGAAGGGGGTTTCACTTTGAAACTGGAAAAATCTGAATTTTGTGTACACCACATAACTTTTCTAGGACACACTGTTTCTGCAGATGGTGTTACACCAGAGTCATCTAGGCTAGAGAAAATTAGTAGTATGCCGTCTCCACGTAATAGTAAGCAATTAAGGTCATTTATTGGTGTTCTCAATTATTTCAGGCGTTTTGTTGTCCAGTATGCAGGGTTATTAGAACCATTTAGAGAATTATTGAAGAGTAAGAGTGTGTGGAAATGGACACAGGTCCACGAGGAAGCCTTCAGAAAGCTGAAAGAAGGATTCAGTAAAACAGTGATGCTGAAACACCCTAGGTATGATAGAGAGTTTATAGTAATCACGGATGCATCAGAGGTTGGTATTGCAGGCTGCCTATGCCAATACGATGATCAGGGTCAGTTAGGCATTGTATCGTTGGCAAGTAGAGGTTTGTCAATGGCTGAGAAACGCTATACAATTACTGAGATGGAATTCTTGGCAATTATTTACTCAATGAGTAAATTTAGGGTTTACGTGCTAGGCACGCACTTTCAAATCTGGACCGATCATCAGGCGCTAACGTTCATTAAATCTAGCAGGTTAACTAGTAATAGGATGACATGTTGGACGCTAGCCATGAGTGAATATGATTTCAGTATCAAACATATCAGTGGAACGAATAATAATTTAGCAGACTACCTGAGCAGACACATTCATAGTGAAGAGTGTGAAATCAATATAGGAGTGAAAGAAGGCATCTTAGTGTGTGTTGGTAAACGTATAGTGCAGGAGGATGAGAGAGTACGTTTACGAAATATGTCTGTTGAACAGGAGAGAGACAGAGTATTAGGCGACATTGTCCGCTTGGTGAGAAGCAGCAATGATGGTGAGTTATCAGTAGGGAGGCTCAAGTACGGGCTATATCAAGGTATGCTATCTAGGAAAGATAGAGATGGTGAGTGGAAAGTGTGTGTACCAGAATCTTTACAGGAAGATTTAATCTGGTTCTTTCATGCTCAATTGGGTCATTTCGGAGCCAGGAAAGTTCTGTATGCCATTAAAGGGCATTTCTTTTTTAAAGCTATGGGAAGGAAGATTAGGAAGATTCTTGCTACTTGCGATCTCTGCCAACGCGCGAAGCACTCAAATCGGCACTTGATTGGAGAGTATCAAGCGGTAATAGCCAAGAAGCCGGGAGAGCTTGTGTGTGTTGATCTGTATGGGCCACTGGTGAAGTCTCGATACGGATACCAATTTATAATGGTAATAATTGACGCATTCAGTAAATTTGTCAAATTATATCCCTTGAGACAAGCTACGGGAAGGTGTTGTGTCAAGCAGATAGCAGAAAAGTATATTCCTGAGTTTGGATGCCCACTCAGTATACTTAGCGATCATGGAAGCCAGTTCACGTCTAAAATATGGACTACCAAGCTGACGGAACTAGGTACCCGGATTATCTACTCTTCAATTAGATATCCACAAGGCAACATGGTTGAACGGTCTATGCAATCCATTGGAAGAATATTCCGTACATACGTGCACGACAAACACAACGCGTGGTTCTCACGGTTGGGTGATGCCGAACGCTGGTTAAACTCAGTGTTACACGAGAGTACGGGATGTTCACCATATGAAATTCGTTATGGAAGGAAGCCCTCCAACGAAATAGCAAGAATGATAGGTTTAGATCCGGGTGAGGGACACTCCACGGAGTATTATCTTCTGTTGGCCAGGGACAACTTAGTAAAGTCAGGAAACCAAAGGAAACGCCGACAGAAGGGGGTCTACGACGAATTGGAAGTAGGTAGCGAAGTTTTGTTACGTAAGCCGTTGCCATCTTGTGCATTGGAAGGGAAAATGTCAAAGCTGTTTTTATTGTTTACTGGACCTTATGTCGTTTCGAAGAGGATAGGAAAGAATGCCTACTTATTGAAAGATCAGGAAAATTGTGTCATTGGTACATATAACATTTACAATCTGAGGAAATATCATAGAAAAGAGCAAGTGCTGCAAGAAGGGCAGACTGCCGTGTGTTTATAATTAGAGTCGTGTCGTGGCTCTAAGGAATTGGTGGAAGTGAGATAAATCACTTGTGTTGCGTGAAACAAGAAGCAATATATTGCGTTCTGTTATTGTAAGGGACTACAAGAACAAATGTAGCATGTAAATCCTGTATGACTGCACAGGACTATCAGAATGTTTAATGTAACATTGCAAGAAGAGTGCAGATCAATCAAGGAAAACGAAAAGGGTATAATCATTATGTTTGTAATTTGAAGGGTCATATATGTATATTCAGTGTATTTCCTGTTAAGTTTTAAAGGGAAGATTTGTGATTTCATCATTCATTACATTCTTTATGAAACCATGGGGACGTTTTGTAACGTAATCTTGATTACGGTACAAATTATTATTATTATTTTTAAAGTCATTGTGTAATTATTATTATTATTATTATTATTATTGAAATATCAAAGTTATATCGTTTTATTCACCCATTAATATCAAGGGAGGGGCCATACCATAGTCATATATAATATTGTCAAGTGCTTAGATTAAGAAACAGGGTTTTTATAGAGGTCTAGGGCTGTTTTATTAGTTAAATTGTAAAGACAGGACGGGCATGGTTGGAAGAAGTTACGGACGGTGAAGCAACATATTGCAAGAAAATGTATTTCTGGAACGAAGCCACGCTGACTGGAGACAAGGGCTTGGAGAAAGATTTCGGCGGAATATATATATATATATGCGCAACGAGAGGAATAGCGGGTTCTGAGTGGAATATTTGAAGTACGCGGGCCTGTATTCCCGCTCGGAGAAGTTTTAGCGTCGCTTGAGTACTGAGAAATGCTTTGGTATAATTGGTCTGATGGGTCGCAGGCAAATTTATGCCGCGAAACATCGGGACCATTCAGAGTGTATAAAAGCCCAGCGCGACTTCAGCACTGGCTATTCTATAGATTCTATTCTGTCATTCACATATTCGATCACGCACTCACTCACTGACTTTGTGAGTCGTAGACTCTGTCAGTCCCTCAGTAAGATGGGACTTAGTGAATTCAATTAGCCTGGTTTGTTCAAATTTGCTTACCATGGTGATCAAACTCAGAAACAAGCAGCAGCAGCAGCAGCAGCAACAACAACAACAACAACAACGAGAAGAAGAAAACATATGTTTTCAAAGGTCAATAAACGTGTGTTGGCGTAAGATCTCAAATTAGACTGCAAGCAGACCAACGAGATGGACTTTGAACCACAAGGCACCAGGTATGTGGACCGAGTTATTATCAACACAGAAGATCAGCGCTAGAGAGAAGACAGTCAATATTGCCCCGCAATTAGGGAATATTAATGCACATATTGTACACAGCTCGAAACCTCAGATCAAATGTTAATAATTTTGTTGTAAATAAACCAGTATTAGTTAAAATGTCTTGTTCATTGGGAGTTGAATATATAGGATAGTTGGAATGCAAAGAGTATCTCATAAAGCAAGTTTATTGCCCTACGCTCCGATGATAGATCTTGGCTCAAGGAAGGGAGCGGCCGTGGCTAAATAAAATTTTAATGTGTTATCTTTACGATAACTGGCGCCCAGTAAATCTAAATTAATAAAGTGTATGTCGTCTGTCTAGACAGGCCAATGCTAAATAAGAACGATGAGGTGGTTTTAAGGAGTCTTGAGTGTAATATCTGTAGAAACGTTATAAATGATCGCCCAACTTGTAGAGCGATATCCAACGACAAAGGTAGCCGTTACACAACACGGCTCTTACAGTTTGCTGCTGACTCGTAAACTGTCACATCAGTAATTGAATGGAGATTGTTGGAAGAAATGAAATCGTAAAAACACATAGTGGGCGATGTATTGAAGATATAGATATGCTCTCCCGGACATTTTTGTAGAACTTTTCATGCCGAACAATTGTTACACTCATAGTATATTGATATTTTTAACGGTTTGCCCAGCGTAAGCTTAAAAAGGCCACGGACGCCAGGTTTTTTTCGACTTTTTCACTGAAATCGTTACTGCTTGGCTTTCTTCGGTCATAAATTATTTTTTACAGAAAGCTTCCTCGAGATAACCTTTACAGAATGGTGAAAACCGCATCAAAATCCATCCAGTTGTTCTCGAGATTACCCGTGACTCCGTTCTATACTGAGTAGAGATGATCCACTGCTAAGTAAGTAAGTAAGTAAGTAAGTAGGTAGGTAAGTAAGTAGGCAAGCAAGCAAGTAAGTAAGCGAGTAAGTAAAGAATTGGCAACATGGTTGTAGGGATTTGTCTCGAGTAGAGAAACTTTCGAAAGAATTCCCGTTTAAGGCTAATTGCACTCATAAAATTACCCCCTACCGAGAGAGAGAGAGAGAGAGAGAGAGAGAGAGAGAGAGAGACAGAGACAGACAGACTTTCAAGGGGATGAAAGATCAATCGCATGCCGCTCCCTTCACAAACTCTATTGGCCGACGGAACTGTACTTACTTGGTACTCTGACTGCTGCAATTCGAGCAAGACAAATTCCAAAGCTAACAACAGGTCATGCTGCTACAATAGCCGGACTAAACCCGTTTTAATCTGCAACATGTGGTCTAAAGAAGAATCAGGAATCATCCGTTTGTACCTCAGCCAATCAGAACAGAGGTCAATCGGCAAACATAAAATGACGAAATCAATAAGAGCAAAACGGATGTCGAACACATTGTGCTGTCAATAGGCAGGTGTTCCAAGAAACTCATGAATACTCCTCCGGCCACGTTCCGTAAAAGGCGATAAAGCAGAGACATCCACCTGGTGATGTGCCGCACACACACAGTACATCGTATCGCCTTCTTTGTGGAAGTGGAGCGCTCGACTCGACTCATTCACCTTGGAGAAACAGGAGCGTAATGTGTCGATCCTATTAGCTGCTTGCACACCGTAATTGTGTAGCCCCGTGTACTTGAGTGTATGTGGAATGTCTAACAACTTGTGCCATTGTGATGCTTGTACTAATCAGTGTATTTATTATTGTTGCGGGTTGAATTAGGTGCTTACACACCGTAGTCATGTAGCCCCCGGTACTTAGGTGTGTGTGTGGAATGTCTAATAACTTGTGCCAGAAACCATTCTGGCATTTCCCTGAAGTACAGAGAGTTTAGTTTGTATGTAACGGAGACCCTCGCTTGCCCGCTCGCCCCTGGCGCGAGCCTGTCTCCCGCCACGCACTTTGCCGTTATGCGGCGCCCGCGCTACACTGAGTCATTGAATAGACTACAGGGATTTGCACTTACCTAGTTCACAGCTGGTGCTGAAAATGTTCCCCATTCACTGCTACACATCGCTGGCACCTTTTTATGAAACTGGCATTTACTTTCTGAAGTTCCTCAGCACCAATTGACTGTATTTCAGCTGTAATATAGTCTTTAAGCTCATTTATAGTGTGAGGGTTTCTCGCATACACTATTTTTAAGCGTCCCCCACAAATAAAAGTCACATGGTGATAAGTCTGGACTTCGCGGGAGCCACACGTTTCGACTTATAATCCTAGTACCGAAAATGCGACGCAATTCTGTCAAGGATGCTTCGTCAGTGTGAGCAGTGGCAGAATCTTGTTGAAAATAAGTTGACAATCGCTCTCCGTAAGTCAGTTCGTCAAAAATTTGGTCAAGGACCACATTTAAGTACACATTTAAGTACACATTCCTATACCCAATGACTCAATGAAGCGCAAGCACCGCATAACGGCAAAGTGCCTGGCGGGAGACAGGCTCGCGCCGCGGGCGAGCGGGCTAGCGAGGGTCTCCGATACATCCAAACTAACCTCTCTGTACTTACAACATGCAATTGATATTCAAAATATTTACAAAATGCAAATGAGATTAAAAATACGTACAAAATGCAATTGAGGTTCAAAATACTCAATGCGATTCAGATGGAAAAGCTCCTGGTTCAAATCCAAAATATTCACAAAGTGCAATGAAAATTCAAAATGCTTACAAAATGCAATTGAAAATTCTTACAAAATGTACGGTAGATTCTAACTACTAAATTGGATAGACAATACTCACAAAATGCAATTGAGAATCAAAATACTTACAAAATGTCCATCCTACAAAATGTGGTTTAGGTTGAAAATACTTGCAAAATGCAGTTTAGGTTGAAAATACTTGCAAAATGCAGTTGAATATCAAAATACTTACAAAAATGGCACCTCTACAGACTTACTAAAAAGCAATTTAGATTGGCAACCCTTACAAAATGCAATTGAGGTTGAAAATACTCGCAAAATGCAACTTAGATTGAAAATACCTATAAAATAGTGTAGATTCAAAATATTCGCTGAAGGTAATTTAGATACACGGGGAGCCAATTCACAAAAACAGTGCGGGAATCTGAAAGAGAAAGGGAAATATAATGAAAAGAAAAAAGGGATGATCCCTAGAAGAATGAGGGATCAGGAAAGATGAGAGAAGGGCTAATTAAGGCGGGAAAAGAAGAGACTCCTTAGGCCTTGGATACCCTAATACCGTCTGGGCCGGAAAAGAACAAGAGTTGACCAAGAATGGCCGACAGGAAAGAAGACTGAGAGGAGCCCGGCACAAGTAAGTGGAACGAATGCCGGACTCAGATGGAGTTCCGTGGTCGCCAACCCACGTCCCACTAGATGTGACCCCCTGGGGGGTGTTGTGGGTTGAATTACTGTAGGTGCTTGCACACCGTAGCCCCAGGTACTTTGAATGTCTAATAACATGTGCCATTATGATGCTTGTACTATAGTTGTAGTTGATTCATTCAGGGGCTTTGAGGCATTAACGTTTGACGACAGCTATTTCTGGCTTTTCAACTTTAAAATGGCAGATTATTGAAAATATATGATTTATGATTCACATACCTTTCTGAAAATGATTAGAAATTGAATTGTTACTGGTGCACCAGAAATATTTGTTTTATTACGTAAATAAAATGTTCTTATTTCTTGTTGATTCAACGACGGCAGCCATGACACATTGACGTCCAGATAATTGTCTGGAGTGAACGAATTACTATTATCTTCCTGTTTTTCTTACTTTATTACGATTTATTTAAATTTCACAAGAAAACTCACAAATAATAGATTCCATTGTTATTTATTTGCAATGCAGTAAATCGCATACATGTAAAAAAAAAGTTGTCCTTTTATTTTGGGTAAATATGTAGTCTATTTATCAACCGAAGAAGTGAAAACAGCGATTTAGGACAATTTATGTTTGCAGCTCCTCATTTAGGCATTGTAGGTCCTGTGAAATTCATATGGACAGCCCCAGGAAGTGTGAAATATGTGTAGGCTATATCCTGAAATTTCTTCATTAAATGGCAAGGAAAAGATTGAGTTAAAACCTAAGAAATCGGGTCCTAGAATCAACGATTACCGGTCCTTGGAGCTCAAGGCATCAACAAGCCAGTTTCAAACCAGCAGAATGCTAAAAGCACATTCTTTAAAATAAAATTATTCGTTGCCTCTCCATATACTCTCTTCTTTCTCCTTTCTGTCTATTCTGTATTTCTTTTATAATATTTTCCTTTTTCTTTCCCACGAAATTTAACGGTGCGGCTTATATGAGAGTGCGTCTTATTTTCGAACCAATACGGTACATTTATTATCGAGGAATTTCATAATTGTTTAAATGCCATGGGGGTGCACTTCTGGAAATGGTAGAAAAACTCTGATTTATAGACTACACGACTGTTCAACCAAAACATTCGTTGTGTCAAAAATAAATGGTGTTCGTTAACTTTATGACCACACCATACAACGCGGCTTACTTTCATCAAGAAATAGAGATTGTTTTTATTTGCTGCTTACAATCAAATGTTGTTTCAAGGAGGGGATCATTGAGGCCATCTGCTTCTTTCCCCTAGAAGTTTGGGATGACTTCAGTAAAATACTCATGATATTCACCTGGTTCTAAAGGGCGCGTTAAGAGTGAAAGAAAAAGGTTGGAAACCACTAAAATATCGTATAGCCTGGTCCAGAGGCAAGCACGCGTGACAGGTTGTGGGAGATGAAGCCGACAGCGAGTTGGCGTGGAAGATAGGCGGAACATTGGAGAGAGCACTTCAAAGCTTGCGGCAAGGGTAGGGTCACTGATCGTGGGGACGACAAGAGCAAACAGGATAACTAGGTCCAACTAATTGATAAACCTAACTAGACTCCCGCCAGATTAGAGTCACTGTGGAAATTATTCCATCCCTGTCAGCACTACAATATTGTACAGACGTGGTTAAATAATTGTAAGAATAAATAGTATTCTTTGCCCAACTTATTGCAGACGTGTTAAAATTGTAAGCATAAATATTCTTTGCCCAATTTATTACAGACGTGGTCAAATGTTAAGAATAAATATTCTTTGCCCAATTTATTACAGACGTGGTCATATTGTAAGAATAAATATTCTTTGCCCAATTTATTACGAACGTGGTCATATTGTAAGAATAAATATTCTTTGCCCAATTTATTACAGACGTGGTCATATTGTAAGAATAAATATTCTTTGCCCAATTTATTACGAACGTGGTCATATTGTAAGAATAAATATTCTTTGCCCAATTTATTACGAACGTGGTCATATTGTAAGAATAAATATTCTTTGCCCAATTTATTACGAACGTGGTCATATTGTAAGAATAAATATTCTTTTCACAATTTATTACCAGACGTGGTCAAATTGTAAGAATAAACATTCTTTGCCCAATTTATTACAGACGTGTCAAATTGTAAGAATAAACATTCTTTGCCCAATTTATTACAGACGTGTCAAATTGTAAGAATAAACATTCTTTTCACAATTTATTACAGACGTGGTCATATTGTAAGAATAAATATTCTTTTCACAATTTATTACAGACGTGCTCAAATTGTAAGAATAAACGTTCTTTGCCCAATTTATTACAAACGTGGTCAAATTGTAAGAATAAACGTGCTTTGCCCAATCTATTACAAACGTGGTCAAATTGTAAGAATAAACGTGCTTTGCCCAATCTATTACAAACGTGCTCATATTGTAAGAATAAACGTTCTTTGCCCAATATATTACAGACGTGGTCAAATTGTAAGAATAAACGTTCTTTGCCCAATCTATTACAAACGTGCTCATATTGTAAGAATAAACATTATTTGCCCAATTTATTACAGACGTGGTCAAATTGTAAGAATAAACATTCTTTGCCCAATTTATTACATGAAAATCCACAGCCAATTTATTACATACGTGGTCTAATTGTAAGAATACATATACTTTGTCCAATTTATTACAGACGTGGTCAAATTGTAAGAATATTATTTGCCTAATTTATTACAGACGTGACGTAATTGTAAGAATACATATACAGTACGTACTTTGGCCATTATTCATTATAATCGTGGTTAAATTCTAAGAATAAACATCACCTCGAGTCGGCGGTAATTCACAGAGGAATGTTTTGACCGTGGGCCCTACTCATCATTGTATTTTTATTTTTTTGTAAGTCACAAGGAATAATAAATACAAACGTTTGAGTAGACTGCGTATATGAGCAGAGTCATTGTAATGGCGCTCCATCAAACAAGGTCAATTGTGTGGTTCCAGTCATGTTAATGTTTGTGTACAAACTCTTAGATACGATACGTGCCTTGTTGTCTCACTTACTCCGAATGTATTGCACTTTGTGTTCATGTTAATGTATTGTTTGTATGGCAAAGTACAGCATATTTTCTCGAAAAAAGTACCTATGTCTTGAGACATTTTTTTCTTGTTATGATGCATATTGCTCGAATCCAAGCTTCGTGTACTTTACAGAAATGTGCGACGCGGCCAGTGAGAGTGTACTAACAGAACTAAATACATTGGGTCAGTTAGTTAAAACGCACGTTAAGTTACCTTTACGTTTAAAACAATACACTCTTAATGTTTACAGATCTGTTCAATTTATAATTCATGACACCACTGTAAAGGTTCTCGTGTAAACTCGCCGTTAAAACTTTCCTAAAAAATTGTTACCAAGGGCGCGCTCATTCTTGGTTTGAGTGAACCTACATTCCTTCTTGACATATTGATAAGAAACAAATATTTCGTAACATCTTAAGTATTTGTTTCATTTCACTTTGCTTTGCTTATGTGGCGAATATGGACACCATTTTTAATTTCAAGTTGACTTTACATGCGATCTAAACATTACTTTTGGTATAAGAGGAGACTGGCCCCTTATCATTCCACTTGCAGACAAGTTGCCGCCAGTCTCGATACGATTGTTTTTATCAGTAACTCTCCAGATGCTTATCTCAAGTTTTAGTGGCAGAAAACAAGCTTCCGCCAAGAATAACAAAGAAAAGCGATGTGTCATGCCAGTGGCTGTTCCACTTTTATTGTCGAGTCTTAAGTTTCCGGTTTAACAGTCTGGTGTTGTTATCGCTATTCCACGTCTTGTTGCCACTCAACGGGAATTTCGTAACCATTCTTGTTGCTATTTACGAATATATCCAATCTCCAAACTGGCTTGAAAACATTTATTTATTTAATTAATTAATTAATTAATTTCAAGAATATGATTTTTACATTCGCATTGATAGCAAAATGAGGCTTTAATTTAATAGGGCATGTATTGTACAAAAAGTACAAGCCATTTAGATGAAAGGCATAGAATTAAAATGTCGAACACCTCGAATAAAGACTGCAGTGGCTACTCTCGCTAAAGCGCAGCGTTAGGTCATGGGGCCAAGCTCTCTGCTGACTCGGTAGAAGCGTGGGTTCGAGCCCCACCATCGGCCGCCCTTGAAATGGTTTTCCGTGATTTCCCCATTTTCAACACCAGGCAAATGCTGGGACGGTACCTTCTGATAGGCCACGGCCGCATCCTTCCACATCCTTGCTCAATTTCATTCAACTTCATCAATTCCATCACGCCCACGGGCGTCGACTAGAAGACCTGCACTCGGCCTCTCAGGAGGCCACAAAAAAATCTCGGAAGTGTAATGGCTGTCGCCCCGAAGGTCCGGTTCTGCCAAGAAATGTAATTCTGGTCTAAGGGCTAGAACGGGGTACACTCAACCTCGTGAGGGCAAAACTGAGAAGAGGTGGGTTCGATTTCCACAACAGCTATCTTGGAAGTGTGGTTTTCCGTGGTTTCCCACTTCTACTCCAGGCCATGGCCGCCTTCTTCCAAATCCTAGCCTTAATTAATAATACACCCACTACTACAGCCTTCACAACGGCACAGGTTGTCAGACAGATCCCACATACACCCAAGTTCAGTATACGGGGCTACATGACAAAGATGGGCCAAGCTTCTAAATGAATCAACAAGAGGATGAGTCCATCATCTACTAATACCCGTTAGAGATACGAGTGCTGTTGGCCAAATTGGGAACTATTCTTTGTTTAGACATCAGCTAGCACTGTCGACAAGTACAGTAGGATATGACTCAGCTGCAGTAGCCTCAGTCATTGTTCTCTTCCCCGTGGTGACATGAGCTCCTGCTACGCTTAGAAGTGCTGGAACTACACACATCAAAAAAAGTTTTGCATCACCTCGGTTCCAAGAGTTCCGGAACCTTTAAATACAAAGGGAATAGAGATCAACACAAACAACATTTCAGCTCGTTTTATTGCTCATGGGACCCACACATTGCATGTTGTACCATCATACAGCTAGACTTTCAGCATTTGTGGTCCAGATTGCAGTACACACCACTACCTCTAATACCCAGTAGCACGTCCTCTTGCATTGATGCATGCCTGTATTCGTCGTGGCATACTATCCACAAGTTCATCAAGACACTGTTGGTCCAAATTGTCCCACTCCTCAACGACAATTCGGCGTAAATCTCTCAGAGTGGTTGGTGGGTCAAGACGTCCATAAACAGCCCTTTTCAACATATCCCAGGCATGTTCGATAGGGTTCATGTCTGGCGAACATGCTGGCCACTGTAGTCGAGCGATGTCGTTATCTTGAAGGAACGCATTCACAAGATGTGCACGATGAGGTCGAGAATTGTCGTCCATGAAGACAAATGCCTCTCCAATATTCTGCCGATATGGTTGCACTATGGGTCGGAGGATGTCATTCAGGTATCGTAAAGCCGTTTCGGAGCCTTCCATGACCACCAGTGGCGTACGTCGGCCCCACATAATGCCACCCCAAAACATCAGGGAACCACCACCTTGCTGCACTCGCTGGACAGTGTGTCTAAGACGTTCAGCCTGACCAGGGTGCCTCCAAACACGTCTCCGACGATTGTCTGGTTGAAGGCATATGCGACACTCATCGGTGAAGAGAACGTGATGCCAATTCTGTGGGGTCCATTCAGCATGTTGTTGGGCCCATCTGTACCGCGCTGCATGGTGTCGGGGTTGCAAAGCTGGACCTCGCCATGGACGTCGGGAGTGAAGTTGCGCATCATGCAGCCTATTGCGCACAGTTTGAGTTGAAACACGACGTCCTGTGGCTGAACGAAACGCATTATTCAACATGGTGGCATTGCTGTCAGGGTTCCTCCGAGCGGCAATCCGTAAGTAGCGGTCATCCACTACAGTAGTAGCCCTTGGGCGGCCTGAGCGAGGCCTGTCATCGACAGTTCCTGTATCTCTGTACCTCCTCCATGTCCGAACAACATCGCTTTGGTTCACTCTGAGACGTCTGGAAACTTCCCTTGTTGAGAGCCCTTCTTGACACAAAGTAACAATGCGGACGCGATCGAACTGCGGTATTGACCTTCTAGGCATGGTAGAACTACAGACAACATGAGCAGCGTACCTTCGTCCTGGTGGAATGACTGGAACTGATCGGCTGTCGTACCCCCTTCGTCTAATAGGCCCTGCTCATGCATGGTTGTTTACATCTTTGAGCAGTTTTAGTGACATCTATGAACAGTCAAAGGGACTGTATCTTTGATACAATATACACAGTCAACGTCTATATGCCGGAGATCTGGGAACCGAGGTGATGCAAAACTTTTTTTGATGTGTGTATGTGGACAATGTATTCCGTCACCGCTGTGTCCTCAATCCGTAAGATTTGTGCTGCTATGATCAACGTAAACAAGCGCAGTCAGCGGCACGTTTTTCTCAAACACGTAAATATCAAAATGAGACCTTTTAATTCTACAGTGAGGGCTTTCCCTATAGAACGGAGCTTTGCTTGCGCGCCGGGCGGGCGGAGAGTGAAGGCTCCCACACACCGGAGCGATTGCGATGGCGGTGGCGGTCAAAAACTTCCTATAGAATTAAATAGAAGCTTTCAGACAGGCAGCGATCACGCGGACAACGTTCAGGACAGTGCAGTGTTCTACCACGCGGTGGCGATCAAATGGATCTTGTCGAGTTTGACCGCCGCCCGCCTCACTCTGTGTTGGCATGACAATGAGTGCGACAACAGAGCAACTTATTGAGGAAGTGAAAATGCATAACATATTTGATTTGTGCATTATGACTATAAACATATAGTCCAGTAGATCATCAAAGCATTCCATTGGTATCCGAAAATAAATGTAGAATCGTTCTTCATGTTGTTGCAGTTGCCGATATAAAGTGTGAATTTCTCCTTGATTCTCACGAAGCAGATTCAGGTCGTGAATCCACGTTCCCGCAAGGTTTTTTTTTTTTTTCGAAAATAAAAATAAAAATTGACAGACTGCAGGACTAGACTTTGTATCATTTATTACTATTCTCGAGTCAGAAAACATCAAATAAACACAGATACAAATACTATGACTACAAACATTAGGCTATATAATATTTGACCAAAACATGGCCACTTCCACTGCATTCTGTGATGCTTCATAAAGTTAATCTTCTGTACAGGAGGTCGGGCACAGTCTACACTGAAGCATATGTTTCAAAGTCAGATCATCTCCACAGTCACACTGTATGTCATCTTCTTTAATGTAGCCCCACTTTGCAAGATTGATCTTAGATCTGCCCACTCCTGATCTTAATCTATTCAAGGATTTCAATATTACCCAATCTTGATCATGATCAGGAGGTAAAGTTTCGGCTATCCTTTTCCAGCCTAGGAGAGGAGATTTCTTAGCTTTCCATAATTCTAGCCTGGCCTTTTCACATGTAGTCTTCAATTCTTTGGATGTTCTTAAGAAACTCTTCCCAGACTTCAGCCTCAGAGCATGTAGTTCCTGCCCATGCTACAAATGCTGAAAAATGCTAGAAAGGCTGGAGGCATCTCGCTTCGCTCGAAGCCAAATACTCTTGAGATGTTAGAAAATTATCTGCATAATACTGATCTTGCTTATCTTGTTTCAAATTACTCGCAAGTGCAAATCAAGGGCAAAGCAAGGTCTAGCGCGCGGGATGCCGTCACGCTTACCAGAGCGCACGGGGACTTATCTTGTTTCGAATTACTCGCGAACGGCAAGTGCATACCAAGGGCAAAGGAAGGTCAAGCGCACGGGATGCAGTCACGCTCACCAGCGCACGGGGACGTGCCGCCTCCATCCAGTCTAGAAACACTTATAGTGGGCCATGTATTGAAGATAAGAGATATGCTCTCGCGGACTTTTTTGTATAACTTTTCATGCTGACCAATTCTTACGCTCATAGTATATTGATATTTTTAACGGTTTGTCCAGCGTAAGCTTAAGAAGCGCACGGACGCCAAGTTTGTTTTCGACTTTTTCACTGAAATCGTTACTGCTTGGCTTCCTTTGATCATACATAAATTATTTTCTACAGGATCTTTCCTCCAGATATCCTTTACAGAATGGTGAAAACCGCATCAAAATCCATCCAGTGGTTCTCGAGATTACCCGTGACATCCAAGAATCGGGGATTTTTGTCTTATACTAACGAAGTAGAGATTGTCGGGGAACACATGCACCAAGCAGTACTAGGACGTCACACACCTCAGTGCATCCGGGTACATTTCGTCCCGTAACGTAACGCCAGACCCCAGCGTAACGACGAAGTCGACAAGATCATTTAAAATGATAATAAAATTAATTAATATATTGGCTGTGATTATATGGAAGCTACTGAGGTATGGGTGGGGCTTAGTAATGGCATTCGAGGCACAGTCAGTGCCTGTGAATGCTGTGAAAGGTTCAACTCATAGGGTTGGGACTACTGTTCTGACTCAGTGAGGAAAGCAATGGCAAACTACCTCACTCCTCTTCTTGCCTAGAACGCCTCAAAATAGTGCTGCCTTGGGTTTTTGTGGGTATCTACTCACATAACGTAACGGCGGTACTTTTTGAGGATCCAACCAGCCTTTGGGCTGACTACCTAACAGACAGACATTATTTGTGATTTGTATTATTCGTAAATACTTCACACATTTCTCTAATATTGTACACAATGAGAGGAATAATTACCTTGCTCACTGCTGCTACTCATCATCAACTACCGCTGCCAACAGTAACGCTTCTTCCTCCAGTTGAGATAACCGATGCATCCTTGACGTACCGTACACGATTTTCCAAACTGATCGCTACCACCGTACGCCTCGGTGTGAAAAGACCTGATCGCCACCGCCATCGCGCCCGGCACCGCTACCGTGATCGCTTAGTCAGTCACCGCCACTTGACTAGCATTTAGCGATAACACAAGAGCAGGACGGAAAGTCCCCAATGCTGGCATTGCATTTATTAGCCTACTTTTCACATTTTGCAAAAATGAGGAAAAAGTAGACTTATGAGATCGATCCGGGAAAAAGTGTGTCTGTCTGTCTGTCTGTGTGTCCCCCCTATCAACTCCTAAACGGCTGCAGCAATCAAAACCAAATTTAGTATGAGTAAAGATGTACACCGGAATATGTCACGTCCATATTTGAAAATGATGTCAGTGCTACCAACTGCTGAAAAAACGCACTAGAAATTTGAGCTCCATGTTGGATATCTTGCAAGGTATTGAACCCTTATTGATCTACGATAAATAAGTATTCATATTTATTATTATTATTATTACTACGGCCCAGGCAGTACTTGAGGAAGTCGACATGGATAATGGGAGGCTAGCATTTCGTAATGATTGCAACAGGAGCTGAGCTGGTAGCTATCCTTGGGGGACAGCTAGAATTAGTCGGGTTCAAGGCCAAATTGAGCAACTACTGTACCAAAATTGGAAGCATAAAGGAAGGATCACGAGTCACTTGCAACGAACATACGATTGAATCAGCTAATCACAAGAGACCAAGCCATGACCACGCGGTGGACAGCGTCAGTAGTAAAAAGCCCGCGGAAATGGGTATCTAAAGAACCGCCGAACGGATTAATCTCCGCACGAGTGAATTGAGACGTTTGATTTATTTGAAGAAGAATGACACTAGTCCCATCTTTGTGAGACAAAAACTCTGGAAGTTTTTATCCGATTCCACCCCACTCCTCCGCCCCCTGTCAGTTTCTAATAAATAGTTTGGCATGCCGCTACTCTAAGTCAATTCTTTGTGGAGCCTTGAGAGGCGTACTTCACGCCAGTTTGTATCGTGATTTTTACGCTCTGAATTTAGTGAAGTTATTTTATTTGTGAGCTCTGAGGAGCTAAAGTCACATCAGTGCATTATCGAATTTTAAAGCTCTAATACATTTTATTCTGAAATCAACTTTATTTTGTGAGCTAAATATTTCACGCCAGTGCGTGGTAACTTGTAACATTTACTTAAAGACGACCATTTCAGCTCTGAGGGGCAAGTCTTGTAACACCCTAGTTAGCGCTCACCGGAGCGAAGGTCAACAGTACAATACGGAAATACCGAGCAAGATAGCGACTGCCAGTGCAGCCAAGATCTTAAACTTGTTATCGAGCCAGTGACGTGGTCTCGAGGTATATTTTATGTACAAATTGCAGTGTATTTTATATGTGTTTTATTGTGCGTGTGTGCGAGATATATAGGGCCAGTCTTCACAATTAATCGCATTAGGACAATTGTGGGCGAACTGATTAACCTGCAAGCGATTATAGATAGGTAAAATAATTAACATTGAACTTTTCTGCCAAGGAGTCGATACCAAGATGATCAGCACGTGGTTTGGAGTTGGGATGAGCTTCAACAATTCAACGCAGACGACCACGATGGAGTGCTAATTTGTCCACAGGGCAATGGGCTGAGGAGGATGTCCTTAGTTCTACAAGCAGATCGGTGATGTACAAAAATTGGATTATTTCAATTATGTGGTTAGATTTGGCCGGGGAACTTTGTAAATAGTCATGTTTCTTTTCTTGTTGTTTAGAGTTTTTCTTGCACCGACACTCAATGTTTTAAATGTCCGTTGGCGCGTGGCCAAAGTGTTTGTTAGATATTTGTTTTTCCTTGAGTCATATGTAATGTGCGCGGCGTGCGTGCGTGATTTTTATCCTTGCAAATGCGGAACCCGTTACATTCGATAAATGGTGCTTTATTAACGTTAATATTTGAAATAGGAATGGGAGGTAATTACTGTAAGATATTTGCTGAACAGGTTATCATTCATATTAGGGTTGCCAAGTGCACCAACTTAAAAGTAATTTGTAGAACACCTTCGTTCTAATTTTGATAGATTTTTTTTGAGTCCTTTTCAGGTTGACTAGTCACGGCATAGAACGGTGGCGCCAGCATGTGGAAATTATTTGTGTCTTTTTATTTCAGAGTCTGTCAAAACCCATACGTGTGATTTTGTGTGTGTTACTGTGTCAAGTGTGTGTTGATTCTACGTGAGGAGGGGGTAGAGGTCCTACCGCCCTCATTTTTTTTGCTGCTGTTGTATTTTTGATGGAAAGACAGGGTGCTCTAGGGAGACCGCTGTTTCTTGTCCATATTTTTTCTGACACACACACACGTATTGTTGTGCTTTGGGGCACACTTCTTCGAGATTCGACCCCATGTTCTGGGAGGTCGAGGTTATTGACACGTGGGTAGACAGACATGCAGAGTTCCACAAACCGCCCGTTTTGCCTGGTGACTTATTTTGATAGGCAGTCCTGTTTGTCCGACTGACCCCTGTAAGCTTTCATGTAGCAAACCTGTTCATTGTGATGGTTATTTTTAAGCCATAATTAATTGGGGAGTTCGCCATGTGTGTAACGGCTTGTTGTACGTTGTATGGGTAAAATATTGTATTATTAACGTAAATGTTGGCTGTGTGCCTATTGCTTTGTTTATGACTCGATTCATGTAATTTTTTTTGGTGTGTCACACCCGTGTGGTGTAGTTGTAGAGTACTTGTAAATTTTGACAGCGGTCATTTGTGTATTTTTATTGGTCACGTGTTAATGTACTTGTGTTGATTTGTGTGAGAAGTCCTAAGTTTTTAGGCAGTAAATGTTGCTATGGCAATTTGGTTCCAATTTCACACGGAGATTTTGTGTTTGTTTATATTAGATTTAGGAAGTGTCGGTTTTAATTTTAAGTATTGTAGTTGTGTTCCCCCGTGTCGGTCTAGCTCTAAGAAATGTGGATTCGTTGTCTGAAGGATTATTCTGGATGATAACGAATCACGCATTCATTGTACACATCGTGATGCATGTAGAACGGCATACGCACATATATGGTCACTTTTGTATTTTTATTTTAGGGACACTTGGTCCAGGTAATTAATCTCTCCAGAGATTTTCGCCTAGTTTTGGCATTTTTATTAAGTGGGAGTCAGATGGGAGTTTTGTTGTTAATTTTTTGTGTGTGTAAATATGGTGATTTGTTATTAAATTCATTTGTTTTTAACCCTGGCTTCACTCTTTCCTGCATGTTATTTTGTTATATGTTACCCTGCAAGTTAATGAAGAGCCTTGACAACAAGTTACGATATGAACCGTTACACCCCCCGAAACTGAGTCTCATATGCTTCTTTGCAAGGGTTCAGTATGCATGGGAACTATTCCAAAATTGGCACACATGTAGATAATACTATTTCAGTTTAATTTCCAGGAGGCCAACCATGACAGTGTTGCCAAAATAATTTTAAGCCTTCTGATAGTTCCAATGTTTCAATGCATATAACTTCTATACTATCAGTTGGATTTCAACCAAATTTCGTATGTGCTGTGTGTACCATGTGTACCATAACAGATATGACTATAAGTATTGTTAAGAGCAATCAGGGCTGCCAACTGTTAATAAATGCTGTCTATATTTTTTTTTTACCCTAATATCAATATATCAGAAAGTATGCAAGCCAACAGCTCTATGCACACGTATAGCACCTGACATTCTAGATTAATTTGGAGTAATTAATATAAGTCAGTGCTGCCAACACGATTCTATGCCTGCTGACACGTCAATTTTAAAATACATGTAATTTCTATACTAAATGGATTTCATCCAAAATTGGCACAACAAAATATCATAATTTTTCAGATTATTTCTGACCAGCACACGCATGACATTGTTGGCAACATGCTTTTACGCGTGCTGATAGATCCAGTGTCTAACTGCATGTAACGACCATTGGACTTCAACCAAATTTTGTATTCTGTATCTTAACAGATGGAACTAAGAATATATTCAGTCACTAGGGCTGCCAACTGTAGTGCTCTATTAGGCTACATTATACCAGGTATATTTTGAACTAATTAGATATTTCGATATTACCAACTTAATTTCGTCATTATTCAGATAGGTTCATATTCTGTAGAATAATCATTGGCATGAAAAGTAGGCTGTATAGTTCTTCACGGAACTTCTTGTTATTATAGACACGGAGCTGGCAAGATACCTTTGTTGAGATAATTATTAAGACTTGTGGTGAAGTATTGTAGGCTGTCTCATATCCCGTGATTATTAAATACGCTAGAAGACACAGTTAGTCTGAAAGACTGGACTTTATATCGTTTTAAATGCTACAAATGCTGAAAAATGCTAGAAAGGCAGGAGCGAATTCAGAACGCTAGAAAGTTACAAGTCATGAGGGAGCTGGAGCGCGCGGTGAAAGGAGGGAGCTGGCTGGATGACGTCACGCTCGCCGTCTCGTAACTCCAGAGCTCACCAGTGAACTCGGTACACATGCACCAAGTGGTACTATGACGTCACACCTCAGTGCATTCTCGGTACATTTCGTGACGTCACCGTAACGTAACGACGAAGTCTACTAGATCATTTAAAACGATAAAAAGTGTAAATGTGTCAAACTAATTAGGCGCCTTGCTCGACACGCGGCTAGCCAGTACCCCGGCCTCCACCGCGATAGGGAGGGGTCCTCACTGTACAGTACAAGCCGGACGATTGCCCTTGACCTTGAAGATTGCTGGTTAGCCTGTACACATGTCACTCTCTAGCCCTCTCGCTTCACATTTGTCACCACCAGTCTGATTTAATGGAATTCCAGGCTTGAGCATGTGACGACACCACCGTGCAGACAGTGCAGTCCACGTCGAAGTTGTGTGTGACGCGGAAATAGACTACACGCTACATAGTTACGAACAGAATGCCATTATATTTGCTAATTTATTTATTTATTTATTTATTTTTATTTTGCTTTTATGGCTTTTAGTGCCCAGGGCATATTCGGCTCACCAGAGGCTGTAGCTGCTTCAAGCGTACACCCATGGGGTGAGCTACAAGTTCCGTTCAATTTCAAGTAGTTCCAACTTTCACTACCAGATATCACTGATACCTAGTGATGAACGGTGGAACTTTGATGGAGCGTTTCAACGAAATCTAACTTAGAAATTTAGCTTCACAAAGGTTTACTTAGTGGAAGGATCTTTTACATGCCATAAATCCAGGACATGGGACTGCCGGCTTTAGTTCCCCTCCGAAGGAAGGCATACTGAAGGATTTTAACGCTCTTAAAAATCCGACGACTTCTGCCAGGTTTAAACCCGCGATCTTGGGCACAGCAGTTCAGCATGCTACCAACTACGCCACCGAAGCCGCTATATGACTGTACTTCAGCAGTAGCATGAGTTAGTTTTGTCCAACATCTGACCACATTGGGCAGCTGATAACAGCACAGGTACTGTAGTAACTCACCTCCAAGCTTCCATTATGATTTTTCACTCGTCTAAAACTAACGTCCGGCCTGTACATAACGCACACTGTGATGGTGAACGTATGGTGTGACGGAAAAGCGAGGACTGTATAGTGAGTGCCATGAACTCCAGTGCGGTGAAACTGAAATAGTGGCAGATTCAGTGGCGTAATTCGTAGCAAACTGAGCTTCTATGCCCAAGGTCGCGGGTTCAAACCCGGCTGAAGTCATCGGATATTTTAAGAGCATTAAAAATCCCTCAGTATGCCTTCCTTCGGAGGGAAAGTAAAGCCGGTGGGCCCATGTCATAGATTTATGTCATGTAAAAGAACCTTCCACTAACTAAACTCTTGTGAAGCAAAATTTGTAGGTTTGAATAATGCTCTTAAGTTCCAACGTTCGTCATCAGGTGTTGGTTGCGATGGCATCTAGTAGTAGCCAAGTTCACAGCTAGGTGTCGCGGACGGTAGCATTTGGTAGCGAAAGTAGGAAATACTTGAAATTATCGTCTGCAGTCCTTACTTGAATTAAAACAGATAACACACACTTATACAGTCATCACAATTAACACCGGTTATCAGACAGATTCTACACACACCTTAAGTACACGGGGCTACATGACCGCGTTGTATCAGCCCCTAAACTAAGGAACCGACCAACTAAACTGAAATTGAATCAACTGTTGGAGAATGGCAAGAGTATAAAGCCTTGGCCATACCTAGGCTTGCCATATTTTTGGTGAGTAAAACCGGGACACATTAATATGGGGGTCCGGAAATTTAAAAAATTAGAAGCAAAATGGTGAGTTTTAGGCCTTTTTTAAGCCTCGCAGGTGACGGGACGGGGGAATCTGGCACTCTAAATTGTCAGTTCTACACACCTTTTAAAAATAAAAAAGGAATTTTTGCTACATAAAAATATATAGTTTTTCCTTTTTAATGATAATTGTTTCTGGTCTACCATCTAGAAAGAAGTGTTAATAAAATACAATTTAAAATACTTCATAAAATTGTTTAATTGAACAATTACTAAGTCTTATTACTTTTTGAAAAACTACAACTTTTAATCTAACTACAAAAACAATTACAAAAAAAAAACGATGTTGATTGTTGAAAATTAACCGATTCATAAAAGATTCTTAAACACATAAATTCATTACTTTTTACATCTTACAGCCATTTTCCGGGACATTGATAAAACCGGGCGGGACGGCGGGACAAGAGCAAAATACCGGGACTGTCCCGGTCAAACCGGGACGTATGGTAAGCCTAGCCATACCCATACCGCGATCAACAGAACCACTTCATAACGCTCCTATATATAGCAGCAAAAGATTGCCTTGAAACCTATAAATAGTTCAAGCGAAGATGTCAGACGTGATCACATGGAGAGAAGACTGAAATATGATACCGGACGAACTTTCTCCCATCCTTCCAGAGTAACTTGAGCTGGTCGAGTGTTATATCAGAGCGACACAGTTGAAGAAACCAAACTTTGCACTCTCCTAGGATTGTCGGTCTCTTTTCAATTTGGGAAAAAGGATGATGATTATGATAATTGTTGTTTTAAGGGACCTAACATCTGGGTTATCGGCCCATAATGGTTTGGGTGATCGTGAAAATGGAACTTATGGAAACTACAACTGTAACTACATACTTACAACTAACACTAACTACTGATTTATATACAAGAGGAAATGGGGGAAAAAAGAATAAGTTAAATATGAGACAGGAGGAAAGGAAATTCCATCGAAGAATGAGAAGCAAGGGACTTGGAAGAAAGGAAAGCCATGAAAGGCAGATAGGAAAGGGAAAGAGGAGAGGGTCCGCCCCAAAAGGCAATGGAAAGGGGGGGGGGGGGGGCGGCAAAGTCCGGATCCAGCTCGGGAATCCCTCGGAATCACCAACTCCCGAACTCACCAGCCATGATCCTTTGAGGATGTAGAACTATCACGGGTGCACCTTAAGTGGAGGGGCTACAGATACACTGTCTCCTTTAGGGCCTTGAGTAGAAGACAGGAGATACAATGAAAATAAAATAAAAACACAGGTCTGATCCCTCGAAGAGTGAGGGTATCAGGAAAGATGAGACAAGGACCAATTAAAGGCGAGAAAAACTCCCTAGGCTTCGGATACCGTAATACCTTCGGGTCGGAAGAGAACAAGAATTGAGCAAGGAAGGTCGACAGGAAAAGATGATAGAGAAAAGCCCGGCACACGTAAGTGGAAGCAATGCCAGACTCAGCTGGGGTCCCATAGTCACCTACCCACATCCCACATGTTGTGAGCTGAGGGAAGAATGGAGGGTCGAAGATACATTTATGGAACCCAAGCCAATCTCTTCCTTTTCGGCAAGTTTTCATGCGCGATAATTTTCACACTTTTCAGCGTTCAACATTATAGTCTACGAAACAAATTCGTAAAACACTTAATTAAAGTTCCTCTGCTACACTGAATCATGATTTTTTCCAGATGTACTCTAGATGATGAATACTTGTCGCCATGGCAACCATATAGGAGGCCTATATGGTCTTTACACTTACACTTCAGATCTAGATGATGAATACTTGTTGCCTTGGTAACCATATAGGGGGCTTAGATGGCCTTTACACTTCAGATCTAGATGATGAATACTTATTGCCTTTGTAACCATATAGGAGGCCAAGATGAACGTTACACTTACTGTAGGCCTTATTACGCAATTTTTTTGATCCTCAACACAACAACACATCCGTGTTTAAAACAAAACATGTAACAAACATCCGTTCACTAACAGCTTGCGTTAGATGACGCTACTGACCTGGTATGCATAGATGACTAACAACGGTTGCCATGGTTACCATGGTTGACGCCAATTCCAGATAGACCTTTCCCCTCCCCCCAAAGAAGTAAGCCAAACAAAAGAACTTGCCTTAAAAGGAAGACGCATCCATGGAAATTAGAATGCCTGGTAACCCTACGATCTCTCATGTTTCTCCAGTTAAGTATGTCCAAAATAGAATACATTAGTTACAGTGAACATTTGTGAAAATAAACTGCGTTTGAAAGGCGGTTAAACAGGTTAACATTCCAGCTGGTTGGTGACACTTCCAGAGTGGAGGATACGCCCTTCCACCAAACAATGTCCGCAAGGTGCTCTTCAAGCAAGGAATTCGAGAAGTATTTACAGAGACAATGGTCTTGTGCTTCCGACAGTTTACTCAAAGGTATCGATAGCGGTGCCAGTCAAAAAGTAACATGGCCTGTTATCTCGTCTCTCGAGTTGGAATGTGATGGACCTCGAGGTAATTGTGTTCATTTTGATAACCAGTCGCAGCAACTGTCAGTTTGGTTGGTTGGTTGGTTGGTTCCTCAGTTTAGGGGCTGCGACAACGCGGTCATGTAGCCCCGTGTACTTTGAGTGTGTGTAGAATCTGTCTGATAACCGGTGTTAATTGTGATGACTGTATTAGTGTGTGTTATGTGTTTTTAATTCCAGTAAGGACTGCAGACGATAATTTCAAGTAGTTCCTACTTTCGCTACCAAATGCTAACGTCCACGACACCTAGCTGTGAACTTGCCTACTACTAGATGCCATCGCAACCAGCGCCCGGTGACGAACGTTGGAACTTAAAGAGCATTAATCAAACCTAACCTACACATTTTAGCTTCACACATGTGTAGTTAGTGGAAGGATCATTTTCATGCCATAAATCTATGACATGGGACCGCTGGCTTTACCCCCCCTCCAAAGAAAGGCACACTGAGGGATTTTTAACGCTCTTAAAGAATCCGACGACTCCGGTCGGGTTTGATCCCGCGATCTTGGGCATCGAAGCTCAGCATGATACCAACTACGCCACCGAAGCCGCCCAACTGTCAGTTTTATTGATAAAATAAGAATGCAATGTGTGCCAGAAAGTCAGTTTTCCCGTCACATGGGAGGGGGCACGATGGTGTAGTGGTCAAGCCGATTGCCTCTCACCAAGGCTCGATTCCCGGTCAATTCATATGAGATTTCATAAGTTAAATATCACGTCCTGTGATTCGGATTCCACATAAAATGGAGGTACCGTGGTTCATGTTCCCGAGATTAATGTTCACCTAAAATAAAAATAAATAAAACATTTCCTTTTCCCTTTCCCCCTCCACTCCCCCCTTCCCTTCCGTTTTAAAAGAGTAGGTCGGTAGTAATGTGTTCGCCTCATGATCCCAAAATCGCGGATTCGATTCTCGGCCGGGTTTTTGGAGCGTGTATGGCATTCAGTGTCATAAGATGACGACTGGTAAAAGATAGCTTGTATCACATTTGGTGATTCGAAGACAAAATTAATATTAAACCTCATCCACAGGTCACCCCGTCGAGTACTTGTTTTCACTGCCACATGGATAGCCTCAATGGCACCAACTCAAAAGATCCAAGGCACGGTAGCTGAGGTTATACGATTATTATTGTTATTATTATTATTATTACTAGCGTACCCTTGCGAAAACTCTCGCATATTCTAATGGGTTGTGCACGCCCCATGTGTACAGACTACCAATCCTCTCTAGTGCAATGCGGGCTGTACGCGCGACAGTTCTGCCAGGGGCTATCGACTTGTGTATTTGTTTACTAGCACTTTATAAACAAATAAATGTATTTCCGTTGACTTTTTAAGAAATGCAAGATTTTTCTTGTACTATTGAGACGATTTCGAAGATTTTGGAACAAACCAAACCTTCTAACTCCCTCTGGTTTAGGAGCTTGAGTTTTGTGAAACATACACCTTAGCGTATTATACAGGGTGATTTTTTCCTTCCACAGTGTACATAGGGATTGATCGAGGAGAGGTTATGGAACAGAAATGGTCTAATGAACGTATGCCCGGAAATGCAGGGTTGGTTTGTTAGGGACCATTTATGGATCATCCTTTGTTACAGAGACGGCGGTCTAATACGCGCTGTATATGTACCATACAGCCACAATAATAATAATAATAATAATAATAATAATAATAATAATAATAATAATAATAATCAGTAATCAAACCGGAGGCGTTATATGCATCAGAAACCTTAATCATTGGTGGCAGAGATTGAAAAACAAGAAAGGAAAATTTTACGAAATTTTTTTGGCCCAGTTTTTATAGAGGGAATTTGGAGGAAAAAGTCATCCCAGGAAATATATCGCCAATGTGAAAAAATGTCTCATACTTTTCGGAAAAGACGATTGAAATTTTACGGGCACATTATCAGAATGAACAATGACAGATTGACTAAAAGAATTCTCAACTTGGCCCTCTCACTAAAAACCAAGAACAGCTGGCTACGTGAAATTGAAACAGATCTCCAGGAAATCAACATTTCAGACAATATTATACAGGACAGATGTAAATTCAGAACCCTAATCGACAATCACCAATTTGAAGACAAACCCAACACCAGGGCCACCATAACTTGGACAGAAGACCGAAGAAAGGCGCTCAGCGAGAGGATGAAGAGATTTTGGAAGGAAAAGAAGGCCAACACATCAGCTAAACAGGTTCAACCGTGCTCCTGAGTCGGGCATAACGATGCAATAATAATAATAATAATAATATCGTATGGCCTTGGGTGCCGGGTGCAAGCTTTGTTAATTGACACCCAGAGGGTAGCATGCATGTCGAATTTCGTCGTTCCTTTGAACGCTATGAAAGTCAAGGAGGTTAGATTTATCTTAAGCTCCTTGACACTACAGCGCTTTCTAGTAGAGAATGGAGGAACTTTGTGTTGGCGGAAAATCCCAAGATTAATTTTGCCATTGAACACGGCCTACTGAGTCCAAATGGGTTCTTTAACATGCCAACAACGTATGACATCCATATCGTGATTTTTGTCGCCTTTCAAAAATCAGTTACCACGGCCAGGGGCGAACCTGCAAGCTTGGGGTTGGTAGACCGACACGTTAACCACTGACCCACCGTGGCAAGCACAGCCAGTTACAGTATGTCTTGAAAATGGTTTCCATGTGCCTCCACGCATGCGTGTACGTGCCATAGCATGTTTTGTCTCAACCCGTGCGATTTGTGGTTATTGGGCCATCTCAAAAGTATCGTGTATGCAGAGCCCATTCCAGATGTGAAGCCACTGGAGCTGCGTATTCTTGGTGCCTTTTGAAACTGTTCGGATGCAGCCTGGTCGATGTGAAAAGGCAGCGTTCTGCCATTTGGTTGTATTGACGATTTAAGGGGAGACAAGCGGCACAACGCATATGATTAAGTCTACCATCAAGAGTACCGGCATGTAATTCATTGTTTACTTTTGTAACCTGCACTGGGCTCACGTGTAATCTGAGTGCGCTCCTGTGAAGTAGTTTTGCGCCTTGTGAAGCCCCGGTTTATCCGAACACAATTTCACAAGTTTCCAGCGAAATCAATTGAATCGGTCGGAGCTGCAAATCATGAAGTCAAAAGTGGTCATTTTTATCTTCCCAAATGATCTTGTCGACTTCATCGTTATGCTTTGGTCTACCCTTATGCGTTATGGTTACAGCGTGTATGACGTCATCATGTTGTTCAGTGCATATGCACCGAGTCTGAGTTTACTCCTGGGGTCTGGCGTTATGCGATACGGAGACGGCGAGTGCATGACATCATGCAGCAGAGTGCACCTCCCGCTCTTCGTTCCCCGCGCTGGAAGCCTAAGTTAATGGGCAATGGAGTCTGTTGAAAGAGCCCTCCTGAGCCTTTCTAACATGTGTAGCATTTGTAGCATGCGTCATTTGAAATTATATAAAGTCTAGTCTCTCAGACTGACTGTATCTTTTTAAACAATTAGTAGGCCTATTGTGAAGCATTGACCCAAGGGCCTTGGAACGGCATAGGAAAGGATTATGTCGGCCTTCTGTTTAAGTTAGAAACCACTGCTAATGTAGTGCGATCAGAGGAGAAAAGAATTAAGTCAATGAGTTGCTGCCATTCAGCGCCGTATTCCGTACTTAATGTTGGCCGCACTGCAAGATTCCCGCGTGTTACAGTGCTATTGTAAATTACATTTGTACAGGGTTTGGTGGTTTTTATGTTCCAAATCCATTTTAAAATAAAATATCATGTGAAATATTCATTCCGGATGGCTTCATGCCGCACAAAACTGACCACGGAGCTGAAAGGCATTAAGTCAAGTTTCCAAAATTGATTTGAAAAATATGTTTATTTAAAATTCATATTCCGCAAACACAAATATATCCTGAATAGATGCTCCGCAATATAGATGACTAATATAGTGTGTTTGTTAAGTTCTGTTCTGTCAATTAAGTTTTTTCTTTCTCCTGAAAAGTGGTGAAAACTGACAATGCTTATCAATTCCACTGATTCAATTAAGTGGTCATAAAAGCCATTTCTACCGAAGTCAGTTTCTTAGTATTTTACGATCGAGAACACTTGCATCCTGCTTACAACGGCAGGCAACATTGTTTCCCTACGAATTGAACACTACCTAGGTCGAAACATTAGATTGGACCCAACCACAACCGCTGTTCGTACTGAAATACCTTTCTTCGGTATACAGATTTATTGAAAGCAGGTATCAAACAAGAATATAGTTTTGAATCATACCCAGCATCTGCCATAGCACAGACCATGGCCTGCTCCAGTACGTAAACAGCAGAATTGCCACATGAAGTACAATAGCACGCCGTTACCTCGTACTTCCGAACACCACCTGTCACAAGCCCAGCTAACTCACCTGAAAAGGAAGAAAGCAATAGGTTAGTTACAAGAACGATCATTGCATATTGTCAAACCAACTACAGTACACATGGAGACAAGACACTAGTTATAATTCTCGCACTTTCCTCGTTTATTATAATTTATTTAGCATATGGCTTTTAGTGCCGGGAGTGTCCGAGGACATGTTCGACTCGCCAGAGAGTGTAGCTGCTTCAAGCGGACACCCATTGGGTGAGCTACAAGTTCCGTTCAATTTAAAGTAGTTCCAACTTTCGCTACCAGATGTCACTTAGTGGTGAACGTTGGAACTTTGATAGAGCGTTTCAACGAAATCTAACTTCACACAAGTTGGTAGTAGGTGGAAGGATCTTTTAAATGCCATAAATCTATGACATGGGACCGCTGGCTTTACTTCCCCTCCGAAGGAAGGCATACGGAGGGATTTTAACGCTCAAACGTTAGGCAGTAGCACGCGCCAACAATAACATGGTTCGCTGCTCACCAATAGCTGGTGGTCTTGACCAATATCATGCATGCTTGCTCTATCTGTCTACGTGGATCCCAGAGTCCGGTCCTTGTGGCCTGCTCGCGTGTCAGGTAACCAGTGTTGGACAGCTGCACGTTGTTCTGCCCCGTTTCACTGCTTGATTTCTGTGGCTACTGTGGAAAGTTGACAACACTGTGCTTCGAGTTGGGAAAGCTTCGGCTCCTCGCAGACATGGAATGTAAACATTAAGCGTCCTGCTAGATTTCAAAGGCAAGCCGCTCGTTAACGAGGAAAGTGAGATAACTATAGTCGTCATCCTGCGGAGTATAGCCTTCATGCTGGTATTCGGGCGGAAGATCTGATTTCACTATAAAACATAGGTAGGCTATGTACCCCAAAACAAGAGAACACCTTATTCCATTGAAGTTACGTGCATTCTTCTATCAATGCGTTTTCCTCAGTGGGTGAGTAGTTATGTCGGACTACCAACCCCAAGCTTGCAGGTTCGCTCCGGGTCGTGGTAAGTGAGTTTTGAAAGGCGACAAAAATCACGGCACGCATGCCATACGATGTTGGCATATTAAAGAACCCATTTGAATTTAGTAGGTCGTGTTCATAATGGCAAATTTAATCTCGGGATTTTTCGCCAGCACAAAAGCCCCTCCTTCTCTACTAGAAAGCGCTATAGTGTCACGGAGCTTAGATATCTAACCTCCTCGACTTTCATAGCGCTCCAAGGAACAACAAAAATCTACATGCAAACTGCTCTTTGGGCGTCAAATAACAAAGCTTGCACCCGGTACCGAGGCCATACGATATTCTTCTTCTTATTCTATCAATGTCTTAATTACAATAATTTTGCAGATCAATCTCAACACACAAAAACCAAATTACGATTTTAAATGTATCTTCTGTTTGAATTAACTGTTGCTCACATATTTTTGATTGAGTTGAGATTAGACGAGTTTCATAGCTAGATAATGCGAATTTAATGCCTCTCTCAACATGGCACCATAGCCCAAAAGCAGTAACATTGTGAGAAAGCATACCTATCAGTGGCCAGGAAGTTCTCCTGATATGAATTCACAAACCAATTATGAATAACAGTGAGAGGGTTTAGGTAAAAAGGGAAAACTATCAAAATTCCTGCATCTATAACTACAGAGCGTGGTCACAAACTTTGGGAAACGTAACATGTGGAAGAAATCAGAGCTTCGTTTCGTAATTTCTTTTAGAGTTTTGTAAATCATGATCATGATGATCATCATTATTATTAGAAGATAACATCGCGGTATTTGCGTGGGAAACCACGGTAAACCATTTATTAAGGACGGCCAACGGTGGAGTTCGAACCCGTTCGTCTTCCGAGTCTGCAGGCAGCTTGGCCCTATGGACCAGCGCTGCGCCTTTTGACTATAGCTACCACTGCTATTTGATGTGTCACTTTAGTTAGTATTTTATTGGAGTTTTATGGGGCGGAACAGCCAGGTCATCTGCCAATGATGTGGCACTTTAATTTGGACACTGTGGGCAGATGAGCTTGATTCCGCCCTTTAAAACAACGGTCATTTTGGGCACTAGTGTAAACTAACCAGGAGAATAAAGATTGCCAGCACAAACATTGCAATTTGGCAATGGTTCTGAAGCATATAAATTCAGTTGTTTCAATAGAGGGGCTTGGATAACGTGGCCATTTAGCCCCGTGTAGCTGGTGTGTGTCTATGTAGAGAATTTAGTCTGATGAAATGAAAATCCACAGCCTGCTTCCAGTCGTCCGACCGGGTCAGGGATGGAATGAATGAAGCCCCCATCTAGCGGCGAGGATATAAACTGTGCCGGCTGCCGAAGCCTGTCGCTCTCCTCAGGGGCATTGATTAAATGAAGGACAGATGAAATGAAATGATAGTGGAGAGTGTTGCTGGAATGAAAGTTTTGACAGGGAAAACCGGAGTACCCGGAGAAAAACCTGTCTGCCTCCGCTTTGCCCAGCACGAATCACACATGGAGTGACCGGGATTTGATCCACGGATCCAGCGGTGAGAATCTGGCGCGCTGCTGCCTAAGGCACGGATGCTACAATTTAGTCTGATAACCTGTGTTATTGTGATGGGTGTATTGGTGGATTTGTAATTCAGGTGAGGATTGGGAAGAAGGTGGCCGTGGCTTTACGTTAGGAACCGTCCCAGCATTTGCCTGGAGTAGAAGTAGGGTAACTATGGAAACCACTTCCAGAGTGACAGAGGGGGAAATCGAACCCACCTCATCTCAGTTTTGCCCTCAGACCTGAATTGAATGTCTTGACAGCCAAGATGATTATGATAATTTATTGTTGTTTTAAGGGGCCTAACATCTAGGTTATCGGCCCCTAATGGTTTTGGTTATTGTGAAGATGATAATGAAAAGTAAACTAAAACTAAAACCTAGCGACTAACTTATACACTAGAAGAAGAAATGGAAAACAAAAGGAGAATAAGGCAAATAAAGGACTGGAGGAAAAGAAATGCCCTCAACCCTCGAAGAATGCGGATTGAGGGACTTGGAAGGAAGGAGCCCCATGAAAGGCAGATAGAAAAGTGAAAGAGGAGAGTGTCCGCCCCCAGAGGTAATGAAAAAAAGGGAGAAAACCGGACCCCGCTCAGGAATCCCTCGGGGTCGCCTACTCCCGAACTCACCAGCCGTGAGCTCCTGTGGGTGTAGCAATATCCAGGATGCACCAGAAGTGGTCGGGCTACATACACCTTGCCTCCTTGAGGGCCTTGAGTAGAAGACAGGAGATAACATGAAAAGAAAAAGAAGGCTGACCCCTCGCAGAAGGAGGGTATCAGAAAAGACGAGGCAAGGGCCAATTAAGGCAGGAAATGAAGAGACTCCCTAGGCCTTGGAAACCCTAATACCGTCGGGGTCGGAAAAGAACAAGAGTTGACCAAGTGTGGTCGACAGGAAAGAAGACTTGAGAGGAGCCCGGCACAAGTAAAGGGAAGCAATGCCGGACTCAGCTGGGGCCCCGTGGTCGCCAACCCACGTCCCACTAGGTGTGAGCACCTGGGGGGTGACAGCCAAGAATGCTAACCACTACACCAGGAGGTGGTGGGCACAGGAATTCCATCACTGACTCCGTCCATGGAGGAAAAAGCTCGTAAAATCTTGGACTTTCCTCCCAGTGTATTTCCTCTCAGCCACAGTTACCGGAGAAGCTTATCGGTGCGAAGATAAACAGTAAGCCATAAGTGAGGAAAGTTTAACCTTGCTGGAATGCAGCCTGCTTGCGGTCCTCCACACTTGACATCTAATACTTGGCGCCTGTGGTCTCGCGATGCTTTGCGGTTTGACCTGGCAGGAGCTGCAGTTGCCCACACACACTCTCCTCGGCAACACGTGTTTACATTGACTTTTGTGACACCACTGCATATAAAGGTTCCTATTCGTACAGTTTTTCCCGGGACAACCCGTTCCCCGGTTTCTGTTGACAAAAATAAGTTCCACTGTCCTACATTTATTCTAGCTTTTTCTTTTGTTTTACATATACAGTAGATACTAGCAACTTGCCCCAGCTTTTCCCGGTATTATCTGTTTACCCAGCGTAAGCTTAAAAGGCGCACGGACGGCAGGTTTTTTCTTCGACTCGATTCACTGAAATCGTTACTGCTCGGCTTCCTTTGGTCATAAATGAATGTTTTTCTACAGAAACCTTCTTCGAGAAATCCCTTACAGAATTAAGTTGAACCAATCAAAATTGGCTTGGTAGGCTATCAGGTGGAGTGGACTGGCTCCCTGGGACATAGGGTCGAATTGAGGAAGGCTTTCTTAATAGGCGTCCGTGTGACAAGTCAAAAAAGGGCTTCTCTTTAGGATGCTACATCAACACGCCAAGGAGGCATGAGGAGAAATTGCTCTGTCCGTCTCGAAAAAGATTTCAAAGTGTGACTTGGTCGTCTACCAGAAGCAAAACAGGCCACTTGAGAATATCAAAGACGGTCCCTTTGCCGAGGACCAACAAACATAACCTCTAAAGCAAGCAGTCTTTGAGAGTAGTAATTAGCTTCCATGTTAGTGGAGCATCTCCACCTCGACCTCAACTACCACAGCAATTACATAATTACCTCCTCACTAAAAACTACTCACTGTTATTAGCCTATTTTCATTTATTAAAACATAGGCTTATGAGATCACCTTTTGTCCGTGTGTGTGTGCGTATGTTGTCCGACCGTGCCCTTCAAACTTTATTACGTCTCACCAATCCAACATGGCGGCTGTGCGAAATATTCCACCGGCATTCTATATCTCCGTAACTATTACCCATATCACTCTGAAAATGTGTACGGTGTTAAAGGGTATGTACGGTGTTAAAGGGTACTTCTAGAAGTTCACCGGTGTGACTTTCAAAAACCTGTTAAGTACAAAACGAACATGGCGGCCAAGTGAATTTGAAATATTTAAATAGACTTTTCTCGCGATTTAACCAACCGAATGCAGTGAAACATGGTACAGCAAATGTTCATACACATTGTAATACACTGGGATCTAATTAAGTTCAATTGTTTACATAACCTCAATATGGCGGCTATGCGAAGTTTTGTAACGAAGTTTTTATTTCTTGTGTCCTAATCATGCGATCGATCGAAGTCTACGATTAAAAAATGAACCTACGCAATAATAGTCACCTAATAGTACATAACTCTGTGGCCTACATATATTAAAATCCAACATGACGACCATCCGAAATATTTAGGTTCTCAATATTAATGAATCTATTACAGAAATCGAACTGACATGTTGTATGGTGATAGAGGCAATTAACATAAATAGGATATATGAAAATAGGGTATTTAGTTCTTCAGGGAACTACTCGTTACGGTTGTAGCCGCTAATTGGGTTCTATGCCGGCATCTGCCAAAGCCACTTCCCAAATCATCTCACGAGGCTGTGTGTGTCCCATTACAGCCCTTGGACCAGAATTAAATCACTTGGCAGGCGGCTTCGGTGGCGTAGTTGGTAGCATGCTGAGCTTCTAAGCCTAAGATCGCGGGTTCAAACCGGCCGAAGTCGTCGTTTTTTTTTTGAGAGCGTTAAAATCCCTCAGTATGCCTTCCTTCGGAGGGGAAGTAAAGCCGGCGGTCCCATGTCATAGATTTATGGCATGTAAAAGAACCTTTCACCAACTACAATTGTGTGAATCTAAATCAGTAGGTTAGATTTGAATAACACCCTATTTAAGTTCCAACGTTCGTCGCCAGGTGCCGGTTGCGGTGGCATCTAGTAGCCAAGTTCACGCCTAGGTATCGATGGTAGCATTTGGTAGCAAAGGTAGGAACTACTTGAAATTGATCGTCTGCAGTACTTACCTGCATCACAGATAACACACACTAATACAGCCATCAAAATTAACACCGGTTATTCGACAGATTCTACACACACCCAAAGTACACGGGGCTACATGACCGCGCTGTCACAGTCTCTAAACTGAGGAATCAACCAACCAAATTACTTGGCAGAGCCGGGAATCGAAAACTGACCTCCGGGGAGAGAGCTAATTTTGCTAGCCGCTACACGAGTGCCGGCGGTCGAGGTGGGAACTATTCTCTATTTACCTGTGTCACGTTATCAGCCTGCTTGGCTGATTGACAAGTACAGTGGCTTGGGTAGGATATACGTGGGCTATTTTTTTTCTAGTTCCGATGGACTGTATAAAAATAACAGATTGACATACCAAACTGATTTTACTACTAAAAGTTTGCTCGTCTTATTCTTTTTGTCAACATAATCGCCAAAAACATGTGTCGTATCGTTACACCAGCTTTCCAATGCCGCCCAACCATACCTTCAATAAAAGGTGAAAATCATTCAGTGTTGGTTTGGACTAAACGGCAGATGGTCCAAAACTTCACACTTGAATTCTTTGTGAAAGTCTATTGTAACGTTGGCACAGTGCGGTCGTAAATGATTTTCACCTTTTTTTTTTTTTTTTTTTTTTTTTTCGAGAATTGAAGGTATGGTTGGGCGGCAACGGCTCGACAAAATGGAAAAACTTCACGAGACTTCAGACGTACCCACCTCGGTGGCGGGAGAATTTTTGGCCGAGGGCATTGGAAAGCTGGTGTAACGATACGACAAATGCTTCAATCGTTTTGGCGACTATGTTGAGACATACGAATAAAACAAGCAAACATTTAGTAGTAAAATCAGTTTGGTAAGTCAATTTGTTATTTTTATACAGTCCATCAGAACTCGGGGGGGGGGGGGGGGGGGGGGGAACAGCCCTCGTAAACTCAGCTCCAGTAGATTCAGTCATCGTTCTCCTCTCCGTGGTGATATTAGCTCCTTTAGCTGTGCTGTTGCGAAACAATTGGAAACGCACCATTCTTAATTCACCCATTATTCTTTCTTTCTTTCTTTCTTTCTTCGTTTTGCCCACTTAGGGAGCGCGTTTGAACTTGTTGACTTGGGTTGATGGTGTTTTCCTCTTCTTCTCCTCCCAAAATCCCCTCATGAACTCACTATGCACCTTCTTACGTTCCTCTGTCCATTTTTTCCAGTGGTCTTTTTTAGCTTTTTCGGTGAAGAGTGATTTGTAACTAGAGTTCCAAAAGTCTTGCGATTCATGATGATATATTCTGTGATGTTTATTTCTTTTAAGTCCTGTTTGATTTCTTCTAACCAACTGATTTTGTCCATCTTTGAATTAATTATATCAAGCAGGGTTTTTTTTTTTGCATATCTGGTGTTGTCCATTCTGCAGATGTGACCATAAAATTTCAGTCGTCTCTTACGCACGGTATAAGTGAACTTATTGATTACTGTGTACAAGTCTGTGGTTTTCCTATTAATCCATATACCATTAACATAAACGGGGCCATATATTTTCCTGAGAATTTTACGTTATTTTTTACGTTATTATTATTATTATTATTATTATTATTATTATTCCAGTCACAATTCACAATATAACTTCTAACACAAGTAGTGCGTGAAACAGCTGCTTGACGTATGTGCTCGTCCCGCAAGGCTCCTGCTGCTATAAACAACAAACGCTGACGCAGCCAAGTTCAGCGGCACTCTTATTTTGCAAGGCTTATACCAGTTATTCCCTGAAGTTTTAGCGAAGGTTCTGTAAATTACTGTGCTTAGAATGAATGCAAGAAACTGAATAATATGCAATTAGCACCAATCTACGCTTTCACGAGGCAAGCCCAATATACAGAGTTGTCCACACGTGTAGCGAGGTGAGAGACTGATTTAACTACAAAGAGCTAGAGCCGGCGGAAGGAGACAATTACTGGCACATTATGATTCATTCGTGGACAGGAGGAAGGCCAAGGAGCGCTGCCTAGAACTCTCCCCTGTACTCGGTAGGGGAATTCAACATTTACTTGGGTGGGGAGGAGGCCAATGTGCCTGTCTCTCATTCGGAGACAGGTCCTGATGCAATATAATATAATATTATAATAATGTTAACGGAGGACGTTGCCGGAAGAGGGGTTTATAAGCCTATGAACCCTTCTTCAGGCAATCACGCTACTCGATCCGCCATGTTGTTATTGTGCTTCCTTGAAAATGTCATTAAGATCGTGTAATTTTTTTAGATTGAAGAGCTTCTAGGAAAACAAAAGATTTAAGTGAAATCGTTTGTCACCTGTTTACTAGCTCATTTATTACTTCTAATATTTCATTTTCTAACCTGCAATATGCCGTAACATTATTCCATTCTTCAATAATGATAGAATTTGTTTCCCGCAGTTTTTAAGTTTAATCAATTAGGCCTATATGAGAGGGTTAAACATTTCTGTGATTATATGCTGTTGATAATTCGTTAAACCTACACATCATTTCATCAAAATCAACTTGTTTGCAAAATAATGTGAGCGTATATAATGATTGCCATGAAAAAGGCATATACACACAATTGCGTTTCATTTTAGCCTATTTTCACTTATGAAAAAAAAAATAGGCTTATGAGATCACCTTTGTCCGTGTGTCTGTTGTGTGCGTGTGTGTGATTCGTGTGTGTGTGTGTGTGTCCCTAATAAAATCTAAATGGCTGGAGTGATTTCAATGAAACTCTTTAAGTTCATAGCACTATTCCGGTTGACCCCGACCGTGCCCTTTAAATTTTCTTACGTCTCACCAATCCAACATGGTGGCTGTGCGAAATATTTCACCAGCATTCAACATCTCCGAAACTATTATCGATATCACCCTGAAATTTTGTACGGTGATAAAGGAAACTACTATAAGTTCACCTATGTGACTTTGGAAACCTGGTAACTACAAACCAACATGGCGGCCAAGCGAAGTTGCGACTTTTAAATAGGTGTTTCTCGCGATTTAGCCAACCAAACGCAACGAAACTTGGTACAATATATATTTATACACATTGTAACGCACCGACATTAACTTCGTTGAATTGTTTACATAACCTCAAGATGGCGGCTGTGCGAAATATTTCACTGGTATTCTATATATCTGAAACTATTACCGATATCACCCTGGAATTTTGTACGAAAATGAAGGGCACCACTGGAAGCTCATCTATGAGACTTTCAAAAACCGGTTAACTACAAAACGAACTTGGCGGCCAAGCGAAGTTGAAAGTTTTACATTGACATTTCTCGCGATTTAATGATCCAAACGCAATGATACTTGGTACATCAAATGTTTTTACACATTGTAATGCACTGGTATATATTTATTTCAATTGTTTACATAACCTCAAGATGGCGGCTGTGCGGATTTTAAAATTAAGTTTTTATTTCTCGTGTCGTAATCATGCAATCGAAGTGAAAGTTTGAATAATGAACCTACGTAATAATTTTCCTTCAATGGTACATGACTCTATGGCCTATACATATAACAATCCAACATGGCGACCACCCGAAATATTTAGACGGTTCTCAATATCTTCGAATCTATTACAGCAATCAGACTGAAATTTTGTATGTTGATAGAGGCAATTAACATAAGTAGGATATATGGAAATAGGCTGTATAGTTCTTCACGGAACTACTTGTTCTCTATAAAAAAAAGTGAATTAACTATTACAAACTAATATTTTTTTTAACTTTCAGACGAACCAATTTTAAATAAAAAATATAAGAAGCTAATTAACCTGCTTTGAAAAAATATTATGTACAACAAAACTTTCGACTGTGATTATCTCAAAACTCAGATTTTTCGTTTCGCGCCCATTTTCCGGCTATGTCCTCAATGATAGTAATACCAATTTGTAGTAAAAGATCCTCCAATAGTCGATAAATTGGTGACTATAAATTATTTAATTCTTCGTGTACTAGTTTCGGACACAGTGTCCTTTCTCGATATATATAATAAGTACCGGTACTGTAGACCCCAACTGTATTTCTAAAAAAATAAAAAATATACATATATAAATTGCTTGTATTATATACATTTTACGCATTTTGGTTATTGTTAACTAGTAGCACATGGAATGAAATCGATTGAAGATTTTAAAATTAAGAAAAACTTAACATAACAAAAATAAATATTTACTACGGTAACTTGAAAACATTACATTTATTTAAAAATTATAGTAATTAAATGAAATCAGATCTGTTACAAATGCATTAAATAATAATAATAATATAAATAATAATAATAATAATAATAATAATAATATGTTATTGGTTTTACGTCCCTTTTAGCTACTGCGGCTTTTAGTGAGGCCGGGGTGCAGAAATTTTGCTCCGAAGGAAAACACTATGAAGTGTTTTAGGTGAGATGACAGCGATGAATTCTTCATCAAAGCTGAATAAATACCGGAACGATGGCATAGGAGCCTTGACATCAAAAGGCAGCGTATCGACAAGTCACCCGTAAGGACCGACCGATCATTTCCAGCCCACTTCTCCCGATGTTCGTTGCGTAATTCAGGCTGGACGGCCGTGGAGGAATGTCTCAGGTGTTGATCTTCTAGGCACGCACCAGTGACGTCATCTCACAGCCATAACAAGCGGATTGAAGCAGGCTGTTTGTCAATGGGAGGTTAATGAACAACATTACCAGCTGCTTGCTACTTTATATACGCCAAGCTAAGGTCAGTGGCTCAAGAAGTTTCCTAGAAAATTACAATAATGCTGTTATTTGCACCAGCAAATCCTCTTGGTTTTTTACATGCGTGTTGCTGGGTTTCACCCAGGGGTACTAAATGGGTTTATCAGCAGACTTTTGGTACCTCTCATCCATGACTTGACCAAGTATGAGAAGGGGAAGGGGAAGGGCTTGGGTGACTCACTTGCTCCGCTATAATAGGACAATATCGCGGCTTCGGTGGCGTAGTTAGTAGCATGCTGAACTGCTGTGCCCAAGATAGCGGATTCAAACCCTCCCGAAGTCGTCGGATTTTTAAGAGCGTTAAAAATCCCTCCTTCCTTCGGAGGCATAGAGCCGGCGCCGGTCCCATGTCATAGAATTATGGCATGTAAAAGAACCTTCCACTAATTACACTTGTGTGAAGCTAAATTATAGGTTAGATTTGACTAACGCTCTTAGGTTCCAACGTTCGTCGCCAGGAGCCGACTGCGGTGGCTTCTAGTAACCAAGTTCAGAATTAGTTGTCGTTGACGGTGGCGTTTGGTAGCAAAAGTAGTTAGTTATTGTTTATTTTAAGGGCGGAACTACGAGGTCTACGAACTACTTGAAAATCGAATGTCTGCAGTCTTTATTTGAATTAAAAACAGATAACACACACGAATGCAGCCATCACAATTAACACCGGTTATCAGACAAATTCTACACACACCCTAAGTACATGGGGCTATATGACCGCGTTGTCGCAGCCCCTAAACTAAGGAACCAAACAACCAAGGTCAGAAATCCCAGCGAAATCCAAGTCTTCTTGGACTTCATTGAGCCATAGGGTTCCTGTCTTGTAGCTTTTAATCCGCTTGTTAAGCCTGCCGTTGTCCATTCACAGAAGGTGCCCGTAGAAATCCAGCTGCCTACGTCACATGCTGGTATTGGCCGATTCCAACCGTCAACACAGTTCGGAGTTTGGTTTCAATCAGTAGGTTCCATCTGGGAGCAATCTCTGTCCATGAATTTTCCTGAGGTACTGTGCCCGTTTAGACCGGACATCAAATGAAAAAAAGCTTTACTGATTTTTGGCTCAATGCAACAATAAGGATAGAAGGAGATTCAACTGGGCATAACACATCATGTAAAATTATCTCATTTTATTTTGAATTTAAAATTGACTGCAAAAATGCTCACAGCAGCATCATTCACGTGTGGCGACCCACATCCTATTTACACAATGTACAGAATTTTTCCAAACACATTTGACAATTATCTTTGGAAACACAAGTCTGATTATTAGTCCTGTAGACTGTGTTCCAAAATTATATTGATTATTCATGATTAAATCCAGTTCAAATTTAATTGTCTTTACTGGAAATATCGTAGTTCACTTTTTGAATTTTTATATAATATTAACACTCGTAGAATAAATGTTCATAGAATTTTTAACTTTCACTTATTTTTCCAGTTTCAAAAAAATATATTGTCAAAAAATATTATTTCTGAATCAACACAAATTATTTACACATATTAATAACATCTGAAAAGTATTTGACCTTGAGCATAGCATCGAAGAACTGTGCGAAGCACAACAAAAATAATTGTTCTTCCGACATTAAACATTTCGAGAAGTGACTCGATTATGAACTTCAAGTTCCTAACAACATATATTGATTTCTGAATCATCAACTTGATCAATAAATTGTTGAACCATTCAACTATTTGATTTTCCACTTGGAATCATTATTAAGAAAAATATTTATATTTCTGGCCCTTTTAGTAACTTTCACAACTTGCAATTCTTCAACAGAATGCGGAAATAAGAATCGTAGCTGCATAATAAATTCATTTAGTTCATGGCACTAGGATTGAAAACATCCTTCAAATTATTCGTGGTTAAAGAATTATTTTTAATTGGCAGTGGCCCATTCTATTATTTTCATAAGAACACAATATTACAACAACAACAACGGCAAAGGTCTTCCTCTGAAGAAGAATAAACTACTATCATGACAAATCCGGGTTCTAGCAAAATCAAAGTCTTAATGGAATCCGTAAACAAGGTTGAAATAAGAACTGATGGTTTCTAAGAAATAACCTTCGGGTCATTCATACGACGAAATGTGTAGTTCCAATACTCCTATAAACCTGAGCCATCGAACCTGCTATTTGATTGATGCTCGAAAAAACCTCCTCATTCCTGCGACTTAAACATGCGCACCTGGGAATGGCATTTCAACTACTCCACACACATAAATTTTCTTCCTAAAATTTATACAATAAATCAAGCCTCTGCTTGTTATCAACACTGGAAGATTAATAAACTGACAAGTTTATTTTATTTTACCATTCAGTTCAACCCGTGAATTTACCATACTTATGAAAATCTTTATTTCACTTTCGAGTGTATTTACGTCATGATTTTATATAAATACAAAAATATCCTATTTGATACAAATATCATTTGCTTCCCGTTTCATGCCTCTCCGTGTTATCTGAAAAATATACTTTGCTCATTGCAAATATCAACTGTTCAACCAGAACTGAAATGTTGGTTGAATGCGGGCTTGCGCTAACCACTCTCCTTCGGAAAATCTCCTGTTCCAAACTAGAAATGATTAAACTACTTCATAGGCTCTCTCTCAATACATATGAGTATTAGAAAATATAATATCCAAGAATTATTTAGAAAAGTTATAAAAATTATTATTATTATTATTATTAGTTATATTATTATTATTATTGGTTATATTATTTTAAATATATTTAATTATCATCTCATTATGTGAGAATCCACATGTTCGAACCTTCGAGTATGGAAAAAAATATCCATTCCTCAACAAAAATAATTATTAACTTTTACAGTTACATCGGCTGATTACCGTGATTTCCCAAAAATATGAAATATTCAAATAAATGCTCGATATGCTCGGTCATCGATCCTAAACTGTTCTGAGTGCTGAAAATACTCAGAATAACTCTAATATGTCTTGCGTAAATCATTGCAAGATTTAAATACGAAGAAAAATAAATGTGTTTGTCGTCTGCCGAAAAATAGTTTGTTCCAATTAGCTAGGCATAATATAATTCAAATGTGGCTTACATTTCTTGATGGTCTTGAAGCGTAGCGAACCTGGTCTGTACCAGATTTATCCATAGACATGCCCTATCGGACAAGCACGTATAATCCTTGTATCGGCCGCCATTATATACCCACAATCCGTCTAACAAGACATAGTGGTAATATCTCTTGACGTTTGAAGTAACTGTTGATCCATATTAATGTTGGCTTCTGTTAACTCCATAACAGTTTGCTTAAATGGGGTCAGATCTAAGTGATCTATTCTCAGATATGTCAGTTGTAACATAACTCACGGTAATCTTTTCAGTACAAGAAAACACTGACAGTCTAACCAATCAACGGCTGTTCTGAAGATCGTTCCCTGGGCATGGCTTCACACCATCTACCATGCGCGAAGCATCATGTAGTTTCCCTGCGTTGGCTAATGAACACCACCGTGATAGACTGGTCTTCAATGTACTGATAGATCGAAGTGGTTATTAAGTTACAAATATGAAAACTGACTGAATTGGACTAAATCATCCAAGTATTAGGTTATTACTGGACTGTGACAAAGTACTAATTCTGGACAAAGTCTAGCATATGTCCATGTGAAAATAAAAATATTTCACCAGTGTCTGTAGAAAATATCACCTTAGTGATTCTCCCTGCCGGAAACTTACTCAGTTCCACTCGTAGCGCAGCACTTTTGTGACTATCACAACTTTGAAAATAACTTCTGCGTAGATCCGGCAACCATGTGCCTTGGCTCAGCGTAGTAGCACCTTGCTAGGCAAGTGCTTGTGTCGAAGTGAGCTCCTGATGCCTGAGCCGGCCGGCTTTTATTCAAAACTGTCAGGGTCACGCGTCATCACGCTGAAATCTAGAAATCCTCATATCTCTGGTGTCCCTGGTCCGATTTACTTGATACTAAGTGCATTCTCTTTCATTTGGCCGTGCCAGTAATCTGATCCCAAGTCTCAAGTCTCTACTCCATGGTTAACTATTTAATCAATAAATAGCCTCGACCTCTGCTATTACTCGCTACGTCACTTGACATGCTCTTAGCGGTATATTCTTTCCAATTGCTTCGAGAAGCAATGTAGCGCGATATTCAAATATCTCAACTTTCAAAAGCGGCTGTAGCCTTTCCCTTGATATCTAGGTGTCTGAATCTTGGAATACCCATTCCTAGAGTTGGGCACAGTACGTCTTGCGACCTTCTCCAGATCATCCATGGTACCTTTCCTGTTCATCAGGAGAGTGTCTGCGGCGTACAAAAACTGTGACCTAATATAATTGGGCAAAAACATAACTAATAATAATAATAATAATAATAATAATAATAATAATAATAATAATATTATATCAGGTTGTTCCCACCTTGCCAACACTGACTACAAACATCGACACGATCAAGTTGCCAACATTATCCACCAGAAGCTGGCCTTGAAGTACAAACTTCTTCAAAGCTCCGTCCCCTGTTGGAAATATACACCATTCTCAGTACTCACACACAAGCTCTACTGGGACAGAGGAGTTGTGACAGATGTTGCAGTCAGTAACAACCGGCCAGATATCATTGTCATCAATAAAGAACACAGAGAGGCATTACTGATAGATATCGCATGTCCCAACACTCAAAATATCCAAACAACAGCTGCTAGTAAAATATCTAAGTACACAGAGCTGGCAATTGAGGTAAAGCAGATGTGGAAACTTTGAGTCGGTGACTACCATCCCAATAATTGTATCGTGTACTGGTGTTACACCCAAAACTCTCCACAGTAGTCTCATCAATATTGAATCTGCATCCGCAGATATATATTTAACTACAGACGGCAGTACTGTTTAACACCTGCCATATTGTTAGGAAGTTCCTTGGTGACAATACCCTGGCCGAACACTCAGCAAGGCTCGATGATTCAGGTGGAAATTCAGCTCATCCTATAAATGAAGGAGACTCGTGAAGACTGCGGGCATGACATGGATGTACAGTAATGTGAAGTCTCTGAACAGTGTATACGAAATTATCTCAATACAGATGGTTCCTTGCTAAGACCGAACCAGGCTGATACATAAAAAGTAGCCGGTATTTGCCGTGATAATGTTGTCAAACAATAAATAATAATAATAATAATAATAATAATAATAATAATAATAATATCGTATGGCCTCGAGTGCCAGGTGCAAGCATTGTTATTTGACGCCCAGAGGGCAGCTTGCAAAAACATAACTTATGTTGACCGACCAAAGTTTAAAACTTTCAATGCTCCATTTTCTGTTATTATTTTGCAATCTACATTAGAGCCATGTGCAAATTCAGTTTTATTGAAATGAAGTTTGTGGTCTGGCTTTGGAAATACGCTAACTTTGAAACAATAGGCAGGTAAACAACTTGTTTATCGGCAATTTCTGTAGCGCGGAGGACAAGCATGCACGGCTTAGTACGTGAGTTAGGGAATTACTCAACAAGTTGCAAACCCACGTAGCACACACACCAGGCATACTCTTAATAGGGTCAACACGAAGTAATTCTGTACAATCAATAACACATGAAATATAAAACTGTGTGCAAGACAGTTCGTGTGGAAAATATACAGTAGTAGCCATTGCGAATTACGTAAAGGCCATAATTAAAGCATCATTTACCCGATTATGTTAGCTGGCCTTCCTGTATTCACGGTACAATCTGACCGTAATTATAACTATCTGCTATAACTCATGTAATTGAATCGTGCAGCCGACGGGATAATAGTCTACGCCAATTTGAGTAAAACAAGGATTTTTGGCAGAACATCGAGATGTAAGCTTCACGGAAAGTCGTAAACATATTCACGATACTATTCTTTTCCCTATAGCGGAGAAAATTAACAAGTTATTTTTATTTATGTATTTATTTATTCAATTGTTTAAATTTTTCTCCATTTTCTTTCGTTTTTCTAATTACTTATTACATTTTTAAAATTTACAGTTTTAATTGCTTTAATTTTTAACATTTTTATTTACTTTATTTTTTTATTTTTGATGTGTTCGGTCGTTTGGGCCACCTATGGACCACGGTGCTTGTGCCTTAGCTGTTGTCTGCCACTTCTGGTGTTTTTTGGTGAATTGTTTGCCGACTGCTTTTATTTCTGGAATCTTGAGCCTTTCTATTTTAATTTTATTTTTTATTTTTTTCTGCTAGATAACCGGGGAGGCTCAATTTAGTGAACGAGTCGTGTTCTTTTTCTAGTGGAATAACGGGACAAGTATTAGTAAGAACACTGTCGGTTCGTGAAAAAAGTATCTACTCATTCTCTTTTTTTATCTCCCCTTAGTTCGACACGTTTCTTTACACATTCTCATTTTTGTGTTTTGTTTTTCAAGTAATTTCTCTTCAATTTCCCAGATAAAGCTTTTCGATGTTCAATCTAAAAATGTGATTTTTAGAATAAATACGATAGGGGAGACTCAGTTAAATCCGCAATTAGATATGATGCTTCATTATTAATACTATGGCATAAATGCATCACCGAAATACATGAGATTTTATAAATACTTCGCACAAAAATAACAAGTTTCCGGGATTTTACCGCTAGGTGGTATCATTTATCATTTCGAAATTCATAGCCAAGAGAAATTAAACAATTGACCCTACCGCGGAGTTAGCAGTGTCTCCCCTATGGTCGTTGACGGTGGCATTTGGCGGAAAATGTAGGAACTACTTGAAAAATTCAATGTCTGCAGTCCTTACTTGAATTAAAACAGATACACACACTAATACAGCCATCACAATTAACACTGGCTATCAGACAGATTCTATAAGGTGCGTTCAAAAAGTAACGAGCCGGAGGCTGTAATGCACAAACCGGTGACGACATCGGCTAATCGTGGCGTGTATAACGAGGTGTGGTTCCGACCAGAGCGTGGAAGGTCACAGCCAGTCGCTAGAGGGCACGCGTGCAAGTCAAGTGACGATACAAAGCGAGCAGCAGCATGCATCAATCGTCCAACGTTGCCAGTCGCATTGCTAACAGTGACATGGAGGCGTCAAACGAAGAGCAAAGAGGTGGTGTTCGGTTTCTGACAGCGAAAGGAGTAGGGGGAACGGACATTCATCGCCGAATGTCACAAGTGTACGGCGAACACTGCATGTCCCTTGCAAGGGTCAAGGCGTGGCACAAGCGCTTCAGGGAAGGACGAGTGTCGTTAGCCGATGATGCCCAGTCTGGGGCACCCCCCCTGCATTACCGATGACAACGTCCAGCTGGTTGATCCACTCATTACCGAGGATCGCCGAGTGACAGTGAACGCCATAGCCGTCGTGGTCGGATTGAGCGTTGGAAGTGTGTACACCATCATGAAGGAACGACTGCACTTGCGGAAGAGTGTGCCCAATGGGTGCCCTACAGTATTCAACCACACCAGGAAGCATGTCGAATGGCCTACTGTCTTGGTCTTTGTTGGACGATTGATTCATGCTGCTGCTCGCTTTGTGACGTGCAAGCGTGCCCTCTAGCGACGGGCTGTGACCTTCCACGCTCTGGTCGGAACCACACCTCGTTACACTCGCCACGATTAGCCGATGGCGTCACTGGTTTACGCATTCCTGCCTCCGGCTCGTTACTTTTTGAACGCACCTTATACACACACCCAAAGTACATGGGGCTACATGCCCGCGTTGTCGCAGCCCCTAAACTGAGGAACCAACCAACCAGTTAAATGTTTGGGAAATATTTCTATAAATAAAACACGCTTTCTTTCGAAGCATTTGGAATTTTTGGCTAATACGTTGTATTTATCCCGCATGAGCTGTAATAATTACCAAATATACCCAATGTTTAAATTTTGCTCGTTTGTTATGGGTTAGCGTCAAATCTACTGTCGCGAATGGCATGAAAATTCGTATTTAAGTATCAGACAATCTCAGAGTAAAACTATGCTACTAATTATATATGCAATTTTAAAGGGTGATGGGGTTAGGTGGAAGCCTCAAGTCCCACCAGTAAGGGAAGCGAATGGCATGAAAATTGCGCAATTGCGCCATTCATATCGTCACTTGATATGAAGCTGCGCGCTCAGACACGAATTTGCGAAACTTGTACTTAGCTGGATATCACGAGAAACACATCGTTATAATATACATGCGTTCCAATCAAGCAGGCGTGGGGGTGTTGTAACATTTTTATAATGAGTCGTTGAACGTGGTGATGACTATTGTGGTTCAATAAAACAAACATGATATGAATAAATAATATACACTGTGGTGTGACCTTACCTGTGATAGTGTAATATAATAAGTTGTTGAGCGCCAGATTCCTATTTAAGATAGTGAATCGAAATTTATTGATTTAACCTCGGCTATCAGCAGTAGAGTCGAAACCACTTACCCGGGCCGTAGTGAGACAAAGTCATCTAACCAATCCGTATTTAATCAAGGAGTATGATTGCCTTAAAGTACCAACTACAATGAAAGAAATAGGCATTACGTTGAAGAGAATGAATTTATTAAATGCAAAAACAAAATATTAATAAAACAGAATAGTGATAGTCACACAATTGAATTTAAAATTACTCAATGCGGCAATTAATTATTTAAAAGAAAATGAATATTAAAATGAATTGAAAGTTAAATGAAGTTAAATTATAATAGAGACGATAGTTTTATTGAATTGTTGGCTCACCCAGTCGAAGATTCGTCATATTTAAGAAATGATCGATGATCTCGATGTTACGTCGCTTATGTTTAAAAAAATGATGTGATATCTCATTTACTATGAAATATCCTCATTAAGTACGTTGCCATCTGTAGAAAGACTCTTGATCAGGGATATAACCCATTATGTATTGATATAGATGTCGGCAAGACATCGTTCAGTGTCGACTCTCGGTGCTCAGTCCATTAGGACCCAGAAAGCAAGGTTACAACTTCCTTACTTCATTGATAGCTATAGATCAATGCCATTCTTGTCCGATGTTGCAGGTACAAATACTAATGACTTCCTTGTCACGTGGTGTCACAGCTTCCCTCTCTTATTAGCCTTCTCCATTCTTGACTCATAACTTGCAATATATATTGACGCGTATATACCGTAGAAAATGGCGTGTTGGTTACACCATAGTGGGTTTCTTAACATCTCAGGAAAATGACGCAGTTTGCCGTGGTGAAATTCTTACTACGTCGTTCAGTTTGTGACGCACAGGGTTAGTCCATATCGCCAGTCTTGTTGCAATATATAATACTACGTCTCTTTACAAATAATTGTTAATAAAAATCTACTTGAATATAATAATAAAAACCGCTTACAATTATCTGATATAAAAATCATCTCATTGATGTACTAATTAATAAGAATAATAAATATGATAATTATAAATGAATAACCCTATAAATATAACAGCTATGGGATCGAATCGTTACAATCGCCCCTGATATAAATAATTTAAAATAAAATGTAACATTATTTATATCACTACACATCCTACACAAATGAATACAAATTTAAATATTAATACCCCCATAACGACAACATACAAATAATACCCTTCAACAATACATAAAGATATACAAGAACATACTCTTTTCACTTTACATATTTGTACTATCATTTCTCATTCTTCCAAATGTTCATAATGTTCATTCTTCTTTATATTTGTTGTAAAAAAAATATACATAAATGTCCTTCACTTTTATTTTTGACATATATGTCAACGCTGCACTCGTTTATATTTCGGTGATCGTATGCATGACATACAATTTTGGCTTCATCTCTTTTGAACGTAGTTTTTGTATATCAGTCTGGCGTAGAAGTACATTGTTGTAATACCAGCTGATTAACCCATAATAACTATTACAGCACACGATAATAGGATGCAAACAATACAATATTCCTTTCGTCTTTATAAAGGGATTACTCAAATGCAGTAAAATTTCAATAATTGAAGAAAAAAATAACTTAGCAAGATACCTAAGGCAATTCCAATTTCAGTGCATATGTCATACCTGTAAATATTTCCCCAAATACATAATGACATCGAAATACCTCAAAGCAGTTATTAAACAGTTCATTTAAATATCCAAGTTACTACTCACCTGCCTTCGTGGCTTAATTCTTTCTTAGGCCACGGCCGCCTCCTTCCAAATTAATACTTCCTAAGTCTCCACGACTTCTTAACTTCTCATAAAACCATAATTCCTCTTTACTACTTCTCGAAAACAATAACTTGAATTTTCAAAATCACCAATAAACATAAAATCTGACTTCTCGTTCACTTTATAAAATTTAACTTAGCGTCAAGATATAACTTTACCGTAACGTCATTCCTTACTTACCATAACAAAATGATTAAGACTTGGACAAAATACTACTCAATACCTGAATTACGTATATCACTAAACTATTTCACAAAAACACATGACAAACTCCTCGGAATAAATATTTCGTTCCACAAAATATTAATGCTCTTATACTTTGAACTTAGTCTATTCATGATTTGACTTTTTGCTGAATGCCTAAAAACCCCCCTTAGTTTTCTCTCAAAACTCTTAATTAAGTACCGTGTCCTCCAAACACCACTTCCTACTTGTTCTGACCGCCTGGACTATAGCTCACTCTTGCTATACCAGAATCTCTCAAAACTCATCGTGACATCACACGTCACATACAAAAACCTCCCCTATTCGTGGTATAATCCCACTTCTTCTTACTGTTACAGGTCACCTCTTACTGACCAATAACACATTAAATTTCAGCTAAAAAAAAAATCTTACATGCTTCGACTAACTCCTTGGAATATTAACATCACCCTTTGCTTTCCTAACTATTGTCTTCCTCAAATAATGACAGTGTTCCAGTTGACAGTTAATAACACCGACACTCCTAATTCGCAAATATTCTCCCATAATCACTTCATAAAGCAAGTTCTGAGTTCTAACACAGTTCAGATACTTTCTTCTCTATCAAATTAAATGCGTAAATTACACCTGCCTTTAATTGAAACTTCATTATTACCCCTTAGGTATACACTTATCTTACCAACTTATTCTTCCTTCAAAATATTAACTTATCTTTACTAACTCCGTATGACATAAATAAAACTTTAATTTCCTGTCTACTAAAAAAAAAGATTTATCTTTAAATCCTCAAACGTCGAATTATAACAAATTCCTTTCAATATTAGTAAATATTATGTCAACCTTTTAATTATAATTATTATCTTTACTTTAACCTGTGTGTAGGACAACAATCTACCACATCATTAATTCGTTATTAATCATCAGTAACTTTTTACTATAAGTGGTTTAGCTCGATAACAAGCCTTGTAATATCTTTAAAACGTGCGTAACTGTAACTAAAACTTGGACAATCTTACCTTTGTAATCTCTTATTACCTTGTGTACATACATCCATATATACTTAAAAAAAACTCCCAACATTAACTTCACGTAGTCCCGTAGACACCATAAAAAATAATTATTGCTCAACGGAATATACCTCGCTGACCTACTTCATCTTACCAAAAACTTCCTCCAACCTACTTCATTTGGCATCTTACCAAAACTTCCTCCTTAAAAAACTTCATTTGGCATCTTACCAAAACTTCCTCCTTAAAAAACTTCATTTGGCATCTTACCAAAACTTCCTCCTTAAAAAACTTCATTTGGCATCTTACCAAAACTCTAAAACCACCTTGCTCAACGGCATTACCTTCGTTGGCCTACTTCTTCAAACTCACGTCCATTTACGTGAAAATACACACATACACACACATATCTGTCACCAAGTACCAGATGCCCTAATCATGTTACTACTTCCTCATTTCAACCCGATGTTGGTTAATTCATACAACGCATTACCATTAACAATTCTAAACCACTTATAAATTTCTCAAAATATATCCACTGATAACCTCGCTGTCCTCAAAATGAAACTTCTTTATAAAATCAATTCTTAATTCTTCAACTCACTAGTTTTATTACCACTGTATCATCTTATCTTCACTCACTTTTGAATTAAATCTTTATTACCATTATATTCATAATTATGGTTGCCATAATAATTATTACTTTCTTTCGATTACTTACCTATGTAATAACCTTCCTACTTTTAAAATTTAATTCTTACTTCATCCAACTTACCTGCAGTTTAAGGACCTACATTCAACTTACCTGCATTGCTCAATAGCACGACAACCTCTGTCTTCAAAATTAAATAATTTTAGTCAATCTAAATCAATAAGCGTAGGCACTACGCGCCCCTTACCATCCTAACTTCACGACTGAATTAAAATTACACACAGCAGGTTCCTTATCTACCTCTGTTAAATCCTATTAAACTTCATTACTTAATATTTAAGTCATACGGAACAGTAACTATCGGTAATATAAATTTACATAAATACGTTCACTGGCATTTCACCGTTCTTACTACATTCATCTTCAATTCTATCTTTAACTAGAATTCCACATAATTCCTTCCGTGTTACATTAGTTTCTACTTCCTCTGTACTACATTCATCCATAGTAACACAGTACTTCGGCTTTCCCCCTCTCACATCCCCAAGTCTGGCTAATTCAGTACGCCACTGCACGTCATATGCTTTCTTTCTCTCTCTCATCCTGATTTCTTTCTCCTCTAGCAACTTAATTCTCTTTTCTTTCATTTTACTTCTAAAATATCTACCTTTAGGTTTCATTTTCATTTCTCCGTTACTATCACTTAATGCTCTCATTAGCCGTGGACTACTGCTTCTGCTCTTATCTATCTCTCTCCTCCTCTTAACCTGTTTACTAATTATGTTCTTCTGACTATGACTTAACGCACGCTTCTCTGCCACTAATAATTTCATATTAACTTCCTCTATCACAGGACTAAATTCTTCCCTAGTTTGCCTATCTAATTTATCTATGATTGTCTGCATCTTAATCTCTTGGGTGCTTAGTACTTTCTTTATCTTACCTACTTCTATCCCTATCTTTTCTCTCATCTTCTTCACTTCTTTTTCGCTACATTCTATAGTCTCTTCTACAGCTATCCTGCGTTCATCTAAAATCTCCTTCAACTCTACTATGCTTTCTCCTACTATCTCCTCTGACGCTAATCTATTTTCACCTAAAATCTCGTCTGACTCTAATCTGATTTCACCTAAAATCTCCGCTATTTGCCGTTCCTCACCTAAGATCTCCTCCGATTCCAATCTGCTTTCACCTACAATCTCCAATGACTCTAATCTACTTTCAATTACAGTCTCCACTAATTCCAATTTGCTTTCACCTAAAATCTCGTCTGACTCTAATCTGATTTCACCTAAAATCTCCGCTAATTCCAATTTGCTTTCACCTAAAATCTCGTCTGACTCCATTCTACTTTCAATTATAGTCTCCTTACAGGCTGTCTTTACTGATTCTACTGCAGTTTCCCCTAAAGTCTCTACCACCTGCCTAGTTTCCACTTCTACCAATTTGCTAAAACTTTCACCTTGAGTTGCTATTTTCTCTTCAATCACAGTTACTATTCTTTCCTGAATCCTACTTTCTGCTGCTTCTAATTTCTTATCTACTGTCTTAATAATATCTTTAGCCTTCATCTCTACCTCCTCCTTAATTTCACCTCTGATTTCCTGTTTCACCCCCTGAATACTCTCCTGTAGCATATCATACTTCATACTTAATTCTTCATTGACTTTAACCACACTGTCTAGTTTTACATTATTCTCTTCCAGCTTCTGATTTATTTTACTCATATCTTGATTTAGCCTACCCATCTCTTCTCTCATCTCCTTACTATTTTTATTCATATCTTTATCTAATTTCTCAAATTTATCATTGAATTCCTTCCTACTTTCTAAATTATCTTTCTTATTCTCTTCCATATTTTGATTTAGCCTACCAATATTTTCTTTCATCTCCCTACTATTTTTATTCATCTCCTGACTATTTTTATTCATCTCCCTCAAGATATCAGCTAATGAAATTTCATGGACCTCTAAGGACTTCTGTTTCTCCTGACTACCACTAGTCTCAGGATGTACCTCTGTATTCGTCTCGAGATTTTCCTCTGAATTCATGTCAGGGTTAACCTCAGGATTATTTTCAGGATTACTCTCAGGATTATTCTCAAGATTTACCTCCGACATCTTGGTATTATTCTCTACGCTCTCAACATCGCTACCGCTATCAACCTCCTTATAATTAACTTTCTTGACTGCATCCCTACTTCTCAACTGCCTCTGTTCCTCCTCCGACATCTCGAAGTACACCGTATAACAATTGCCCTTCCAAAATTTCACTTCACTTCACTGTCCCCCAAAAGCACTGACAATTTGCACTGAAATTATACACTCCTCTGACTAAATACCGAATGGTTTTCGTGCCCCACGTTGGGCGCCAAATGTAACATTTTTAATAATGAGTCGTTGAACGTGGTGATGACTATTGTGGTTCAATAAAACAAACATGATATGAATAAATAATATACACTGTGGTGTGACCTTACCTGTGATAGTGTAATATAATAAGTTGTTGAGCGCCAGATTCCTATTTAAGATAGTGAATCGAAATTTATAGATTTAACCTCGGCTATCAGCAGTAGAGTCGAGAACCACTTACCCGGGCCGTAGTGAGACAAAGTCATCTAACCAATCCGTATTTAATCAAGGAGTATGATTGCCTTAAAGTACCAACTACAATGAAAGAAATAGGCATTACGTTGAAGAGAATGAATTTATTAAATGCAAAAACAAAATATTAATAAAACAGAATAGTGATAGTCACACAATTGAATTTAAAATTACTCAATGCGGCAATTAATTATTTAAAAGAAAATGAATATTAAAATGAATTGAAAGTTAAATGAAGTTAAATTATAATAGAGACGATAGTTTTATTGAATTGTTGGCTCACCCAGTCGAAGATTCGTCATATTTAAGAAATGATCGATGATCTCGATGTTACGTCGCTTATGTTTAAAAAAAATGATGTGATATCTCATTTACTATGAAATATCCTCATTAAGTACGTTGCCATCTGTAGAAAGACTCTTGATCAGGGATATAACCCATTATGTATTGATATAGATGTCGGCAAGACATCGTTCAGTGTCGACTCTCGGTGCTCAGTCCATTAGGACCCAGAAAGAAAGGTTACAACTTCCTTCCTTCATTGATAGCTATAGACCAATGCGTCTTTTGTCGGAGTCGCAGGTACTAATACTAATGACTTCCTTGTCACGTGGTGTCACAGCTTCCCTCTCTTATTAGCCTTCTCCATTCTTGACTCATTTCCTTACTATTTTTATTCATATCTTTATCTAATTTCTCAAATTTACCATTGAATTCCTTCCTACTTTCTAAATTATCTTTCTTATTCTCTTCCATATTTTGATTTAGCCTACCAATATTTTCTTTCATCTCCCTACTATTTTTATTCATCTCCTGACTATTTTTATTCATCTCCCTCAAGATATCAGCTAATGAAATTTCATGGACCTCTAAGGACTTCTGTTTCTCCTGACTACCACTAGTCTCAGGATGTACCTCTGTATTCGTCTCGAGATTTTCCTCTGAATTCATGTCAGGGTTAACCTCAGGATTATTTTCAGGATTACTCTCAGGATTATTCTCAAGATTTACCTCCGACATCTTGGTATTATTCTCTACGCTCTCAACATCGCTACCGCTATCAACCTCCTTATAATTAACTTTCTTGACTGCATCCCTACTTCTCAACTGCCTCTGTTCCTCCTCCGACATCTTGAAGTACACCGTATAACAATTGCCCTTCCAAAATTTCACTTCACTTCACTGTCCCCCAAAAGCACTGACAATTTGCACTGAAATTATACACTCCTCTGACTAAATACCGAATGGTTTTCGTGCCCCACGTTGGGCGCCAAATGTAACATTTTTATAATGAGTCGTTGAACGTGGTGATGACTATTGTGGTTCAATAAAACAAACATGATATGAATAAATAATATACACTGTGGTGTGACCTTACCTGTGATAGTGTAATATAATAAGTTGTTGAGCGCCAGATTCCTATTTAAGATAGTGAATCGAAATTTATTGATTTAACCTCGGCTATCAGCAGTAGAGTCGAAACCACTTACCCGGGCCGTAGTGAGACAAAGTCATCTAACCAATCCGTATTTAATCAAGGAGTATGATTGCCTTAAAGTACCAACTACAATGAAAGAAATAGGCATTACGTTGAAGAGAATGAATTTATTAAATGCAAAAACAAAATATTAATAAAACAGAATAGTGATAGTCACACAATTGAATTTAAAATTACTCAATGCGGCAATTAATTATTTAAAAGAAAATGAATATTAAAATGAATTGAAAGTTAAATGAAGTTAAATTATAATAGAGACGATAGTTTTATTGAATTGTTGGCTCACCCAGTCGAAGATTCGTCATATTTAAGAAATGATCGATGATCTCGATGTTACGTCGCTTATGTTTAAAAAAATGATGTGATATCTCATTTACTATGAAATATCCTCATTAAGTACGTTGCCATCTGTAGAAAGACTCTTGATCAGGGATATAACCCATTATGTATTGATATAGATGTCGGCAAGACATCGTTCAGTGTCGACTCTCGGTGCTCAGTCCATTAGGACCCAGAAAGCAAGGTTACAACTTCCTTACTTCATTGATAGCTATAGATCAATGCCATTCTTGTCCGATGTTGCAGGTACAAATACTAATGACTTCCTTGTCACGTGGTGTCACAGCTTCCCTCTCTTATTAGCCTTCTCCATTCTTGACTCATAACTTGCAATATATATTGACGCGTATATACCGTAGAAAATGGCGTGTTGGTTACACCATAGTGGGTTTCTTAACATCTCAGGAAAATGACGCAGTTTGCCGTGGTGAAATTCTTACTACGTCGTTCAGTTTGTGACGCACAGGGTTAGTCCATATCGCCAGTCTTGTTGCAATATATAATACTACGTCTCTTTACAAATAATTGTTAATAAAAATCTACTTGAATATAATAATAAAAACCGCTTACAATTATCTGATATAAAAATCATCTCATTGATGTACTAATTAATAAGAATAATAAATATGATAATTATAAATGAATAACCCTATAAATATAACAGCTATGGGATCGAATCGTTACAGTGTGTCCATACGCTACTCAGTCTTCTGCTAGGAGCTGGGAATTACTCCTCTGGTATATATATTTCTCGACGAAGGATGTGCAAACATTGATTCCAATATTAATAGGTATTAGCCTTTCAAGAAACGAGTGCCGGTGGTCGAGGAGGGATCTATTCTTTTTTACTAGGGATTGGCCTTTCAAGATACGGGTGCCGGTGGTCAAGGTGGAAACTATTCTCTGTTAGTAGGTATTAGCCTTTCAAGATACGAGTACAGCCGGTTGATGTGGATTCCTTGCGTACTCTAAGTCCCCTCAGAGCGAAAGCGACCAAAGATCATCAGACCAATGCAACTATACCAAACGTCAGGTCAAGTCCTGAGGAAAATATTCATCCGCGTATCTCCTCTCTCTGTCCCTTCTTTTTTTCATACATGGAAACTCGAGATTGTCATCTCTCAATCTACTATCAGCCTATATATACATTCAAAATCATTTGTTTTCACTTATGACTCCACTTCTCTCCACTTTTACAGCTGAAGTTTGAACACTTTGTCTACTTGAGAAACTCTGTGCAATCGTAACAGTGTTGCCAACCTTTGAGCCAGATTCGCCATAAAATCGAAATACTCAGGTGCTCCTTTGCCGCTCAAGCAAGGTTTGTACAAAACTAAATGTAATATAATATCAAATTAGTACTGAATTACTCTGCCTATCGTTCCAAATACCACTAAAAACTAGATTCACAAAATTCATCACATAAAAAGCAAAGTTGGTAAAGCTCCCAATTAACGTGAACATTATTTTTACAAAGGATATTCTGAAGCCAGCGTAAGTGCTGGAAAATCTTGTAGCCTACTCCAAAAACAAGCAGAAAAGCGGGAACTATTTCCTGACGCGTTAGCCTCTTCACTGACCAGAACATCAAAGGGACCGCTTAGGTCTTGATGTGACTAGAGGTATAGTAAACATTTGAGGAAGGACCATTATGGAATCAAGTAATCGTGGACCTCATTGGAGCACCGCGGCTTCAAAAATACTGCACCAGCGTTTGCCGGTGACCGCATCCAATAGGGTGAAATAATCATGAGCGTTTTCAATAAAGGACGGGATTGCCTAAAACATGGATGACATTCATATATTTTTAACCCCACATTTCAACTGGTCCATACAACATTTTCAATATCAACAGCATAGCTCAGGAAACAATATGCAGTTTGTGATGTTCTGTCCTAGTCAAAACAATTTAATACCGGTACACCAATGAAGTAATGTACCTCGCTACTGTCCGGTTTCAGTTGGTGTCTCGTAAACATTACCCTGTGTATAACCTCGCAGTGTTTCTGTTAGCAGATTGGTGGAACAATGTCTGTATGCCATTGAAGATGGATTCTCCAGGATTATAGACAATGTTCGCCTACTGTGGACCGCGGTGAACAATCGGCTGACTTGCCCATCTCTTCTTCTCCTCCTCCCAGAATTTCTTCATGGGTTCGCTGCTGAGTATATGAACTTAGTCATGATGTTGTTATGTGTTGACTTACAATGTTGTTTTAAAATATTTCGAAAGAGAAATATGAAGGTGGATGTTGACCACCCACGTAGCGCTAATATAAAGTTGCACTATGCTATTTTCCCCCTAGAGTTGACAACCCACATGGCATAGCGTAGTCTGTTTATTATTACTACAGAGTAGTTCCAACTTTCCCCTGGAGTTGACAACCCACATGACACACCTAGAGCCCTGCGCGGATAAACAAAACTTTATCCGCGTCCGGCCCGCATCCGCACGTTTGTTATCCGAATCCGCCGACATAACAATAATATTTTTGATTGATTAGATAAAGCATGACGTATTAAAGCAACACCTTTAGACATTAAACGAGAAATTCGTTCCCCTAGGCTGTGTGTGAATCGCAAAACAATGTTGACTGAGTTTTGTCCCTCTGAGTAACGGCAAGTGAAACAGCGGGTGGCTAATTATAGCACTTAGTCGTCAGATACACCCACGCAGGTATAAATGAATTTCCTTTTTGGCTTAAGTCAACACTAATTGAGGGCATTTCCATGACTGGCTTCTCTCACTTTTCTGTTATTCTCATACAATCCAAATAGGGAAATAACAAGACACGTGAAAGACCGGGATCTTAGCAAAAACAGAACTTATTAAAAAAAATCCAGTTCAACATTGTATTCTAAGAACTATCCACAAATCTACTCTAAACATTATCCGCTATCCGCTCAGCCATGCAAACTACATCCACATGGCGAAAAATGTTGATGATGATTGTTGTTTTAAGGGGCCTAACATCTAGATTATCGGCCCCTAATGGTCTGGGTGATAGCAAAAATAACAATGAAATGAAAACCATAACAAAAATTAAGTGAGACTGAAAATCAGAACTCAGATTTAAACGACTTACAAAACGGAGAGTGCAAATACTTACAAAAGGGAATTTAGAACGAAAATACTCACAGAAGGAATAGATTAAAAAACACGCACAAAATGTGAGTTAGGTTCAAAATACGTACAAAATGCAATGTAGAGTCGAAATACTTACAAAATGCAAGTGAAAATAAAAATACTTACAAAATGCAAATGAGATTGATAATACGTACAAAATGCAATTGCAATTGAAAATACACAATGCAATTTAGATTGAAGAAGCCCATTTCAGATTGAAAATACTCACAAAGTACAATTGAAATACAAAATGTATGGTAGATTCAAACTACTTAGTTGGATTGACAATACTTACAAAAAGCGAAAAATTTTGCGGATATCCGCATCCGCGCAGGGCTTTAGACATAGCGTAGCTTATATATTAGCCCTAAGCCTCCCCTGGAGTTGACAACCCACTTAACATACTGCAGCTTGTATTTTAGCGCCAAATTTCCCCTGGTGTGTTCGTAGCACATCACACACACTCCTGCTCTCTCCCGTATCGAGGGCAGACAACAAGGCGCCAGGGAGGTGACGCAATGTGGTCTATTGAAATAATTGTAATCCCGATTTGACTAACGTGATTACGAGGCATGACGCATAACAAGCTAATACACACTCAAATGAATACCTTTCATTCCATTTGTATCACCTTATGTAACCTCGATTGGTGCAGCTTGCTTAATAACATGTCGCGTGTCTCCGGCCCGGTTTTAATCTGCTTTTAGTTTTTTATTTAATTGAAAAATTATCAAATATCAAATACGAATGAATACCGGCACTAATACTAGACATTCACAGGATTTAACTCCACAGTCAGTCTGCGTCAAGATCTATAGTAGGGTTGTTTAAATTAGAGTGCAATATCACCTCCAGAGACGTAGGCGACCTGAATTAGAGTCACTCACCAGACATCCCGAGCCGGACTTTGCGTGTGGTAGGGTGGTCAAGTCCTTTCCACTCCTCATCCTGCCATAGCATTCGGCAGGTTCTCATTTTCCATCACGAGGCTGGGATACCCCGTACCAGACCATACCAAGACTTTAAAAATTCTTGGCAGAGCCGGGGATCGAACCCGGTTCCTCGGGGGTGACAGTCAACCATGCTAGCCACTGCGCCACGAGGTGGTCTATAGTAGGGTTGTGCATATTTAAATACGAATATTTGATTCGAACATATTTACAGTATTTATTTAGCGTATGGCATTTAGTGCCGGGTGTGTCCGAGGACATGTTCAGCTCGACAGAGGCTGTAGCTGCTTCAATGCGGACACCCATGGGGTGAGCTAAAAGTTCCTTTCAATTTCAAGTAGTTCCAACTTTCGCTACCAGATATCACTGACACCTAGTGGTGCACACTGGAACTTTGTAGAGCATTACAATGAAATCTAACCTGCAATTTTTGTTTCACACAAGTTTAATTTGTGGAAGGTCCTCTTACATGCCATAAATCATATTGGTTAGCTGTAAGAGATTTCAAACAGTGCGTCGCTACGTGCCGATATGGAAATATGTTGTCCAATGGAAAGGGGGTGTCCGTCCGATTAATTTGACTCCTCGTACAAGTCTCTAGCCTGATTGGTTCGCGAGTTATTGCCATTTTAGTATTCCAGCGGTGGAGCGGTGGCGGTGGTCACAGAACTGTCCAAAAACCACTACTTTGGACATTTTGAAGATTTCCAACATTCCGGAGCTCCTTAAGAACAGGGGATAGGTAAATTACTTTCACGCGGTATGGTAATTGTGCATGAAAGTAGGCCTCAAATTATTCCGCAACTCTTACTGTGTATAAGCTACCGTACATTAAGGGATGTTCCTTTCAGCAGGGTTTGGAAGAAGAAATTCAGAATCTTAAAACCCCATGAAAGTAAGAGCTAAGAATTGTATTTGTGATGTTCATTCTGATCTAATTGCAGGATTGTCGAAAATGCGCCATGTTATGCTATTCTAACACAGTTGCCGTTGTATTCAACAGATAAATGTCAAGGAAATATTAAGAAAAATGTTCATTCAACTGATATGGTTGGCAGAATGGATACTTTGAAGGTTTTGACAGCCTATAACTGACAGAGACGTGTATAAGGGGGAGGCTGTGGGGGCTTCTGCCCCCCTCCCCCAGAAAAAAACAATAAAAATTAAGAAAGTGTTGTGTTGGTAAGAGCATAAAATAATTGTAAATATGGTTGTACCCTAATCTTAACTTATTGGCTAAGTTATAGACAATATTAAGATTGAAATTAGACTAACTCGTGGGGTAGTGGCTAGCATTTTTGGCTGCCGCCCCGGAGGTCCGAATTCGATTCCCGGCTCTGCCAAGAAATTTTAATTCTAGTCTGAGGGCTGTAACGGGATACACTCAGCCTTGCGAGGCAAAACTGAATTCCACAGTACGGTACTTCTGAGAAATAAATTAACAATTTGTAAAAAAAAAAAAAAAAAAAAAACTTTTTACTCTGCTTGATAAGTTGACAAATATTTATATATTTGCCATTCATAATCCACAGGCCATAATAGAGAATTCATTAAGTATAAAATTTTATTTGTGTGGTGTTTTATTTTACAACTCCTTTTGTATTGCCACTAATTGTAGGCTATATAAACTTAGAATTGTACAATTAACTCTTATCTGGGGCGTGGTGGCGCAGCGGTCAAGCTGTATGCCTCTCACCAAGGCGGACCGGGTTCGATTCCCGGTCACTGCATGTGAGATTTTCGAAGTGAATTGGCACGTCCTGTGGTTCGGATTCCATGTAAAAAGGAGGTCCCGAGGCTTATGATCGCGAGATTCATGGTCACGTTAAACTACAAGCTTCCTTCCTTCCTTTTAACTCTTATCTAAAATAATTACACCGCTCTTAGATATTGGTTGATATGTTTGAGTATTTTACGGTGACAATCCCCTGAGAATATTCACAATTTTCCAGGATGGTCAGCCCCCTCCCCCCCCCCCCCCCCCTCTCTCTCTCTCTTAAGTTAACAGCCCTGGGGCTGGTTTGCAGCAACTCGCCAATCTTCTCTATTCTCCACCATCCTCTTCAATTCACGATATGATTTTGTGTTCGTGTCTGTCATTAACTGTGTGATGTATGCAAGTGGTGGTCTTCCTCTAGTGTTTTCCCTTCTAACATCCCTTCGATAACTCTTGCTGGCAGGCTATTATGTCTGAGAATATGTCCCAACATATTTGCTCTTCTTGTTTTCAGGGTCTTCATAAAGCTTCTACTTTCTCCTGCTCTTCTGAAAACCTCTTCATTTGTCATATGTTGTATCCAACTGATCTTAAGCATTCTTCTCCAGCACCAAGCCTCAAAAGTCATCAACTTCCTCTCTTCTGACTTCCCTACTGTCCAGGTCTCACTACCATATAAAGCCACACTCCACACGCATGTCTTCAACAGTCTTTTTCTTATTTTTAGGTCTATACTTCTGGATGTGAAGAGATTCTTCTTTGTATAAAAGGCGATCTTTGCCTGAATAATTCTACTCCAAATTTCTCGTTTGCTGGTTCCATCATACGTTATCAAGCTTCCCAGATACTTATATTCCTTCACATGTTCCCCAAAAAAATGTATATACGCCCCCTGATAACTGATGGAATACATGCGGTCTATAATGGCTGCCATTTGTCTCGTAGCTCATTGGCTGCAATATACGTGGTAGTTGCGGATGGACATGTTCAATGGGATTTCTTCTCCAAGAGAATTGTCCAAGTGCAAACTTACTGTAAATGAATTCTAGAAGGAGCTCGAACAAGCGCTCTCATGCCCATCACTGCCTTAGACCACGAATGCGGCATCTCCCGCTGATGTTGTTGAAACAATTCAAACTACAGCTGACAGTCCATCAAGATCTCCCACCCTACGGCACCATCATCATGAAACAATCACCGCTAGAGGAACTAGTTAATTATCAGACAATGTCGGGAATCGGAACGCCGCAGCAGCAGGATCTTAGAAAGTAGGCCTACACACTTTTATAAACTAGCTTTAAACCGAGACATTAACTTTCACCTACACAAATGCATATTTACGCAAATTGTTACAGAGCACGAACATTCGCATTGTTTATGGCCATTTCCCACAATTCGTCATGGGATGAGGAAGAGAAAGGTAACACGCATTGCTTCATTGCATATCCTCAAATGCGAACCAGCACCCCGTGGCATAGCCGTGCGCGTTAAATACCACACCTCGACCGGGATGGTCGAACTCCGCTAATTAGGTTGAACCCAAAGAGTCCTGTCAGCTCACGCTACGGGTTTGGTAAGAGAGTGGGGGTAAGCAACCTCTCCTGAAATGTTGGTTAAGCCATGAGTTGACTGAAAGCTTCGTACACCTGAAGCCCCTGGAGTTTCCGTAGATATAATCAGTACAGCAAACATGTCAAAGAGGTGGAGAATTGAGAATTATAGGAAACTATAAATTTCATAAGTTTGAGTTGTCAAAACGGGGCCAAAAGTGTAGGTGTTCAAACAAGGAATGATCTGCCCATTTATTTACAAATGGTGGTAAATATCTGTTATGTGGGTCTCACAATCACGAACCATGTAAGCCGCGATTAATGTGCATATTGATCTGTATAGTAACTCAGAAACACAAAGAAAATTATTGCACTTGAGCTTTAAAGGTAAATCTGGAATAACGCCTAAAATTTCTAAAAAGTGTTTGAGATAACAAGATGATGATGATGATGATTGTTGTTTTAAGGGGCCTAACATCGAGGTTAGATAGTAAAAATCACGGCAGGTTGCGGGGGGGGGGCAGTGAAACGCCTCAGGCAACTTCCCCTGTTAGGATTCTCCTTATTGACCCCCGTGGAGAAAACTCATTAGCGGAGCTCGGTATCACCCACCACGACCAGGGGGCGCAGTCAAATTGCGCCAGTTAACTACACTGACAAAATCGGACACAGTTTTGATGCCACAATTATCTGCCCCTTCAATAATTCATAGTCCGATTGCGCCAGAGATAGCTCATTAGCAAGTTCCCCTGTCTTCTCCCACTCTGTAGCCAACACATGCCATACTGAAAAGATGGTATATTGGCTTTCACGGCCGGTGAATTAAAACTCAGCAATTCTTTCATGTACTTGAATTTCTAGTGAACACATATTGTCATACATTCTGTTTTGTATTACCGTGTATTTTACTTGCGACAAAATACTTTTTCTTTTTTACAGTAACAGACAGAATATGTATTTTTACATTTATAAATTTAAATTTTTGTAAAACAAATGTCATTATGATCAAATATGTAAAATATTCAACAATGAAATGTGGCGATATGATAGCTAAGGTTCTAATTCATGGACATACTTAGCCTACTTTTCACATTTTGCAAAAATGAGGAAAAAGTAGACTTATGAGATCGGGCAAATGTGTGTCTGTCTGTCCTTCTGTCTGTCTGGCTGTGTGTGTGCCCCCCCCCCCCCTATCAACTCCTAAACGGCTGCAGCATTCGAAACAAAATTTGGTAGGAGTAAAGATCTATACCTGAATATTTCACGTCCATATTTGAAAATGATGTAAGTGCTACCAACTGCTGAAAAATCGCAATTGAAATTTGAGCTCCACGTTGGATATCTTGGAAGGTATGAATGGGAGCTATTTCAAAATTGGCACACGTATAGATAATAATATTGCAGTTTGATTTCCAAGAGGCCATACATGGCAGTGTTGCCAAAATGATTATAAGCCTGCTGATAGGTCCAAATTTTAAATGCATATAACTTCTACACTATCAATTGGATTTCAACCAAATTTCGTGTGTGCTATGTGTACCATAACAGATATGACTATGCCGATTCTTAACAGTAACCAGGGCTGCCAAATGTTAATAAATACTGTCTCTATTTTTGTTACCCTAATATCAATATATCAGAAAGTATGCAAGTCAATAGCTCTAAACTTTGCACACGTATAGTTCCTGGCATTCTAGATTAATTTGGAGTAACTAATATAGGCCTACGCCAGTGCTGCCAACATGATTCTAAGCCTGCTGATAGGTCAAATTTCCAAATACATGTTACTTCTATACCAACAAATGGATTTCATTCAAAATTGGCACAATATGAGATCATAATATTTCAGATTATTTCTGACCAACACATGCATGACATTGTTGCCAACATGATTTTACGCGCGCTGATAAATCCAAGGTCTAACTGCATGTAACGTGCGTGCTATCCATTGGACTTCAACCAAATTTTGTATTCTGTACCTTAAGAGATGCAACTAGCAATAGCCTATATTCAGTCACCAGGGCTGCCAACTATACTGCTCTATTAGGCTACATTATACCAGGTATATTACGAACTAATTAGAAATTTCAATATTACCAAATTAATTTCTTCATTATTCTAGATAGGTCCACATAGATTGTCAAGAATTTTAAATTTCAAGAAAAGTAGGCTCTTTAGTTCGTCACGGAACTTCTTGTTAGTTGTGTATAAGCAACGGGGAGGAATATGTATTTACACAAAATCCTAGCCCTACTGATAACCAAGATGTCCCAAGTCTGTAAATTGAATTAACATTACCACCACCACCACCACCACCACCACCACCACCACACGCGAATCTCCGTTCTTCGGACTTGCTGCAGCACCCCATCACGATCGTGGTGGGCGAATTAACGCGCACAGCTACGCCGCGGGGTATTCCCGTTTCAACGGGCTCGGGGGTTGAAATGCGATCTATTTCCTTGATATGCGACTTTTTAGCCTACTTTTCACATTTTGCAAAAATGAGGAAAAAGTTGACTTATGAGATCGCGCAAATGTGTGTCTGTCTGGCCTTCTGTCTGTCTGTCTGTCTGTCTGTCTATCTAGCTGTGTGTATGTGTGTGTGTGTGTGTGTGTGTGTGTGTGTGTGTGTGTGTCCCCGCCCCTATCAACTTCTAAACGGCAGCAGCAATCGAAACAAAATTTGGTAGGAGTAAAGATCGATACCTGGGGAGCGTGATGGCGCAGTGGCTTAGCTGCTCGTCTTTCACCCGGACGGCCGGGGTTCGAATCCCGATGACAGCGGGGTGGAATTTTCACCTGAAAAGTCACGTGGCGTCAGGAAGGGCATCCGGCCTTAAATCCCCGGCCAAAACCAAAATGAGCCTGGTTGGCTAAGGCGACCCCAATTAATTGGGAAATGCCGAAGAAATAGATAGATAAAGATCTATACCTGAATATCTCATGGCCATATTTGAAAATGATGTCAGTGCTAACAACTGCTAAAAAATCGCAATTGAGATTTGAGTTCCATGTTGGATATCTTGGAAGGTATGAATGAGAGCTATTTCAAAATTGGCACAAGTATAGATAATAATATTGCAATTTAATTTCCAGGAGGCCATACATGGCAGTGTTGCCAAAATGATAAGATTGCTGATATGTCCAAATTGTACATGCATATAACTTCTACACTATCAATTGCGTTTCAACCAAATTTCGTATGTGCTATGTGTACATAAACAGATATGACAGCGTATTCTTAAGAGCCACCAGGGCTGCCAACTGTTAATAAATGCTCTCAATTTTTTAAATCCAAATGCCAATATATCATAAAGTATGCAGCCGACAGCTTTAAACTATGCACACGTATAGTACCTGACATTCTATATTAATTTGGAGTAACTTATATATGTCAGTGCTACCAACAATATTCTAAGCCTGCTGAGAGGTCCAACTTTAAATACATGTAACTTCTATAAGTTACTATCATTTGGATTTCAACCAAATTTCGTGTGTGCTATGTGTACCATAACAGATATGACTATGCCGATTCTTGAGAGCCAGCAGGGCTGCCAACTGTTAATAAATGCTCTCATTTTTTAAATCCAAATACCCATATATCAGAAAGTATGCAAGTCGACAGCTTTAAACTATGCACACGTATAGTACCTGGCATTCTAGATAAATTTGGAGTAACTAATATAGGCCTACGCCAGTGCTGCCAACATGATTCTAAGCCGCTGATAGGTCCAATTTTAAAATTCACGTAACTTCTATACTAACGAATGGATTTCACTCAAAATTGACACACCAATAGATCATATTATTTCAGATTATTTCTGACCAATACATGTATGTCATTGTTGCCAACATTATTTTACGCGCGCTGTTAGAACCAATGTTTAACTGCATGTAACGTCCATGCTATCCACTGGACTTCAACCAAATTTTGTATTATGTACCTTAAGAGATGGAACTAAGAATATATTCAGTTACCAGGGCTACCAACTGTAGTTCTCTATTAGGCTACATTATGGCAGGTATACAGTATTTCGAACTAATTAGAAATTTCGATATTACCGACTTAATTTCGTCATTATCCTAGATAGATCCATATAGATTAATAATTGGCATGAATCTTAAATTTTAAGAAAAGGAGGCTCTTTAGTTCGTCACGGAACTTCTTGTTAATGACCACATGCCCTTCTCGACGCCATCTCACGAGAGGAAATAATATGAATGAAACTCGGCAAGGAGCTGAAAGGAAGCGGCCGAGGTCTGTTTAATAATAATTATAATAACAATCCAAAGGATTTCCTAATGGAGTACAAATAGGCAGACCTCGGAATAACATCAATATTGATTACCTTGCTTTTGCCGATGACCTCGCTTTGTTTGCTTCCTCTTCAGAAATAGCCATTCAACAAGTAAATTACTTACATGATTGTGCAACCAAAATAGGACTCAAGATATCTTACACTAAAACTCAATTCATCTCTAATATAAAAGAAGCTCCAGCTAATCCTCAAACCACCCACAGCCAGATCTTAAAAGTTCAAAAGTTTAAATATCTTGGTGAGTGCATCGAACCAAATAATTCTGAAAAGTCTCAACACGAGTCAATAAATTCGAAACAGCCTTCCGCCTCAAACTCCTATGTAGCCTACAATAGAAAATCCATCTCTAGGAATGCAATGTTAAGACACTATCAAACTGATTAGGCCGGAAGCACTGTATGCATCGGAATGCCTAACAAACTGCGCAGCTGGACCGATTGACAGACTTGAAGTTCAGGAAAGAAAGATCATTAGGAAAATTCTTGGTCCTAAGTTCAAAGATGGAGGTTACGAGCTCTAGAGTAATTCAGAAATATACTCCCACACTGACAAGATCTCAAGTGCAGTGCTGGAACACCCATTAGGCCCGAATAGGCCCAGGCCTAGGGCCCCCAATCATCTGGGGCCCCCAAGCAATTTCTAATTTAGTTCAATTTTAATCCGAAGATTTAGAAAAATATTATCCGGAGCTGAGACAGTTCCAGCATTATATTAAATTACTGAGTTCACTCATTCTGAACTTTACGAAATTCTTATTCAAGACAAGCTTGAGTCTGTTTTTCTGAACGTTGAAATTGCTTTTCGCATTTTCCTGTCCCTCATGGTAACGAATTGTTCTGCGGAGCGCTCGTTTTCAAAATTGAAACGAATCAAAAGTGCGCTAAGAAGTATCATGTCACAGGAACGATTAGACATGCTAAGTTTAAAATGTATATCGAGTCAGATGTTCTGCGGGAAATTGATTTTGATGACATTGTAGAAGAGTTCATTGACCGAAAAAAAAAACAGAAAAAAATTGATTACTTTTTACAGAAGTAAAAAATAGTATGATTTGTTAAATTGTTCATCAAATCATCTGAAATGTTTTCAAATAACGATGATCGTTTCAATTGAAATGTATGTATATGAGATTTAATAAAAAGTGTATTATTCATCTTGAGAGAAAGAACTCATGTATATACTTCATTAAATGTACAGGTGCTAAAAATAAAAATTTGAAAAAAATAAAGGGGCCCCAAAAATCTGATGGGACTTGGGCCTCATTTTACCTTAATCCGGCACTGCTCAAGTGTAATCCGGTAACGGAGAATAACATTCTATGCCCACTTCCTCAGAATGCCAGTTAGTATATTCTCCAACCGTTTATTATCATACTTCCGACCTTTGAAAGTAATGCCTCTTTGACTGGTGGAAGTGGATAAGGATTTGTTCAAGTTTTAAATGTCAGATATCTTGCTCAGAACCCCATTGAAACAAAAACTCCGCCAGGTTCATCAAAAGAAAGTAAAACCCAGCAAGAGATATGTTCACTCGGATGAATGGAAGAAATCCCATTCCGAAAGGATGAAGGCGTGGTGGGCTAACAAGAAGAAAAACAGTTGAGATCTCGCAGTCCTTAGTGGCCACAGCGATAATAGTACATTATGCAACGAGCCTATAATGGCTATAATTAAGACACGAGTATATTTATAAAACGAGCGTATGCGAGTTTTATAATTTCCATACGAGTGTCTTAATTACCGTTATAGTCGAGTTGCATACGACTGTTTATGTTCGACGATAATTATAACTTTATTATAGGTTTTAACATAAATATTCATAAATATCTGTTGAGAGTCAGCCACTTGAATTTTGTGATCGGAGAGCGAGCGCTGGGTATGATATCTCTGTCTTTCAAGATCTCTGATCGACCGACGCATGCGCTCTGTGTGCTTGCAATGCCATATTATGCAGGCCATATGTTGACATCTGCCGTCCCTCAGTAATATTGTCACCGGAGTCGTTTGAAGGCAATGCGCTGTGTAGAAATTAGGGTTGGTGATATTAAGGTACAGTGCTATTTCTTGTCTCATATTCGCCAGTTTACTTACGCGAACATATGGACGGTGCGTATTCCATGTCTGTAATTTATTATAGTTCGATGTTGTGTTTATGTCCGATATGTTGGATTTTGAGCGCATGCGCGAAGGTATTGTTACCTAATTGGTCAATGAACGAGCTCTGATTGGCTGGAGAAACTGTATCGTAATGAAAAACTGTGTTATAATGACCATCATTATGATACAGTTTTCTGACACATAATAGTGAGGGTCGAACATAAAAGTAAGTAAAGTATTATTATTATTAATAATAATAATAATAATAATAATAATAATAATAATAGGCTATAATGAATCCATTTTATGGGTACGTGGCCTGAATGACGTCATCACAATTAACCAACCACATTTTTACTGTTATCCAAGAGATATGAGATATAAAAACAAGATGTTCAGTAAAGAACATATAGCCTACTTTCTCCTAAATGCATGGGTATTGTTATAACTCTCTGTCCTTTTCAAGGAGTATAATTGAATGTTGGTTGTAGTAGCTTGTTGAAATACAACGTGCTATAGGGATATTAAACATGAATATGAGGTGCCCTTTGCTAGTGCTACCTCTGTAAAAAAAATTCATTCAATTCGGTTTCACCGTGTTTGAATTGATCTGGGGAATGGATTTGCACACATACATGGCCGCTATTTGCAAACTATTGGGCTGATGACCTTGTAGTCAGTCATAAGATGCTTTCCACAAAAAGGCATGTTGTTGCAAAATCCGGTAGAGATCAAATTATTAGGATGGTCGAAATTTGATTTAAGCTTTTAACATTTGGGTGGCCGTCATTCCGTTTCCGTCAAGATGACGGCGATATAAAACATGACACTGAGGTGGCCTTTTCTAGTGCTACCTCTGTACCAAATTTCGTTCCATTCGGTTTCACCGTGTTCGAATTAATAGGGGGAATCGATTTCCACACAAAGATGGCCGCCATCCGCAAAATATTAGGCTAATGACCTATTAGATTTGTCAAAGGATGCTTCCTCCATAAAAGTATGTTGTTGCAAAATTTGGTAGAGATCGGATGGTTAGGTTAATCGTAATTTGATTTAAGCTTTGAATATTTGTGTGGCCGCCATTAAGTTTCCGTCAAGATGGCGGCGATATAAAACATGACACTGAGGTGCCCTTTGCTAGTGCTACCTCTGTACCAAATTTCATTCCATTCGGTTTCACCGTGTTCGAATTAATAGGGGTAATCAATTTTGACACAAAGATGGCCGCCATCCGCAAACTATTAGGCTAATGACCTATTAGATTTGTCAAAGGATGCTTCCTCCATAAAGGTATGTTGTTGCAAAATTTGGTAGAGATCGGATGATTAGGTTAGTCGTAATTTGATTTAAGCTTTGAACATTTGTGTGGCCGCCATTAAGTTTCCGTCAAGATGGCGGTGATATGAAACATGACACTGAGGTGCCCTTTGCAAGTGCTACCTCTGTACCATATTTCATTCCATTCGGTTTCACCGTGTTCGAATTAATAGGGGTAATCGATTTTGACACGAAGATGGCCGCCATCCACAAACTATTAGGCTAATGACCTATTAGATTTGTCAAAGGATGCTCCCTTCATAAAGGTATGTTGTTGCAAAATTTGGTAGAGATCGGATGATTAGGTTAGTCGTAATTTGATTTAAGCTTTGAACATTTGGGTGGCCGCCATTACGTTTCCGTCAAGATGGCGGCGATATAAAACATGACACTGGGGTGCCCTTTGCTAGTGCTACCTCTGTACCAAATTTCTTTCCATTCGGTTTCACCGTGTTCGAATTAATAGGGGCAATCGATTTTCACACAAAGATGGCCGCCATCCGCAAACTATTAGGCTGATGACCTATTAGGTTGGTCAAAGGATGCTGCCCCCATAAAGGTATGTTTTTGCAAAATTTGGTGGAGATCGGATGATTTGGTTAGTCGTAATTTGATTTAAGCTTTGAACATTTGTGTGGCCGCCATTACGTTTCCGTCAAGACGGCGGCGATATAAAGCATGACACTGAGGTGTCCTTTGCTAGTGCAACCTTTGTACCAAATTTCGTTCAATTTTCGCTCACCGTGTTCGAATTGATAGGGGGGGACAGACATTCAGAGTACACACACACACACACACACACACACACACAGACTCACACACATACACACACACACACACACACACACACACAGACAGACACACTATTTTTCGCCCTGTAGTGATCTCATAAGTCTACTTTCATTTTTTGCAAAAATCGAAAATAGGCTAAAAATTGCATCCTTTGTGAAGATATCCAGGAGCGTGACCTTCTTAGAAGGGAACTCCTAGAACATCAGAGTTTCCAACCAAAGCCGACGTTGAAAATTGTAAAGTCGTGGACGAAGAAGAGAAAGAAACAAAATTGTCTACGAATGAAGGAACACTGAGCCAACTTTAAATAGCCTACCAAAGAAACCAGTTGAAACGACTTGGTCCTTGGTTGGCCTAAACGAAACATAATAACATATGACATGTTAATAGGGACGCAGGTTCTCAAGATGAAAAGCACTAGTCTTAGCAGAGCGACCAGAATCTTCCTAATATTCTTCATTATATTAAACTACCAACATGGACTTGATAAACAGTATCTAAAAGGGTGTCTCAAAAATGTACTAACACTTGGAATGACTATAAAATGATTATTTATGAACATAGAGACAAGTTTAAGGGCTTCAATTATAGAAAAGACTTGTAAATAAAGACTCGATGTTCGCAAATTTTCAAATTGATCACCGTCAGTGTCCAGGAGTTCGACAAACCGTCACAAACGCACCGCATTGCTCGCGTAAGAGATAAATTTGAAGCAGATGGAACCGTTCACAACGTCAACAAGAAACGTTATGGACGACCACGGACATCCACCAGTCCTAGAAAAGAAGAACAGGTGCAGGAAGCCTTCACTCGATCCCCACCGAAATCACTAAGACAAACGGCTCGAGAGAAACACATCTCAAAAGATAGCGTACATCGCATCATGAAGCGTCTGCGCTGGAAATCCAACATTCCAACACGAAATTGGAAATTGACAGACAATGTCACGAAATTCCAAATGAACTTTGTCGCAATGTTTGCGAATCCATTGCTTCGCGTTATCAGCTTTGTCTGGACACTGACGGTCATCAATTTGAACATTTGCAAACATGAGTCTTTAATTACACGTCTCCTCTATAATTGAAGCCCTTAAACTTGTCTCTGTGTTCATAAATAACCATTTTATAGTCATTCAAAGTGTTAGTACATTTTTTTGAGATACCATGTATACATGTAGATGGACGGTCAACATTTCTACCACAAATAACGCCATTCACTGTAAACTCTCGCGGAATAATGAAGAGTTTGCACACAGAAGGAGCTGAACGTATCTGATACTCACGAGCAGGCTCGTCATATCTACTATGGAGATGTATCACCATACATGGGACATCAGGCACGACTTCGACCTTCACTACCGTAAAAGCAATGGATTCTATATCTCTGTCATTAAAATGATGTACGGTCGCTCTGCTTAAGATACTGATATAGACCTACTGTACGTTTTAAGAAGATTTCCATAATTTAGCGGCTTCGGTGGCGTGGTCGGTAGCATGCTGAACTGTTGTGCCCAAGATAGCGGGTTCAAACCCGGCCGAAGTCGTTGGAATTTTTAAGAGCGTTAAAATCCTCCAGCAAGCCTTCCTTCGGAGGGGGAGTAAAGCCGGCGGTCCCATGTCATAGATTTATGGAATGTAGAAGATCCTTCCACAGAATAAACTTGTGTGAAGCTAAATTTGTACGTTAGATTTCGTTGGAACGCTCTATCAAAGTTCCAACGGTCACCACTAGGTATCATTGACATCTGGTAGCAAAAGTTGGAACTACTTGATATTGAATGGAACTTGTAGCTCACCCTATGGGTGTCCGCTTGAAGCAGCTACAGCCTCTGGCAAAGCCATACGCTAAATAAATTAACAATTTAACTCCATAATTTTAAATCAAACTTATTGAAATTATTTTAGTGGTTAACTAGATTGAACATAAAGGCAGGTATGTCAACAGAATGGTTAATTTACAATTTAAAGGGTGTCTTAAAACTTTTTTTTTGTAAAAATAAAAATAAAAAACACATTTTTTGAGATCTACTAGCAACTACCACAGTGAACTTATTTCAATCTTTCCTTTACGTAACTGCTAACATTAGTGCTTTTGGATATCCCCCACTAATTCTTTTAGTTCATCGTTATTACACCAAGAAATATAAACATTCTTTCAAAAATGCAAAATTTCAAAAATATTCTTTTCCCTTTCTTCATATTCTTTTTTTGAATGAGGACATTTTTTGTCAGTTTTAGTACAGGGCAATTCTATTTTAATGATTTTTATTTTGTGACCACCTTAAGGTTGATATTTGAGCCTATAAAGAAACAAGTAGTTCCGTGAAGAACCATACGGACTATTTTCAAATATCCTACTCATGTGAATCGCCTCTATCAATATACACAATTTCAGTTTGATTGCTGTAATAGATTCGTAGATATTGAGAACCGTCTAAATATTTCGGATGGTCGCCATGTTGGATTTTTATATATAGGCCTTAAGAGTTATGTACTATTACATGAAGATTATTGTGTAGGTGTTTTAATCAAACTTCAATCGCATGATTAGGACACATGCAATAAATCTCGGTCAGCCGCCATCTTGTGGTTATGAAAATAATTTAAATGAATTAGATGCCAGTGGATTAAAATTTATATAAGCATATACCGTACCAAGTTTCACTGCACTCGGATGGTTAAAATCGCGAGAAAAGTCTATTTAAATGTTTCAACTTCGCTTGGCCACCATGTTCGTCTTGTACTTGACAGTTATATAGATGAACTTCTAGTAGTGTCCTTTATGGCCTTACCAAATTTTAGGGTGATATCGGTAGTAGTTTCGGAGATAGCCGGCGTTTTTTTTAAATAACCGGATGGTCTTCCTGATTGAGTTTATTAAGGAGTAAATAACAGATAAAATTAATGAAGATGAATGGAACTGGGCAAATGTCTTGAGTCCCCTCCCTGGTGTAGTGACTAGCGTTCTTGTCTGTCATCCCGGAAGTCCGATTCGATTACAGGCTCTACCAAGAAATCTAATTCAGGTGTGATGGCTGAGCGAGGTTCACTCAGCCTCGTGAGGCAAAACTGAGAAGAAGTGGGTCTGATTCCCATGTCAACCATCCTGGTAGTGATTTTCCGTGGTTTCCCCACTTCTATTCCAGGCGAATACCCGGATGGTTCCTAACTAAGGCCACGGTAGCCTACTTCCTAATCCTCACCTCAATTACAAATACACACACTACAATACAGGCATCACAATAACACAGGGTATCAGACAAAAATTCCACACCCACACATATACACGGGGCTAAATGACCACGATGCCCAAGACCTTCAAATGAAACAACAACAACAAATGTCTGGAAGTAAGCGGCTGTGGCTTATCAGGAATTAATGCTGCATTAATATATAATTATTTCCAGAATGGCCGACTGAGTCTGTCAATTTCGCCGACAGCCTGGCTCCATGGGTAGAGTTCTCCGTGGATAAACAAAACGTTATCCGCATCCGCACGACTGTTATCCGCATCCGCCCCGCATCCGCACGACTGTTATCCGCATCCGCCCCGCATCCGCACGACTGTTATCCGCATCCGCCCCGCATCCGCACGACTGTTATCCGCATCCGCCCCGCATCCGCACGACTGTTATCCGCATCCACCCCGCATCCACACGACTGTTATCCGCATCCGCCCCGCATCCGCACGACTGTTATCCGCATCCACCCCGCATCCGCACGACTGTTATCCGCATCCGCCCCGCATCCGCACGACTGTTATCCGCATCCACACGACTGTTATCCGCATCCACCCCGCAACCGCACGACTGTTATCCGCATCCACCTCACATCCGCACGACTGTTATCCGCATCCGCCCCGCATCCGCACGACTGTTATCCGCATCCACCCCGCATCCGCACGACTGTTATCCGCATCCGCCTCGCATCCGCACGACTGTTATCCGCATCCGCCTCGCATCCGCACGACTGTTATCCGCATCCACCTCACATCCGCACGACTGTTATCCGCATCCGCATGACTGTTATCCGCATCCGCCCCGCATCCGCACGACTGTTATCCGCATCCACCTCACATCCGCACGACTGTTATCCGCATCCACCTCACATCCGCACGACTGTTATCCGCATCCACCCCGCATCCGCACGACTGTTATCCGCATCCACCTCACAACCGCACGACTGTTATCCGCATCCACACGACTGTTATCCACATCCACCCCGCAACCGCACGACTGTTATCCGCATCCACCTCGCATCCGCACGACTGTTATCCGCATCCGCCCCGCATCCGCACGACTGTTATCCGCATCCACCTCACATCCGCACGACTGTTATCCGCATCCACCTCACATCCGCACGACTGTTATCCGCATCCGCCCCGCATCCGCACGACTGTTATCCGCATCCACCTCACATCCGCACGACTGTTATCCGCATCCACCTCACATCCGCACGACTGTTATCCGCATCCGCCCCGCATCCGCACGACTGTTATCCGCATCCACCTCACATCCGCACGACTGTTATCCGCATCCACCCCGCATCCGCACGACTGTTATCCGCATCCACCTCACAACCGCACGACTGTTATCCGCATCCACACGACTGTTATCCACATCCACCCCGCAACCGCACGACTGTTATCCGCATCCACCCCGCAACCGCACGACTGTAATCCGCATCCACCTCACATCCGCACGACTGTTATCCGCATCCACCCCGCAACCGCACGACTGTTATCCGCATCCACCCCGCAACCGCACGACTGTTATCCGCATCCACCTCACATCCGCACGACTGTTATCCACATCCACCCCGCAACCGCACGACTGTTATCCGCATCCACCCCGCAACCGCACGACTGTTATCCGCATCCACCCCGCAACTGCACGACTGTTATCCGCATCCACCTCACATCCGCACTACTGTTATCCGCATCAACCCCGCAACCGCACGACTGTTATCCGCATCCACCTCACATCCGCACGACTGTTATCCGCATCCACCTCACATCCGCACGACTGTTATCCGCATCCACACGACTGTTATCCGCATCCACCTCACATCCGCACGACTGTTATCCGCATCCACACGACTGTTATCCGCATCCACCCCGCAACCGCACGACTGTTATCCGCATCCACCTCACATCCGCACTACTGTTATCCGCATCCACATGACTGTTATCCGCATCCACCCCGCATCCGCACGACTGTTATCCGCATCCGCCCCGCAACCGCTTGACAGTTATCCGAATCCGCCCCGCAACCGCTTGACTGTTATCCGAATCCACTGGCATCACAATAATATCTTTTTAAATAATTAGATAAGGTATTAAAGCAACACATTTAGACATTTGAGGAGAAAGTCGTTCCCTTAGGGATGTCATGTAAAACCCCTGGCACTATAGCCCTTGAAGGGCCTAGGCCTACCAAGCGACCGCTGCCCAGCCATTTGGCCTGCAGAAATTGGGGTGACGCGTGGGCAGGGTATTGGATCCCCTCGGCCGTTAATCTTGGGTTTCGTGACCGGGGCGCTGCCTCACTGTCAGACAGCTACTCAATTGTCCTCACGAGGCTGAGTGCACCCCGTTCCAGCCCTCACGTCAGTTTCTAAAATCCCTGACGGAGCCGGAAATCTAACCAGGGGCCTCCGGGTGAGAGGCAGGCACGCTACCCCAACACCACGGGGCCGTCTGTATGCCATGTGATTTGTTTAAAATGAATGTTATACAGACAGAATTGCAACCCTTTTCAGTTCGGAGTGTTAATTATGTTTAATGACATAGAATTTGAATGACATTAGCTTAAATCATCATCTTACATTTGTCATGAAGAACAAACATACCAGAAAAATATGTCATTAACATCCGGGTCATAGCAATAATATTGAACAAGTTGGGATATTATTCTAAAAACTGTCAGCAAATTTACTCCTAACATTATCCGCTATCCACACAGCATCCTCATCCGCGCATGGCTTTCTTTACCCATGGCTTTGCGTGCTGCAACTGTCGCAAGCCACGGCGAATCCACGCTTGAGCTACGCGCAGCGCTGGGGCGTTGACCAGCATGGATCTTAACCAGCACTCAACTCACCGGAAGGCGATTGTAGGGAGCGTGCTTCCGGTGCAGCCCGTGAGCACGACGACTGTTCAGGTGTGCACATCTGAGGCTGCTCGCTCCAGGCAGCTTCGAGCACCTCATGAGCATCATGTGATTTGATTGTTGAATTATTCAAGCGAATAGGGTGTGATAGCTGTCAGCCTCGCATGCTGCTAGCTCATCGGATACCATGTAGTCTGAAAATTCACAGCCTGCTTTCAGTCGACCGACTGGGTCAGGGATGGCATGAATGCAGCCCCCCCCCCATCTAGCGGCGAGGATGTGAACTATGCCAGCTGCCGAAACCTGTCTCACTCCTCTAGAGCAATGATGAAATGAAATGATTGTGGAGAGTGTTGCTGGAATGAAATTGTGACAGGGAAAACCGGACTACCCGGAGAAAAACCGCTCCGCTTTGTCCAGCACAAATCTCACATGGAGTGACCGGGATTTAAAACTCGGACCCAGCGGTGAGAGGCCGGCGTGCTGTCGCCAAAGTCACGGAGGCTTCGGATACCATGTAGTCTATACTATCAAATTATTTGGAAGCTACCGACAGCAGTGGCTACGCTGGCTAAAGCGCAGCGTTAGGTCATGGGGCCAAGCTCTCTGCCACCGTCGGCCGTCCTTGAAATGGTTTTCCATGGTTACCCCATTTATAACACCAGGCAAATGCTGGGACGGTACCTTCTGACAGGCCTCGACTACTTCCTTCCACATCCTTGCCCTCACCTTCAACCATTCAATCTCTCATCCCGACGCCCACGGGCGTCGAGTAGAAAGACCGCGCACTCGGCCTCTCAGGAGGCCACACGACAAAAAGAAATGGAAGCTAAGGATATCTCTGAATACTCGTCGAAAGAATGAGAGGGGGCAGGTAACCTTGATGTTCCGCTTCTTAAAGCATTACCCACGATTACGAAAATATCAGGAGGAAAGCTGCCGAAAATTTGCATCACCCAGTATGTAATAATAATAATAATAATAATATATGGTTTAAAGGAAGTTTCGGTCATCCCAATAGTCGTTTCTGTGAATGATTTAGTTACCTGGATCGCGGACGATGAGGAGTGTTGTGGGGGGGTTCCCGGTCCATAGGTAATAACAGAACCAATTACATTGGTCGGCGACTCACTGATTCCGTCATTCGCAACACCACAGTGGTTTAGGCAACGGCCCAATGTTAGCAGTATTGGAACAGACAGGAATTCCAGTGAACACGGCGGGCTGTTAACAGGCCCTTCTCTTTCCGCCTCCCGCGTCACCTCATCCCGCAAGTTTACATTGTAATGACTAGGCGAAGCGTATCCCTCCATAAATTATTCTGCTAAGGTCCCATTTCAGTTTTGTACCGAACATAAGGTCCCATTAACACCAACCTACACATATGGGATACCTACAGGTTCAGCATAACCCAATGCGTAAGCGAAACGCACTCACTTACTCTTTAAATGCCTCACAATTAAATAAATACCTTAAAACATGTATATTTACAATGAAATAATGAAAGAATGCAACACGGTAACCATGGTAACAGAATCTCACAGGTCCATCTGACGCAATGCAATTCCAATTATTACATTACTGTGAAAGTTTCCAGGCGGTTATAAGGTTATCGCTGAACCAAATTAAGCTGTAAAATTCATCAATACATACAATATAATGCGCTTAAGCGGGTCAAGGGGCAGTCAAGAATTGTTTCACGCAATTTTCACGTGTGAATGTGGTACGAAAGGTCTTTTTCACCCGACTATAAAGGGTCTCCGAAAACCACATTTAAAGGCCCTTAAATTAACAGTGTCTGTGATATTCCCAGAAAACTAACTTCGCTCTGATATACCTATGAAAGAATGACAAACCCCAACCACTGCACCAGTAGCTGAATTGATAAAGTCTGATCATTCATACCAAGGATAAATCAGTCATAGCATTCATGATTGAGATTTTGCTAAGTGTACTCTTTACAACTAGAATATTCGCGGGCGAAGCCGCGACGGGTAATGCTAGTTTACCTATTCACGTAATACAAATTTTCAGTGGCGGCTTCAGTGGTGAGTTGGTAGAATGCTCAGCTTCTATGCCAAAGGTCGCGGGTTCAAACTCGGCCGAAGTCGTCGGATTTTTTAAGAGCGTTAAAATCCCTCAGTAAACCTTCCTTTGGAGGGGAAGTAAATCTGGTGGGCCCATGTCATAGATTTATGGTATGTAAAAGAACCTTCCACTACCAAAACTTGTATGAAGCAAAATTTGTAGGTTAGGTTTGATTCATGCTCTTGATTTCCAACGTTCGTCACCAGGCGCTGGTTGCGATGACATCTAGTAGTAGCCAAGTTCACAGCTAGGTATCATGGACGGTAGAATTTGTTAGCGAAAGTAGGAACTACTTGAAATTATCGCCTTCAGTCCTTACTTGAATAAAAAACAGATAACACACAATAATACAGTCACGACAATTAACACCGGTTATCATACAGATTCTACACACACCCGAAGTAGCCTACACTGGACTTAATGACCGCGATGTCGCAGCCCCTAAACTAAGGAACCAACCAACTACTCGTTATTAAATACGGTTTTCACTGTTTCTAAGCATCTGAACTCCGATGCATGAATCCCAATATAACTGAATCTGACTGAATCCTCACGAAGGGACTTAGCCTATCAAGCGACCGCTACCCAGCCATTTGGCCTACAGATTTCGGGATGACGCATTGTCAGCGCATCGGATGCCCTCTGCTTGGTTTTCGTGACCGGGGCGCTGCCTCACTGTCAGACCGCTACACAATTGTCCTCACAAGGCAGAGCGCACACCGTTCCAGCCCTCACGTCACTTTCTAAAATCTTTGACTAGTCAGGAATCTAACCTGGGGTTGAAGGGCATGCGCTCTACCCCAACACGATGCCGGCAAAACTCGTAGAAGACTTCCCTTTAAATGTAAATGCACGCAGTGTCCTTCTCTGGTGTGTATAGAAGTAGGTGAAATAGTTGTAACACATTAGACATTACCTTTCAAAATGAGAACAGCAGGTTAATAAGATAAGTTTTCTTCACCGCATTCTTTTATCTAATTAAATACATCGTATGAGAATGAGATCAAGCCTTGCGAGGTACAGTATAATAGTGACAGAAGACTTGAAATGTTCATCTTGATAGGCCTACTCTGCCAGTACGTAATAGCGCGAACGTTGTTGACATTCCACTGGTATGATTGCTGTAATTAAACCTACTGCTTAATACGACGATCGCACGCCATTGCGACAAAAAAGATAATTAAGTTTATGTTCACGGTCCACAACTTGGCAAATTAGATACAACATGCGAACACCATCACCTGATGAAGTCTCTCTGTCCAATCAGGAACGTGTATGAAGAGCAGGCTTACGGCCCCAGCACATCCTACACGCCAATCGCTAGCAGTGCGGACCCAGGAACCCCTTTAGGGAGGGTGCATTGAAAGTACTAACCTCATTCATAAATAATATCCAATGGTAATTCTTAAGTTTAACCTAGAGCATTATTATGAAAATGAAAATCCACAGCCTGGTAGTCGACCGACCGGGTCAAGGGATGAAATGGATGAAGTCCCCCATCTAGCGGCGAGGATAGGAACTGTGCCAGCTGCCGGCTAGATGGGGGACTTCATCCATTCCATTCCCTGACCCTGGGGCGTGGTGGCGCAGCGGTCAAGCTGTTGGCCTCTCACCACGGCAGACCGGGTTCGATTCCCGGTCATTGCATGTGAGATTTTCAAAGTGAAATGCCATGTCCTGTGGTTCGGATTCCACGTAACAAGGAGGTCCCGTGGCTCATGATCTCGCGATTAACGGTCACGTAAAACTACAAGCTTCCTTTTATTCCCTGACCCGGTCGGTCGACTGGAAGCAGGCTGTGGATTTTCATTTCATACGCTTTCAGCCGTTATTCCCCAACAAGATAGAGACCTAGCAGTGCCAATCTGACAGGATGTAGCATCAATTAAAGCAGTTCTAGCAGCATGCGATGTTAAGAACAATGCAGACGGTTGGGTCCGCCTGCGTGCATACTTCATCTGGGGCAGACAAGGAAATACGCAACAACAAGCACGCTTTATAACGCTCCTCAAGTAACTCAGCTAATTGGATTCCGCGAAAACAAAACAAGGCCCAGGCGAACATTTGATTGATATTCCAACAGGGAATTCTCTGATGACTCTTTCAAGTTGGAGATTATTACCTACAGTACATTCCTTCTACAGTAGACTAACTCTTCATCAAAACTGTCAGCCAAAGGGCGAACATCGCAATGCAAGAGCAAAGTAGTCGTTAATTAATTTTAGGTGCAAGGGGCATCTTGGTCATCAGCTCCGAGTATTTGGAGGTAGGCGTTGGATTTATCTAGTCTAGTGTTTCTGTGGTGACTATAGGAGTGTAATAATAATAATAATAATAATAATAATAATAATAATAATGGCTGCCGGAATTTTGCCATAGGAACGTGTTTGAGATAACTTCCATTCGTTACCATGGTGGTGTATTCAAGCGGCAGAAAATAGTAGAACTCAATTTTTCTTTCAAGTTTCTATGAACTACTCCGGCATCGATACTTCCACGTAGGAAAAAGCAGCAAATGTTTTACTAAACTTTTAATACCATAGAAGAAATCGCAAACAAAATACTGATATGTTTATTGGATTAGAATTTATTTCGGTGCAACAACTTTGTATACTTATAATTTACAAGTTGAATAGTGCACCGTTTTAAAGAGATAGGATGGTAGGATTATCAGCGAGTTACCACTAAAAAAGAAACATTGATATGAGCGTGGAAGATTTGTTATTTGAGTCCCTCAGCTAATCTTTTCATCTCTACATAGCTACCACACCTCACATCTGAGCCAACCTGTTTTACATATTCTAACCTTGGTGTACCCCTACAGTTCTTTTCCTCGATCCTTCCTTCCATAACTAAGTTTGCTATTCCTGTGTGCCTTAGTATGTGTCTTACCAACCCATGTGGCAGTCGCCAGAAACATGATAATTGTTGTTTTAAGGGGCCTAACATTTAGGTTATCGGCCCCTAATGGTCTGGGCGATAGCGAAAATAACAATGAAATTGAACCAGAACGAAGATTAAGTGAGACGGAAAATACTTACATAAATGATATCAAATTGAAACTAATCACAAAATGGAGAGCGGTAATACTTACAAAAGGGAATTTAGAACGAAAATACTCACAAAAGGAATAGATTGAAAAATACGCACAAAATGTAGGTTAGGTTCAAAATACGTACAAAATGCAAAGTAGAATCGAAATACTTTCAAAATGCTACTGAAATTCAAAATACTTACGAAATGCAAATGAGATTGAAAATACGTACAAGATGCAATTGGGTTCAAAATACTTACAAAATGCAACTGAAATTGAAAATACACAAAGCATCTCAGATTGAAAAACGCACTTTTCAGATCCAAAATACTCACAAAGTGCAATTGAGAATCAAATTCAAAATGCTTACAAAATGTAATTGAAATTGAAAATGCTTACAAAATGTATGGTAGATTCAAACTAATCATTTGGATTGACAATTCTTTCAAAATGCAATTTAGATTGAAAATACAGTACTTACTTAGATTCAAAATACCCACAAAATGCAATTGAGAATCAAAAACTTGCAAACTGCCCACCATACAAAATGCAATTTAGATTTAAAATTCTTGCGAAATGTGGTTTAGGTTGAAAATACTTACAAAATGCAATTGAAATTCAAAATACTCACAAAAGTCCCAGACCCTATATTGAAAGACTTACTAAAAAGCAATTTAGATTGTCAGTCTTTACAAAATGCAATTGAGGTTAAAACACTCGTAAAATCGAATTTAGGGGCAGATGACCTCGTAGTTCCGCCCCTTAAAACAACAATAACTAACTAACTAACTAAAATCGAATTTAGATCGACAAAACTTACACAATGCAACGTAGATTGAAAATACCTACACAGTGGAGTGTAGATGAAAAAATTAATAAAAAAGGGGGGGGGGGCGGCTAAAGGGAATTTAGATACACGGGGAGCCAAGTAACAAAATCAGTGCGGTAATCTTAAAGAGAAATGGAAATATAATGAAAAGAAAACAAAGAGGTCTGACCCCTCGCAGGAGGGATCAGGAAAGATGGGACAAGGGCCAATTAAGGCGGGAAAGACTCCCTAGGCCTCGGATACCCTAACACCGTCGGGGTAGGAAAAGAACAAGAGTTGACCAAGGAAGGTCGACAGAAAAGAAGACAGAGAGGAGCTCGGCACAAGTAAGTGGAAGCAATGCCGGACTCAGCTGGGGGCCAGAAACATCTCTCCTTTCCCACTCGTCTTAATACCTCTGCATTTGTACCCATCTGATCATCATACCCGTGAACACAACATTTCAAATGCGTATATTCCCCTCTTTTCTGCTACCCAACTTCCATAGAGTGCCACGCTCCAGACAAAGGCCTTAAAAAAATGACTTTCTAATACCTAAATCTATATTTGATTTCAACATACCGTATTTTCTGTAGAAATGCTTCCCTTATCTGAGCCTACCTACCTTTTATATCCTCTTTGCTTCGTCCATCACTGCTTATTTTGCCTCCGAAGTAACAGAAGTCTCCACTTCCTCTGGCTTTTCACCTGCCAAATTGTCGTCCATAGGAATATCTGATTTCGGCATATCATTACTTTTGGTTTGCATTTATTGATTTTCATCGTGAATTCTTTCCTCAAGACGGAGACCATACCATTTCAAACTCATTCAAATCCTTTGGTAAATCGGTTAAGATGATTTTGTAACTTCAAATCACCTATTTTTTTGGTCAGCTATTAACAGCTCTTTTATTTTGCTACGTTTTGGATTATATACAGAACTGATATACTAAAACAGGGTGTAATGATAACAGTATTTTAAATGGAAATATAACAACAACAACCACCACCACAGCTGCATGGACAGAAGAAAAGAAAAATAATAATTAATCCTTGTGAAAGTCGACCTTCAGTAATTCTACTGATACAGTAGAATTTACCAGTAGCAGATCGTGTTACATTCTTAGGGAGGATTTTTAGGATATTTTATAACCTAATCGTTCTTAAAATGTGGGCCAACCCTGTTCAAGACTCACGGAACACAAATAATAAATGAATACTTAGAAACACAAGTCAAACAATTTAATTTAGAAGTTTATTTATTTATCGTATGGCTTTTAGTGCTGGGAGTGTCCGAGGACATGTTCGGCTCGCCAGAGGTTTTAGCTGTTTCTAGCGGACACCCATAGAGTGAGCTACAAGTTCCGTTCAATTTCAAGTAGTTCCAACTTTCGCTACCAGATGTCAATGATACCTAGTGGTGAACCGTGGATCTTTGATAGAGCGCTCCAACGAATTCTAACCTAGAAATTTAGCTACACACAAGTTTAGTCTGTGGAAGGATCTTTTACATGCCATAGGCCTAAATCTAAGACATGGGACCGCCAGCTTTACTTCCCCTCCGAAGGAAGGTATACTGAAGGATTTTAACGCTCTTAAAAATCCGACTACTTCGGCCGGGTTTGAACCCACTATCTTGGGAACAGCAGTTCAGCATGCTACCGAAGCCGCTAATTTAGAAGTAATTTGAACTGTACGAGGTAAGGAACTTGAATACTCAGCAAAGGGGACCTTTATTAAGGTTCGTTAGCAGTCTGTAATTATCATAACCGTTCAGAAGGGCAGGCAAGATCTAAACATGCCTGACAAAGTGTTATACGCATGCTTTGAGTTTGGGCAAGGATTATGGTGTTCATTCAAGGGCCAGGCACACTGAAGTATTGGGACCAGACAGTTTAAAAAGACAAAATGTTGCTCGAAACACTATGGATACGCTTACAATAATGTAATATACAGGGTGTGCCACCTAACTTTGCGACCTCAAATATTGTCGAAATGAAACAAGATGTGAAGAATCTACTTGCACAGGAATGTAGCCACGCCAGGGGGTCACACAATGGGAGGATATGCACAATCCAGGAAATTATAACAATATCACTTTCAACGCTAAGTTAGCTTTTTCTTAATGGAACATACATGTTTTTTTCTAGCAAAATCAAGAGTAAACATACAATTAATGATAACAGAATTGGTTTCACATCTCTAAACCCCGTAACTTCTGAAATAACTAACGTTGTAGAGGATGGCAATGGAGACACTGTTTGTCAAGTTTAACAAATGTGTACACATAGTTCAAAATGTACAATTACCGATTTCCTAAACAAACTTGTGGCCTATAGCTTAAAGAAACTTCATATTTTTAAATTACATCCAGCACGGAAGAGACATTCACAAGTAAGCAGTAACTTCTTAACTGATGAAACTGTGTCACTTCAGCGGATGTTCAATGTGACCACCGTTTGCATCAATGCACTTCTGTAGACGGTGAACAACAGAGCGTTGTACTGATCCCAGTGTTTCCACAGATATTTCCGCACACGCCGAAGTAATACGCTGTTGCATATTCGCTATTGTAGTTGGGACTTCCTGATAAGACTATCTTGCAATACGCTTAAAAGAAATTAGTCTAATGGCGTCAAGTCGAGGGACCGTGCTGGCCATCTCACAGGACCACCACGTCCTATCCACCGATTTGGAAACTTCTCACCCATTACATCTCTGGCAACACGTGCGAAATGTGCGGGGCACCTATCATGCTGGAACCACATTGATAGGCTACACGAGTTTCCAATCCCACATCCTCCATGAGAAGGGGTAACGTGTCTTGAAGAAATGATGCATATCGCTGTTCGTTTAGTGTTCCCTGATAAAAATAGGGACCTATAATACGGTTGCCAGTGATACCGCACCAAACATTGATACTCCACTGTCGTTGGTTGGTAACCTACAACTTTAGTTATTTCAGAAGGTACGAGGTTTAGAGAAGTGAAACCAATTCTGTTATCAATAATTGTATGTTTACTATTGATTTTGCTAGAAAAAAAAACATGTATGTTCCATTAAAAAGAAGGTAACTTTGCGTTAAAAGTGGTATTGTTATAATTTCCTGGATTGTGCATATCCTCCCATTGTGTGACCCCCTGACGTGGCTACATTCCTGTGCAGGTAGATTTTTCACATCGTGTTTTATTTCGATAATATTTGAGGTCGCAGAGTTAGGTGGGACACCCTGTATATTTCATGAATATACAAATAATGAGAAAACAATAAATGTAATTTTAGTTGACGAGTTATTTTCTTATTTCACAACGACCAGGTAGGCTTTTCCTACGCTGGGATCTTGCGCTTAATTTTTATACGAGACAAATAATTTGAAAGCGATCATTGAAAAGCATTTCCTATTGTTCAAAAGATGACGGATTAATTGGACTCTGAAGAATATTAACGACCCATTACTTGAGGTGAGTAGCGCCCTTCTCTGTTGTACCCATTGTCCACAAAGACACGGGCCGCCACTGACGGGCATAAATACGTGTCAACCAACTGAAAGTAATTAATATAATTGTTAAATATGGAAATATTTCCCCTTCAGTTTTCTTTTTAGTTCAAGAGGAAGATACCTTACCTATGAAGATGGTCTGCATTGCAGGAAGCACATACCACTAACTGAGGTTCAGCTCAACGAATCTGGGAACAATGCCCTCGCTTTACGAGGAGAACGCGCCTGAGAACTTCCTCCGACACGCAGGATGAGACAGCGTCCGCTCTTCAGAGGTCACAGGTTTGATACCTGCCGGTCAGTTTGTTAGCTTGTACATAACGTAACTGTGACGGAAGACGGCTAGAGCACTAATTCAACATCTCGCATGGGGCAGATGACCTCGCTGTTCCGCCCCCTTAAAAAAAAAAAAACAACAACAACAACATCTAAGATGTTACTATTCCCGAAGGATAATAATGGTGTGTGTGGCCTCCCGGGAGATCTGGAGCAGGTACTTCGAGTTTATGCCCGTAGGCGATGGTTGGTTGGTTCCTTAGGCTGTGTCCCAATACTCAAGTTGTCTGCTATTGACTACCTGCTAGCTACTATGTGCTATGCACTAAGGAGATTTGGGACATGTCTGCTTGATCATAGCCTCCTTCATAGACTTGTGTTCTGAAACGCACTGGACTTACATGCTGGTACAAAACCAACACTCAAGATGGCGGTGATCTGCTACTCCTTGTAAGCTCTTTGCGCTTTCATCAGCTGTTTTAAATAAACAATACCTGAACGATACGATCATGGATGCGCCGAGACCTAATTATGGTTTGTGTTTGGCTTAAGTCAAAGACAACCTACATTTTACATAACCTACAATACCGATAAGCTACAATTTCTATAACTTCCTTGACGTAGTCGGCCAATCTAGCAAGCACTTTCGTTCACTAGCTCCTACAGACTTGATTGCTATGTGCTAAGCAGTATTGGATCACGACTTCTGACGTCACATCCGGTAAAGTAGTCGACTATCTAGTTCACTACGGCTGAAATTGTACTATTGGGACACAGCCTTAGTTTAGTGGCTGCGACAACGTGGTCGTGTAGCCGCGTGTACTTTGGGTGTGTGTAGAATCTGTCTGATAACCGGTGTTAATTGTGATGGCTGTATTAGTGTGTGTTATCTGTGATTCAGGCAGAAGGTCTGCAGACGATTAATTTTTCCAAGTAGTTCCTGCTCTTGCTACCAAATGCAACCGCCCACTGAAGTAACAATATTGAGAACTAGCAGTTTGGTGCACTGGGACAAACTTCCTGTTCTACGTGCATTATACAAGTCTTTTTGCATGAGAAATGAGTTAGAAAGAGAAATTTGCACCGGTAGAAAGTCAGTCGAACTTTACGCTTTTCACGTTCCGCATGTGGATATGAATATATTATAGTCGGCACCGAATGAAGTATTCATCTTACTCGACACACTCGTTTTCCATTTCATTTTAATCCTCCACTTATACGGTTGAAGGGGCGAGTCTAGCTCTCTCCCCTGCGAAAGAGGAGAACCAACTCTACCTAAAACATAAATACAGGGTCATAGAAAAATAATGCCAACATTTCAAAAAATTATAGCACCGAAACCCTTTATGTTGAACGTGTAATTCTTTCACTGAAAGCCAACTGGTTAAAGTAAGTTTTGTTTTGGAGGAGACGTGACCTTGCTATGCGCACACTAGATGCGCAGTAGCCAAGGTCGGCCGGGGTGCGCACGCCAATGAAATCCCGACCTCACCCCTTTGGTTTTTTTTCTAGGGGTACATTAAAAACATTGTGTATGAAGAAAAAATTCGGGATTTGGAGCACCTGCGGGAGCGAATTTCTGCCGCCATCTTGACAGTTACTCCTGAAATGATTGCACGTTCCAATCCAGCCATTGGGAAAGCGTGCGCTCAATGCTGATGTTGGTGGTCGGCCTGGCCTAGATTTTTTCTCTACAGTCCCTGTTTCCTTAAACTAATTAAACCATCGAATTACAGCTTTGTAATCAGGTGCAGTTTGTCGGGCGGTGCAGTCATTGGTGCACGCGCCCCCGGCCGACCTTGGCTATTGCGCATCTAATGTGCGCATAGCAAGGTCACGTCCCCTCCAAAACAAAACTTACTTTAACCAGCTGGCGATCAGTGAAAGAATTACACGTTTAACATTAAGGGTTTCGGTGCTATAATTTTTTGAAATGTGGGCATTATTTTCCGATGACCCTGTAGATCTAATGGTAACGAAATTTGCCTGCGTGCGATGAATCATGGACGAAACTAATCGGACTGCACTCTTCACTAGCAACTCGGGAGTATCTTTATTTCTTTCTTGTCAGACAACAACCCACATGTTACAATCTAAACTAAGACAAACAAGTAGTTCCGTGAAGAACTATACATCCTATTTTCATACATCCTACTTAGGTTAATTGTCTCTATCAACATACAAAATTTCAGTTTGATTGCTGTAGATCAATAGATATTGAAAACCGTCTAAATATTTGGGATGGTCACCATGTTGGAATTTTATATATATGTAGGTCTTAAAAAAGTTATTGTGTAGGTTCTTTATTCAAACTTTCACTTCGATCGCATGATTACGACACAAGAAATAACAACTTAATTTTAAAACTGCACACAGGCGCCATTTTAACGATTGAACTAAATTAGATGCTAATGCATTACAATGTGCATAAACATTTACTGTACCATATTTCACTGCGCTCAGATGGTTAAATCGTGAGAAAAGTCTCTTAAAAATGTTTCAACTTCACTTGGCCCCCATGTTAGTTTTGTACTTAACAGGTTTTTGAAAGTTACATAGATGAACTTGTAGTAGTGCCCTTTATCACCGTACAAATTTTCAGGGTGAAATCGGTAATAGTTTCGGAGATATAGAATGCCGGTGAAATATTTCGCACAGCCGCCATGTTGGATTTGTGAGACGTAATAAACTTTGAAGGGCACGGTTGGTGTCGGCCAAAATTGTGCTATGACCATACTGGGTTTCATTGAAATCGCTCTAGCCGTTTAGAAGTTATTAGGGACACACACACACATACACACACGCGGACAAAAGGTGATCTCACAAGCCTATTTTTTTTTCATAAATGGAAATAGGCTAAACATTATGAACACAAAACATATGGAAGACGCTATTGGCCATCAACAACCACAACCATACGTGTCTGTTTCCTATGTCTCTACAAGAGATGCTACAGCTCACTCACTTTCCTGGTTAACGATTGGTGATTCAAACGTTAGGCAGCAGCATGCGCCATTGCTCACTGACGACCAATAGCTGATGGTTCTATAACAAACAGCATGCTTGCTCTGTCAGTCCACGTGGAGTCCACAGTACGGTCCTGACTCGCTTGTCAGATCTCCAGTGTTGCACAGTTGCACGCAGTTCTGCCCAGTCTCGCTGCTTGCTCTCAGTGGCGAGTTGACAACGCTGTACCTCGAGCTGGCAAGCCCCTGGCTCCGCGCAGACATGGCCGACCAGCTAGGTTTCTGAAGTGAGCCAGTGGTTAATGTATAATGTGCGTTCATAAAGTAACGAGCCGGAGGCTGTAATGCGCAAACCGGTGACGCCATCGGCTAATCGTGGCGTGTGTAACGAGGTGTGGTTCTGACCAGAGCGTGGAAGGTCACAGCTGATCGCTAGAGGGCACGCGAGCACGTCACGTGACGATACAAAGCGAGCAGCAGCAGCATGCATCAATCGTCCAACCAAGACCAAGACCAAGACATGCTTCCTGGTGTGGTTGAAGACTGTGGGGCACCCATTGGGCACACACTTTCCGCAAGTGCAGTCGTTCCTTCATGATGGTGTGCACACTTCCGACGCTCAATCCGACCACGGCGGCTATGGCGTTCACTGTCACTCTGCGGTCCTCGGTAATGAGTGCATCTACCAGCTGGACGTTGTCATCGATAATGCAGGGGGGTGCTCCAGACCGGGCATCATCGGCTAACGACAACCGTCCTTCACTGAAGCGCTTGTGCCATGCCTTGACCCTTGCAAGGGACATGCAGTGTTCGCCGTACACTGTGACATTCGGCGATGAATGCCCGATCCCCCTACTCCTTTCGCTGTCAGAAACCGAACAACACCTCTTTGCTCTTCGTTTGATGCCTCCATGTCACGGTTTGCAATGCGACTTGCAGCGTTGGACGATTGATGCATGCCGCTGCTCGCTTTGTATCGTCACGTGACGTGTACGCGTGCCCTCTAGCGACGGGCTGTGACCTTCCACGCTCTGGTCGGAACCACACATCGTTACACACGCTACGATTAGCCGATGTAGTCACCGGTTTGAGCATTACAGCCTCCGGCTCGTTACTTTTTGAACGCAGCTTATATAATGTTATTGGTATATTGGCTTTCACGGCCAGTGAATTAAAACTCAGCAATTTTTCTAAGGGCGGGGACACCAAGAGCCCGCTGATGAGCCAGCTTGGTGTCCTGGGCGAAGCCCCACACAAGACATGGCACAAACGTAGACAAATTTCTTGAGTTATAATGCTATTGGTTTTACGTCCCTTTTAACCATTCTGGGCTTTAAAGACGCCGCACCAGGATGCCAGAATTTTGCCCCGAAGGGGATCTTTAACGTGCCAGTAAATCTACTGAGACGGCTCCCTCGCATTTGTGCACCCTCAAATGCCAGCTGACTGCGCCAGGATTCGATCCTGCAACCTTGAACACAGCAAGCGAGAACGTTACCGCTGAGCCACGCAGCCAGCCCGTTGATCAAGAGTTAGTGAAAATGGCCTAATTACAGTACGGTGTCTCCGACCATAACAATAAGCACCAAGGTCTACAACAGAACCTGTGATTACTGGAACTTTGAAGCCAGTGAGTGAATGGCAACTTCAAGGGAGAGCTACGGTCGATCGCATTTTAACAATGTTAACTAAATTGACCAGTGATTTGCTGATAGATTTGAACAAAGTTAAGTGGTCATGTTTTGCAATACACAAGCTTCATTTGTGACAGAAAACTTTCACCTTCTCTGGAATTCAGTAACTAGTGTGTGTTTTTGGCTTATTAACAAAATATTCGGCGAGTGTAGCGTTTAATTTTGTATCTGTTTGTTGGGACAGGCTAGAGAAAATACTGCTTTTCACCGATGTCGCAATCTCATTATACGGAAGGCGGTGAAATGGCCAACAACATGTTGAAACACCTGCTCCTGCGAGATCTTTTGAGTTAAGCAACACTGAGCATGGTCAGAACGTTGATGGATGACCAGTCCTGTGGCGGAAAGAAACTGTCCATCCTACCGCAAGTGTTGGGTTTTCGGAGGTGAAAACCAGCACACGGACTGAAAACTCTTGCTCTATTCAGTTACAGGGGTGAGGGGGATAGCTGGTGTCTATATGGATAAAGCTCTGCGCGGATAAACAAAACGTTATCCGCATTCCCACGTTTGTTATCCGAATCTCCTGGTATTACAATAATAGTTTTAACTAGATAAAGCATAAATTACTAAAGCAGCACCTTCAGACATTTGAGGGAAAAGTCGTTCCCTTAGGTTTTAGTATGTAATGTGCCATGTTTAAAATGAATGCTACACGGCCAGAATTGCAATCCGTTCCTGTTCGGAGTGTTAATTATGCCTAATGACATAATTTGAATGAGATTAGCGTAAATAATCATCTTACATTTGTCATGGTTGGTTGGTTCTTAAGTTTAGGGGCTGCGACAACGCGGTCATGTAGTGCCGTGTACTTTGGGTGTGTGTAGAATCTGTCTGATAACCGGTGTTAATTGTGATGGCTGTATTAGTGTGTGTAACTGTTGTTTTAATTTAATTACAGACTGCAACTTAGAATTTTTCTAATAGTTCCTAATTTTGCCGCCAAGCGCCACCGTCAACGACTACGAGGCCAAGTTCAGAACTTAGCTACTAGACGCCACAGTAGTCGGCTCTTGGCGACGAACGTAGAAACCTAAGAGCGTTGTTTAAATTTGTCACGAAAAAGCATAACGGAAAAATATGATATGTCATAAACATGATGTAATATTAAACAAGTTCGGATTGTATTCTAAAGCTACCCACAAATTTTCTCCAAACATTATCCGCAGCTTATTCGCTATCCGCACAACCATGCCAACTATATCCGCATTCACGCAGGGCTTTCTTTACCTATGGATACTGTGGGAATGCTGATGCATTGGGTCAGTGAGGTAAGACTACACCACTCCTCACCTTGCTTAGTACGCCTCATTATAGAACTGCAATGGATACTTGAGGTTCCTATCCACATGACACACACCACATTTCAAATGCTTATATTATCCTATTTTCTGCTGCAGGAACTGCTGGTTGTCACTTCTTAGTAGTCATAATACCTCCCATAAAGCGAAGTAGCCCGGTTGGTTTACCGATGGTCATCAAAATCCAAGAGAGCGGGTTCGCTCTCGACTTAATCTGATCACTAAAGGGTGTTGAAATGAGAATCTCGTGTCGGTACATTTACTCACATTTTAGCCATAATTACGGCACCCAGGCGTCTCTAAATATACAGAGGTGTGCAAATTATTAGACTCAACGCCAGTTTCCAAAAACAACAACTATATTTTTCACGGCTTAATGCACTAAATATGTGTGCAAGGCGGTGACATTACTTCCAACGTTTAACCAAGAGTCTCAATTATATTTTCTTAAAAGAAAACTCAAAGTAAAATTATTTTTTAGAATTTCCACTAACAGAGGAGCTTTGCTACGACAAAATGCTGCACGTTTTGTTTTGATTACTTCACTCTACTTTTCGTGTGAATTTAGAGCTGAGGGATTTGGAATCATTTTACTGATGATCCCTTCTTGAACTATTCAAAGATTCATGAACTATGGATTGAAATAATCTAACTTAGAGGGTATATTCGAAAGTCAATGAAAAAATAGAAAACTGGCTGGAGATATCCCACGGAATACCCAATTATGAAAGTTTCGAAACAAAATTCCCTATGGTTCTAAATTTTGGTCTGTTGTGAATGATTCCATCGTTGGTGCCAATTTCTTGTGTGTCTTGTGTTATTTCTACCAACAAATGTTTGTGTTTTTTCAAAGTAGTGCTAGGTTTAAAATTGTCTGTTATCCTCTTGTCATCCATTTTGTTCAAGTACCCATAACATTTCAGTTACCTCGGTCTGATGGAACCTGTGATTCTTTCCATAATTTGATAAATTTCATGTCGCTTCTTTTCTATCCAAACCCCGTTTTCATATTTTTGTCTTAATTATTTTCTGGGGATGTTTATCTCTTGTTTCTCGATGTTTTTTGACGTGTGATCTGCCCCCAATTACCAAAGTTGCAGAATCGTTAAGTGCTTATGGTTTGACCACAGTATTGCAGTGTTATTTTGCGTTTAGTGATATTGATTTCTTTTTTATTATATCTGTTCCAGCACATTTTGTTTCCTTTTTGTAATTCCGTAATTCTTTGCTTGTTCGTTTTGTCTTTTTCTTCTTTCCTCGATTTTGGTCATCTTTGAACCGCGTAAAATAACGCATTGCATTCACTGTCTCTATTTCCTTTATCCTTTCTTGCCTTCCAGTAGTTCTTCATTACTTCACTTTGTCTCCTTCTCTCTTCCGTGCAGATGTTAACCCGCTTCTTCTTTTCCTTCTCCTGGAAACCCTTGAAATTTTTGATCATATTTCTGAAAAGTTGTCTGTCCTGAATAATATCTATTGTTACTTCCATCTCTTCCATACCCCTTTTTATATTTTGTAACCATTGATTACCATTCTTGCTTTTGTATACATGACTGAAAGTTTGTTATGTGAGTCTGGTGTTATTCATCCTCATTACGTGTCCAAAGAAATGAACCCTCCTTTTCCTGATCGTATCGTAGATTTTTTCACTTTCATTATTTTTGTAGAGGTCGTCATTTTTTCTCTATCTGATTTCTCCACTTTCTGTTTATTATTATTATTTTTAATAGCTATGCCCTACTACGGAGCGTGCTTGAACTTATATTGCACAACGCCCCTTATTTTCTTCCCAATATATCTTCATTAGTTCACTGTGTTCCTTTTTGCGTGCTTCTGTCCAGCCTGTATTTCTCCGTTTAGGTTTCTCTGCAAATTTATGTTTATTATTATTATTCCTCTGAATGATAATATCGGTTATTGAAGGTTATTTTCCTTCTACCAGCAGATCGGGATTACTAGAAAAGATCAATGTTCGATCTTCATGAGAGTTAGCAGCGAGTTCGATATTATGAATCACATTTGTAACATCTGGCACAAATATTAGCTAATGACACCAGTGACACAATAACGAATAAGTCCTGTCATAAAAACGGATGATGGATTGCCGGATATACGCTACATGAGCATGGGAGAGCCTCGCTAATTTGAAACATTCAATAAAAACGAGTCTGAGCGGATCACGACACGGGCAGCTTTACATTTTCCACGATGAAGACTGGTTCAACTTGAAATGTTCCCTGATCTCACATTGGAGTAAGGAGGCAGATCGCTTTTCCTGGGGAGGTTCAGGCAGCGTTATATCCTCACCCATCTCCTCCGCCAAATCGCCAGTTAAATTCCTGGTAAAATATCTGACGAGTTACGGTACAAATTCTGTTACAATAGCGCGTAAGAAAAAGTATGATGATAAGCGCAAGAGGGAACAAAGTAATAAACACAGGATAGGCCAGCACGATATTGAACAAGTGTCAGTTTTTTAATATCTAGGAAGCATTCTACCGGATGATCTGAGAAGCAGTTAAGATGCAAGAACTCGCATTGCCGTTGCTAAAGAAGCCTTCAACAGAAAGAAGAGACTAAGGTAAATGTGCCAAATAAGGCCCAGTTAACGTTTAAAGATCTTTTTGTATTTTTACTACAACGGGAAATAATCTGAACATTGTCCTGGATTTAACTTGAATGCAAGCAATAATGAAACCGTGTATTCATAATTAGAAACACTGGGAAATATTTCAGTAATAATTCACTATGGAAAATGTGAGTAATGGGCCTCATTACGAACACCCGTTCCAAATAAGGCCCACTACCTGTTCCAAATAAACCCCATATATAAATGAAATGAGATAAAGAAATGCATATTAAGCGGAAAATATCAATACAGTATATTAATCTACAAATTATTTTCTTTGAAATTATATACACCAGTTTATGTATGTTAAATTTCAAAAACATGAAGCAAGTTTATTAAACACCTAGAAATAGCAACAAAAAGAGCTTCGGACGCCGTTCACTACTCGACTGAAGCAATCATCTCGGAATCGTTCGCTTCAACAGTTGTAGTTTCTAGTCTATGCGTTCAAGGCCAGTAGCTATCAGAAACACTAAGAATCTGGTAGAATTTCGAATATTCTGCTAATAAAGAGACGGATGGGCTTTATTTGGAACCGGGCCTTATTTGGCTCAAGTATCTTATTGTGTGAACGCTTGGACTTGATGTTAACGAAGAGGCTGACAAAAGTTTTGTTTGGAGTGTGGCACTGTACGGAGCCGAGACCTGGACGCTAAGGAAGATGACTAGAAGCGTTTGAAATGTGGTTATGGATGAGGATGGGAAGGATATCCTGGGTGGAAAGGGTCCGGAATGAGGAGGTATTGGAGCGAGTTGGAGAACAAAGGAGGCTGTTACATACCATCCATACAAGGAGGAGGAACTGGCTGCGAAGAGAGTGTTTGCTGAGAGATGCTCTCGAAGGTTCAGTAAATGGAAAGAGAGGGAGAGGCCGGAGAAGGTACCAGCTGGTGGACAGTGTCAAGATACCAGGAAATTACCACCAAACAAAGAGAACGGCTGAAGACAGAAGTGCATGGAGAGCTGCTGTGTGAAGACCTGCGCAAGGGCAGAACAACTTATATATAACTTATTCAGTGAGTCCGGGAATGTTCTCCGCAGCGCCTACATGCGTCTGCGAGAGCTAGCTACAGAAGTTACTTTGGCAGCACGGCTGCCGCTTGCAACATATTAGCCTTTCACGAATTGATTGCCGGCGGTCGAGATGGGAACTATTCTCTGTTTACTTGTGTCACACGTCAGCCTGCTTCGTTGACAGGTACAGTTGCACGAGTAGGATATGACTCAGCTCAAGTAGCCTCTGTTATCGTTTAACTGTCCGTGGTGACATGAGCTCCTATGACGCGCAATGCTGCTTGACTTATGTGCAGAATGCATTCTGTCATCGCTTTGTTTCCTAATAACAAGCAAACAGTATACTTCGTACTCACCACAGTCATTCATAACAGATGCTGGAAGTGCTGATGACACATAAGCTCGCTAATTGCAATACACACTGACGATTTCGACAGGCTACAGCCCACACGTATGGGATTCACCCTGTCAAGGTACCAACTAAACCGATGACGCAACCACTCACAGCTGCACGTAACCACTGCGGAGAACATTCTCGGGCGCCCTGTTATTTACATGAAATTTAGAGTAGTTGCTGGAAATTCTGTTTCATTATCTAAACACACGTTGCACCAACGTAGGACGTTTTGGTACACTCGCTGTAATTAATCCTCAGTGATATTTCGTATCAGCGCAGTTATTTCGTTCTCGAGAGCCTCCAGAGTACGCGGATTGTATCTGTATAGCTTACATTTTGTTTGAGATTACCCTACAAATAAAACTTGCACGGCGCTGAAACTTACGAACATATTTACTGTAAGACTTCTTGAGATGATAAGTTTCCACTTGGAAAATTCGATGTTTTGTTCCATACTCAACCATGTTCACGGGATACGTGATAGCCAACAGTAAATGAAAATCCACAGCCTGCTTCCAGTCTCCGACCGGGTCAGGGAATGGAATTAATGAAGCCCCCATCTAGCGGCGAGGATATGAACTGTGCCGGCTGCCGAAGCCTGTCGCACTCCCCTGGGACAATGAATAAATGAATGACAGATGAAATGAAATGATAGTGGAGAGTGTTACTAGAATGAAATTGTGACAGGGAAAACCGGAGTACCCGGAGAAAACACCTGTCTGCCCCCACTTTGTACAGCATGAATCTCACATGGAGCGACCGTGATTTGAACCACAGACCCAGCGGTGAGAGGCCGGCGTGCTGCCGCCTAAGCCACGGAGGCTGATAGCCAAGAGTACAAGTCGTAATTATCTCAAATAAGGTATCTTGCTGGCTCCGCATGTAATAAATGCAATGACAGCATTCGGGACTTCCCGACCCGATCTTGTGTAACGGCAAATGCTAGTCAACTGGCGGTGACTAATTGCTCTCGAACCGTCACACGGCCCGGCGAGGATTCGTTGTATAGTGATGGCTCTCACTGTACTATAACAGAAACTTGTATGTAGACCAGGGGTGCACAACCCATGGCCCGCCGGCCGCCTGCGGCCCTCAAAGTTAGTTAATGCGGCTTGTGGACAAATATTTTATACTATTGAAAACGTGAATATATATTGTGAATGATGAGAGTTTTCAATTATTGTAGGCCCAAGTTGAAATAAGAGAATTATAAAAATGTTTTATCTCTAGTTATTATAAAACTAAGTCCCCGATTTGTGTTTGTTAAGGGTAAACTCGAGAACTACTGGATGGATTTTGATGCGGTTTCCACCATTCTGTAAAGGATATCTCGAGGATTATTTCTGTAGAAAATAATTTTTTTTATGATCAAAGGAAGCCGAGCAGTAACGATTTCAGTGGAAAAGTCGAAAAATAAAACTGGCGTCCGAGCGCTTTGTAAGCTTACGCTGGGCAATCCGTTACAAATATCTCAATACTATGAGTGTAAGAATTGTTCAGCATGAAAAGTTCTACAAAATCGTCCGCGAGAGCATATGTCTATCTTCAATACATCGGGGTGTTTTTAAGTTTTAATTTCTTCCAACCATGTCCATTCAAATACTGAGGCAACAGTTTACGAGCTATCTAAGGGCGAATCTATCATCCCTGTTACAGCCTAGCTAGCGGGCGAACCTATTGCCCCAGATACAGTCAGCAGCAAACCGGAGTCGTGTTGAGTTAAGACTTCTGAGAAGGGTGGTTGTGTTTGGAGTTTACCTGGAAGTGCAACTCGCGTTTTCTTCATTTCGCCTGTGAACTTTTCGTTCCGCAAAATTCATAGTCAAGTTAAGATTGGACGGAAGGGGGATTTGTGTTTCATGCACGTCGCCATTCTTAAATTACGTCTGACAAGAATTTGTTGCACATGCATCTCCATTATAATATAACTATTAGTCCAGTCAGTGATTTTAACCCATGACGCCGAGACGTAAAACGGATATTGGTCGTTGTTCATTGTCACTGGAGAAAAAAAAAAGCGCTTATCACGAAATGCATTCTCCCGGGCGAAGCCGGGTCGGGTTGCTAGTTAAAAATAAATTAAAAAGTAAACACTTATTGGACAGTTTTTAAGTTTTGCATAACCAGACTGCTGCAAGGTTCACACTGACAGTGGAGTCACTCTTTGTCTGCTGGTAAAATAGGTTATTCAGATAATAGTAAAATTAGCTTTAGCGGTAGGGTTTGACAAGTGCCTATGTGGAAAGGTAACTTGCGGCCCGCCCCTTATGATGTAAAAATAAACTCGGCCACCACTTATAAAAGGGTTGTACACCCCTGCTGTAGACTATTGAATTTGTCTGATAACCGAAGTACACTGGGCTGATGACCAATATGTCCCAATACCCTAATGGCTGGATGCAAGCAACATGATGTAGGTAAACATCGTGTTTCACTTGGAGGGTTGTAGTGAACAGCTGTTGTTATGACAGATAAGAACACGTAGCGTGTGGTCGAATAGCGCGCCAAGGGGCATGCGTGAAGCAAGTTAAACACTAAGTGGGTCTGTCTCGTGAGAAGCCTTCAGGATGTGGTTGATGCGAACTATGGTAACGGCACAACCTGCCTTGCCTTGCCTTGCTTGGATCATCCGGTTATATTCACACCATTAAGTGCAAGTCACACGAGAGGTCAAGACCATTTAACATATTACGTAAACACTGTTTATTTTATAACATGGCTTTGGTGGCGTAGTAAGTAGCATGTTGAGCTTCTATGCCTATGGTCGCAGGTTCAACCCGGCCGAACTCGTCGGATTTTTTAAGAGCGTTAAAAATCCCTCAGTATGCCTTCCTTCGAAGGGGAAGTAAAGCCGGTGCACACTGGGTCAAAATCCAAATCTAGGGGGACAACATTATTTTTACGTTTTAATCATGAATTTAGAGTGAAAGCAACGTATATAATTGGTTTACTTCATAATAAACACCAGTTAAGACCTTTTTTAAGCTACGTCTGCACATGCAGGAAATTGTCTACGACTAGGTGTTGGATAGAGCATTCAGTTATCTCTTCAGAACGACTTTCTACCCCTAATTTACTTTTAACAAAGTCACAAGGTTCCACTTTTGACATAATCGTCGAACCCAGAGCTTCAAACAGTAGAAAACGTGTGAGAACTGGTTGCGTGGCATCTTATAAAGTGTAAAATAACTAAATAAGTTGCAAAAAGATGCAAAAAAATCTTATAACAGGCGTAAACTACAAGACTTTATCTACATTTTAACATTAAGTAGAAAGTGACGCAGAGTGACGCGACATACTAACAATCTAAGTGAAAATATAATTTTAAAAATAATAGTTAAATACAGTATTATATTATGCAAATATAGCTAACATTACGTAACAATTACGCCCATTAATAACTGGTACATGTTACAAAGATCATACCTTCAGCTGCATATTCCATCTTAAAGCATCACACTAACCACAAAGACAACCAAACCACAGCCACTTACATTCACCCTCCAATTCAGACTGCTGAAACAGTGGTGACAGATTTACACTAAGATGCGTTTATATCCCAGAATAGTGAGCGGCTATTGTATGAAAATGCTGTAGAAGTAATACATTTTGATTTTTTAATTATGAAAATAAATAATGTTGTCCTCCTAGATTTCGATTTCGACCCACTGTGTGGCGGTCCCATGTCATAGATTTATGGCATTAAAAAATCCTTCCACTAACTAAACTTGCGTGAAGCCAAATTTGTAGGTTAGGTTTGACTAATGCTGTTAAGTTCCAACGTTCGTCACCGGGCGCTGTTTGCGATGGCATCTAGTAGTAGGCAAGTTCACAGCTAGGTGTCGTGGACGGAAGCATTTGGTACCGAAGGTAGGAACTACTTGAAATTATCGTCTGCAGTCCTTACTTGAATAAAAAAACACATAACACACACTAATACACTCATCACAATTAACACCGGTTATCAGAATCTACACATACCCAAAGTACACGGGGCTACATGACCGCGTTGCCGCAGCACCTAAACTAAGGAACCAACCAACCAATTGGGTTCATTGTATTTGCATTCAAGAGCGAGCTTGTAGGAGGTCTGGTCAGAAACTCTCCATCCCACATAGAACAAGTAACGTGGGGGAGTTCTTCCCAGAAGAACTGGCGAGACGAGTTAATAGAAATAGAGGAGAGGGACGTTGAGGAATCTCTTGATTGGTTCCGGTCGATAACGGTTTAGAGTCTACTAATTATCCGAGAGGAATTCTGCGTACGGGACTATTAACTAAAAGCGACTACAATTGCCTAGGGCGCTGCACGCGATGAGAAGGCTGTCTTGGCGCTTTCATCACGCATCCCGACCCGGTCAGTTCCCGTTTTCTCATTACAATACTGTATTTCACAAGCATATGTCTTCCTTACACCTGCAAGCAATCTTGCTCGTTATCATACACATAATGGCACCAGGATGATTTCACTTTCCCCCCACACACAAACAAACAGCAGATAAGAATAGGATGTGATGATAATTGTTATCCGAAATAATATGAGGATAAGTGCAGAAAAAGTAAATGCCTGTCTTTACTAACAGCAGAAATGGGACAATAGCTGATTATAAATTAGGAAACAAAATCATTCCTCGAGTGGAGTCATGCAGCTATCTCGGGATTGCCATAAATAAAAGGTTACACTGGGACGAGTCCGTTGCGAGCGTTGCTAATAAGGCACAAAAGTCGTTATACTTCGTGATGAGAAACATGAAGGGTAGCAGTATTCAGGCCAAAGAATTGGCTTACAAAAATACTTGTGAGACCAATTTAGGAATACGCCACGAGTGTGTGGGAGCCCTACCAATCAACTTTTACGAACAAATTGGAGATGGTGCAAAGGAAAGCTGCAAGATTCGTACTTTGCAAATTCCCCCAAACTGATAGTGTCTCTGACATGTTAAAGTCATTGGGTTGGGAATCCCTGCACAGCAGAAGACATAAAAGAAGACTCCAGGAGATGTACAAAGCATACACAGGGGAGTCGGCTTGGAATGAGTTGCGAAACAGAATGCATGATCCAGATTATATGGGTAGGAGAGATCACGAATACAAAATTGAGCTCATCATTCAAAAAACAAACTCAGCTAAGCATTCTTTTATAAACAGGAGTATTCAAACATGGAATGAGTTACCTGAAGAAGTCTTAGAATCTTTTCCTAACAGTTTAAAAGTTTTCAAGAAGAAATTAAATGTTGCATTCAGGGAACCCAGAGAGATTATGGAGAGAAATTGAGGTATAGGCAGCATGTAAATATCTTGTTACTACCAGGTTTTGCCTTACTGTAACAGTACCTATTAATAAATAAATAAATGAAAGACAATTTCTAGGACAACTGAGGTGGGTATCGTACCCATCTCCTATTAGCTATTAGCTTTTCCTCAAGAGATTTAACTGTACCGTACCAACACTCAGAACAGAATTCGTTAAATCTATATAACAATCGATTTCACGAATAGTCTCGCTGCGAATTGAAATTCTCTATCTGGTAGGCAATGCAAGTTGGTTTTTGAGCTTTTGAAAAAAAAAACGATCCTTACAGTAGTCGCATATGATGTGTAACATCTGAGATGTTATTCGAATAATTCCAGATTACTTACTCGCATTTTTTAAAGAATGAACTCATAGTGCTACCTTGTGCCAGCAAACATGAAACACTAATACAGTCATCACAATTCACACCGGTTATCAGACAGATTCTACACACACCCAAAGTACACGGGGCTACATGACCGCGTTGTCGCAGCCCCTAAACTTAAGAACCAACCAACCAAACATGAAAGGATTATCCAATGCATCTGCAGTAGTGACATATACCTGCAACTGTATGCGGGAGCAATCCACTGCCTACTTGATGCGAGCTGCGCTTTACACCGGCCAGTTAATGAACCCATGCCAGCGATGTTATTGAAAATGGCCTCTTATTGCCGATAGAGCGCATGCCAAGTATAGGCGCGATTAAAAATTAGGTGTGCAGTAGGTATATTAAATGCTTTTCTCCCAGTGATACGTTTAGACCAACGAAGTTTCAATTATTGTTAGTAGTCGGTGTTATCCTGAATTCCTACGTTGTTTGGAGTGTTGGTTGATGTGATATAGCACTCGAGGTATCGAGTGCTTACACTAAATAAGAATACAGCAAAAGTATGAAGATTTAATAAATCGTAATTGTTTTCAGCAAATATGATATAATGAATATTTTCACACCAAAGAACGACAACTTGAAGATGATTTATTTTAGGAATTTCTTTAATGGGGCCTCCAAACCTTGAGGTAAACCGTATGCGATTTACATTCCACATAGTCACATGGCTTACGGTACGTCGTTTTACCGATCTCCGCCACCGCGCGCGCTCATTGTTTCCGTCCCATGCACTTCCGTCCCATTAACTTCCGTCTCTTTTCCAAAATCACTCCCACAAAAATGTCCAGCTACCGAGTGCCACAAAAATATCCAGATACCGAGTGGAAAGATGTTACACATCAAAAATGATGACTTTTCACTTATGTATATCCTATATGTGATTGAAAAAGTGAAAATTGATATGGTTAGACTTTTTACCTGTGACTTTTTCTATTATTCATTATTCATCAAAGTTTCTATTATTAACTTATATATCATTGCGCGTGTAATAAAGTTTGCCACATTTTGTATATCTTCGAATTTTATTTCAGATAAGGTAGTGCTTGTGTCCAACCACTAAAGTTGGAATATCTTTTTTTTAATTAATCTGCCTAATCATCCATTATATTCTACTGGATACCTTTAAGTAAGAAAATCTATTATCATTTTATTCTCGAAATTTTCCTGAATACATTGATTATAGACTATAATATGCCATATATAGTCACAAATTTGTATTTATTGTAACTTTTTAAAAATATATGTGCACGCTGCCTTAAAAATGCTTAACACGTAAGGGTGAGACGTTCAGCACTTGGAGGGTTAGAGGTCCAACATCTGGGTTATCTGTCCCTAAAGGTTTGGGGAAAATGAATGACTACTATAAAATTACAACTTAAGTACTAGAGGAAGGAAATGATAGAAAAGACGAAGGGAAACAACATACAGGGGAAAGATATGGCAATGTGTGTTCGTAAAGATCAGTGATCAGACAGGGAAGGATGTCGCGCGTGCTCACATACAAACAATGAGAAATTCTTCCCATGCCATCTGTGTCAGTAAAGGCTAATTGAAAACAAACGAGCAATGGAATGTATTCTACCTGCGAGCTAATTTTACTAATTACAACATTCATTAGTAAAATACTACATAATAAATATGCACGCATGAATGAAGAAGGATCGCGCCTCGCCTTGTGTGAGAGGCACACCCAAGCATAATGCATGTGTTCTGACATCTTACTGGCTGATATATCGTATCTGCCTTTTGTTTCTCTGCGTTCATTAAAAACTGCGCTCAGCTCTTGACGATATACGACACGCTGATTTACTGTACACGGCACAATCTATCGCTGCACACGACTGATTCAGCGAACCGTTTATCGTTCGATTATGTACGCGCTATCGACTCTCGTAACTACAACACATCAATTTCGATTCGTCGAGGTTACGAACCACTGAAATAGAAGAGAAGAGGGAGAAATAATGGCACACCCCTTCACCGATGCACATACCCCAGGGAAAATCCACGATGATATTACCCATTTAAGATTTGATTGCCGCTGAGCCTGGCTGCGCCAGTGTTTGTTGTTTGTTTATTGTAGCAGCTGCCCCGCGGGACGAAGCGGGGAACACAGCGATGGCAAGAGTGCATTCTGCACATAAGACAAGCAGCATTGCGCGTCACAGCAGCTATTGTCACCACGGACTGTCAAACGATAACTGAGGCTACTGGGGGTGAGTCATATCCTACTCGCGCAACTGTACCTGTCAACGAAGCAGGCTGACGTGTGACACAAGTAAACAAGGAATAGTTCCCTTCTCTACCGCCGGCAATCAATTCGTGAAAGGGTAATACTCAAAATTTTCTTTGTTGTTTTAAGTATTTGTTTTAGGGACAAGCGAATTCTTTATCCACGATTATTTTATTCATTGACAGAGATTATTAGTATTATTTTAATTGTATTATTTTCTTATTTTTAATAAATTTAATTCGTTCGGTTTTTATAAATCGTGAGTCGTGATTTATATCAGTTATGTCATTTTGGCAAAACTCGAAAAATAAAAAAAATAAAAACAAAAATAAATTTAAAATAATAAAATAGCAAAATTGTCGATTCATATGTTTTAATTCCTTTTAGAAACTGGAGACATCTTCGTCAACAGCCCCGTATAGTTGGGTGTGTGTTTAACTGGTATGATACCCTGAATTTCTGTGATGACTCTAGTAGTGTGTGTATTTTAACTGTAATGTGGACAGGGATGAGCTAGGTGCTCCGAGACTTGAAGTAAGGGACTATCCCAGCATTTGAAGTGCGGGAAAACCCGGGGAAAACTACACTCAGGATAGCCACTACCAAAGCTGGGATTCAAACCTGCACTGTCTGGACTTGCTGCAGCTACCCAAAACCGGTCGTAGTATACGATTTAACGGGCACGGCTACGCCACGGGACTGTTGTTGATTCATTTAGGGGCTTTGGGACTCCGTGCACTCGTGTGTGTCTGGAATCTGTCTGATAACCTGTCATTCTGATGCCTGTAGTAGTGTATGTATTTGCAATCGAGGCTAGGATTTAAAAGGAGGGGGCTGTGGCTTTAAGTTAGGAACGATCTCGGCATTTGCCTGGAGAAGAACTAGGACAACTGCGGTCGGTATCGAACCCAACTCCTCACAGTTTTTCCTCAAGAGACTTGACTATACCCCATACCAACATTCAGAATAGAATTACATTTCTTGGCAGAACCGACCTCGTGTCTCGCTGGCATCGGGAGAGCGTAGGTTCGAATCTCACCTCGGCCGTCATGAAAATGGTTTTCGTGGTTTCCCCATTTTCACCACCAGTCAAATGCCGGGACAGTTCCTTTCAATGGGTCCAAAATCACTTCCCCAACCCGTCCTGAAAAGAAAAATGCATGGCCAATGGCTGCATTAATAAAACTTGTATTTCTTGGCAGAGCCGGGAATCGAACCCACAATTCTGGTACCCAGAGATCACAGAAAGCGGCTCCACATAATGAGTCCCTTGGCACACAACTGTACGTCAGTAATAATAATAATAATAATAATAATCTTACCGGTCGAAGATTCGACACTATATCACGGTTGTCCAGCCGGAAGGCCTTTACACTTCCGAATGCCTGATATTGAATAGAAAAAGGGGAAATTGAGGAATTAGGGAAGAAAGAGAGAAAAATCTTGTGGTAGATACTAGGGCCTGAAAAACGAAACGATGGTAGGCCTACATTGAGAAAGATGAGAAATGACGATCTATATATATAGTCAGAGAAGATCAAGGACACCATGTGTAAGAGGAGACTGAAGTTTTATGGACACCTCATGAGAATGGGTGAGAATCGAATAACGAAAATAATCTTTAATAACATCACCAAGCTAAAGATGACTACAATGTGGGTAGAAGAAACGAGAAAAGACATGGAGGAAGTTAGCGTACATCCAAAAGACATCTGGAATAGGGCTGTGTTTCGAGCTAAAATTGATAACTTCAATGGGTTCAAGGAAAGACCCAGTAGAACGACCACGAACACCTGGTCAGAGGAAAGGAGGAGGAACCACAGCGAAAGGATGGATACATTCTGTGTGAAGAAAAAGGAACTGACCAGCAAATCAATTGTTTCCCGTGGTTCTCAGTAGGCCAAATTCAAAGAAAGAAGAAGAAGAATCACAATACTAAGAAGTGGATGCAAATATGAAGAAGGATATAGAGATTGGCATAATAGCAGACATAATCCAGGACAGGACAACTTTAAGATGATTAACACTAAATTTCAAGGGTTTTCAGGTGAAAGAAAGGTGGTTGTTTTGCCTTTAATACATTTAGGAGGAAAATGTCAGGAGTTCTCTGTGACCGCAGGATCAAGCCTAAGGTTAAGGGGAAAATATATAAAACTGTCGTAAGACCTGCATTGCTGTATGGCTCTGAAACATGGCCTGCACGCAAAACGCACACAAACAGGCTTGACGTCACGGAAATGAAAATGCTCAGGTGGATGACTGGTGTTTTCTTTTATCGTATGGCTTTTAGTGCCGGGAGTGTCCGAGGACATGTTCGGCTCGCCTGAGTCTTTAGCTGCTTCCAGCGGACACCCTGAAGGGTGAGCTACAAGTTCCGTTCAATTTCAAGTAATTCTAACTTTCGCTACCAGATATCAATGATACCTAGTGGTGAACGTTGGAACTCTGATAGAGCGTTCTGACGAAATCTAACCTAACAATTTAGCTTTGCACAAGTTTAGTCTGTGAAAGGATCTTTTACATGCCATAAATCTATGACATGGGACCGCCGGATTTACTTCCCCTCCGAAGGAAGGCATACTGAAGGATTTTTAACGCTCTAAGCGTGGTAGAGTGGAAAATGTCAAAATAAGAGTATCATTGAAGGTTGTGGAAATATCTAAGAAGATACAAGAAAAGCGACTTCAATGGTACGGGCATGTGGGAAGAAGGGATGAATCCTACGTGGGAGGCGGCTTCGGTGGCGTAGTTGGTAGAATGCTGAGCTTCTATGCCCAAGATAGCGGGTTCAAACCTGGCCGAAGCCGTTGGATTTTTTAAGAGCGTTAAAAATCCCTCAGTATGCCTTCCTTCGGAGGGGAAGTAAAGCCGGCGGTCCCATGTCATAGATTTTATGGCATGTTAAAGAACCTTCCACTAATTACACCTGTGTGAAGCTAAATTGTATAGGTTAAGAATGTAAACAACGCTCTTAGGTTCCTACGTTCGTTGCCAAGAGCAGACTGCGGTGGCTTCTAGTAGCTAAGTTCTGAACTAGGCCTAGTAGTCATTGACGGTGGCGTTTGGCGGAAAAAAGTAGGAACTATTTGAAAAATTCAAAGCTGCAGTCATACTTGAATTAAAAAACAGATACACACACTAATACAGCCATCACAATTAACACCGGTTATCAGACAGATTCTACACACACCCAAAGTACACGGGGCTACATGACCGCGTTGTCGCAGCCCCTAAACTGAGGAACGAACCAACCAACCAACTAATCCTACGTGGGGAGGAAGATGCTAGACACGGGGAGTGAGAATGCGAGGCAGACCTAAACGAAGATGGATGGATTGTGTATAGGAGGACCTCAGTGAAAAACAGTTTTCAGAAGAGGATGTGCATGACCGGGTTAAATGGAGGAGGAGAGCTGTCAGAAACAATGACCCCACATAGGAGTGGGAATGATGTGAAGAAGAAAAAGAAGAAGAGACTTTGCTACACCGTGGCCATTTAGCCCCGTATACTTGGGTGTGATCGCGTATATAAAATGTGTCTGAAGGCCTTCGTCATTGTGTTGTCTGTAGTAGTGTGTGCTATGTAGCCTAATGCAGGGAAGGAGGCGGCCGTGGCCTTAAGGTAGGAACCATCCCTGCAGTAGAAGTGATATACCACTGAAAATCACTTCCAGGATGTCTGAGATGGGAATCGTACCCACCTCTTATTTTCCACACGAGGCTGAGTGGAAAGGGGCAGATGACCTCGAAGTTCGTCCCCTTAAAACAACAATAACTAACTAACTATGCTTAGTGGACCCCGTTCCAACCCTCAGACCAGAATTAAATTGGCAGAGCCGGGAATCAAACCCTGACTTCCGGGGCGACAACTAAGAATGATAGCCGCTACATCAGACGGTGGACCATACCTAAGTACACGGGGCTACATGACTAAGAACCCCTTAAGGTCACCAAGTACTCTTACACGATGAAAAAGTCTATTTTTGTGGTATCATTTTACTAAGTATTTTCTGGGTTTATGCTAAAGGTACAGCTATGATTCTTGTCACATATAAGAAGCGGTATATTCTGAGCTGTTTTTGACCATGTAGTGCTACTTTGCTTTTATAGGATGTGTGAAATGAATACAAATTTGGACAGATACATTTTCAAAAAATGTTGTATAAGTTGCTTCAGGTACACATTTCTCAGTTGTTTTTCAATCAAATATTCTCAAATTTTGTTCACATACTTGGAATGGATTATGGCAGATGAGTAACCACTTTGTTTCGTTATTATTGGGACAGAATGCAAGAAAAAAAAATCCGAACTCTTTCTTTTTAAATTTATTCAAAAATATGTATCAATTTTTCTCTTCCCAATCCATGCCTACTATGTTTTGGAAGTGAAAATAGGTTAACATTCAAGTACTCCATTAGGCAAGTTAATGTAAAAAAATAGCCCTCTATCTTATATGGTTTCCTAGTTATTGGTACCTAAAGATGAAAAATGAGTATTAACGGAAAACAGCTGGCAAAGATAGAAGTGTATTATTCAGAGCATGGGACGCTAATTTAAAAAAAAAAACGAATTTAAGGTAGTTGTAGACATCAAAATCCCAACAAACTATATACACACATCAAAAAAAGTTTTGCATCACCTCGGTTCCAAGAGTTCCGGAACCGTTAAATACAAAGGGAATAGAGATCAACACAAACAACATTTCAGCTCGTTTTATTGCTCATGAGACCCACACATTGCATGTTGTACCATCATACAGCTAGACTTTCAGCATTTGTGGTCCAGATTGCAGTACACACCACTACCTCTAATACCCAGTAGCACGTCCTCTTGCATTGATGCATGCCTGTATTCGCCGTGGCATACTATCCACAAGTTCATCAAGACACTGTTGGTCCAAATTGTCCCACTCCTCAACGACAATTCGGCGTAAATCTCTCAGAGTGGTTGGTGGGTCAAGACGTCCATAAACAGCCCTTTTCAACATATCCCAGGCATGTTCGATAGGGTTCATGTCTGGCGAACATGCTGGCCACTGTAGTCGAGCGATGTCGTTATCTTGAAGGAACGCATTCACAAGATGTGCACGATGAGGTCGAGATTTGTCGTCCATGAAGACAAATGCCTCTCCAATATTCTGCCGATATGGTTGCACTATGGGTCGGAGGATGTCATTCAGGTATCGTAAAGCCGTTTCGGAGCCTTCCATGACCACCAGTGGCGTACGTCGGCCCCACATAATGCCACCCCAAAACATCAGGGAACCACCACCTTGCTGCACTCGCTGGACAGTGTGTCTAAGACGTTCAGCCTGACCAGGGTGCCTCCAAACACGTCTCCGACGATTGTCTGGTTGAAGGCATATGCGACACTCATCGGTGAAGAGAACGTGATGCCAATTCCGTGGGGTCCATTCAGCATGTTGTTGGGCCCATCTGTACCGCGCTGCATGGTGTCGGGGTTGCAAAGCTGGACCTCGCCATGGACGTCGGGAGTGAAGTTGCGCATCATGCAGCCTATTGCGCACAGTTTGAGTTGAAACACGACGTCCTGTGGCTGAACGAAACGCATTATTCAACATGGTGGCATTGCTGTCAGGGTTCCTCCGAGCGGCAATCCGTAAGTAGCGGTCATCCACTACAGTAGTAGCCCTTGGGCGGCCTGAGCGAGGCCTGTCATCGACAGTTCCTGTATCTCTGTACCTCCTCCATGTCCGAACAACATCGCTTTGGTTCACTCTGAGACGCCTGGAAACTTCCCTTGTTGAGAGCCCTTCTTGACACAAAGTAACAATGCGGACGCGATCGAACTGCGGTATTGACCTTCTAGGCATGGTAGAACTACAGACAACATGAGCAGCGTACCTTCGTCCTGGTGGAATGACTGGAACTGATCGGCTGTCGTACCCCCTCCGTCTAATAGGCCCTGCTCATGCATGGTTGTTTACATCTTTGAGCAGTTTTAGTGACATCTATGAACAGTCAAAGGGACTGTATCTTGGATACAATATACACAGTCAACGTCTATATGCCGGAGATCTGGGAACCGAGGTGATGCAAAACTTTTTTTGATGTGTGTGTATATATATATATATATATATTCAGAAAAGAATGAAGAATTTTATGGCGCCAAAATCAAAAAAATCGATTTTTTCATCATGCAAGAGTACGGTACGTGGTGTCCTTAAATGGATCAACAACTAATACTCATTACCAAGCCTATTTAGAATCATTTCAATGGTCCATAGCTTAGTTAATAGTATCTATGAACAGGTTGTGATGACGGCGCTATATTTAGTAAATCTCCTGATGGCCAGCGTGAAATGCCGTCATTACAAGTTCGGAAGTTAATTCGGGCGAAAGGCTGCTGAAAGTTGCTGCTTGTAATTATCGCACACGATAACATCACATGTGGGTACCTGACACACTCATTACCCATCACTGCAGTTAATTATACACCACGTACCGGTATCGATTGTGCGCTCAGACGGGGAAAGTGGAGAGTCTTGCGGGTGGTGATTTTAAATTGTGCAATCCTTCACGGATGTTGCCGTCGAGTTCATTGCCCACTTGAATTGAAAGTTCCGACGAAGCGAACCATAGTGAACTGATCTAACAGCATGCTACAGGGTTTATTTACTTCATTTATTGGGTCTATTTTTATCAATGAAAGTATATCTCCCGTGGTGTTTCTATATCAATTGAATCGGCCGGACCTGAAAAGTATTAAATCAGTTTTCACTACTTTTTAGGAGACAGATAAAACGCCATTGACAGAACTGAACTTAACACACTATAGTCTATTAGTCATCTATGTCGTGAAGGTTATATTTGTGTTAGCGGAATTTCGATTTTATTTAATAAACATATTTTTCAAAGCGATACAAGAAGTGAATGAGTTTAATTACCAGGGAAGTAAAATAACGAATGATGGAAGAAGCTGCAGAGAGATATTAAGTAGGATTGCCCAAGCCAAGAACGCTTTCTATAAAAAAGAAGAACCTATTTACTGCAAGGAACATAAGTCTTGATGTGAGGAAACAAATGTTGAAGACCTATGTATGGAGCGCCGCGCTATATGGCAGCGAATCTTGGACAATAGGAGAGAGAGAGAGGAAAATACTACTAGCATTTTAAACCTGGTGCTATAGAAGGATTATGAAAATCAGCTGGAAAGAAAAGTCTTTAGAAGAGTGGGAGAGAGAAGATGCTTCCTTAATTATTTAAAAAGAAGACGGAATTACCTCGTGGGCCACATACTGCGACACAATAGACTGCTTAAGCTTATAATCGAGGGAACAGTAGACGGCAAGAATTATAGAGGAAGACTCAGACTGGAGTACACGAATCAAATACTGGAAGAAATGAGTTGTGGCTCACACTGTGAACTGAAGAGGAAGGCGGAAAGACGGGAAGAATGGCGAGCTGCTACCAACCAGCCTCACGGGTGTTAACCACAGAGAGAGAGAGAGAATTTTAAAATCAATTTTGGCAACGTGACCTAATGTCTTTCTGCTCCGTGGTCAGTTTAGCACAACATAAAGCCATCCTAAATGAATCTTTCACGGGATGTTTCATTTTAAAATGGATTTGTAACATAAAAACCACCCAAACCCTGTACAAATGCAATTTACAATAGCAATGTAACACGCGGGAATCTTGCAGTGTGGCCAACAAACATTAAGTACGGAATACAGCGCTGAAAGGCAGCAAGTCATTGGCTTAATGCTTTTCTCCTCTGATCGCACTACATTAGCAGTGGTTTCTAGCTTAAACAGAAGGCTGACTTAATTCTTTCCTATGCCGTTCCAAGGCCCTTGGGTCAATACTTCACAATACTAACTCTTAAAAGAATGACCATTTTTGAATTAATTCTTGAATATCAATCCGAGTATACGTATTGCACTAAGAAATGTTCCCTATTAGAGTTATGGTAGTATCAAACATGTGTACAGAGCTTTATTGTAAACTCTCTGCACGAAAACTGTTGTTGTCTTTACATTTACGAACCTGAGAATTCGCTGTCAGCCCCACTCGAAGACGTTTTGAGCGACTGTGAATAAATATTCTGGTTCCGACAATGCACTGACCTCTTAATTCCCCTGATACTAACGCCACATGGGCTTTCGTGAATAGACCGACCTCGACTGGCTCAAGATGGACTCCCATAAGGGGTCATATGGTGCCACATAATCGTTTACTGTAAGTTAAGTGTCGTCTAACACAACCTTGGCGTATAACTTGGGCAAAGCAGACTCCAAGAAATTTAATTAAAATGACATTTTATGGAGATTTAAACTATTGAACAGCTTCCTCTGTGGATCAGAGATATATTCTCGACCTCATGATCCCAAGATCGAGGGTTCGATTCCCGACCGTAGAAGGCGAATTTTTAAGGGCGGGAAAAATTCACTCCATTCAAAGTCGCAGTCTACCGATGTCGGCTCGTAGAAGACAAAACTCAAAAATTAACCACTTCTCAGCCACAGACCGCTAAATCAACTTCCAGCCCCTCTCCCAGATGGTAATAATAATTTTAAAAAATGCAACTGAAGCAATTTATTTATTTAGGCCAATTTAGTTTATTTACACAGGCCTATTTTACGCTTTACCATTTGTCCCTCATCTTTAACAGAACTTACCGTAGTGAGTTAGACTATAGTATAATTTCTTGCTGCTGGGTTGAGCTGAGAGTTTTATTCACTGTTGTCACTGGCACTAGGGCCTATATTCTGTACCGTACAATGTAGCTTGAAAGTTGGCAGCATGAGTCATCGAGTCCATGTTCGCCAATCGTTAGTCAAATCACAACGCATAACACAAATTGAAGAACATATTCTATGTTTTCGTATACATAAAATCTGGCAATCTACTACGTAGCCTAATATTGTGATACGCTTGACAAGATTAAGTTATTTCATTTAGAATTGACCTCTGTTTTGTTATTGCAGTGGTTACGGATTTTACGACGGGTTCGGAAGTAATTATGTAGTGAGTTCAAAAACAGGCGAAATCTTCTCTCCAAATAATAAATGGGGGTGGATTGGGGTGGGAGGTAGGAGAGCTAGAGTCCCCCCCCCCCCTCTAGGGTACATTCTTCTTCAATGTACCAGTAATTCTGCCGGTATTCCTCATATAGGGAATATGGAAATAAGTTACCGAAGTTTGGGCGTCGTATTTTCAATGTAAGAGAATCCTTCATCAGTTCCTTTTTCTAAACTGTTTACCATCACTGTTAATTCATCACTCATGTCCTGTGACGTAATGCCCTAAATTGCATCAAAACGTTAGCGGTGGTGAGAGCTAATATTAGCATTAAAGATACCCAAGGGAATGCATGGGGTATGATGATTGAATCATAACCATTACTAGTGAACGGAGTGCAGACATGAGCAATCGATGGAGGGCCGCACGGTATCGCCTTTTTAAATGTGCTGTGCAGTCGGCAAGCAATACATCCGAGTGACTTGCGCAACTAAACACATGTTTGGAAAGAGTGGACAAGCGGGGCATCAGAAAGGAGAAATTCAAAGCACCCTTTCTGCAAGTATCCTTTATTTATGTCGATTTTCTGGTGAGCTTTGTAGTTCGAAGTGCTACGTCTTCATACACTTTCCGAAATGTATAGAATAAGCCTTCTTAAATAAAGACCGTGAGAGGATTGTAACCCGCAACCTTTGGCAGACCACGAGAGAAAGTCAGCTTGTCTCCCTGTGACATTAACACTTTATCTAGGATCCTGGGAAGCCAAGGAGAATACAGAGAAATGAGCCTCAAGTTCGTGGAATGGAATATAATATTTTAGCGTCACTCGTGATACATTCAACATGCCATTAATTTATCTGCAGTCACAGTAAAAGGACAAAGGGAGATAACGGTTCCATAGTTTAAATGGAATGGCCTTCGAGTCAAGAGTCATAGCTTGGAGCAATCAATTTATCATCTTCGTGTATTAGGAAACCAGAGAAGGATGCCTTTTATGGTGTTCAAGGATCACCATAGCACTGCCGTATTACGAATGTAACTGGAGAGAACTTCTTTTTTTTTTATTAATACTATTATTAATCACTAAAATAAATAATAATAATAATAACAATAAGGTGAACTTATAAAGCCCACTAGTCTGGTATAAGTCTTTGAAAAAGACAGCACTTACATATAAACGACACCGTTTCAGTCGTCTACCACCAGAGACCAGAATTAAATTAATTGGCCGAGCTGAACTTGGCCTCTGTTGAATGGCGGCCAACAACGATAACCACTACACCACATCGCTGAACTTTCTTGTTGTTTCAATTTAAGGGCTTGGACATCGTGATCGTTTAGCCCCGAGTACTTGGGTGTATATATACAGTATATATATGCGCACGAGTATAGATATAGAGAGAGAAAAAGGAAGCTTTTAGTTTTACGTGACCGTTAATCATGCGATTATGAGCCACGGGACCTCCTTTTTACGTGGAATCTCAACCACTGGACATAGCATTTCACTTCGAAAATCTCACATGCATTGAGCGGGAATCGAACCCGGTCCACCTTGGTGAGAGGTCAACAGCTTGACCGCTGCGCCACCACGCCCCCTAGAGAGAGAGGGAGTGTTTGTCTGATAACCCGTGTTTTGTGGAGTCTGTATTAGTGTTTGTATTCGAAGACTAGGATTGGGATGGAGGCGACCGTGGCCTTATGATTTAACATCCTGGCATTTGCCTGGAGTTGAAGTGGGAGACCATGGAAATCCACTTCCAGGATGGCTGAGATGGGAATCAAACCTACCTCTTCTCAGTTTTGCCTCACGAGGCTGAGTGTACCGCGTTCCAGTACTCGGACCAGAATAACATTTATTGGCAGAACCGGGAATTGCACCCGGACTTCCATGGTGACAGCCAAGAAGTGCAGCCATTGCATAGCGAGGAGGTTGAATATATTGCTAAAAATGCGATCTGTAATGATCTGTATTACCTTCTCGGTGTGTATGATAATTTACTATAGCAGTACAATCTGCATACGATTAAAGTGACATATATACAAAGTAGGTTTATGAAACATGTTAATTCATGAGAATGGACGCCATTCAGTTGTAAGCTGCCCTATAAACACCGTAATGGCCGGAAATAGGAGCGCCTAACAGATAATTTGGTGTGACTTCACAATGGAGCTGGCGCAATAGTTTCACAGCATTGTCAGCAATAACGGTAGCTGCGAGGTTAGCGAACTCGGGTCTACATTTCGACCCTCACCGCGTCACATAATGACAGGATGCAAGACCCTCCCACTCCCTCACAATACTACTCTATTCCACCACACAACTGCGCGACGCATACGGGAAAAAAGAAATACACGAGAGGGTACTGATTAGTACGCGAGGTATATGGGTTTAAAACACGGGCACAGTGTCCAGTGTTAACATCATCAGCATTACACGACTCGACTATGGAAATGTAAACTTTTATAGTTCATCTACTGCAAGTTTGCACTTTTTTGACAGCTAGGGTTGCCAATCTTCATAAGGAAAGACTCAATTTATAACCTGTAGTCCATAAATATATACATGTTTTGATCACATGTACGTTTATCAGGTTATTTTTTCGCTTTTCCCAGTAATTGTGAATATATTGGCAACATATTCTGTCGGCCAGACTGAAAAGTTGCATTATCAAACTGAACTACCACGTGCTCGTGGTATGGGTGTGCGGTTGGTAATGGACGCTTTACCGTGTTCATCTGCCTGTTCAAATAACGTAATAGTTTTATTAATTAAACAATAATCATATATATTATTTCAGTAGTATGCATCCGTCCTGCGGCGCTCACAAGCGACCCATCGTGACAAATGAGCATTCAAATGAAAGAGAATAGACATTAGCAGTGATTTATTGCACTATAATTTCATAAATAGCTATAATTTCTTTAAAAAATGACTTTAAAAAATTGTACGAAGTGCACGATTTGCAAACACCGTTGATGTTGGAAAATACCCTCCATAATTGCTGTCCACGGGCCGCTGTGACGCCTGATTCATGTCATATTAACATTCTGAGGTATTTCCTTTATCCCGAAATGTAAATAGTGTTCTATAATCATTTGGTGGAAATAAAAACATAACCTTTTTCCTTAAGTCTCTCATTATAAACCTATTGGGGAAAGTGTGGTTTATGAACATGCGAGATTTCTCGCACGGGTCCGCTAGTTATTATAATTAATAATATTGCGCAAAGTCGTCTAAAAGTATTATTTCCATTTGAACGCGTGTTCACTTTTCAGATAAATTTATAGAGGTTATCTTAAAGGTTGAGTAATGTAGCCTGAGAGGTGTCCAGGTCGGATCAGATACGGAATACAACACCAACACAAACACCAGACTGCAACAGATAACCTGTTTTGGGTTTTAACCCTTTACAGATTGGTGGTCTGTATATTAACAATTTATATTGTCAAAGATGCTCATGGTTGAATCTTTCACTCATAATTCGAAGAATTCGAAGAATTTACAGAAGGAAGTGTTAGGATTTCTAAAACTCATATTATTTGCATCTCCTTAACCTAAGGTGCTGGATACAACTTCAATTATTTCATTTTTTATGCGTACATCATTAAAGTGTGAAAACAAAATAAAATATAAATATAGAAATTAAAATTATTAAAATGTACATTAAATAAAAATAAAAGTTATAAAAAATAGTTATAAAAATGAAAATTACGATTACAAAAAGAAATACAAACATTAAAATAATAAAACTAGTCTAACTATATAAGGGCAGATGGCCTCGTAGTTCAGCCCCTTAAAACAACAATAACTAACTAACTAGTCTAACTATAAAAATAAATATTATAAAAATAATTATCAACTGTAAATAAATAAATAAATACTGTAATTAATCATAAATATTAAAATTAAATCTATAAAAACATAAATTAAATAATTTAAAAAAAATCGAAATTTATATGTAAATAGCCTACACATGAAAACAGAAATGAAAATCCACAGCCTGCTTCCAGTCGTCCGACCGGGTCAGGGATGGAATGAATGAAGCCCCCATCCAACGGCGAGGATATGAACTGTGCCGGCTGCCGAAGCCTGTTGCACTCCCCTGGGGCAATGATTAAATGAATGACTGATGAAATGACAGTGGAGAGTGTTGCTGGAATGAAATTTGTGACAGGAAAAACCGGAGTAAAACCAGTCTGCGTCCGATTTGTCCAGCACAAATCTCACATGGAGTGACCGGGATTTGAACCACGGACCCAGCGGTGAGAGGCCGGCGTGCTGCCGCCTAAGCGACGGAGGCTTGATGAAAACAGAAAATTAAATAAATTGTTTTGCCCTATAAAGGGGTCAATCTAGAGTCAAACTATTACACATAACTTCTTTATGTCGGGCCGAGATCGAGATACAAGTACAATGTATCAATTTGCAACGCTTGAAACAAAAGGGATAACTGAACTAGAGAAGCAATATAATAGTTTACGAGGGTCACTTGTAAAATATTTAATTACCGATACGGTACGGACGTAAGTCCTAAGTTGAAATTTGAGTAAACAATGGAAACGATGTCAGCCATTAGTTCAATCACAGGCAAGCGCTGTTCATGATAATATTAGTGCACGTAGAGCGGATTTTTTAGCCTACTTTTCACATTTTGCAAAAATGAGGAAAAAGTAGACTTATGAGATCGGGCAAATGTGTGTCTGTCTGTCTGTCCTTCTGTCTGTCTGTCTGTCCTTCTGTCTGACTGTGTGTGTGTCCCCCCCTATCAACTCCTAAACGGCTGGAGCAATCGAAACGAAATTTGGTAGGAGTAAAGATCTATACCTGAATATCTCACGGCCATATTTGAAAATGATGTCAGTGCTACCAACTGCTGAAAAATCGCAATTGAAATTTGAGCTCAATGTTGGATGTCTCGGAAGGTATGAATGGGAGCTATTTCAAAATTGGTACACGTATAGATAATAATATTGCAGTTTAATTTCCAGGAGGCCATACATGGCAGTGTTGCCAAAATGATTATAAGCCTGCTGATAGGTCCAAATTTTAAATGCATATAACTTCTACACTATCAATTGGATTTCAACCAAATTTCGTATGTGCTATGTGTACATGAACAGATATGACTGAGCGTATTCTTACGAGCCACCAGGGCTGCCAACTGTTAATAAATACTGTCTCCATTTTTGTTACCCTAATATATCAGAAAGTATGCAAGCCAATAGCTCTAAACTATGCACACGTATAGTACCTGGCATTCTAGATTAATTTGGAGTAACTAATATACGTCAGTGCTGCCAACATGATTCTAAGCCTGCTGATAGGTCCAATTTTAAAATGCATGTAACTTCTACACTAACTAATGGATTTCATTCAAAATTGACACAACAATAGATCATATTATTTCCGATTATTTCTGACCAATACATGTATGTCAGTGTTGCCAACATGATTTAACGCGCGCTGTTAGATCCAATGTTTAAGCATGTAACGTCCATGCTATCCATTGGACTTCAACCAAATTTTGTATTCTGTACCTTAAGAGATGGAACTAAGAATATATTCAGTCACCAGGGCTGCCAACTGTAGTTCTGTATTTGGCTAAATTATGCCAGGTATACAGTATTTCGAACTAATTAGAAATTTCGATATTGCCAACTTAATTTCATCATTGTTCTACCGGTAGATAGATCCATATTGATTAATCATTGGCATGAATCTTAAATTTTAGGAAAAGTAGGCTCTTTAGTTCGTAACGGAACTTCTTGTTGTGAATCAAATTGCGTTAGTGTTATTTCACAAAATGTCAGTCTGCAGATGGCCTAAGATGAGTCCGTACGTTATCTGGAACTTTTAATTCTAATTTGTAGGGTTGGGCTACAATGGCACACGTTCAAATATATTTCTGAATAGCATACACCAATATTTCAGCCACCAACCTATAAAGTGACTACCATTGATGCGTGTTCATCTCCTCATAATTCTTCAAGGTTGGGGGACCTTGTACAACGTCAAGACTAGTTGGACTCACCACAGCCCGGTACACAAAGAGAACTGCAGTGATACTGACCTGAAACAAAAGACAAGAAACATTAGCTGGCAAGTCCACATATAGTTCGGGCGGGCATCAATTCCACCCGGGAATTCCAGTCAGGTAGCCAGGGTTACCTCAATTCCACCCGGTCCTCCAAGGGACCCTGAAATGAGTTCCTCAACTCCGCCCAGGCTTTTCCTCAATGACGTAAACTAATGTCATAACCCTCCTGCTCGCATACCAAAGACCGTGTCAAACACCTTATGCAGCTCATGAGTAGAAAAAAATAGAAAACTTGGCAGACTTATGTAAAAGAATATTATGATTAATTTTAAATCACCACCACAAAGTCCATTAAAAACAACAAAAAGAAAAAACCACAATAATTTAAAATATAATAACACTAATTTCACTATATCATCTACTCTACTACTTAATAGCAATTCGTTAAAATTAAATTATGTAAATAACACAAAGCACTTGACTGACGTAAGTTGCACAAAAGATGTTGGTGTAACTGCCTCCAATACTTTTAAACAACTGACCCACTAACCAACTTGTCAACAGGGTGGGGTTCTTTTTGGTATTCCCAAAAATATGAACACCTGAGAGCTTGTGTTGTCGTGTGGAATGCATGCGCTGCAGAAGGTGTTTGACGTTGACCCGGCCCTTGGTATGCGAGCAGGAGGGTTATGACATTTGTTTACGTGATTGGGGATAACCCCCTTGCCGACCCCTTGTCAAAGCCTGAGCGGAGTTGAGGAACTTATTTTTGGGTCCCTTGGAGGACCGAGTGGAATTGAGGAAAATCGGGCGGAATTTATATTCGACCTACAGTTCAAAGGCCATACATTGTTCTACAAGACTACTAGAAGCTTGAATACACATCCCTAGCTCTCAAGACACAGGAACTTGTCAACATAAAGCAAGCACTTGAGTTATAATATTCCTACAAATCAGACCTCACAATGTCGAAATCAACACGAGGTATTATTATTATTATTATTATTATTGCGTTTCCAATACATAGAAGGAACCGTAGCATATTAGGGTTATAGTTTGACAATTACAGAAAATGACAAAATGAAAATCCACAGCCTGCTTCCAGTCGACCGACCGGGTCAGGGAATGGAATGAATGAAGCCCCCATCTAGCGGCGAGGATATCAACTGTGCCGGCTGCCGAAGTCTGTCACACTCCCCTGGGGCAATGCTTAAATGAATGACAAATGGAATGATAGTAGAGAGTGTTGCTGGACTGAAATTGTGACAGGGGAAACCGGAGTAACCGGAGAAAAGCGTGTCTGCCTCTGCTTTGTCCAGCACAAGCTAACTGATCATTTTTGGCCACTTAACTACTTAACGATAAGCTAAGGCCGAGGGAAACAGGTGTTCAGGTTTTCAGTAACGGTACAGCAACGCATTGTTTTAACTAACATTTGAGGACGACAATGTTGTTTTCTCCAACACATTTTCTATATTTTGCAACGAATCGAAGGTAAATGCATTTAAATTATAGTTGGAGAAATGTCACAAATACGAGCTAGATTTCTTCCAGCCATAAGGGCGCGAAAAGGAATTTATGTGTTTGCTTGGTGTGTTGGCTCGCATATAGCCTTCTTCAAGGGCTAAATTTCCGAAGTACATTAGGCCTACCCGTAAAACTACATCTTGGTATATCTCCTGAACTGTAGCAATTAACTAACTGAATAAATGAATCTATTTACTGGCACCTTAAAAATAACCTCCAGGGGAAAAATCATCTCTAATGCTACTGCAGGTCATAGGGATTTTAAACCCATGACAACCTATTCTTTTTACTTCGTCATGCCCGACTAACGAGCGCGATTGAACTTATTTAGCTGTTGGCATTGCCTTTCTCTTCTCCCAAAAACTCTTCATCTTCTCGCTGTGGCTTCTCTTGCGATCTTCTGACCAGGTTTTGTTGGTGATAGTGCTTGGATGGTCTGCAAAGCGGTGATTATCGACTAATTCTCTGAACTTAGCTCTGTCTAGTACAATGTCATCTTTGATGACTATTTTCTGAAGATCTTTTCCAATTTCAAGCAGCCAGGTGTTTTTATCTTTCATTTACAGGGCAAGGTTAAGTATCCTTTTGGTCAGTCTCCGATTGCCCATCCTGAGGATATGCCCGTAAAATTTAATGACCACCTATTATTATTATTATTATTATTATTATTATTGAATAATGACAATATTATCAATCCCGAACATCGCTTTTAATATTCATCGTCATTTTAACTCAGTGAATGCTCGCGATACCACAAGAGTGAAGGGGGAGGGGAATTTGCCTCCCACGTGGCTCGACGTCCCCCAGCGCGCGACACGTGCAAGCATTCAGCGCGCGCACCAGCGAGACCTTCCTCTTCCCAGCCTGCGTTGTGAGTGATTAACATTCATGGATAATTGATGAGATGTTTCAATGAGCGCGTAGGTGTGCTAAGGCCTTACTTATTTCTTACGATGGTAACTATGATTACGCAAGGACATTACATTCTCAGTAATTCTCAAAAACAGATTGTCAGATAAACAGGCCGAGGAAAGGCTGATAAGAAAATACAATTTTGTCGGCAATATAGCATTTTATTCATTTTATCCAACAGAATCGTTATCCTCCTCATCCCTCTAGGTTCACGTATCCTTTGCAAGATATGTTGGCATGTGGAATGCAGTTCCCGCGATCTCAGGACTTGTTGTATCCGCCCTCGCGGCCATGGTGCACCATTTAACGAGCTCGTGCCACATCGTGGCGCAGGGGCTAGCATTCTTGGCTGTCAACACTGCGGTGAGAGTTTAATTCCCGGCCATGCAATGTATTTCTTGAACGGGGTTCACTCGATTTCCTATTTAAATCCTATCTTCAATTATAAAATACACACACTCAATAACACAGGTTATCAGACAGATTCCACACACTCCCCTGCTACAAGTACAAGAGGTTACATTACCACGATGTTGTTAAGCCCCTAAATGAAGAAAACAATAACAATAGGTCTACTACTACTACTACTACTACTACTACTACTACTACTACTACTACTACTACTACTACTACTACTACTACTACTACTACTACTACTACTACTACTACTACTACTACTACTACTACTACTACTACTACTACTACTACTACTACTACTACTACTACTACTACTATGTTTTGATGATTATGATGATAATTGTTGTTTTAAGGGGCCTAACATCTAGGTTATCGGCCCCTAATGGTCTCGGTGATAGCGAAAATGACAATGAAATGGAAACGATAACGAAAATTAAGCTGGACTGAAAATACTAACAAAATGGAACTCAGATTGAAAAATACGCACAAAGTAGAGTGGAAATATAGTGCGCCCGGGAAAGTTCTCCGCAGTGCCTACAAGCTGCTGCGAGAGATCACGTCACCAGTTACGTTGTCAGCATGGCTGTCGCTTGTAACATAACTAGGGCTCGGATTTTTAGGTGCTTAAAATCGGGAAAATATTTTTTTAATGTATTAAAAATACCTGACATATGTGACAAAAAAGTAAAAATATTTAATTATAATTTAGTTTATTAATGTGAATATAAACAATATGCAGTACTCATGAATCCAATTTATGCTATGTCTCACTGACTGCTGAAGCATTACAATAGACAACTAGATACATCGTCAGGTTGTCCATCACAAATGGCCGACGGTTATCGCGCAACACTTATTCTGACGGCTCGAAACTGCGGCAATATGTTTCTTGCCCTTTGGTGTTGTGTAACTTGAGATCGCTGTTCAGCCTTGATTGCTTTCCCTTCGCAGAACAGAACGCCCCCATCAGAAGTAAAGTTGGCTTTAAATGCTGCAACATACTGCTGCAGACGATAACGTGTAGTTGTTTTTACTTCAGGCATCGTAGAACGGCCTTACACTTCACAGTGCCAGAAATGAACTGCATGTGAGTGACACTGGTTCCAGGTAGCTGGGGGGAGGGGGAAGTCTAGCACGTGGTGCAATATGGATATGTACAAGGAAATACCTGACTTCCCCAGTGAGTGGCACGAGGCGACAAGTTAACACAGTTGCAAGCTGACATACGCTCTGCAAGACGATTAGATAGCTCAAAGGTTCTTCCCCGTTGAAGTAACACAGAACGAAAATTCAATAAACTGAATGATTGATTTAAAAAATGTAAATATTATGTTTTTTTGTGTGCTAATAAGTGAAAAGCAGGAATTTATGTATTTATAGAAAATGCCTAAAATATGTACTGTATTTACATTAAAAATATTCATTTACCTAAAAATCCGAGCCCTAACCATAACAAACTTAACAGTAAACTTTATACTCACTACCACCATTCATAACGGATGCTAGAAGTGCTGATGACACATATGCTGGCTTATTGCAATACACACTGACGAATTCGACAGCCCACAGCCCACACATGTGGCCTTCACCCTATCAAGGACACTGTGCTGCCAACTAAACTGATGTCGCAACCACTCGCAGATGCACGTAGCCACTGCGGAGAACATTCCCGGGCGCCCTGCACTTACAGAAGGTACCGGCAATGTAGAAGGAAAATACTCACAAAAGGAATTTAGATTGAAAAATACGCACAAAATGAGATTTAGGTTAAAAATACTTACAAAATGCGATTGAAATTGAAAATACTCACAAAATGTAATTGAGATTCAAAATACTCACAATATGTGGAAGCCCGTGATCCAAAATACAATACTTACAAAATGCAATTTAGATTGAAAATACTACAAAATGTGGTGGAGATTCAAAATATGCACAAAATGTAATTTAGAGACACGGGGAGCCAATTCATAAAAACAGGACGGGAATCATAAATAGAAAAGGAAAAGAAAGAAAAAGAAGGATGATCCCTAGAAGAATGAGGCATCAGGAAAGATGAGAGAAGGGCCAATGAAGGCGGGAAAGGAAGAGACTCCCTAGGCCTCGGATACCCTAATACCGTCTGAGTCAGAAGAAAACAAGAGTCGACAGGAAAGAAGACGGAGAGGAGCCCGTCACAAGCAAGTGGAAGCAATGCCTGACTCACAAGGAGAGGTCGCCAAGTGGTTTTCTAGAAAAGTGTTCAAATTTGGAGGGTTTGCTCTTCATAAGAAAATATTTTTGCCGTGTTCGAGCGTTTTTGCCAATAAGGTGAAAGGAGCCCTGGGCAAATGGTCTACTGGCGCCCTTTTTCTCATTTATGTGTTATAAAAATAGCATAATAGTTTCTTTTCAAACAACTACGTTACTAATATTGTATCACAGAAAATAATAAGAAAAGTAAGTCGTTCATACAATGTTGCAGCCATTTATTGATACATTAATCACACTAAAACCCAGATTACAAAGTCAAAAGTTAAACTTTAAAAGTACAATATACAGAAACATTTCAAATAAAAGTTTTTTTTTCTGGTTTTTAACTTTGCAAATTTATTTATGATGTCAGAAAAGTCTGTGCTAAGGTTTACGTCTTTTTCACAACACAATAACAATAGAGAATTTAGTTTGCTGTCTGAAAGAGTTATAGTACTGTATTATAATATAATCACGATTAAACATAAATACTACGAATGTATGTGGTATTTAATATTACTGTACTTTTATTTTATATTCACGTAAATTATAGTTATTTTATCCTACTTTTTCAAGATTTCCATGTCATACTTATTTTTAAAGTTGGGATTGTTGGGTCAACCTTTTTCTGCGTTCAGCGACACCTAAATTTCGGCGCCCCCTAAAATTTGGCGCCCAGGGCAAATGCCCATTATGCCCGTTTATAGCCCGGGGCCTGCAATGGACCTTAGTGTGTTCAAAATTGAACGTTTAAAATCAAACCTCAAACTTGTGTAGTCCTATTCTCGCACACATTCCCGGCTAGTTTCCATGGCGTAGTCGCTAGCGCATTGGCGTGGGGAATTAAAAGGTTTCGAGTTCGAGTCAGACCTAGGCCAGGACTTTTTTTTTTTTACTGTTATTGTCTTTTGTGTTTTCTAACATATATGCTGTGGTCTCTTCGGATTTGGAGCTATGTACAATATTTTAACATCATTATTATTCGTCCTTGAAGCTTGAACGAGTCGTAGGTTTTATTCCTTAAAATTTAAATGCAGCGTGGCCGGCGACGCTACGTTCATGTGCACTGCGCCGAGTCTAAAGCAGGAACGCAAAAGCTCTTCCCTCTGTCCCACTCTGCTCTACCATCAAGCTAAACTGTCTGTGTCCAAAACTCGATACGGAAGTCGTGTGAGTAACATCGCGGGACACTCTTCGTCACGCAAGTGCCGTATAAGCGGGTTCGATAAGTCGGGGGTCTTGATTGACGCTTATGCGTATTCAATATTACGTGTGTGCGGTTGTCTACAATCAACAGTATCTAGAACGCAAGAGACAATAATAACAGTAAAATAAAAACAAGTCCTGACGAAGGTCTGACTCGAACTCGAAACCTTTAATTCCCCACGCCAATGCGCTAGCGACTACGTCACGGGAACGAGCTGGGAACGATTGTGAGAATAGGACTACACGAGTTTGAGGATTGATTTTAAACGTTCAATTTTCAACACACTAAGGCCCATTGGCAAAAACGCTCTAACACGGCAAAAATATTTTCTTATGAAGAGCAAGCCCTCCAAATTTGAACACTTTTCTAGAAAACCACTTGGCGACCTCTCCTTGTCAGTTGGGGTCCCGTGGTTGGCAACCCACGTCCCACTAGATGTGAGGCCCTGGGGGGACTTGTGTTTTGAGATGTGACCTATCTCAAGAAAAGGTGCAGAAGACCTTGCTGTTCCACCCTTTAAAGTCAACAATAACTGTCTCAAGAAAGCGTGGTTAATATTCTGTCCTTGACCCTGAGTTCGCACAAAATTTACATGCATCGTAAGTACACTGGGCTGATGACCCAATGCCGCATGTCCGTAGTGAAACATCTGCGTATCCGTATATCGTCTTAATGGTTGATAAGGGCGACCAGCTGATACAAAGTGTTTTGCAAGACAGACACTTTTCCTTCTTCCTTGAACCTCCCACAAGAATGTAAATGAGTGTTTGCTCATTGTTATGCGCCAGTCTGAGTAAGAGCTGTAAATACGTGTGTAATGTTACTGCGTCCCACCCACCGAGCCAACCTCGTGGGAAGGAAGGTCTGGTCAGCTGATGCGTGACACGCTCATATAATATTCTACAAAGAAGCTCCAAAAAATACTAAACATACTCGTATATTTGCCCAATTAGTTCCCCAAGGAACTCCAGCAGCTTTATTACATTTTATGGTACGTTTTGAAACCACCATAAATTTAATTCGACCATGAACCTTTGCTGGAAGACTATTTGTAGCAGCTAATATAATTGCCGGAGATTTATACACTATTACAGTAGGCTATTTTGAGAACTAAGGAAGAAATTGGTGAAGTGTTACATCTGGAGCATTGCACTGTAAGGGGCAGAGACGTGGGCAATGAGAAAAAGGGAAAGAAAATTCTTAGAAAGTTTTGAAATGTGGTGCTGGAGGAAAATAGAGAAGATCACGTGGACAGATCGGGCGACAAACTATGCTGGACTGAGAAGAGTAGGTGAGAAGAAAACTTTTCTGAATACAATTCTCCAGAGGAAGGCCAACTGGATCGGAGGGGCTCATGCACGTCATTGAAGGGAAGATCAAAGGAACGACAGGACGGGGAAGAAGAAGAATTCAACATCTGGATGATATGAAAGATGGAAGGAGTTACAGCAGACTGAAGGAAGAAGCTGAAGACTGGGAACATCGGCATCAGAAATTCTCTGTACGAAGACATGGACCAGCCACTAGGCAGAATACTGTAGAACAATAATAATATACAGTATGTAACACAGGGCCCTCTTTACATTATCACCACAATCATTATTAATATTCGCTCAAATTGCTTTATTAACCCTAGAATCTTATTTTGCAATAATTCAATCTTATGCATATGAAGTTCTAGCCACCTTACAGTATATTTCAGAGTAGTAAATTAATGAACACACACTAATCCTTTTCAACTAATAAATCCAAGCCTTTGACAATTACAGATGCAATTAGAGCTTTTTTGTGGCATCCTTAGAGGCCGAGTGCAGGTCTTTATAGTCGACGTCCGTGGGCGAACTGCGTGCCGGAATGAGAGATGGAATGGATGAAGATGAATGAAACTGGGCAAGGATGTGGAAGGAAGCGGCCGTGGCCTATCAGAAGATACCGTCCTAGCATTTGCCTGGTGTTGAAAATGGGGGAAACCCCACGGAAAAACATTTCAAGAACGGCCGACGGTGGGGCTCAAACTCACGCATCTACCGAGTCAGCAGAGAGCTTGGCCCCATGACCTAATGCTGTGCTTTTAGCGAGCGTAGCCATCGCTGTCGGTAGAGCTCTTGTAAAAGCACCAGATCCATCCATGGGGAAGGTATCGTTGTTGTCCACAGGGGCAAACTTTGAGAGCATAGCTTTACCATGCAGACTTTACAGGGCGCTAATGTTGCATGAGACCCTCGCAATATCATTTGGAAGAGGTTTGCGTGCGCGGAAACCTGGCCAAACCTGCAAGTGGGTTATGTGAGTTTAGGGCACCTTAATAGCAGAAATGAACCAGTAACTTATAGAGGTGAACAGTGCGAAATTCATGTCACGGGAACATATTTTGTATAGCTCATCTTATAACCGTCCTGCCGTTATCGTACTCTGTGCACCAATGTCGACATACATTGTACCTGGTCACGACGCCTAGATATACGTTTATATACACACAACAAAAAGGGTTTTGCATCACCTCGGTTCCCAGATCTCCGGCATATAGACGTTGACTGTGTATATTGTATCCAAGATACAGTCCCTTTGACTGTTCATAGATGTCACTAAAACTGCTCAAAGATGTAAACAACCATGCATGAGCAGGGCCTATTAGACGGAGGGGGTACGACAGCCGATCAGTTCCAGTCATTCCACCAGGACGAAGGTACGCTGCTCATGTTGTCTGTAGTTCTACCATGCCTAGAAGGTCAATACCGCAGTTCGATCGCGTCCGCATTGTTACTTTGTGTCAAGAAGGGCTCTCAACAAGGGAAGTTTCCAGGCGTCTCAGAGTGAACCAAAGCGATGTTGTTCGGACATGGAGGAGGTACAGAGATACAGGAACTGTCGATGACAGGCCTCGCTCAGGCCGCCCAAGGGCTACTACTGTAGTGGATGACCGCTACTTACGGATTGCCGCTCGGAGGAACCCTGACAGCAATGCCACCATGTTGAATAATGCGTTTCGTTCAGCCACAGGACGTCGTGTTTCAACTCAAACTGTGCGCAATAGGCTGCATGATGCGCAACTTCACTCCCGACGTCCATGGCGAGGTCCAGCTTTGCAACCCCGACACCATGCAGCGCGGTACAGATGGGCCCAACAACATGCTGAATGGACCCCACGGAATTGGCATCACGTTCTCTTCACCGATGAGTGTCGCATATGCCTTCAACCAGACAATCGTCGGAGACGTGTTTGGAGGCACCCTGGTCAGGCTGAACGTCTTAGACACACTGTCCAGCGAGTGCAGCAAGGTGGTGGTTCCCTGATGTTTTGGGGTGGCATTATGTGGGGCCGACGTACGCCACTGGTGGTCATGGAAGGCTCCGAAACGGCTTTACGATACCTGAATGACATCCTCCGACCCATAGTGCAACCATATCGGCAGAATATTGGAGAGGCATTTGTCTTCATGGACGACAATTCTCGACCTCATCGTGCACATCTTGTGAATGCGTTCATTCAAGATAACGACATCGCTCGACTACAGTGGCCAGCATGTTCGCCAGACATGAACCCTATCGAACATGCCTGGGATATGTTGAAAAGGGCTGTTTATGGACGTCTTGACCCACCAACCACTCAGAGATTTACGCCGAATTGTCGTTGAGGAGTGGGACAATTTGGACCAACAGTGTCTTGATGAACTTGTGGATAGTATGCCACGGCGAATACAGGCATGCATCAATGCAAGAGGACGTGCTACTGGGTATTAGAGGTAGTGGTGTGTACTGCAATCTGGACCACAAATGCTGAAAGTCTAGCTGTATGATGGTACAACATGCAATGTGTGGGTCTCATGAGCAATAAAACGAGCTGAAATGTTGTTTGTGTTGATCTCTATTCCCTTTGTATTTAACGGTTCCGGAACTCTTGGAACCGAGGTGATGCAAAACTTTTTTTGATGTGTGTACATTCCGCCTAACATAACGTTTAAAATTGAGTTTTCTATTGCCAAGAGCAAAGGTTTGACGGGAGTGTATACCGGGTTCTTGTATTCCCAACGTCGACGATAGGCTAAGCTGCGTGATAATATTGCCGTCTGTAACTTCGGCCCCCAGTGGAGTATTATACAGCACGAAGAGGAGTATGTCACCTACGAGTGCTCCCCTTAGCTTTTCTTTTTTTTCTTTTTCTTGAAGCTACCTTTTATAATATCTCACAGCTACTTAACAACACCCTTAGCTTTATGCTCAATTCGAATCTTGGATTAGCGATTACAAAATCAAATGATTAGCGAAACTTGGCCAACTTAACTTTCTCTAAACGTTTAGAACCAACTTTAAACTTTAAAACCGTAAGTTATTTCCCAAAGTTAATTAGTTTCTCGGCTATCAAGAGATCGACTGTTTGCTTTTAGTATCGATGCCAGTGGAAAATTTGCAAGGCCCTGTAAGAAGGCCTATACATAAAATTCAAGGTACTATTACTGCATCGTCAACAATAATCAGCGGATTATTAGCCTACTTTTCACATTTTGCAAAAATGAGGAAAAAGACTTATGAGATCGATCCGGGAAAATGTGTGTCTATCTGTCCTTCTGTCTGTGTGTGTGTCTCCCACTATCAACTCCTAAACGGCTGCAGAAATCGAAACCAAATTTAGTATGAGTAAAGATGTATACCGGAATATCTCACGTCCATGTTTGAAAATGATTTCAGTGCTACCAACTGCTAAAAAACGCACTAGAAATTTGAGCTCCATGTTGGATATCATGGAAGGCATGCATGGGAGCTATTCCAAAATTGGCATACATGTAGATAACCCTATTTCAGTTTTATTTCCAGGAGGCCATACATGCCAATGTTGCCAAAATAATTTTAAGCCTTCTGATAGGTCCAATTTTTAAATGCCTATAACTTCTACACTATCAATTGGATTTGAACCAAATTGTGTATGCAATGTGTGTACATAAGCAGATAGGACTGAGCGTATTCTTAAGAGCCACCAGGGCTGCCAACTGTTAATAATTGCTCTATTCTTTTACCCAAATACCAATATATCAGAAAGTATGCAAGCCGACGGCTTTAAACTATGCACACGTATAGTACCCGACATTTTAGATTAATTTTGGAGTAACTTATATACTTCAGTTCTACCAACATGATTCTAAGCCTGCTGATAAGGCCAATTTTTTAATACATGTAACTTCTATAGTATCAGTTGGATTTCAACCAAATTTCGTATGTGCTATGTGTAACATAACAGATATGACTATAAGTATTCTTAAGAGCAAGCAGGGCTGCCAACTGTTAATAAATGCTGTCTATATTTTTTTAACCTAATATCAATGTATCAGGAAGTATGCAAGCCAACAGCCCTATACTTTGCACACGTATAGCACCTGACATTCTAGATTCATTTGGAATAATTAATATAAGTCAGTGCTGCCAACATGATTCTATGCCTGCTGATAGCTGGAATTTTCAAATACATGTAACTTCAATACTAACAAATGGATTTCGTCCAAAATTGGCACAACAAGCTATCATAATATTTCAGATTAGGCTATTTCTGACCAGCACACGCATGGCATTGTTGCCAACATGCTTTTACGCGTGCTGATAGATCCAATGTCTAACTGCATGTGACGTTCATTGGACTTCAATCAATTTTTTTTTATTCTGTAGGACCTAAAGAGATGGAACTAAGAATATATTCAGTCACCAGGGCTGCCAATTGTAATGCTCTATTTGGCTACATTATACCAGGTATATTTCGAATTAGACATTTCGTTATTACCAACTTAATTTCGTCATTATTCTAGATAAGTTCATTTACTGTAGATTAATCATTGGCATGAAACTTAATTTTAAGAAAAGTAGGCTCTCTAGTTCGTCACGGAACTTTTTATTTATTTAGAAGGAAACTTTTAACAAGAATCCGTCAATATAGTCAACAACTAGGACAACTTAAACTTTATCAGTGATACAGTATTTTCAGAATAACTTTCCCCAAGTTCGGTCCCAGCCTCTGAGCCAAACTCGTGGGAAGATGGTGGCAGCTGAGCGGGACACACTGAAATAATATTCCACGTCCCACAGTAGCTCATTAACAACTTCACAACTTTCTTAGCGTCATGACAGCGAGCCATTGAGCATATACTGTAGTCCAGAACTAGGCCGGGTCAAGGATCTTACAACACTAGTAACTTATAGAACTGGCAACTCTTTTCTATCTACTACTAATACTACCACCACGTAGTCATTCATTCGTACTGTATTTGAGACTTTTGCATTTCAGCGGCCAGTCTAGCCACCAAGCCTCTAGTTTGCGAATAAGTCACCTCCTTAATCCCGTAGTAGACAACTTCGCAAGAGCGAAACATGCTTTCAGTAATTTATTATCACGGTATTGAGCCTCCGTTATCTAGGCGGCAGCCCGCCGGCATCTCACCACTGGGTCCGTGGTTCAAATCCCGGTCACTCCATGTGAGATTTGTGCTGGACAAAGCGGACACAGACAGACAAGGTTTCCTCCGGGTACTCTGGTTTTCCCTGTCACACTTTAATTCCAGCAACACTCTCCACTATCATTTCATTTCATCTGTCATTAATGTAATCATTGCCCCAGGGGAGTGCGACAGGCTTCGGCAGCCGGCACAGTTCATATCCTCGCCGCTAGATGGGGCCTTCATTCATTCCATTCCTTGATCCGGTCGGTCGACTGGAAGCAGGCTGTGGATTTTCATTATTACGGTTATTCTGGTCTGAGGGCTGGAATTTGCCTCGGGAGGGAACTAATTTACACCGGTTATCAGACAGATTCTACACACACCCAAAGTACACGGGGCTACATGACCGCGTTGTCGCAGCCCCTAAACTAAGGAACCAACCAACCAGACTTAACGTACTGGTTGTTAGTTGTTAGTAAGTAATTTCTCCAGGTCCCAGGTGCATAAGAACACTGCCACTAATGACATGGTCCTGAAGAACTGTAATAGCCCCCGAGATACATCACGCACGTTTATATGGAAAGTGGAATGTTGAGGAGGTTACTTGTAGGTCACGCACAAAAAGGCATCAACTGTGAACTACATTTTATTTATTCCTTTTCAGAAAAGAAAATACACAAATACCGTAACATTCCAGTCTGAAAGATGTCCTAACAATGAACATGTGGTCCCCAGAAGCAGTCGAGTACAGTTCAGTATTTAGTCAGTCAGAACTACGGGCAGGCACGAACACAAAGAAGGCCCTTCTCCTCGCTAACGCTGACGTCACTCGCCCAATAGCATGTAGGCTGCACGTAGGCCAAGAACCCAAACTGAAGTATGACACCACAAACTTCGTAGTTCAGCGATTTGAGGTCGAGTGTTGCCAACTGCCACTTCCAGAAAAATGAACTACGTCCGGCAGATCGCCAAAAAACACCAGATCAGCGATTCTCAAACTGTGGTACGCGGCGTACCCCCGAGGGTGTGGGAACGATTCTTAGTGAGCAATATTGAGATGATTATGATGATGATGATGATTATTGTTGTTTTAAGGGGCCTAACATCTAGGTTATCGGCCCCTAATGGTCTGGGTGATAGCAAAAATGTCAATGAAATGGAAACCAGAACGAAAATTAAGCTGGACTGAAAATACTTACAAACTGGAACTCAGTTTGAAATGATGGTTGGTTCTTAAGTTTAGGGGCTGCGACAACGTGGTCATGTAGCCCCGTGTACTTTGGGTGTGTGTAGAATCTGTCTGATAACCGGTGTTAATTGTGATGACTGTATTAGTGTGTGTATCTGTTTAAATTCAAGTAAGGACTGCAGACGATCAATTTTCAAGTAGTTCCTACTTTTGCCGCCAAACGCCACCGTCAACGACTACTAGTTCAGAACTAAGCTACCAGACGTCACCGCAGTCGGCTCTTGGCAACGAACGTAGGAACTTAAGAGCGTTGTTTACATTCTTAACCTATACTATTTAGCTTCACACAGGTGTAATTAGTGCAAGGTTCTTTAACATGCCATAAATCTATGGCATGGGACCGCCGGCTTTACTTCCCCTCCGAAGGATTGAAATGACTCACAAAATGTCGAGTGGAAATACTTACAAAAAGGTAATTTGGAAGGAAAATACTCACAAAAGGAATTTAGATTGAAAAAGACGCACAAAATTTAGTTTAGGTTCAAAATACTTACAAAATGCAATGTTGATTCGAAATACTCAACAAAATGCAATTGAAATTCAAAATACGGACAAAATGCAATTGAGGTTCAAAATACGGACAAAATGCAATTGATATTTCAAATGCTTACAAAATGTATGGTAGTAGATTCAATATACTCATAATATGTGGAAGCCCGCGATTCGAAATACTGTACTGACAAAATGCAATGTAGATTGAAAATACTTACAAAATGTGGTTGAGATTGAAAATACTAACACAATTAAATTTAGAGACACGGGGAGTCAATTTTGAAAAACAGGGCGGGACTCTTCAAGAGAAAAGGAACTGTAATGAAAAGAAAAAGATGGCTGATCTCTAGTGGAATGAGGGATCAGGAAAGATGAGAGAAGGGCCTATGAGTGCGGGAAAGGAAGAGACTCCCTAGGCCTCGGATACTCTAATACCGTCGGGGTCAGAAGAGTTGACCAAGAGAGGTCGACAGGAAAGAAGACTGAGAGGAGCCCGGCACAAGTAAGTGGAAGCAATGCTGGTCTCAGCTGGGTTCCCGTGGTCGCCAACCCACGTCCCACTAGATGTGAGCCCCTGGAGGGGGAGAGGGAGGGGGGGGGAAGGGGGGGAATAAATTGACAAAAATGTTGGTACAATCGCGTTGACCGACTGAAAAACATATTTCGATTACTAAGATAACACGCATAAATGGCTTCCAACACGATCATAATAACATTATATTTTGCGTGTGTGGGAGGGAAAGAGAATTTTGTCTGATAACCTGTGATATTATGATCGCCGTATGAGGCAAATTTGATTACAAATGTTAAACTACTAATGAGAATAGGCGGGTTCGATTCCCATATCGGCCATCCTGTAAGTGGTTTCCTGTGGTTTACCCCATTTCTACTCCAGGCAAATGCCGGGATGGTACCTAACTTGAGGCCATGGCTGCTTTCTACCCAAATCCTACCTCAATTACAAATGCACACACAAGTACAGGCATCACAGTGGCACAGGTTATCAGACAAATTCTACACACACTTACATGACCACGATATCGCAAAGCCCCTAAAGAAACGAACAACTTTCGTTAGTTATTGTTGCTATAAGGGGCAGAACTACGAGGTCATCTGCCCCTCGTAACACAGACTAATGTATACTAATTTGGAATGGAATTTAAAATTTAGAGGTGGACACCTAAGTTTGAAAAGACCGAAAATTAATAAAACAAATTTAAAACAAGATGTTCAGTAAAGAACATATAGCCTACTTTCTCCTAAATGCATGGGTATTGTTATAACTCTTTGTCCTTTTCAAGGAGTATGATTGAATGTTGGTTGTAGGAGCTTGTTGAAATACAACGTGCTATAGGGATATTAAACATGAATATGAGGTGCCCTTTGCTAGTGCTACCTCTGTACCAAATTTCGTTCAATTCGGTTTCACCGTGTTTGAATTAATAGGGGGAATCGATTTGCACACATACTTGGCCACCATCTGCAAACTATTGGGCTGATGTTCTTGCAGTTTGGTCAGAATATGTTTCCCACATAAAGATATGGTGTTGCAAAATTAGGTAGACACTAGATTATTAGGTTGGTCGTAATTACATTTTAGCTTTTAACATTTGGGTGGCCGCGATTACGTTTCCATCAAGATAGCGGTGATATAAAACATGACACTGAGGTGCCCTTTGCTAGTGCTACCTCTGTACCAAATTTCGTTCATTCGGTTCCACCGTGTTCGAAATAATAGGGGGAATCAATTTTGACATAAAGATGGCCGCCATCCGCAAACTATTTGGCTAATGACCTATTAGATTGGTCAAAGGATGCTCCCTCCATAAAGGTATGTTGTTGCAAAGTTTGGTAGAGTTCGGATGGTTATGTTAGTCGTAATTTGATTTAAGCTTTAAACATTCGTGTGGCCGCCATTACGTTTCTGTCAATATGGTGGCGATATTAATCATGACACTGAGATGCCCTTTGCTAGTGCTATCTCTGTACCTAATTTCGTTCCATTCGGTTTCAGCGTGTTTGAATTAATAGGGAGAATCGATTCTGACACAAAGATGGCCGCCATCCGCAAACTATCAGGTGAATGACCTATTAGATTGGTCAAAGGATGCTCCCTCCGTAAAGGTATGTAGTTGCAAAATTTGGTAGAGATCGGATGATTAGGTTAATCGTAATTTGATTTAAGCTTTGAACATTTGTGTGGCCGCCATTACGTTTCCGTCAAGATGGCGGCGATATAAAATATGACACTGAGGTGTCCTTTGCTAGTGCTACCTTTGTACCAAATTTCGTTCAATTCGCATTCACCGTGTTCGAATTGATAGGGGGGGACAGACATTCAGAGTACACACACTCACACGCACACACACACACAGACACACACACACACACACACAGACTCACACACACACATACACACTTTTTTCGCCCTGTGTTGATCTCATAAGTCTACTTTCATTTTTTGCAAAAATCGAAAGTAGGCTAAAAACTAATAATTACATAAACAAAAATCACAAAAAATCAAAAATTCAGAATTCAAAAACGAACAAATCGTTGATTCAATGTACACAGGAAAAGTTAGATTACTGGCCCTAACCCACTCACTTATAAAGCGGATGACGAGATCAGCAGCCACCGCATCATCAGCAAACACAGTGTAAGTTTGAGTGTCATATGCAGGGCCTGGATTCTGATAACATGTCATATTTTAAATTGCTCACCACGGCATTGATAACTTATATACAAATCCTGTTCATTTGTATTACAAAAATGCATATTTATTAAGTCATTTTTTCGTCATTTTTCGAAGTATTTTATTTTTAGGTCGTTTTCTCGCTTTTCGCGTCATTATTATGTCATTTTATGGAATTTATTAGAATATTTTGTACGTTTTGAGTAATTTTTCTCACATTTTTAATGGTTTATGATGCATTTTTGCGTATTGTACTGGATATTAACGTAACTGAAAGTGAGGATGAATACGAAGACATGAGAATCTTCACAACTTTGTTGAACCCTATTTCTTGGAATATCCACATTCCAGGAGATACACTAGACTGGAATAATTAGTATTTGTGTGCAAATAATTCATATTTATCAAATAATAATTAAATTATGTTAGGTGCCCATTAAAATCAGTTCTACATACAATGACGTAAGTTAGTCTGTTTGCATTTTTTGTGTAATAAAATTATATCAGTTTCATTGACATTTCTAGGTCATTTTTTAAAGTTTTCAGGTCATCAACTGGGATTTTTGCAGTCATTTAATGGGTCATTTTTTAAATATTGTTAGGTCATCAAAAACCGGGCCCTGGCCATCTGCAAACCAAGGTTTCTTCATAAGTCAGCAAGATCCACATACTCTGTTAAAATGTGGGGCACGGTGAAAACGGCTCCAAAAAACAACAACTTTCCTCAAGACTGTGTTCATACCATTTAGAATTTCAGCCAAAGAGTTATAGCTCTCAAACTATTATTCAAGTCTTCCTCAGTAGCGAAACCATTAAAACCATTGAGAGAAGGAGAATCCCAAGAAATACTGCTGCCTGTGTCGTGTTGTATCGGGCAGGACTCCGCGGGATACAGCCGATCACAGGAGCATTCATCAGAAAGCTATGGGCTTATAAATAGTGCGCATAGCGGGGAGTTCGAACCATTAAGTCGTGGGGAACCCAGGTTTATGGTTCCTTGTGTTTTCAGACACGAATTCTATTATACCATCAATGCCTCGCCTCGAGCAAGGTCAGTTATACCCACTATTGTGCAGATTGGCGATGTATTGGAACGAAATGCATTCCACTGCCAGTAGTGGCGGATCAGGAATTCCCTTCAGGAATATAAAATAAAATGCATTCATGTGATTATGTTTGTTATGGACAATTTAAAAAGGATAAAACTAAGAGATGCCATGTATCCCCCGTCAAGCAAGCAACATCAGATCAAAATCTTTAAGGTAAGAAAGACCTGCCTATCTCGCCCATGTTTAATCTTCAAATTTTTGAAGCACTTTTTACTCAAAATCTGTTTGGTTTAGCCATTTGAAATTTTCAGGGATTACTGTTTGGATCATTATCTGCAATAATAAGAAGGATTATTGACAAAAACAAAATACTTTTGCCAATATGATTTTTTTTAAGGTACGATATTTTAATCCAAACTAATGTCGAAGAATATTTATATTTAATTTTGTATATTATTTAAAGGGATATCCCTTCTTATTGCTGTTCATTAGAATCATGTTGATACATCAAAAACATTTAATGGACCTATATTTATTAGTTTTCTTACAAATTGTACCAAAGTAGTGAAAAATGTTAAACTGAGAAAATGGATGTTGAACTTTTTCATTAGGTATTGATTGCTTTGTGATTAAATTAATTAAATTAAGATTATTTATTATTTTTAATTTTATATTTTTTTTATTTATAAAAAAAATATTAATAAAATTAATAATATTGAATAATAACTAAAATAAAAATTAGAGCTGAAATGAAAATTTAAATAAAATTAGTCTGCCCTAGAAAGGGTTAAGGAAAATAGGATGTTGAGTTAATATTCAGGGAGGTCGTGGTACTGTTGTTCATTGTTGAAATATTCCTGTGTTTGTAAGCTAAAGCGGAGATTTCTCCAAAATGATACACGGCAGAGTGAAACGAGCGAGCGAGATGATACAAAGAACAATAAAATGAGGAGGGAAGCTCAGAGCGGAAGTGAATAAGAATGGAAACAGGCCGTTAGCATGGGAACACAGCTGGGAGCGGACTCACTAGTTACTGGGGCATCAATGGGAAAGTCAAGTCTAGTTGTACACTAATTGCTTCTCATGTCAGTCCACAGAAAGACACTTCGTTTATATCAGTGGACAGGCGCAGGCGGCCTACTCGAAATCGTGATGCGCCAGTACAATAATGTCCCCGTTACAGAGAAGTACAGGCATCGTTACCTCTGACTTTACTATAGTAGTAGTAGTAGTAGTAGTGTGATGATGATAGTAGTAGTTTTAAGGAGCCTAACATCTAGGTTATCGGTCCCTAATGGTCTGGGTGATAGCGAAAATGACAATGAAATGGAAAACATAACGACAATTAAGCTGGACTGAAAATACTTACAAAATGGAACTCAGATTGAAATGACTCATAATGTAATTTAGAAGGAAAATACTCGCAAAAGAAATTTAGATTGAAAAATACGCACAAAATGCAGTTTAGGTTCAAAATACCGACAAAATGCAATGTAGATTCGAAATACTCACAAAATGCAATTGAAATTCAAAATACTTAACACAAATGAGTTTAGATCGAAAAATACTTACAAAATGCAATGTAGATTGAAGATACTCACAAAATGGAATTTAGAGACACGGGGAGCCAATCCGGAAATCAGGGCGGAAATCTTAAAGAGAAAAGGACTATAATGAAGAGATCCCTAGAAGAATGAGGGATCAGGAAAGATTAGAGATCTATGCCTCGGATACCCTAATACTGTCGGGATCGGAAGAAATCAAGAGTTGACCAAGAGAGGTCGACGGGAAAGAAGCCGGAGAGGAGCGCGGCACAAGTGGAAGTAATGCCGGACTCAGCTGGGGCCCCCTGGTCGCCAACCCACGTCCGGTGTGTGAGCCCCTGAGGGAAGTAGTAGTAGTAGTAGTAGTAGTTATTTATTTATCGTATATCATTTAGTGCGGCGAGTGTCCGAGGACATGTTCGGCTCGCCAGAGGCTGTAGCTGCTTCAATGCGGACACCCATGTGGAGAGCTACAAGTTACGTTCAATTTCAAGTAGTTCCAACATTCGCCACCAGATGTCACTGACACCTAGTGGTGAACGTTGGAACTTTGATAGAGCGTTTCAACGAAATCTAACCTGCAAATTTAGCTTCACACAAGTTTAATTAATGGGAGGTTCCTTTACATGCCATAAATCTATGACATGGGACCACCGGCTTTACTTCCCCTCCGAAGGAAGGCATACTGAAGGATTTTAACACTATTAAAAAATCCGACCACTTCGGGCGGGTTTGAACCCGCGATCGTGGGCATAGAAGCTCAACATGCTACCGACTACGTCACCGAAGTAGAAGTAGTATTTACTTGGCGCAACGGTAATGTTCTCGTCTGATGTACCCAAGGTTGCAGGATCGAATCCCGACGCAGTTTGTTGGCTGTTGAGAATGCGAAAATCAATATGGATCTTCCTTGTTATTACTTTGTGTATGGTGGCAAAAGTGAAGAGAGCTTTGTTAAACAGAGCACATTTCACTCATCCTGAAATGAGTCTGTTCCGGGAACCCGCCTCTCTCTTATTTATTTATCGTATGGCTGTTAGTGCCGGGAGTGTCCGAGGACATGTTCGGCTCGCCTGAGTCTGTAGCTGCTTCCAGCGGACACCCTAAAGGGTGAGCTACAAGTTCCGTTCAATTTCAAGTAGTTCCAACTTTCGCCACCAGATATCAATGACACCTAGTGGTGAACGTTGGAACTTTGATAGAGCGTTCTGACGAAATCTAACCTAACAATGTTTGCTTTACACAAGTTTAGTCTGTGAAAGGATCTTTTACATGCCATAAATCTATGACATGGGACCGCCGGCTTTACTTCCCCTCCGAAGGAAGGCATACTGAAGGATTTTAACGCTCTTAAAAAATCCGACGACTTCGGCCGGGTTTGAACCCGCTATCTTGGGCACAGCAGTTCAGCATGCTACCGACTACGCCACCGAAGCCGTAGTAGTTAAAAGGGACGTAAAATCAATAGACTTAACATAAAAAAAATATTATTGATTCATTTAGGGGCTTTACGACGTAGTGGTCATGTAGGGACTACTTAGATGAGTGTGGAATTTGTCTGATAAGTTGGTTGGTTATTCAGTTTAGGGCTGCGACAACGCGGTCATGTAGCCCCGTGTGTAGAATCTGTCTGATAACCGGTATTAATTGTGATTGATGTATTAGCGTGTGCTATCTGTTTTTAATTCAAGTAATGATTGCACACATTCAATTTTCAAGTAGTTCCTACTTTTGCTACCAAACGCCACCGTCAACAGCAACTAGTTTTTGTCTGATAACCTGTCTTAATGTGATTGCTGTATTAGTGTGTGTAATTTTAATTCAGGTGAGGATTGGGAAGGTGACGGTCGTGGCCTTAAGTTAAGAACCATACAGACAATTGCATGGAGTAGTAATGGAAAACCACGTTAAACCACTTCCAAGATGGCTGAACTGAGAATCGTACCCACCTCTTATCAGTTTTGCCTCACGAGGATGAGTGTACCCCGCTCCAGCCCTCAGACCAGAATTGAATTTCTTGGCAAAGCCGGGAATCTAACCCGGACCTCAGGGGCGACAGCCAAGCATGATAGTCGCTATAACACTAGGTGGTTTGTTTGTTTGTTATGACTGATGACGGATGGTAAAGTTGTGAAGCTCTCCTTGGTACAGACCATTATCCTGCGTAATCCCGAGAGCACACACAGCCGCTTTGATCGGGATTATAAACAGACTCTTGTCAGGATGAGTGAAATGTACTTACTCTGTTTAATAAAGCCCTCTTCACTTTTGCCACCATACACAAAGTAATACAAGGAAAATCCATATTTAAAATCCCTCAGTATGCCTTCCTTCGGAGGGGAAGTAAAGCCGGCGGTCCCATGTCATAGATTTATGGCATGTTAAAGATCTTTCCACTAATTACACCTGTGTGAAACTAAATTGGATAGGTTAAGAATGTAAACAACGCTCTTAGGTTGCTACGTTCGTTGCCAAGAGCCGACTGCGGTGGCGTCTAGTAGCTAGTTCTGAACTAGGCCTAGTAGTCGTTGACGGTGGCGTTTGGCGGCCAAAGTAGGAACTATTTGAAAATTCAAAGTTGCAGTCCCTACTTGAATTAAAAAACAGATACACACACTAATACAGTCATCACAATTAACACCGGTTATCAGACAAATTCTACACACACCCAAAGTACACGGGGCTACATGACCGCGTTGTCGCAGCCCCTAAACTAAGGAACCAACCACCAACCAACCAAAATCCATATCGATTTTCAAGCGCGTGTTCATTATTTTAATCTTACAAATGTGGAGCATCCTTTTAACCCTTTATAGGTTAGTTATTGTTTTAAGGGGCGAAACTACGAGGTCATCTGCCCCAAACCCTTTATAGGGCGAAACTATTTTTTAATTTTATCTGTTTTTACATTTTAATTGTTATAATTATTAATAATGTTATTTGTTATATCTCTAATTTTAATGTTTATGTATTTATTTTTAATTTTCAATTATGTTCTTATACATTTAATTTTGATATTTTTTATTGAATTAATTAAACTAGTTTCAAATTGATTTTTACAATTATTTCCATAATTATTTTATAGTTACGTTTATTATTTTAATTTTTAGATTTCTTTGATAATTGTAATTTTATTCTTATGATTTTTATTTATATATTTATATTTTATTTTTACACTTTAACTGTTAATGTATTTAGTTTTTTTAAAATTTTATATTATCCAACACAATACATCAAGTAGATACGTATATAATAATTGATTTTTAGAAATACTAGCACTTCGGCATGAAAATTCTCCACAATTTGGCTGAAAGATTCAACTAGCAGTATCTTTGAAACCATAAACTGTCCTTATGACAGGTGGTTAATATAGAGACCTCTAAACCTCTAAGTAATGTATTGGATAAAATAGATTGAAAATAAATTACGAGCCTTGCAGTAGTCGCATATGATGTGTAACATGTGACAATCATGTTATCCCACTATGTGTCTGTCGGAAGCGCAAATCCCTTGTTAACAGTTGGTCATTGAAATAAATACTTGTTTAACTCCAGTGCCAAATCCTTTCAGCAAATATAATATATTGAATATTATCATACCAAAGAACGACAACTTGAATATGATTTATTGTAGGAACATCCTTAATGGGGCCTCCAAACCTCTAAGTATGCGATATACATTCCACATAGTGCTGTATTTTGGCCGACAGTACCTCTAGTGCTTACATTAAATAGGAATACAGCAAAAGTATGAAGATTTAATAATTGTATCCATCAAATATGAAATAATTAATATTCTCACACCAAAGAACGACAGTTTGAAGATTATTTATTGAAGTAATACCTCTAATGGGGCCTCCAAACCTTTAAGTAAACCGTATGCGATACACATTTCACATAGCCACATGGCCGACAGTACGTAGTGACACCAATCTCCGCCACCACGCGCGCTCATTGTTTCCGTTGCATTTCCGTTTCATTTCTTCAAAATCACCCCCACAAAAAATATATAGCAACCGAGTGGAAAGATGATGCACATCAAAACAAAATCCTTAAATTTGCCTCTTTCTGACGTTTCATTTAGAGATTGTATCATCCTCGAAAACTCTGTGGGGGGAAAGACAGAATTTGATGAGCGCTACTGCGATGTGTGTGATGACTGTAGCAATGTGTGCACCTGTATTTACGGTACTTGGATCTAGAATAAATAATAGGAGTAGGTACCCCGGGGCTTGAAATTTGGTTCTATCCCCATATTTGCCAGGATTTTGTGCGTGGGAAAACCCTGGAGAAAAACGTACTTAGGATGGTTAGGCTGTGTCCCAATAGTACAATTTCAGCCGTAGTGAACTAGATAGTCGACTACTTTGCCGAATGTGACGTCAGAAGTCGTGATCCAATACTGCTTAGCACATAGCAATCAAGTCTGTAGTAGCTAGTCAACGAAAGTGCTTGCTAGATTGGCCGACTTGTCGACTTGTACAAGGAAGTTATAGAAATTGTAGCTTATCGGAATTGTAGGTTATGTAAATTGTAGGTTGTCTTTGACTTTAATCTACTTTATGCTTGACCTATATTCTTTACCAAATTCGACGCTTCAAACCACAACCCACGAGGGAAGCATAATATCTTGTTGTGTTGTGATAATTATTTTCACGCGACTATGTTGTTTGGTTCTGTAGTAATCACGACTGAGAATTGCAACGACAACTCGGTTCATGGTCTCCGGCGCACAGTAAGGGCCTCGTCTCAAATTGTCAATTTGCCGCTGCCGATATTATCTTCTTGGCGCATCCATGAACGTAATCGTTCAGGTATTGTTTATTTAAAACAGCTGATAAAAGCGCAAAGAGCTTACAAGGAGCAGCAGGTCACCGCCATCTTGAGTGTTGGTTTGGTTGGTACCAGCATGTAAGTCCAGTGCGTTTCAGAACACAAGTCTATGAAGGAGGCTGTGATCAAGCAGACATGTCCCAAATCTCCGTAGTGCATAGCACATAGTAGCTAGCAGCTAGTCAATAGCAGACAACTTGAGTATTGGGACACAGCCTAAGTATCAGTCACGGAATTCGAACATGCCGGAAATACTAGTGGTGTCGTCATGAGTGAGAAAGAAGATATCCTATTTATTATGGTTTAATGGGAAAAATCATAGTGTAATGGATAGAGTGATTGGTTGTCATTCCTGAGGACCTGGGTTCGATTCCTGGCTATGCCAAAAATTTAAAAAGTTTTGGTTTTATGGGTCTCGTGATGCCGAATATAATAATATCTTATGGCCTCGAGTGCTGGGTGCAAGCTTCGTTATTTGAAGCCCGGGGGGCAGCTTCCATATCGAATTTTTTGTTCTTCCTTAAAGTCAAGAAAGTTAGATAACCTCGCTCTTTGACAATATATCACTTTCTAGTAGAGGAAGGAGGAACTTTGTGTTGGTGGAAAATCCCGAGTTTAATTTTGCCATTATGAACACTGCCTACTGAATGCAAATGGGTCCTTTAACATGGCAACAACGTATGACATGCGTGCCGTGATTTTTGATGCAATTCAAAAATCCCTTACCATGGTCAGGAGCAAACCTGCAAGCTTGGGGTTGGTAGTCCGACACGTTAACCACTCACCCACCTACGAGAGGTGTGGCAAGAGGAGCGGAAAAGAACTGGCCACCCTACCGCACATAAACTACGAGTCAGGATGTCAAGGACTCAGATAGTCAACTACTATATGTCCATTGTGAATATGCCACTCGGATGTCAATGACAAATATAGTACTATTCCCTAGCATTTTCTTGGTTTGATTAGACATGATTTGTGCGCAAGTAATCGAATATTGTATGAAAGAGGCGTTTTTGTAACATTAATAAACCCTGACCATAAATTGTATCAATAAATAGAGAATTTGAAAGCTTATTAAAAATAATACCACGAGCCAAAACGGAGATCATAACAAGGGATCATTCGGCCACCATGAATCACTGAACGCTGCTATAGCCAGCAAATCAAGTACGCTACCTCGTGTAAAATAATCCGTATGATTGTGAATTACCAACTCGATTATCCCTTCATGCAGAAGAGTACAGCCGAGGCTCCATGCGAGGGAAAATAGCTACATAGAAAAAAATATTCCAACGAAGCTTTCATATTGATTAAAAGCACATACGTCGCAATATTTTAGGAGTGCCTTTTGTATTTCGAATGCAAAATACACAGAAATAGCCCTATTGAATCGTGTTATGCAAAAAGCAATCAGTTCAATAATGCAGGCTACAATTAAAATTAGTCTTACCCTGATACATTTTTCTGCTCTACAGGGGCATACAATTTAATGAGATGTCCATTCCATACCTGATTAATTAGCTAGCTTCCGCAATGGATCAGTGGTACAGTATCCGGCTACCCTCGAGGACGAGGAAGTCTGAATTTAGAAGAAAGGAAAGAATCCAAGACACTCCAGTCGTACGATGTCTGCTTGTGAAAGATCTCTCGTTTCACATTTGCGCACTACTGTATAGGACAAAATTAATTAAATCTCATCCGTAAGTCATCCATAAGTCGCCCAATCAAGTTGAGCTGAACGGAACGTCGAAATGAGATTAAAACGTCTACATCACATAGTTAAGGATAATAATAATAATAATAATAATAATAATAATAATAATAATAATAATAATAATAACTGAAGGTTTCATGCTTGCAATTCAAGACCAAGTCATCCCTACGAGGAACTACCTCAAGTTCATTGTAAAAGACCCCGCTGTACCAGATGATAAGTGCCGCTACGGTCGTCAACAGTCAGAAACAAAACAGCATATTACATCTGCATGTAGATAATTCCTGGCGACGGAGCACAAACAAAGGCATGATGCAGTTGCTAAAATCTTGCATCAGGAGTTGGTTGATAAGTTTCAGCTTCTAAAAGGAAAGAAAGTTCCGTACCACCAATATCAGCCAGAGTGTGTTCTTGAAAACAAGGAATACAAGTTGTATTGGGACCGAACTATTTTGACTGATCAATAGGTATCACACAACAGGCCGGATCTGGTGGTTGTCAGCAAATATAATCAAGCAAACTACCTTGATTGATGTTGCGATTCATAACAAGAATCTCCAGTCAAAACACAGAGAAAAGATCAGCAAATACAGTGCGTTGGTCGGCCCTATCAAAAGGCAATGGCATGTAGAACGGGTGAAGACCATACCTATCATTGTCTCAAGTACGGGCGTGATCCCAAGTACCTTGCTCCACGGCCTAAAACAACTGGATCTGGATACGGAACTGTACAAACTAATGCAGAAGGCAGTAAGTAGTTCTTTCAACAACCCGAATCGTTCGGAAGTTCATGGGTAGCGCCTTTCCAGCTCAGAAGTGACTGTTCCAGTAACTATATTTTGGTTCCCTAAAGCCCGTATAGTTATGTTGTGATGTACTAGCAATACAACAACAACAACAACAACAATAATAATAATAATAATAGAAACGACATTTGGATGAATTGACCTAGTACAGAATTCTATCAAAATACCAATACGATAACAGACGAAATTAGAAAACGCAGAGCCAAATTTTACACTCACATACACAAGATGGCCACCTCCCGATTGCCAAGGAAACTACAGTACTTGGCATCATAACACGGAGTAAATGCGACACAGAATGGCTTAAAGAGGTACAGAGAGATTTACAAGTAATCAATATAGAAATTTTCGAAGACCGAACTGAGTGCCAGACGAAAATCGCGAATGTTAAGTTTGAACCAAGATCTTTACGACAACCTGGGAAAAAGTGGACGGATGAGAGGAAGAGGGAGCATTCCGCGAGAATGAAGAAATTTTGGGAGGAGCGGAGGAGACACACCTCATAATGACATGTTATCAAGTTTCATCGCTCTCCTGTAGGGGAATTTTCGCTTAAATAAATAATAATAATAATAATAATAACCATCCAAAATTAAAATTTCCTGTTTATAAATAGAAATAAAACAGTTACATAGCCTAAACAAACAAATTATTGACACCAGGTACAGCGAGGTTTGAGCTGTTTTTTGACATAATCACCACCAGAATTGAGACACCTGTCTTATCGTGGTATCAACTTTTATATTCCTGAGTCGTAGAAGTCTGCGCCTGGGAATGGAACCAGCGTGTGACATTAGTCTTCAGCTCTTCAACAGTGTGAAAATGCTAACCAGGGGACAGGAATTACTTGAGGTGCAGGAAATGGAAATCGCTTCGACCACATACTGGTGGGTGCACAGCGACTGTTCTGCAGTAGCTCGGTTGGGAGCTGTTTGATCATCCACCATACAGTCCTGAACTTGCTCCCAACGATTTCCTATCGACAACTAATTCTAGCCCAGCAATGGCCTATGAAAATGTACTTCAGAAATTTTAATACCATAGCCTTAAACATCCAATAGAATGAAAACATCCCGAAGGTTGAAAAGAAATTTGAAGGCTAACGTTCAATAAAATTGAGAGAGCTATATCACATTTCTTATGATTTATTACTGATCTAAATACTTTTAACTATTAGTAAACAGTAGCTTCCTCATTTCTCTTGGCAGCGCTAGTAATTGCTGGCCTCCTTCGGGTATGTCAATCACTCTCCATTAAGCCAATTCAACAAAAAATTGTGCCACATCCGTATTTTCGAGTTATGCCAAGTTATGTCCACGCTGAATAAAGAAAATGGCTGATCAACTGTCTTCTTTCACTTATTTTAACTGCTGTTTAATTCAAAAGTAAGGACACCGTAGTCTTCAGCCTCAGGTGTATTACTGCCTGTGAATGTTGTCTAATGGTATTACTATACCGAGTGTCCTGCATGGATGTGTAATAAAACAAAACATTATCTTGAAATGCAATTGGTGGTTTCCTTCTACAAGTAGAGAAACTCAACTCCTTGCAACGTACCAAACAGCTTCGTCAAAAACTGAAACTTGACCCCCCACAAGCTGTGCTGGATTGCATTTGAGAAAGCAGTATTAGCAAAATTTGACGAAAATGGGCATCGCTTGATATGCTAATGCAAATATTTTTTGTTTCATAATAACAAGGAGGTCCAATGACCATATAAAATGGGACAGTAAAATTAATAGCCATTTAACACAGATCTAACACGGGAAAATTTTGATTGGATAAGCCAAAAACAATGTACAGGGTGTAACTAAATATGTGTGAAAGCTCCGGATATTCGATAGAGGACCTGACAACAAGCAAAACATGTCCTATAAACATGGTATATTTGCTTTCGTTTCCGTGTTACAAGCATTGTTTGGGGGTGTACATAACACAGACCGCTTCACTATGCAGGTTGGTCATTTGTGTTGATGAAGTGTACAGTTCTCTATAGAAGGTGCTCAAAATGGCTACCACGAGCTGTAATGCAGGCGTCTATGCACCGCATCTTTGACTGTCTCACACGCTCCCATATTTCCGGCGTCTGTCGTATCTGCTGACACCCTTGCTCTATTCGCTGACGCAGCATGTCCACGTTATTAATAGGTGTGGCATACACTATGGCCTTTAAATGACCCCATAAGTAGAAATCGAATGGGTTGAGATCGGGAGAACGAGCAGGCCACGGTGTCGGTCCCTGACGCCGTATCTATTTGTTTGGGAATCGTTGATGTAAAATTGCTCTAGCAGCAAGAGCGAAATGAGGCGGTGCTCCATCATGCAAGAACCACATGCGCTAGTTATACACACCACAAACAATGCTTGTAACATGACAAAGAACGCACATAAACCATATGTTTACAGGACATGTTTTGCTTGTTGTCAGGTCCTCTATCGAATTCCCGGAGCTGTCCCACATGTTTAGTTACACCCTGTATTTCGTAGTTTAGCAGTGCCAACATTTCTGAAGTTTAATTAATTTTATATAAAAAAACACGAGTACATTTTAACACCTACATCAAGTTTTTCTTTACTTCAACCTCACCCTGACGTAATTACACAACACCTGTCCAAGAATATAAAGTTTTAGGAAGAAAAGTTTTATTTAATCATGAATATTTTAGCTATGCATCATCTCTTTTTCATCATAATCCATTCCACCCATCAAACAAGCAAGCAATTTTGGCTGAAGAGGAATCCACATTGGTTGGGAACATGTACGGTACCTGAATTAAATACTCTATTAATAAAGCATTGACTGGGCGGATCAGATGGTATTCTAGCCGATAACCTTGATGTTAGGCTCCTTAAAACTACAATCATCATCATCAGGTCGTATTCACTTTTTCACATATCGAAGTCAATGCGGAACCAAGTCTTTTAAATACGAGATTTGTGTCTATTTATATTATATAATTCATAATATGGCCCGGGTTCGATTCCTGGCTCTGGCAAGAAATTTAAATCTGGTCTGAGGGCAGGAACGGGTACATTCACCCTAGTGAGGCAAAATGGGTTCACTTCCCACCTCAGCCACCATGGAAGTGGCTTTCCATCGTTTCCCACTTCTAATGCCGGGATTATTCCTAACTTACAGCCACGGATGCCCCCTCCCCCATCCCAATCCTCCCCAGAGCTGCAATATACGCACTACTGCAGACACCACCATAACACAGGTTATCAGATAACATTTTCTTGTATATACGCGTATATTACGATGTCAAAGCCCTTCAAATGAAACAACAACACTTTAGGTAATAAGATGGTACATTGGCTTTCACGGCCAGTGAATTAAAACTCAGCAATTCTTCTAGGTTTGTGCCGTGTCTTGTGTGGGGCGGTGGCGCGCAGTTCGCTACTCCTGTGGGGGTCCGGGCGGGGACACCAAGAGCCCGCCATGAGCCAGCTTGGTGTCCTAGGCGAAACTCCACACAAGACACGGCACAAACCTAGAAGAATTGCTGACTGTAAGTAATGTTGCACAAGATCCTTATTTTTAACCTATTTACTACAGAAAAATGCTAAATCAGAAGACCAATGATGCTGCAAAACGCAACATGCGTGATACGAATTAGTTATTTTTAAACTTAGTTTTTTTTAATGCTACGTATTATACGTAAACGACCGTTCAGTCTTTTCCACTCTTTCCCTTCCCACCTATATGGATATAGGGAAAACATGGACATAACCCCTACGCGCTAGTTTGCGTTTGAATTGGCTCATAAATAACCTCTGTTACCATTTTATTTATAATGTTAAAAATCATTTGAGAGAAGATTGGACTAGGTGTTCGGGAGATTTTAAACAAAATACAGTACTAATGGGACCATGTGTTCTGTCTGGAGAACAGTTGCGTTAGCCCCTCATTATCGCGGTGAATGAAGACGCTTTCCCTTTCGCTCGAAATTGATTGCCGACGGTGATGATAGCCGAGCTGGACCACTGGCCTTTGTCCGAAACGGGAGCGTAATTATAGCTTGGTGTAACTAGTGATGCCCCGGGCTTCCTCAGTTATCAGTCCACAGTGAGACAGTTAACACATGACACGATCATAAATTATACCGGCTTCACACATCCACTCGGGGACACCATGCAATCAACGGCACCTTAACTAAAACAAGAGAAAGTAGGATTTGGAAGCAAATTTAATTCATTTGACTTGCTGACACCATTATAGCCTATAGTTTAGTTAATCCTTTATAGGACAGACTATTTTTTCAAATTTTATTTCATTTGCATTTAATAAAAATTTAACTCAAATTTTGATTTTGGTTATATTTTTAAGTTTGATATATTTTTAATCAATATTATTAATATTATTTATACATTATTATTATTTTAGTTTATTTTTAGTCGTTATAAAATGTATATTTTTATAATTTTATAATAGAATATCTAATGTTAATTGTTTTTATAATGTTTAATTTAAATTTGATTTTTTATAATTTTTAATTTTTATTTATGTTCTTATAATTTTATTATATCTAATTTTAATTTAACTTTCATCATTTTAAATTTAATTTTACTTTTATACTTATATAATTTTTAAATTCAATTTTACTTTCATAATTTTATGTTTTCATAATCTTAAGTTAAATGTTGAACATTTAAATTTTTATTATTTTTCATTTTAATCTGTGTATTTATGTTCTATTTTATTGTTTATTTTTAATATTTTTAAATATATTTATTAGTTAAAAATTGCATCCCGTGCCATAGTTCAAGGGGAGACAAATATATTTCCTTTTAAAAAATATTACTTCTACAAGAGCATTTGTCGTAACTAGGCTGTAAGATTCAACCATTAGCACCTTTGATTATATAAAGGTTTCTTATGACTGGTGATTAATATACAGACCACTACCCTATGAAGTGTTAACTCACCGTTCCCGGGTTCGATTCTCCGCCAGTTGATGAACAATCACACTGGTTTGCAGTAAGTTACACTCAATACATTAAAAGAGATGGCTTCGATTCACACACCTCCACCATTTGTAGTTTCCCCATATTAACACCAACCAAATATTAGGATTTCACCCAACATACAGGCCACGGCTTCCCCCTTCTTAAAAGAAAAATAGCCCCCATTGGAGAGAGTAGGGTAAAACAAGCAGGTAAGGGAAAAGGCTTCCGGCCTTCGATCCCCGGCTAAATTCAAAGCCAAGATATGGACTATTGCAGGGAAGAAAACTGTAAAGTCCGATTGCTGGAGGGAGCTACTATCATAAGGTGATTTGTATTTGGGTTATGGTACAGCTCTCCAGCCCAACAGCCCATTGGCGGGCAGCGAGCTGCTGTGTTAGAGTGAACTAGCTGCTCAGTGAGAAAAACGGAGAGAGCAATGTTGTGCAAGAGCTGTGGCAGTTCTTCAGAGTTGGTCACCAATCTAAAGCAAATCAGTCAAGCCTCGCATGACAAGGTTGACAGGTGGTATTATAAACATAACTAGTGTGATTAACTCGTAACCAGTTGCAATACAGTATTATCAAGTCTCTCTCACGAGGTTGTCAGTGGACACGAACTGGAGACCCGAGAACCAAGGAAAGTAATTTCAGAATTTTACACCAACATAACGGATTGAAGGTAGCGCATCGATGAAGGAAAAGGAGAGTAGGCTATAGGCTATATTATATAGTGTTTTAATTGAGTCCATAAGCGTTTTGTGTTTCCTGAAATCATGTGGTTCTTAGACTAATTCAGCATCCAATTCGCAAACGGTAAAAGATTCAGCAAAACCTTCCCCCGCCCCCTCTTCCTCCTCCTTAGTCACTCTCTGTATCTGAACTCCCTCTCTCTCTCTAGAAGCTACGAGGGCACTGTGCCAACGTTACGATAGACTTTTTCAAAGAATTCAAATGTGAAGTTTTGGACCATCTGCCGTTTAGTCCAACCAGCACTGAATGATGTTCGCCTTTTTTCGAGAATTGAGGGTATGGTTGGGCGGCAACGCCTCGCCAAAAAGGAAACACTTCAGGAGACTCTACTGACGTACCCACCTCAGCGGCGGCAGATTTTTTTTTTTGCCGAGGGCATTTGAAAGCTGGTGTAACGATACGACAAATGATTCAATCGTTTTGGCGATTATGTTGAGACATAAGAATAAATCAAGCAAACACTTAGTAGTAAAATCAGTTTGGTATGTCAATCTGTTATTTTTTACACAGTCAATCGGAACTTGAAAGAAAACATCCCTCGTATATGTGAAAATTAAAGAGGATTACGAGATCGTGGCAAGTGCAGCATGTATTTAGATATATAATTCTAGTGTAGAGTATGTTTATGTAATGATTGTTAATATAAAAAGGAAGCTTGTAGTTTTATGCGACCGTTAATCTCGCGACGATGAGCCACGGGTCCTCAATTGTTTTACGTGGAATCAGAACAGGACGTGATATTTCACTTCGAAAATCTCACATGCATTGACCGGGAATCGATCCCGATCCGCCTTGGTTGAGAGGCAAGCAGCTTGACCACTGCACCACCACGCCCCGATTGTTGATCATGCTGTATTCTATGTAGGAGAGTGGATTATGTACATCAAATGGACTTCAATCGTACGTAATCATTAAATCAATCTCTCGGAAGTTTGAGTAATACACTACAATGGTAAGTATACCATAAAGATGCTACAGTACAATGTTCAAGTGTTATCTAACGATATCTCAGCGGCGTCTTTCACGAGATGTTGCGGGAATAATGGGCAACCATATCCGGTCACGGGTGTCGAACTCAGGACTGTTCTTCAGGCAGATATTCACGCGCCGCTGCTTTATACCAGCTGAAACTAATCTGCTAGCATGTCATGCTTCAACGACACCACCTCGGTCGTCACTTGCGTACGATCAGTGCTCTGTTTCACCATTGCGCAATGACCGTCTAAGCTATTTACAAATTGTGGTTGTTAATTCATTTAGGGGCTTTGCGACATCGTGGTCATAAGCCCCGTGTACCTGTGTGTGTGTATGTGTAGAATTTGTCTGATAACTTGTGTGATTGTGGAGTATGTAGTAGTGTGTGTATTTGTAATGCAAGAGAGGATTGGGAAGGAGGTGGCCGTGGCCTTAAGTTAGGAACCATTCCAGCATTCGCCTGGAGTAGAAGTGGGAAAACCACAGATAGCCACTTCCAGGATGGCTGAGATGGGAATCGAACAAACCTCTTGTCAGTTTTACCTCACTAGGCGGGAGTATACCCCGTTCCATCCCTCAGACCAGAATTATTTTCAGTTCTTGGCAGAACCGGGATTCGCACCCAGGCCTCCGCGGTGACAAACAAGAATACTAGCCACTGCTGAGAGCTATTTACCAGAAGTACGTACATGATGATGGACCAATACGACTTAAGACAAAGCTGCTGTACGTTGCGTTGTTCTGTACAACACACAGTATAAGTGGGCCGTTCCTTCTTGACCGGTACATTTAACCTGCGCAGGGGTGTCTCCACGCACAGTGAGCCTTCATGCCTTTTGTGACCAATACAAATAAAATGCACAATACAGGGTCATACAAAAAGATGGCCTTAATTTTGATTTGTACTTGTAAAAGAAACAAATAGATGATATTCAAAGGGAAAAGGGAATACATGTTACTTCCCAGCAGGATGAAGCACCGCCTCACTACAGTCTTATTGTACGCGAAGCTCTCAACAGAAAATTCCCTGATCAGTGGATTGGTAGAGCTGGTTCTCTTGCGTGGCCGCCAAGGAGCCCTGACTTCACTCCCTTTAGATTTTTTCATTTGAGGCTACATTTAAAGAAACATTGTTTACGCTCAAAATATCCAGTGCCTGCACCACAAAGGAACGAATCACCGATGCCATAGCAACTGTGACTCCTGACATGCTTCGGCGGACCTGGACGGAGGTGGTCTATCGCTTGGATGTGTGTCGTGGAGCTCACATCGAAACCTACTAAATAGGTAAACAAAACTTTATGCTTTTCTCTACCTTTTGGTGTAAAAATAATTGAATTATGGTTATTACAGCCTGAGCTATTACAAATCAAAATTAAGGCCACCTTTTTCGATGATCCTGTATGCGCATATTCAGTGGTCTCAGTGTTGTACTGGGGCTTTAAGAAGAATTCAAACGCTCTAACGACCGGTCACGAATGACCGGCCCATCTATACACAAAGATATACACGTCCGGTCTCAATGTCTTGATAATGATCGTATTAGCCTACTTTCGATTTTTGCAAAAAATGAAAGTAGACTTATGAGATCAACACAGGGCGAAAAAAGTGTGTGTCTGTGTGTGTGTATGTGTGTGTGTGAGTCTGTGTGTGTATGTGTATGTGTGTGTGTGTGTGAGTCTGTGTGTGTGTGTGTGTGTGAGTGTGTGTACTCTGAATGTCTGTCCCCCCTATCAATTCGAACACTGTGAATGCGAATTGAACGAAATTTGGTACAAAGGTAGCACTAGCAAAGGACACCTCAGTGTCATGTTTTATATCGCCGCCATCTTTACTAAAACTGAATGGCGGCCACTCAAACGTTCAAAACGTAAAATCAAATAACGACTAACCAAATCATCCGATCTCTACCAAATTTGGTAACAACATACCTTCGTATAGGATGCGTCTTGTGACCAAACTACAAGGTCGTCCGCCATACCATTTCAGGATGGCGGCCGTGCGAATTATGCAAACTTTATAATCCATATCATGGGACCCACCAGTTCCGATTATCGAGCCGAGAATCGTTTTAACTGTTCTAAAGGAAGAGGCACGTTCGAAATTAAAAGTTTATTTTGTAATACTATAGTGCAGACGTGATTTTAAAAAGCTGAGCTGATTCAGTAATAAGACAAGATGGCAGCGGATATCTTGTGCCTGACTTATATTTCACTAATTTGAGTATTGCATGCAATATAGCGTACTGATACAAAATAAATAAACTTTGTATGAAATGCTTTATATATACATAATATACTCCAGTGATGAAATCGTTTAGTATAAATCATTATTTGCTAACAAGTTCTATGTAAGTCATTTTATAAAGAACGATATTCGTTGACACAATTAGCTCAGTGGTAGAGCGTTAGCCTATCGCTCTAATGCCTATGGTTCAAACCCGATCGGAGCTAGGTTTTTTGCTTGAAATGTTATATGTTTATTGTTTTGTAATGACTCAGATGTTTTAAAATTAAGCGTTATATTGTGCATATTATGGTGTAAAATATATATTTAATTAAAACATAATTCGCCAGCAGATTTACTCGAGACATCTAGCTGCCAAAAAGGTACTTATTAACTTCCAGATTTTATTGAAAAGTTTCTTCTTCTGGCCGCTAGAATGCACTCGCTCTGTTAGGATTATATTGTTCGATATTTCAGCACTAGATGTCACGACTAGTCTACGTGGGGCTCCATTGATTAATATACCATTGGCATTCTATGCGCATCGAATTTGAAGAATGAAAAGATGATACTACGATACATTTTTACTTTTTATTTTAAAGGCTTTGTAACAGCCTATTTTGCGTTACTTGAAAATGTTATTTGAAGTAAAGAACAAAACGATTTCACATAGTAACTGAATTGAAGCCGTTGATGTTAGTTCAGGTTATTAATTACTACTTTTATTTCAGGCAAATATCAATCGAAAATCTCCACATAGTTTGTATACACACGTCTCTGTAGGGTCATGGGAAGATTTGTTAATTCAATTAGGGTTGTGAAAGCCATGCACAACCAGACGTGAAAGACATGCCTCAACTCAAAGTTGGATGTTGCCCACGGCAGGTCATATATGTAATAATAATAATAATAATAATAATAATAATAATAATAATAATAATAATAATAATAATAATAATAATGTTATTGGTTTTACATCCCTTTTAACTACTGCTGCTTTTAGAGACACCGGGGTGCCGGAATTTTGGCCCGAAGGGGATCTTTAACGTGCCAGTAAATGTACTGACACGGCTCCCTCGTATTTGTGCACCCTCAAATGCCAGCTGACTGCGCCGGAATTTTGGCCCGAAGGGGATCTTTAACGTGCCAGTAAATGTACTGACACGGCTCACTCGCATTTGTGCACCCTCAAATGCCAGCTGACTGCGCCAGGATACGAACCTGCAACCTAGGGCCCAGCAAGCGAGAACGTTACCGCTGAGCCACGCAGCCAGTCCGGTCGATTATGTCTCCAGATCCATAACATTCTTGATATACTTCTTATCTTTCTTTCTTTCTTCAATGATGGTAGCAGTTTTTATCTAGGTTGTGGCGTTTGGTAGAGGTAAATCGTTTCGAAGGTCTTCAACAAAGAATAGTTCTATTATACTCTTTGATAATAACAATGAGTTATAAATATACTCATACATTTAGGAGAAAGTAGGCTATATGTTCTTTACTGAACATCTTGTTTTTTTTCCTGATACCGCACCATTCAATTCTACCTATCTGGAACTGGAAATAAGTTTCTAGTACCACACAACATAAAACTATTCTCACAAGACGTTTTTGCTTCAGTTACAATATATATTTATTAGAATTGATTAGACTTCCCCCATAAGGAAACTGCCACAGAAAAAACAAGACAGAAAAGAACACTTCGCTGTCGAGGATCAAGGCTAAAACATAACTCGCAAGAAATAAAGCAATATAGATAATACGTTGAAGGAAGAAAAAGTAAAGGAGAGCAAAAATAAACACCAACAGAGATGTAAGTTAAATAAATGGCTTCGGAGAACGGCAATGAAACATCGTGCCATTCTTCAGATAACCACTAGGAAAAGAGCAATATTGCACCAATCTCTCTTTTGGAAAGAGTACTCGATATGGTTTGCTGACGAGAAAGTCTTTACACAGGAAGTATATTTACAAATTAATGTTCCTCACGGCTAGTCTACGTTTGTAAGCCGCTTATGTCATTTTAGTTAGATGTCATTAGAAAGCTACTTATTGCAATAGGTATCATGTTGTGACTTCTGGAAAAATACGACATATCTCTACATTGCACGTCTCCAGGCGAGCGCTAGTGTCAGTCAATGCAGAGTTTCACTTAAGCCCGTATAACTACTCCCAGTGTGAAGATTTTTCAAAAAATTAAAAGACGCCTCAGGGTATTGAACAAAGGCACAAGAAAGAATTTTGCAAATAAGTTAATTTGGCTAGGGTTTTGAATCAAGAAGAAAAAGAGTAAAGAAACAGGCGATTTTTGGCTGGTTTTTTTTTTCGGGAACTGCATTTAGGCCGGAAGCGATTTTCGTTTTTTTTTTTAGTTCTCCAAGATTCACAATTTTGAAACCTTTCCAGGCCCTTTAGCCCTTAAACTTTTGGCGCAATTTAGGAAAGTGTTCAATTTTAAGTTTTTGCTAAAATGTGGTGGGTCGGGGGGGGGGGGAAGGACCCCCTACCCCCTAGGAAATGTTTTCAACAATACAATTAAAATAAAATATATTGGGTACTCCGGTTTTCCCTGTCAAAATTTCATTCCAGCAACACTCTGCACTATCTTTTCATTTCATCTGTCATTCATTTAATCATTGTCCCAGAGGAGTGCGTCAGGCTTCGGCAGCCGGCACAGTCCATATCCTCGCCGCTAGATGGGGGCTTCATTCATTCCATTCCTGACTCGGTCGGAGACTGGAAGCAGGCTGTGGATTTCCATTTTCAAATTATTAAGAAATAAATACAATACGGAAGAGGAGATTGCTATTTTCTTTTTGGACATTTGTACAGGATAGATGACAGTAGGTTAACCAAGCAGATCTTCACTTTCCTGTGGAACAAGAAGTCGGCAACAACCTGGGTACAAGGATTCAAAAAGGATTTGGAAAGAAACAATATCAGAGAAGATACATCACCGAGAGATATTTTTAGGCAAAAAGTGCTAAAAATGGAAGGATTCCAAGGGATGAAGGGAAAGAAAACCGGCTCAAAATGGTCCGAAGAAAGGAAGAGGAAACATAGTGAGATGATGAAGGAATACTGGAGGAAGAAGAAGGAACAGCAAAGGACAAAGCATTGAAATTGGCTCGTGGGCCCTAGACGACCGAAACGATAATATAATATTATTATTATTATTATTATTATTATTATTATTAAGTAAAAAAATAAAACAAAATAAAATAAATGAAATAATATATAAATAGTTTCGGCTGTTGATTTTCCTTTATACATTGAAGATCAAGAATTATTAAAAAGAAAGCAAAGCTGGAAAAAAACTGGAAGATGATGATGATAATTGTTGTTTTAAGGGGCCTAACATCTAGGTTATCGGCCCCAAGACTGAAAGAAGAAACCACTCAACGAAAAAGAAAAATCCCACCTTCGCCTAATTTAACATACATTTCTCATAATACGACCGAGATTGGAACCTCACGCAGTGGGTGACGAGACTTGACCTACTCGGAGATCAAAGAGGACCGCATGTCAACTGTCATCCATCACGAGCGGTTGCGCCATACATTGTACAAGAAACCTCACACCTGCTGTATTGACACTAAACACGGTTAAGCTCTTCAAGGCACCGCGCACCAGGAAAAGTCTCATTACTCAGATAATTAATTACGATTCCTAGTGAAAGAAGCACTTGACATGAAGTGAAAGTGGTGACGGGCAGTCGCACACAATAGCCACTCCATTTACAGGCTCGAACACTGAACTTTGGGCACTCATCGAGCCTCAATGCTCTTGTGGCAGGCGGGGGACGAGAGGCACTGCACTTCCCGTTAGCTGAAGTGGGAATCGAACCCACCTCTCCTCAGTTTTGCCTCACGAGGCTGAGTGGAGCCCGTTCCAGCCCTCATACCAGAATTAAATTTCTTGGGTTACACCACGAGCTGATCACTATGCTATATAGAGGGTAAGGGAGGTCTTGTCAAATATAACAGCAATCACAATTAACACCGGTTATCAGACAGATTCTACACACACCCAAAGTACACGGGGCTACATGACCGCGTTGTTGCAGCACCTAAACTGAGGAACCAACCAACTTGTATATGAAGTTAAACCTCAACACAGTGATCAGGATCATCTGATGAGTGCTTGAAGGTTGGAACACGTAATCCTAGAATTGCCCCCATTATAAGAGTGTTCATAACTAATAGATGTACATACTTTCCAGGAGTGTTATTTACTTATACTACCAATCCGCCCGGCTTCGCCCGGTATCTTTAATGGTTTACCCAGCGTAAGCTTAAAAGGCGTATTTTTTTGATTTCAATGAACTACGACCTATATCCGCTTTCCGTCTCGGCATGATGGGTTAAAATCACTGACTGGACTATTAATTATGTTATCATGGAGATAGCATGTGCAACGAATTTTTGTCAGACGTAATTTAAGAATGGCGAGGTGCATGAAACACAAGTGCTTCTTCCATCCAACCTAAACTTGACTGTGTATTCTGCGGAACGAAGGCTGAGACTGGGGTGATAGGCTCGCTCGCTAGCTAGATAGCAAACGCTAGGCATTGAATGGAGATCGTTTGAAGAAATTAAAACTTAAAAACTCTTATAGTGGGCGATGTATTGAAGTTAAGAGATAAGCTGTCCGGAACTTTTTGTAGAACTTTTCATGCTGAGCAATTCTTACACTCTTAGTATATATTCTTAACGGTTTACGCAGCGTAAGCTTAAAAAGTGCACGGATGGTAGGTATTTTCCGATTCGATTCAATAAAATCGTTACAGCTCGGCTTCCCTTGGTCATAAATGAATGTTTTTCTACAGAAACCTTCCACGAGAAATCCTTTACAGAATGGTGAAAACCGCATCAAAATCCATCCAGTGGTTCTTGAGCCGGAACATCCCAGAATTGGGTACTTTTGTTTTAATGTTATACTAAGTCCAGATATGTTGGCCAAATTCCTATTGACCGACTGAAGAGTTACAACAGTCTTTAAGTTTGCTTAATATATAACCACTATGTATCAACAAAAGGAAAAAAAATGGAGTACAGGTTCATAGCATTCGTTTTGCAGATGATATTGCACTTTTAGCAAACTCTGCATGTGAAATGAATAGAATGTTAAAGTTTTTTTCAGAAATCCTTAGGAAAATTCGGGCTAAGAGTTAATTCTCGGAAAACAAAATTAATGGTGGTTGATAAAAAGAAACAACCAATTTTAGCTATTACAGTATAATGTTAAATGATAGTGTCATTGAACAATTAACGGAATTTTGCTATTTGGAAAGTGTGATTAATTATGACAACAGATGCATCTCAGAAATTAAGAAAAGAATAGTGTTGGCGAAGAAAGATTTTGAAAATAAGGAGAATTTGCTGCTCAATGAGCACCTCAACTTCAAGATAAGGGAGTCATTTCTCAAGACCTTTGTCTGGAGTGTGTTGACCTATGGTTGTGAAACATGGACACTTGGGAAAAGAGAAGAATCAAAACTTGAGGCAGCTGAAATGTGGTTTTGGAGACGAATGACCCGAACAAGCTGGATGGAAAGAAAGACAAATGAGCTTGTTCTGAACCAAATTCAGGAGAATCGATGCCTGTTGAACACCATCAAGAAAAGGAAAGCAAAATTCATGGGACACACAGACATGACACTCTCCTCCAGGTCATTTTTGAAGGAAAAATTTTGGAGATGAAACCCAGGGTACGACCAAGACAATCGTATCTCAAGCACGTTGTCAAGGAAATGGAATGTGACTTGTATGTCAATATGAAGAGGACTGCTGAAGACCGTAAGAAATGGCTGCAACGCAAGGCCTTTAGCCTTTAGAAACCGATGATTATGACGTATCAAGTTCCCAGTCTGCAAACTGGGAGTGGGGGGGACTTGCTTGTCCTCACCTGCACATGAATGTAAAGAGATTAAATTCCTATGTTAACAATGCTTATTGTGAGCAAGGCTTTAACATGCTAGCGAATTCGCACGGTCGTTTGCGACCACACTGTAAATACGAATTTTATTGCGCAGGCGGTAAATTACGTCCTTAGCCCACATATATATCGTGACGCATTACAAACCCACACACGCAGATACAATTTCTATAAACTGGCCGCCAGATTGAATTACATCATCGCACAAGAATGCTTGTACCGGTCAATTGAAAGGGCCTGGCAGGCTTCACGTGAGTGTCACAGGTAATTAACGTTAGATATCACAAGTAATCAGCTATGAAACAATCTTTATGAGGCAACTCCGGGATGGGAAGGCAGTTTCATTGTAAGGATCTGCCCATGGATATCTTAGCTTTCTCTATTGTCAAACCAGCTGCAATGGCCGCCTGTTTACCATCTTTTCATAAAGGCAGTATTTTTGCATTTGTCTAACCCTAAACACAATGACACATAAAAAAAAAAGACAGACCAAATCCGACCATGCCTGTTTTCTGATGCAGGCTTTAATGGTTTCTAGATTATACACCTCGTGGAGTTGGGTACCAGTGAGCACCTGAGAGCATAGTGCTTTGTTTTGCAAAACTTGCAATTTCTTGATAGTGGATGGGGCAGGATAACCCCAAACTGAATTGGTATATTCCATGATTGGCTGTACGATAGTACGATACGCAAGGAGTTTGTTATTTGATATTCAGGGCGCTGTCGGACTTCAATATGGGCCGAAGCTGCGATAGAGTCACTTTCAAAAAATTTGCTCATTTGGTTGCATCCTCTGCGAAAGTTAGTCTGCGCTCTAGCGAGATTCCCAAGTATTTAGTCTTTGCCTGCAATCTGAACATTTCGCCAAAGTATTCACACCCATGCCCACAATATTGTATCTAGTAGCGAAAACAGAGCCCATGCTATGTATGGTTCCTATGGATTACTACTAGCTACTAAGGCACACCACACATCACAAACACACCTGATAAGGAACCTCAAAGAACGATTACCAACATACTTCTTCCCCCCCCCCTTCACGCATATAATATCATTGATACTGCTGCTGAAAAAACATGCTGCAAGACTCCATCAGGCTGCCAGCTAGGTCAATGGACAGAATAGGACGAGACACATTAGTCTGGTCGTGTGACCTTTACGTCTGCCAAACTGGGAGCCTAGGCCATGGCTAACTAAGGCATTGTAATCTCAACCCAGTAGGTGGAAAAGTCACGCCTCATATTCCCAAAATATATTTCCCTCCCAACAAAACTAAAAAACCCTCAACTACGGGGCAAAAACCCTAGAAGCGTCTACCCCCTCGTTCGGAGTGTAATCGGCCGAGGATACTCTTGGAAGGTCACTCGACACCTAGAGTATACGATGGTGGTAAAATAAATCAGATCAATTTAAAAAAACTATTGAAAAACGAAAGATTGATGCTTTTTAGTCTGTCAACACGATTGTACCCAAATGAGGTGGATTATTCCCTGATCCTTAAAACATTTACATGAGATTAATAAATACACTTCAAAAATCTCCAGTATTATTTTTTTCGATCCCAAAGAAGACGCTCAAGTATTTTTTTTTACAATCCCAAAGAAAACGAAGACGATCATCTTTTGAAATTGTAGCTAGGATTTGGAAGGAGGTGACGGTGACCTTACGTTAGGAACAAACGCGACATTTGCTGTAGTAGAAGTGGGAAACCACGTAATATAACTTTTAGAATGGGCATCAAATCCATCTCTTTTCAGTTTTGTCCCACGAGGCTGAATAAAATCCGTTCCTGCTGAGCTTCTATGCCCAAGATCGCGGGTTCAAACCCGCCCGAAGTCGTTGGATCTTTTAAGAGCGTTAAAATCCCTCAGTATGGCTGCCTTCGGAAGGGAAATAAAGCCAGCGGTCCCATGCCCACTAATTACACTTGTGTGAAGCTAAATTTGACTAACGCTCTTAGGTTCCAACGTTCGTCGCCAGGAGCCGACTGAGGTGGCATCCAGTAACCAAGTTCAGAACTAGTTTGACGTCGACGGTGGAGTTTGGTAGCAAAAGTAGGAACTACTTGAAAACTCAATGTCTGCAGTCCTTACGTGAATTAAAAACAGATACACACTAATACAGCCATCACAATTAACACCGGTTATCAGACAGATTCTACACATACCCAAAGTACACGGGGCTCCACGACCGCGTTGTCGCAGCCCCTAAACAGAGGAACCAACAAACCAACCAACCAACCAACCAACCAAACTCCATTCCAACCCTCAAAAACTAAATTAAAAAATTATTGGCAGAGCTGAGAATCGAACCCAAGACCCAAGCAAATTCACCAGTATAAAAAAACACACAAACACAAACAAAAAAACACGCCCCCCCCCCTTCTCTCTCCAAGAACCCGGTCTGATTGTCATGGCGTCGTTTATGAGGGGCAATTCAGCCAGTCAAGGAATAAGTGAAGTGTATCTTTATAGAAACAACACAGAACTGTGGCGTAGTGCCAAGCTCTAGACACGAAATAAGTTCAACTTATTTTGAAAACACTGCTACATTTTAATTTACAACGCAATTAAATGACATCAACAGATATATTTTTCATCACTTCTAGAGCATATGGGACAGATTTAAGAGGGCGTAGTTACTACCCTTCGCACTTAAAATGTAGTGAAAACAAGATATATTCCAACTACTGTCATAAGTAATATTATTACACATCCAAATTTAATTCTCTACAAGTTCGACGAACCTGGGACGGAGAGAACTGTAGTCTTAAATGAACAGTCTACGTTGCTCAGTTCAGTCTGGCTTCGAATTGTTTCCTACATCTCATTTGAAACAGTGATTCTAGACTTCCATTACTTGTGCGCTAAAGACATTTATTTATTTATTTATTTATTTATTTACTTTTTTTTTTTTTTCGATGACAATGAACTACGACCTATATCCGTTTTACGTCTCGGCAGGATCACTGACTGGACTATAAATTATATTATCATGGAGATGCATGTGCAACGAATTCTTGTCAGACGTAATTTAACGATGTATTGAAGTTAGAGATATGCTCTCGTGGACTCTTTTGTAGAACTTTTCATGCTGAACAATCTTACACTCAGTGTATACTGATAATTTTAACGGGTTGCCCAGCGAAAGCTTAAAAAGCCAGTTTTTTCCGACTTTTTCACTGAAATCATTAATGCTTGGCTTCCTTTAATCTTAAATAAATTATTTTCTACAGAAACCTTCTTCGAGATATCCTTTACAGAATGGTGAAACCCGCATCAAAATCCCTCCAGTGGTTCACGAGATTACCCGTGACATCCAAGAAAAAAAATGAAGCTTGTAGTTTAACGTGACCGTTAATCTTGAGATCATGAGCCACGGGACCTCCTTTTAACGTGGAATACGAACCACAGGACATGGCATTCCACATATAAAATCTCACATGCATTGACCGGGAATCGAACACGGTCCACCTTGGTGAGATGCCAACATCTTGACCGCTGCGCCACCACGCCCGCTATGACATCCAAGAATCGGAGACTTCGTTTTATACTAAGTAGAGATTTATTTACATAGCGTATGTCATTTAAGTACATTTTAACAGTAAGTTACATTATTTCTAAACACTTAATCACAAAAATAAAACCACGTCTAATTCTTGTATAAATTTGATAGAATTCTGGTCTGCCAACAGGAATTTTTAATTATCCCCTCCTATTATGCTCTGACACTCCAGTCTACCCTGATGTGTTGAATGCCTTGGTGCGCCGTAGTCGCATGCTGGTGAGGTCAACATTCCCCGTTTAAAAAGTGAATCTGCACATCTTCCGTGACCTGTTCTCAGTCTGTTTAGAGTTGACCATACCTTGCGGGGTTGATCTAAGCCAGAGACGATCTTAGTGTTTGGCATGTTACTGGGGGGTATTTTCAAGCCATTCTCTCTTCCAGGTATCTCTGATGTTAACCCCCAGTGAGACTACAGTGAGTCCGAGAATGTTCTCCGCAGTGCCTACATGCGTCTGCGAGAGCTAGCTACAGCAGTTACGCAGGTAGCATGGCTGCCACTTGCATCATCTCTACTTACAAGGGAAGTCTTCGCGCTACTACACTCCGATCGGGATGAAATTCAGGAGACAAATAGTTGAGGAAATGTACAACACGGGACAGGAAACCGCATCGGCTTAAATTAATATGCTATGGCATATTTATAACGTTAAAGTTATGACAATGATACGCGTGCCGATCCGAGAATGGTGAGCAGTAAGCCAGTGAGGCTGTAACAGGTCTGGCACACACTCGCTGTTTCCAGGCGAGACGGAATGATACAAGCGCGTGCCCTTCAATGTGGATGTACTTTTTTAAAAATAATATGCAGGACGTGTTACCTATGATAAACACAATGGATGACATAGTAGGAGTGTTGCTGCCGTAATTTGTTCATTATCCGAGATGTAATACCTAGGTATTGAAATGAAAATCCACAGCGTGCTTCCAGTCTCCGACCGGGTCAGGAATGGAATGAATGAAGCCCCCATCTAGCGGCGAGGATATGAACTGTGCCGACTGCCGTGGCCTGGCGCACTCCTCTGGGGCAATGATTAAATGAATGACAGATGAAATGATAGTGGAGAGTGTTGCTGGAATGAAATTTTTGACAGGGAAAACCGGAGTACCCGGAGAAAAACCTGTCTGCCTCCGTTTTGTCCAGCACAGATCTCACATGGAGTGACCGGGATTTGAACCACGGACCCAGCGGTGAGAGGCCGGCGTGCTGCCGCCTAAGTCACGGAGGCTAGCATTACCTAGGTATTATTATATACAATTACAGAAATGAAATGCTACCGATACCTAATAATAAGTACAGTACTTTACACAATTAACGAGTATCACTTGTTTATCATGTCTTGTTTGTTTCAATCAATGTACGTATCACAAAGGTGAATGTCATGAACAAGGGGGTCAATACATAGATTTGTTTTACACCAGCCACACGTGAGTATGGCAGTATTTGTACACTGGCCACAAATATCCAGGGAAGGATTTTTAAAACAAACAAACAAAAAAAAACAGAGTTCGGAAAGTTGGACGGTCGTTCATCTACAAAGCCAGCCTTAAACCAGCTATATGTCCACATGCTTTGAAAGCGGGGGGATGGTAATTGGTTGTGTGTAAAGGACTGAACTTTCAAGATGTTGTTACGTAGGTGAATATTGAACTCTAGACCATGTAACAGCACACTATCGTAGAAAGTTCGAGTGAAATTCTTCCATATCCGAAATCGAAATACATCCAGGGGTTGAATTATACCTGTTGTTTCTTTTGGTACAATCTTGACATCAATGGCCTTGTCATTTGGTTTGGCTGCTAGTATAGCACCTTCTGTTTGTCCAGTCCATGAATCTAAAAACAGTACACTAAAATCGGGGTCTAACGGAAAATACACATTTCGGAGCCACTCTTGAAATAAATGTTGAGTTAATTTACCCGACTTGGAAGTGAGTACATATAAATTAGGTGCAGTAAACAAGGTGTCCTTAACTCTTGGTCCAAAGACTCCGTTCTTTTCCTGTAATACCACAAGTAGAATGGGAAGCAGACGACCATCCGCGGAGATTATTGGTTGGGCGGTGTAACTATGCGTTAACGAATTTAGGGGTTGTGCTTCAGCAAATATACGCTTGTCACCTTTGCTGTGAAGTGTTCGTCCAGAGTGAAATTCCATGTTGAACGCACTTTGGTCTGTATTAAAGACACACATTGGACTATAGGCTACAATGGCTTCCGCATCATCTCCAACAAAGGTTGTCGCACTTGCAAGTAGGTCAGCATGATTTGTTGTATAATTATGTGACACGAATGTCGTCACTTTTCTTGACAATACGGGAAGATCTTTTAAAATGGGAGAGACAAACTTTCGATGCGCGATAGGTTTCATCACCTGCTCGCCGTGCTGCCGCAAGAGCCCATTTCCGGATAACAACCTTTCTTCCCTCCCTGGCGCATTGAAACTATTTAGCGGTTGTATCGAAAATTAATTTCAGTTTTTCTTTTTTCGTACTTCTGCGCTCAACATGTTTCTCCCATACGTAAAGGTCATTACGACACTTCAACTTCTTATAGCGACGATGCACAGTTTGGAACTTCCGTTGTTTACCTCCTCGATTACGCCAAAAATCAATAGCGGCCTTCTTATATTGCACACTTATATCGCTATTGTCTCCCGCAGGTTCATCGTGCTCCCTGTCGTATTCTGCATCGTTGTCAGGGTCAAGCATAACCAAGCTATCTTCCGTTTTAACGGAAAAACTTGGGTCATCTATACGGTTTGCCATGAGACCTGTAACGAAGACGTCAAATTAGCCCCCAAAACACGGACCGAATTAATAACCAATTAAGTACATGTTCTAAACGTATTCTTGGATGTAGCCTACTTACGGTACAATTCACAGGCTAAATCCACCTCTGCAGCTGTAACCGTAGTGGGTGTCTTTTCGCACTCTGCAAAACAATTGTGCTGGCACAGAACAACGTTCCACGGGTTGATGTTTTTTTATGTCCTCACAGGCAGACATGGTTTCTGTAACAACACCTTATGATTGTAGCCCACTGTAATATTAACAAAGTTTGACCTTACAAATATCAAACATTGTTAATATTACAGTGGGTATACAAATGTCAGCTGCATGTTCAAAGTTACCTGTCATTCTGCTTAAATAGCCGATGTGTCTCACGTTCTCTCTGGAGCCCCATTCACATGACAAAACAGACAGTAGTAGTCAACAAAACCTTTACGGTGTCTGCTTCGTTCCTTGCGCCGCACTCTTACTAGCGCGCGCCCGATTTGCGGACGTTTCATACAATAAAAAATGGTATTGAATATTAATTTGAGCCGAT